>CM071594.1:73830000-75080000 GCA_036435485.1 Saposhnikovia divaricata
CACTTGCCTGGTAATCAGGTGTGGGTGGAGATAGCGTGTCCTGGGTCTGCTCGATGATCTAAAACCAATCGAAACATTCAAGATTAACCACTTAACACATTTTAAAAGTCTAGGTATAACTTCACTAAAATCGAAACACGTTTTCGAATTATCTCGTTATACAGCTTTTAGTGTAACTCTTTTTATTACTGATACGATCCGACATTTGTTCGTTATTACGACATGTCATCATACCCACGCTTGGTATATACCTAGGTCGTATAAGTTCTAAAGTCGATCGATTACGAACCGAGATTATACCTCGAGTTTTATCGTTCGTTTTCTAAGTATTTTACCAAAGTTATAACCAAGCGGGTTTTTAGGGTTTCGTTCGCGTTTAACTTTGATTCCAACATTTTTATAAAATCGGAAAACGATCCGTTTCACATGAGGTTTTCTCTCACACCTTCCTTTTTACCTCTAGTATTTAATTACCAAGATTTGCCCCTGACTTACGTATTTTACGAGGGTTCAATTTCAGTTACGAATTCTCGTTTACGGTTTTGAACTACTTTTCGTAATTTGACCATAACTCCTAAACCGTAAGTCTGAATGTTTCGATTATCACGCCAAAACGATCTATGGCTCGAGATCTACAAGGACCAGTCATAATATTATCAAGGTCAGGAATTTATATTTACTGTCATCCTCGGTTTCTAAGTGTTAACAAAAATTCGGCATTACGACGGCTATAAATCGGACGTTTTTAAAATCGTAACAACACAACCAAGCCACACCGGGCATCAACACAATTCATAAACATGATTCTCATATCCACAAGTCCTAGAACCACTGATCTTAACCTCAAAATCATCAAGGACTTGAGTCATGACTAAATAACTACTAAGAACAACTACATGATCATGTGAACATGCTTATACTAACATTATCACCAAATCTCATCTAAAACTCCATTAAAACTCAAAACAAAAACTTGGGTTCTTGAAGTTTATACGTTCCTTGGAGTGTGTATGCACTTAGTAAGCCTTGTATAGTCCATAGATTTCCTTAACAAATCATAGATCATCCAAAAGAATCAAGAAAAACAATGTTAGTTTCTTGAAAGTTACTATTAACCCTAAATTTGTAAAAATCATAGAAAATTGAAAAATAAGAGTTTGGCTCTCAAATTTTTACCACCTCTTGGCCTCTTCATAAGATTTGTTTTGAGTCCTAGTTCATCAAATTTGAAGCTTCCTAGCTAGGGTTTTAAGCCCCCTTTATCCGCTGGACAGAAACTGTCAAGAACAGGGCACTTTGGTTTCTTCAACTTGGGGAGGAGATTTGACTAGGCTATACTCATTAGATTGCCATGAAATTTTGAGCGAATATTTCCCATGGAGTGGAGAGGCTGTGGTCAAAATTTGGTGATTTTATCATGGATAAAAATGGAGATATGAATTTTCTTCTTTGAGGGTGTTCTGCTGGGCAGTTTGAACAAAATGGAGAGAATGGAGTTTTTGATCTTTGATTGCTTGGTTCTCTTGCATAAAACACCTCATCTTGATAATATCTAGCTAAAGTAGCTTTATTAAAGGTGGTGTGGTCATGCATGATGCAATTGGGCAAGACATGTGTTGTGTTTTAAATGGTTGCTAGCTAACTTGGAGTTGGATTTAGCTAAGTACTTGTTCATCCCATAACCAAGCTAGTTACTTGAGCCCACTTGGTTGCTAGATATTTTCTAGTGGCTTATGCATGACTCTTGCTTCCTCTTCTTGTTTCTTTTGTCCGGTTATTGCTCGTTTCGATTGAGCGTTCGTAAGAATATTCCACGGATTTCTAATTAGGTTTACCGAGAATCTTCTTAATATTAATACTATCATTCTCCATCTTTCTTACTAACTTTCGAATTTATATTCCTTAAATCCATTCGTTAAATTCTTAAGTCTATCAGTGTCCAGGAAAATCTCGGGGAAAATAAAAGTGCTGTTTTTCAGAATCCGACAGCTTTTACATACACTCTTTTTCCCCCTGGATCACTAATACGAACTCAGAATTTCGTTCCGGGTACTTCTATATAGCGTCTTCTAATAATATTCCTACGTCCACCAAAATCACTATTCACCACTTATTCTTTACTTATTCTTTTAGGGTTATATAGATGTCCCGGTTCTCTTTCGATCGTTCCTTAACCCTTTTACGGAACCACTGGACCAATAACAGATATCGATTTGGATGACATAAGAATATTCTTCTCCTTTTAGAATTATCAAATCTCAATTCCCTAGGAGATAGATAATTCTTATCTAAAGTGTCAACCAATAGTATTCTTCATGTCATATAAACATTTGAATCCAAATCTTTTCCTTTCATTCATTATCTCAATCGTTACATCGTAGTCGTAATCACTATTCACCATTACCTTATTACATAATAAAAAGTTTTAATTATATCCAAAATTTGGGGTTCTTACAGTCTCCCCACCTTAAAAGGATTCCGTCCCGGAATCAGGTAGGAAGCAAAGAGTCGTTTGTCTGTCGTTTTACCTTTCAGCTTTCGGGTCAACTCTTAGTCGTTTTGCCCTTTCTCAGCACATCTACTGGTGCTACAATACGTACTTTATCCTTTTTCCATCAACTTTGCTACTTTTAGTACAACACATTATCCGGGTTATGTTCTTACCCAGTCTTATCCTTATTGTTCTTATTGATATCCGCAGTGGCTTTGGTATCACTACCGTGCTGGAAAGATTTATTGAGAAATCACTATGATCAATCGAACATTTGTTTTATTGCATAGTTAGTACAGAAGGGGGCCAGCCTTTAGTACTTGACAAGCAATTAAACAAGTTATGGTATTCCACTTAGACTTCTATCACATAGACAGATAGTCACGTACCAGTACCTCCCCTCCTTAAAGGGTTGTTCTTCTCAATTCATAAAGAAGATGAATAAGAGAGAAGATAAGAAAAGAGTTCTAAAGGATTATAGAAAGCTATCATGATTGTAAATTATCATACTCAGAATTTACCTCTGAACTATAGAGGTTCATCAAAGAAGAAATTAATCATAATTATATCCAGTACTATTTGATCGCAACCTCACGTGTCAACATATCTTGCTGCTTTGTCCACTATTCTCTGGACTTGTACTGTGGTTCAACCTTAGCAACACTTACTTTTGGAAAATCTTTGAACCTCTCAGGTTAAATCTTAGTTTCTCGCTTGACACCATTGTTACTGACATTCCATGTCACGCTACTAGCTTTTTCATATCTATAATATTAACACTATCAGGTTGTCATCCCGAGAATTCATCAGAAAACCCATTTATTAATCCATTCATAACATTCCTTGCTTCATATTCCATAGTTGCTTTCCCAGTCTTTTCTTTATCAATCACATCCTTCTTATTATCTGATTCTTATTTACTTCTGTTATTTACTTTCACCTTCATCTCTTTATTGAGACACCTTTTGCACTTGGTACCTCCTTATCGGTATTCCGTCACATTTACTCTATAATCATCACGTTATTCCAAGTTAAACTCTCCGAAATGAATCTGGCCGATCCCTTTAACTTAGATCCAATATGATCTTCTTCTGCCAAACTTGTTTCTCATCACTTGTTCTTTTCTATCCGTGATTTTCCAAAGGTTGTCTTTCGTAAGTCAGACCAGGTTGTATATCTACCTGCTCTTACTCTTATCATCTGTTGAGCATCTGCGTTTTACTGGTGTAGCTTTGCCACATGAAATGCGTTACTACCATGCTATAAGCTTTGGGGGGTAAAACTGGCTCGAATGCCACCTTTCGAACACTTTTAAACTCTCAGGTGGCCCAATAAGTCTCGGGCTCAACTGCCCTGCTCTCTAAGTCTCATTAATTCTTTCTACAAGAATACAGTTAGCATCATGAATCATCAACCTCATATTCTCTATCTTGTTTGCGCAGAAGTATACTAACACAAACTTGCTTGTCATTCATTAACATGCCATTTAGCTTATCAATAACAACACTTTCTTTATCTTTACGTTGTCATCTACTTTCTTAGAAGAATCGCCATCGCTTGTTGTTTAAATAGTGCATTATTAGCTAACCATACGGGTTTCAAATCCTTTAGGGAGACAGAGTAATCGCTATTCCTTATCCATAAGGAGCATTTCCTGAACTGGATGTAGATATCACATAAAGTAGATAAAATTGCAGAAGAGCTTTAAGCATCGCAGCTATGTCCGGTTGATGAAACTATCACTCATGCATCTTCCATAAAAGACTGGAAACTTAATGGTTTACTTCGTCAATTATGTATCATGGTCCTGGTTTGCCTCAAAACGGGACCTTCTAAGGTGTGTAGTTTGCTTAAGACGATATAGGGATTCAAATCTTTACTTAAACTTATTATTACCGTCGATTCTTGCACAGTCATCAGAAGGAATGTAAATTCCTCTACTCCGGTTTGACCTTCAAGGTCCTTCCAAATATCATTTTGTTCCTTCGGTATGCACATTTGCAATTATTCCTATATACTTAGAGTGTCGGCCACCTCATTGGCCTTTTCTGATAATAATAATTTCTTGTAATCAATGTTCTCTGGATACAGTCCAACTCAAATCTTTCTACATCATTCCCATCACTGTTGGGTGAAAGCATCTTCCCTTAAGCTTGGCTGAAGGAGAAAAACATATCTATCAGCCTTTTTTTCCGTAAGTCATTGCTTCCACCTTCCCGTGGGAACTTGAAAGGCATATGACTCAGCCTATTTGTAGATTAGAGGATCCTAATCAACTTAAACCAAATTGTAATAAGTAAATATACATATGAACTGTCACAGGAATCTCAAGAAGTATTATCTGTCAGAAGAAAGAAGAAAAGTCAATCTATAGTTTTAATGTCATACACTGGAAGACGATTCAGTTATCTGATCAAGCCCCAGTACAACATTGAAGTTAATGAATTCATTTGAACAGTGACAGAGATTTTTCGAGTGATAGTTTGAAGATCAGTTACAGTACAAGAGAATTGAGAGAAGAAACAAACCACAACCTAAAGTCAAAAGTGAAGAAGCATCATTGAAGTTAGTCATTCATGAACCAGACAGTACATCGAACGTCAACACAAATCAGTGGTAATTCTTTACTACCTTTAGTGGTTTGTAAGAATTAAATTAATTATTTATTGATTTAATTAAATTCATTTATAATTGATATAAATTAATTTAGTTGATTTAATTAAATGAATTAATTCTGGCAGAATTAATTTATTAATTAAATTAATTATTGTATCAATTAAATATGAATTAGTTAATCATTAACTAATTAAATGGATCAATAAGACTTAAAGAAAGAAAAATGATTAAGTCTTGGAGGAAGAAAAATTCGGTATGACTTATTTTAAGTCTTACCGAAAGAAGCCTTTTCAGGATTAAGTCTTACCGACCTAATTTATGTCTTACCGACCTCTGCCAGCTGTTGTAATCTTACCGACACATTTTATGTCTTATTGGAGGTTTGTGTAAGTCTTAATGAAGGAAAATCAAGTCTTGGAAGCTGTTTAAGTCATGCTGGAGCAGTTAAATATCCTACAGAAAGCCAGCAAGACCTGTTACTGATATAAAAGAACAGAACAGACCAGATTAAGTCATAACGGAGAAAACACAGCAGAAACATTTCATCAAGACCAGAATTTTCTCTCTCAAGAACACCAAGAACACCAAAGCTTAAACAATTCCCAGAAATTCAAGTTCTTCATCTTTGTGATATTCTATCCGATAGAACTTGTTTATTTGTGATTCTTGTACTACTAGCGAATTAAGTTTCCTAGTTCTTATCTTGATTATTATTAACTAAATTAGAAAAGTTCATGTCAAATTTTCTAATTAGTTATTAACATCTTGATAAGTTGTTATACTGATTTTGTAACACCACATCAAGTTAATATACAGTTATATTCAACTTGAAAAATTGTGTTAAATAATTCCGCAGATAAATTTGTCTTTATCAAATTTAATTTAAAAGATAAATTTCGATAAAAAGGTAAAGATTGTATTCAACCCCCCCTTCTACAATCTTATCGGACCTAACAATTGGTATCAGAGCCGGTTGGTTGATACACAAACCAAAGATTCCATTTTACTCAATTAAAAATCATCCCCGAATTTTTTAACTCTCTTAAAAAATTCATCATGTCTTCTAAAGTTGGAACTGTGAAAATTCCCATATATGACAAAAACAGCTATGATATGTGGAAGAACAAAATGTTAATGTTCCTCAAGGTTGCAAATCCTAAATACATGAAAGTCTTATCAGAAGGACCAATAATACCTTTTGGATTAATTCCTGAAGTTGTTACTGATGGAAAAGTTGTTGCTCCTGCAAAGTTTGTACAAAAAGATTCTTCTGAATTCACTCTTGCTGAAAGAGAGGAAGCTGGACTTGACATTAATTTAAGACTGATCTTAATAGACTCTCTAGACTCTGTAATGTACAGTCATGTGATTAACTGCAAAACTGCAAAGCAAATGTGGGAAACCATTGAAACTGTGAATGAAGGAACAGAGGAAGTTAGAGAGAATCGACTAGAAATTTTGACATCTGAGTATGAACACTTTCGATCAGCATACAATGAAAGTATTCAAGATGTGTTTGAAAGATATAACAAACTTGTCAACAATTTACAGATGCATGGCAAGTATTACACTCAGAAAGAGATCAACAGAAAATTTCTACTGTCAATGCCTGTTCATCTAGAACATAGAATTACAGCCATCAGAGAGTCTAGGAATCTAAGTGAAATTACTGTAGAAAGACTCTTTGATGTTTTAAAAACCTATGAACTGGAACAATCTCAACAAAAGGAGATATATGGAAAAGGAAGAGTTGCTAATACTTCTACAGCTCTTATTGTTGAGAACAAACAGGAAGTGGAAAATAAGGTTATTCAATCTTGTAATGTTGACAGTGGAAAGCTTGAAGTGGAAGTTGGTCAACGAATGCTAGTCCAGATGAAGGAGACTTCTATTCGTTAGAAGAGCTAGATCAGTTGGAAGATGAGTCCATGGCTTTGTTGGTAAGGAAATTCAGCAACTTCAAATTCAGGAAGAATCCCAAGTTCAGGTACAAATCTAACTATAACAGGTTCCAGAGAGGAGGTTCTTCATCTTCAAGTAACAGAGGAGGTTACAAAACTGGAACAGTTGAAAGAAGTAAAATTAGATGCTACAACTGTAATGAACTTGGACATTTCGTTACTGAATGTCAGAAGCCAAAACAAAACCAAAGAAAAGACTTTGGATCTGAGAAGAAGAAGACAGGTAGAGCCTATGTGGCTGCTGGAAAGAGTTGGGATGATACAGACTCTGAAGATGAAGAGTATGGCAATCTTGCCCTGATGGCAAAATCTGATAACTCCAGTGGTACTTCATCTGAGGTATCTTTTACTGAAAGTCAATATATTTATCAACTTACTGATACACTGGGTAATGCTAATAGAGAGATTGAAAGGATCAATTTGTTAAATACAGATCTTAGAAATCAATTATCAGAATTACACGATGTACAAAATTGCCATGTTATACAAAAATCAGAAATAAGAATTCTAAAAGAACTTGAGAGGTCTCTAGCAGAGATGGTGGTTCAACAACGTGAAACAATAGCTGAGTTAGAAATAAGAGTCAGTGCTACTTCTAATTCATGTGAAGTAGCTAAAGAATTGTTTAACCAACAAGCTATTAATCAAACCGTAGGAATTGGGTTTGATTATAATGAAGCTATTGGACGGAAAAGCATTATTACCCCTAATCGTGTCAGTGCTGTAGATAGGGGTATACCATTAGTGCTTAAGGGTGTTAGTAACCCACTCTTTAAGAAATCCATAGCAGAACCTTTGGATACAACATCTTTAATCATTAAGGAAGAGATGCGCATTGAGGATGTAGCTAATGGCGTAGTCTTAGAAAGTAATCAAGTTGTTAAAAATGATAAAGATAGAAAGACTGTGTTTGTAAAAGCAGAAAGAGTTGGTGAGTCTACTAGTTCATTGAAAACTAGTAGCAGAAGTAACAACATGAATAAATGCAACAACAAATCTACCATGCATGCTATTCCTGTTATTGATACTGCTCATAAGAAATGCGATGCTGTTAATTGTATGTCTTGTGCTTTTAATATAATGTCTGCTTACTTTAATGGTAATCATGCATGTGTTGATAAGAATGCTCCTAGACAGCATATGAGCAGAAATAAACATGTTAGATCCAGGACTGTAACATCACCTAATTCTAAGATTAGGACTCCAAAAAATCCTTCTCAGGATTTGGTAAAGACATGGTTACCCAAGCTGAAACCAAAACAAGTTAAAGCTGTTTACAGGGTTAAATGTCCAGTACATGAAGAAAATGTTGTTAAGATAAAAAGTGTTGCTTTACCTGATAAAGGTCAATTCTATAAGTACTCCGGACCCAATCAAATTTGGGTTCCGAAGAAAGTCTAACCAATTTGTCATTGCAGGGTTTGAAACAGGTTGAACGAGTCATGTGGATTCTGGACAGTGGATGTTCAAGGCATATGACCGGAGATAAAGCCCTGCTGACAAATGTGGTGGAGAAGGCCTGCCCAGTCGTTACCTTTGGAGATAACAGCAAAGGTAAAACTGATGGATATGGCAGATTAGAAGCTGGAAATGTTATCGTTGAAGATGTCTCTTTTGTGAACGGCCTTGAGCACAATTTGCTCAGTATTAGTCAATTCTGTGACAAAGGTTATGAAGTTCATTTCAACAAGAAGAATTGTCTAATATCACACAAGAGAAATGAAAGGCCACAGTTGACTGGAGTAAGAAAAGGAAACTTGTACATAGCCAATATGAACTCTGGAAGCACAGAAGAAATTAGATGTTTTTATTCAAAGGCATCCACTGATGAAAGTTGGTTATGGCACAAGAAACTTTCTCACCTAAACTTTAAAACAATGAATTCTCTAGTGAAAAGAGAGTTGGTGAGAGGTTTACCTTCGATTGAATTTACTCAGGAAGGTCTATGTGATGCTTGTCAAAAAGGGAAGTTAAAAAGGGCAACTCACAGGAGCACTAACATATCATCAATAACTGAACCATTACAACTTCTCCATATGGATTTGTTTGGTCCAGTTAGTGTGATGTCTATGTCAAGGAAGAGATATGCTCTAGTGATTGTTGATGATTTCTCAAAATTCACATGGGTACTATTTCTGAACTCAAAAGATGAAACTCCACAACTGCTAGTTGATCACATTAAGTTAATTGAGCTGGATTCTAATCGTCCAGTAAGAGTTATAAGGTCAGACAACGGAACTGAGTTCAAGAATGCAGTTCTGAATGACTTTTGCACTGAAAAGGGTATAACTAGACAGTACTCGGCTCCCAGAACTCCTCAACAAAATGGGGTAGTTGAAAGAAAGAATAGAACCTTGATTGAAGCTGCACGTACTATGCTAATTGAATCAAGGCTTCCATTAAGCTTTTGGGCTGAAGCTGTCAACACTGCAAGCTATACCCAGAATCGAACACTTATCAATAAAGACTTAATGATGTGGTGATGATGATGAACAGGATCCTGAAGCTGGGGCAACTGATAAGTCTGTAGAGGATTCCTCAACTAAGGGGGATAAATCAAAGGGGTCACAAGATAAATCTAAAGAAAGAGAGGGAGGAGAAGGAAAATATGGTAAATCTGACCAAGGTGAATATAAGAGGAAGAAAGTAGTTGAAGAAACTGAAGAACAAATTCAAGACAAGAACACAGGTTATTATTACACGGGTGAACCGGATAACTTCGATGTTTTTGCAGATCTTGAATTCCCTGATCAAGGTGAAGAACTTCCTGAACCTGATCTTAGTCACTGGGAAGATGAAGGACCAGTGATATCTGAATTTGAAGCTCAACAAGCTGAGAAAGAATTTGAAGAATTATTTGCTCAAAGGGAAGCTAATTTGCAACTGAGAGAAGAAAAACTTCAAAAATCTTTAGAGCAAATTGCACGAAATGAAGAACTTCAGAAAGCTGAACAGCAAGCATTACAACGACTACATGCTATAAATGTTGAGAAGAGAAAAACATATATCAGACTAAAGAGCGGTAACAAATGGGAACGTGCTCAAAGAGCAATTGATTCACCTCAGAGTTCTGATTATGAAGATCGTCGTCTTGGACAAATTCTCGAAGAATTCAAACTGGCAAATCCAATTCATGAAATGTATATAAAGGCCTTACAGGTAGAAGTCATCAGGATAACTACTGCATTTGAACCTAAATCTGATGAGCTGGTAATATTTGTAGATTGTCATAAAGTTGGAACATTCAGAGTATCTATTCAGTTCTTTTATGACAGATCACTGACAGAGATATGGGTACTTAGGCCTAAGGTAAGAACATCTTCTGAGCTAGGTGTATTGTTACATGAAAAGTTCAAAGAATTTGCTGAAAGAGCTGGACCAGAAGTGATTAAGGAACCTCCACAAGTAAAATTTCTTAAGGGAGAGGTACTTCACACAATCAATCTTCAGACAGATGAGCTATACGAACATCATGCAAAGCACTTGGTATATGCTAAATATGCTCTCAGAAATCATGGATACTTGACTGAAGAAAAGGTAATAGCTGCAGATCACATTCGTTCCTATGCACAAACGAACATAAAAGATTACAAGAAACTTCAAGGTGAACTGAGAAAGAAGCTTGGAATTCCTTTAGTCTTACCTCAAGGATTGTCATCAAGAAGAGAACGTCTTGTTGATTCTGATCTACATATGAAACTTCAAGTCACAGATGAGCCAGAAGAAGGAGAATTCAGAAGGGAAGACAATTGAAGATAAAGAATTGCTCTACATGTTATATCTTTAGAGCCTAGATAAATCTTGATAGGAATTTATATCATATGATCAGTCTAGAGGATCATCTATCTTGTATTTATCTTTCATGTTTGAATCTGGCAAATGTTAAATATAAACCAGAATTTTTTTTCATATTTACTTAGTATTTAAAGTTTTATCTTTCATTTGGTTAAGTTGGATTAGTTGAGGTATCCTCTAGGAATTTGCTTGTTATTATCTAACAAACAAATAGGGGGAGATTGAAAGGCATATGACTCAGCCTATTTGTAGATTAGAGGATCCTAATCAACTTAAACCAAATTGTAATAAGTAAATATACATATGAATTGTCACAGGAATCTCAAGAAGTATTATCTGTCAGAAGAAAGAAGAAAAGTCAATCTATAGTTTTGATGTCATACACTGGAAGACGATTCAGTTATCTGATCAAGCCCCAGTACAGCATTGAAGTTAATGGATTCATTTGAACAGTGACAGAGATTTTTCGAGTGATAGTTTGAAGATCAGTTACAGTACAAGAGAATTGAGAGAAGAAACAAACCACAACCTAAAGTCAAAAGTGAAGAAGCATCATTGAAGTTAGTCGTTCATGAACCAGACAGTACATCGAACGTCAACACAAATCAGTGGTAATTCTTTACTACCTTTAGTGGTTTGTAAGAATTAAATTAATTATTTATTGATTTAATTAAATTCATTTATAATTGATATAAATTAATTTAGTTGATTTAATTAAATGAATTAATTCTGGCAGAATTAATTTATTAATTAAATTAATTATTGTATCAATTAAATATGAATTAGTTAATCATTAACTAATTAAATGGATCAATAAGACTTAAAGAAAGAAAAATGATTAAGTCTTGGAGGAGGAAAAATTCGGTATGACTTATTTTAAGTCTTACCGACAGAAGCCTTTTCAGGATTAAGTCTTACCGACCTAATTTATGTCTTACCGACCTCTGCCAGCTGTTGTAAGTCTTACCGACACATTTTATGTCTTATTGGAGGTTTGTGTAAGTCTTAATGAAGGAAAATCAAGTCTTGGAAGCTGTTTAAGTCATGCTGGAGCAGTTAAATATCCTACTGAAAGCCAGCAAGACCTGTTACTGATATAAAAGAACAGAACATACCAGATTAAGTCATAACGGAGAAAACACAGCAGAAACATTTCATCAAGACCAGAATTCTCTCTCTCAAGAACACCAAGAACACCAAAGCTTAAACAATTCCCAGAAATTCAAGTTTTTCATCTTTGTGATATTCTATCCGATAGAACTTATTTATTTGTGATTCTTGTACTACTAGCGAATTAAGTTTCCTAGTTCTTATCTTGATTATTATTAACTAAATTAGAAAAGTTCATGTCAAATTTTCTAATTAGTTATTAACATCTTGATAAGTTGTTATACTGATTTTGTAACACCACATCAAGTTAATATACAGTTATATTCAACTTGAAAAATTGTGTTAAATAATTCCGCAGATAAATTTGTCTTTATCAAATTTAATTTAAAAGATAAATTTCGATAAAAAGGTAAAGATTGTATTCAACCCCCCTTCTACAATCTTATCGGACTTAACAGAACTTTATCAAAGTTACCCTCAATCATACCTAGGATATTTGTTCTCTTAGTTCTTTCTTGTTCTAGGATAATCTCAACTTTCTTTGGTTCCATCCATACCTCATCATGGTTTCATACATGCCTCATCTGGCATTATTGTTATTGTGTCTTACATTCTCTTCCAAACTTCTAGTTGGAAACTCAGAATATTAACTTTTTCCTTGTAAGGTTTCTTAGGTCGTCCTCATCATTCCTCCTGCATTTTCTAGGTACAGGGTATAGCAAGACGTCATTGATCAATACTCTAATAATTCTATCTATGTTCTTTCCGGAACTTTTTTTAATCATCCTTACGGTCATTGTTGCCTTAGCAAATCCAACTCATATCATCTGAATTCACAATGTCTTTATTATGGTTAATGCCATCCTTTGTGCATTCCCTAGGGTTTGTCTTAATTTGTGGATGTCCTATCCTTAATTCAACTGCCAAGGAATTCCTGAATCCTATAATTGGCAATGAGATCATGTATCCCTTAATAAGGGTCTCTTTTCAATCATTCTCATTTGATAATCGATCGGTGGCTTAATGCTAACCTCTTCTTTCAGATAGTTGTCAGCCTATTTGACCTTCCAAAAGACAACTTATGTCTATCTACTTTCCTACAGAACTTGGCAATGGTAGCATGGATGTTCTGGAAGATATTGGTTGAGTTCAACGTGAATCTCTTAGTACTTATCGTTCTTCGCGAAGGTACTTGCCTCAAACAAAATTTCTACAGCATACCATTCAATTTCTGACCATTTCTATACTCTCTTCATATACCTTCATTGTTTACTTTCCTCCGTCATAATATATTCATGGTATTCATGATACCCTAACATCATACATCTCAAGTCGTTATACTTCCATTTTTACTCGTAATCTTGGGCAATCATATACATATGAATCACTTTAGTACGGGTGACCCCATTCCAAAAAGTATAGTAAATTCCCAATCCAAACATGGGTTGCAAAGGGTTCAACAGAAGATTCCTACGATCTCATTAATATTTCCTTTTTATCAGAAGCCCTTGCAGTCGGTGCTTACTTAGAAGCAACCCTTCTTTGTCCATTCATTGCTGGTCTAGTCACCTGATAATCCTTTCTGACTTGGCCTCAACTGGCCACACTAAAATAAAAATATATGATTTTAGAGGTTGGCTAATAGCATTACTTTTCTAGCAACTGCCGGCATAGTGCCTTCTTCTTTGATACCTTTCTACCTTTCCAAAACTTTACTTCATATAAGTCTTAATCGACTACTCGGCACCATCTCCGGTCACCTTTCCTCAACTTTTATCTTTTCAACTATTCTTATCAATCTTGCGTGCCACGCAAGCTTACCATTCCTGGCATAACAGCCTTTTCACTTAAGTCAATCCCGGAGTTTCTCATTCCGGCTGGTTTCTTACTTACATTTCCTGTTTTCGTCCAATCTCACTTCATCATTGTATTTCTACAATCAATCGCGATAACCGGGGTCTGTCCACCAACCCATATAGCGGCTACTTTACCCAATTCACGGGGTTCGCCCCAGTTTTTACTCTCTTCCATGATGTTCTCTGACAATCAGAAAGACAAGGTTTGCCAAAATTCGTTGAAGTTCTTCCCAGAATTAGGAAAATTTTGGTCAATCTATCCATCTACTGGTAACATTAAGGAGACCGGTTTCGAAACCTGAAGAATAGTTCAATGAACCTCCAAGCATGTAGAACCGTAAGCAGTCATAATTAACGAAATAATCGTCATCCGGTTGGAAGTTTAACCCCTGGAGAGGAACCAATTATATACATCCCTTAGAAGGGAATTAACAGTTTTAAACTGAAACTTGTCACAACGTCCTGATACCTATACGTCCTGATATTCAATATTACCAAATGTCAGTCTACCTGACTACTAGTCTCAGAAGGAACATTACCGTCGGAGTTGGTTGTTCCACAAAATTGGCACTACTAAGGCCATCCGATCTGGTGGACCGTGCTGTTCGAATGCATCCGCAAGTACTTTTTCGTGCTGCGCAAGCACACATCATAATCCTTTATGCGAAGCGTCGTTGGAAGCACAAAGTCTCCTTTTTCCATTAAGCAATGCCAACTCTTGGTCATTACCAATTTCATCTTTTAGCTCCAGGAAGATTTTCTCACATTTTTCTCTTTAACTGCTGATCGTATTACTTGATCCATTATAACTCCGCGTCAGAGTAAAATTAAGGTAACTACTATAATCCATTCAACGAAAAGAAAGAATTTAATATTCCTCTGAATCACATGCATCTAGCTTTTCTGGTTCATCATTTCACTGAGTTGAAATAACCCTATACTCAGTCTCTGACAGTAGCCTTATTACGAGTTCATCTTGACTCACTGGTCTTATCTTCCGGTAGGTTCTGAGATCATTCTATTGCTTACTACTTCCTTATATAACTTTATCTAATCATGCTGTCACTTCCCAATATTTTCACTTTCAAACTGATTCATTCATAAAATGGACATTTTCCTGAAATAAACAACTTCATTAATCTCAATTTGGTTCCATAATTTACAACCTATGACATCTGCCTTCTCATGGCGAATTATTACTGACAATATTCATACTAATTCATTTGTCAAATGATATGGTACCTACTGCCTCCTTCTCAACTATTTCTAGGGACTCTGCTCCTCGCCCTAAATCGATGTCTTTGATAATCATACATCCCTCTAGCTCTTTCTTCGTTAATATGAAAGTCTTTGAGGATTCTTGTCTATTCCCGTATAAGATCTCAAGTAATTCTTCCAATCCATCTTACTCGCTGGTACTACATCCAGTAGTCCAACTATGAATCCAACACGAATCTTTAGTTCTCTTACTAGTAGCTTAGTTCTTTATGCTCACTTTTCTGAGCACCATATCTTAATCATCACAGTCTTTCTGGCTGCCCTCATTCCTCGAGGTTAAGCTCCTTATCCTAACAGGATTTTCCTTATCTGCTGGAACCTCTTCCGGGTCTCCAGTATGGTACTCTATTGAATTTATCCGCTGATCTTCAGCATATAATAAAGCATCATCGTGCTGCTGCTCGTATGCCTCAAGGTCTGTCGCCTTCCTCGTCGATACGATATCGAGCTAAGTTACTATCATGATACTTAAGAGTTCCCATAAGGGTTTTATATGTCATCACTACATTAAGTAGTCCGACTATGAACTTGGCAAGAGTTCTTATTATCTTAGTGAATTTATTATTTTAACGTCGCCTCATCTCTGGGGTTTATAACGTACGCTCTGATACCATTACTGTAACACCCCCAGATCCGGGGTCAGGGATCTGGTCGTTACCGTCTCAATTCCTATCCACAACTCAACATAAATATTAAATTACAACCTTGTGACCCAAAACAATAACATAAAACACACCCGTTATAGTCCCAGAGATGAAATCAGAGTAACTACCAAATTTTATTAAGCACATTATGAGTTCTTACAATCCACAAAGAATTACAATGTGAATACATACTCTTTGCCATCCATTATCATAAGTCATACCAGCCCATATATTTGGTACTGAAAGAATGAATCTATCCTACCAATAGCTTTCTCTTTGGCTTTGGTAGTCTCATCGTCCCCGCCAGCGTCGAGTGTGCCTTGTGCGAGTCATCTGGTCTAGCTGTTGTTGTGAAATAATAATAAAGCAAGGGTGAGCACTAGCCCACAAATAATAATGTTTAACTGAAAATTAATATATAATAGTTCAAAAGTATCTTTCAAACCATATGCCATGCATTTACGGAAATGATGCCAGTATAATATGAACGATGAAGTTACAAGGTAACTTAAAGTATTTATTTTGTGGAAATATCTGCTAATTCAAAATAAGCAAGATATTATCATTTATCATATAAAAAGGAACTTGCAAGGAAAATATTGCAATTCCAGTTATTAACATTTTTCGAAGTCCTACAACCTGAAAGAAGTCTCTTCGATACGTGTTGCGGAAGACACCGTCAACCTGAAAGAAGTCTCTTCGATACGTGTTGCAGGGAATTCCAAATTTGGAAGATGAACCAATACTGGAGTTATCACGCGCTAGCTGTCCCACTCCCTGATGATCAGTCGGGGATGGTACAACCCAATATAGTTTACTACCGGTAGAAGGAAGAACTGACGGCTCCACTTGTAGATTGCCTTTACTAGTAACTCCCTGGCCAATGGTTAGGCCTTGTGATGGACCGCGCGACTCGGCCTCTTACGCACGACTCCTAGTTTGAATAAATCCACAGCATTGAAACGTAAAGTTTGTCCTCCCTTCCCCAAGTGAAATACTTGTTGATAAGACTCCACAAAGTAGTCGTATCTAGTTGGAAAGGAAAATTCACCAACATTTCCCAAGCTTTTGCTTGTTAATGGATATCAACGTGTTCCAACAATCTTACCCCTCGAATGATGAGAAGGTACACACAGACTTAATGAGTCCATAGCAACCAATTTGCGAGTGAAAAGTATAAATTATGACCGGGAAGTCAACAAGATAAATAACATTGCTCAAGTAGGTTCCCCTATAATATGGAAGTTTGAGCGAGGATTTAAATCCTTTTTAGATAGATTTAAATGAAAAATAAAGAGTTGGGAACCTTTCCTTGATAAAATAGTCGTAAAAAGACTCCGAAATATTTTACATAATATCTGGAGGTGAAAGATAATCTCTGAATAATATAAATCATTTTAAAAAGAATTTAAAAGAATTAAATAAATATTCCAAGAATATTTATTAAATCAATAATAATTATGGAATATTATTAAATCATAATATTGCTCGTAAGTAATCCTCGAATGAATATATAGAATTATTCACTAAATAAATCCCTCCTTAAATGAATATTCAAAATAATATTCATTAAATAATTAAACAACAATAAATATTTAAAATAATATTCAATAAATAAGTCAAACCTTAAATGCATATTTGAAAATAATATTCATTTAGTAAATAATCTTCTAAATGAATATCCAAATAATATTCATTTAGTAATCAAAACTTTAAAGGAATAATCGAAATAATATTCCTTAAGTAAATAGAACTTCCAATGAATATTTTAAAATAATATTCATCAAGTACATAAAACCTTAAATGAATATTCGAAAGTAATATTCATTTAATAAATAACCTTCTAATGAATATCAAAATAATATTCATTAAATAATCAACTCTAAATGAATATTCGAAACTAACATTCATTTAATATCTCTCGACTGAGATAATACTCGAATAACATTCCTCGAAATATTTCTAAGTAATTGATACTTTATGGGAATATAAATAACGTTTAATAATAACATTCCTCAGATAAATAATAATCTGTCGTTGGAATCCCTCCGGGTTTCCACGACTATCTATATCTCAAAATACCGACTCCCGGTCTATATTTAAGAATGAATATCATATGCCTTCGCTAAGGGTCTTATCCAAACAATCCGGCTTATAACTGATATTTCGTATCTAGTTTTATAAGCCAATATCAATTCAGGGAACATGTATCATAATATAATTTTGACAATAGGCATGCATGCTATTGCAATTGTAACATGGCAATCACATATATATATTATCACAACAACAGGTTCAGAGTTTTGAACACTTGCCTGGTAATCAGGTGTGGGTGGAGATAGCGTGTCCTGGGTCTGCTCGATTATCTAAAAACAATCAGAACATTCGAGATTAACCACTTAACACGTTTTAAAAGTCTATGTATAACTTCACTAAAATCGAAACACGTTTTTGAATTATCTCATTATACACCTTTTAGTGCAACTCTTTTTATTATTGATACGATCCGACATTTGTTCGTTATTACGACATGTCATCATACCCACACTCGGTATATACCTAGGTCGTATAAGTTCTAAAGTCGATCGATTACGAACCGAGATTATACCTTGAGTTTTATCGTTCGTTTTCTAAGTATTCTACCAAAGTTATAACCAAGCGGGTTTTTAGGGGTTCGTTCGCGTTTAACTTTGATTCCAACATTTTTATAAAATCGGAAAATGATCCGTTTCACATGAGGTTTTCTCTCACACCTTCATTTTTACCTCTAGTATTTAATTACCAAGATTTTCCCCTGACTTACGTATTTTACGAGGGTTCAATTTCAGTTACGAATTCTCGTTTACGGTTTTGAACTACTTTTCGTAATTTGACCATAACTCCTAAACCGTAAGTCGGAATGTTTCGATTCTCACGCCAAAACGATCTATGGCTCGAGATATACAAGGACCAGACATAATATTATCAAGGTCAGGAATTTATATTTACTGTCATGCTCGGTTTCTAAGTGTTAACAAAAATTCGGCATTACGACGACTATAAATCGGACGTTTTTAAAATCGTAACAACACAACCAAGCCACACCGGGCATCAACACAATTCATAAACATGATTCTCATATCCAAAAGTCCTAGAACCACTGATCTTAGCCTCAAAATCATCAAGGACTTGAATCATGACTAAATAACTACTAAGAACAACTACATGATCATGTGAACATGCTTATACTAACATCATCACCAAATCTCATCTAAAACTCCATTAAAACTCAAAACAAAAACTTGGATTCTTGAAGTTTATACCTTCCTTGGAGTGTGTATGTACTTAGTAAGCCTTGTATAGTCCATAGATTTCATTAACAAAGCTTAGATCATCCAAAAGAATCAAGAAAAACAATGTTAGTTTCTTGAAAGTTACTATTCACCCTAAACTTGTAAAAATCATAGAAAATCGAAAAATAAGAGTTTGGCTCTCAAATTTTTACCACATCTTGGCCTCTTCATAAGCTTTGTTTTGAGTCCTAGTTCATCAAATTTGAAGCTTCCTAGTTAGGGTTTTAAGCCCCCTTTATCCGCTGGACAGAAACTGTCAAGAACAGGGCACTTTGGTTTCTTCAACTTGGGGAGGAGATTTGACTAGGCTATACTCATTAGATTGCCATGAAATTTTGAGCGAATATTGACCATGGAGTGGAGAGGCTGTGGTAAAAATTTGGTGATTTTATCATGGATAGAAATGGAGATATGAATTTTCTTCTTTGAGGGTGTTCTGCTGGGCAGTTCGAACAAAATGGAGAGAATGGAGTTTTTGATCTTTGATTGCTTGGTTCTCTTGCATAATACACCTCATCTTGATAATATCTAGCTAAAGTAGCTTTATTCAAGGTGGTGTGGTGTAACATCCCGAATTTTCAGGATATTAATTCTAAATACAAAACTTAAATAAAACGGATTCTTTATTCAAGTAAATCAAATATTCCATGAAAGTCAAATGCAGCGGTCAAATACAATATTCTAAAATCATCAAATCGGAGACGCAGCTCCACAAATCCAATATTCAATATCTAATAAAGTACTGAAAATTTATTCAATAATCCGATAAGTCCTTTCCAATAATAGCATCTAATCAAGTAGCACGAAATCCACACAGTTCAAATCCTTAATCTTAATAAGCTTCCAAAAGTCCGAACCTGAAACATATTAAAACAATGAGCTGCGAAGCCCAGCAAGTAACTATCGCCCAACGGCTCAATAATATTTTTTAAAAAGAGAACAAAATTTCTGAAACTTTAAATCGATAAAAGAATCTAAACAAATAAATCATATTTTATTCCCACAGTTCTAATTTACGGTCACACTAAACCAGTGACACGGTTCTATGTTCGATGGGGGCCAGTTTACGTATCTATGTATTCCGGAACGTGCGTAAACTAGTTCTATGATTCTATATGTCACACTATCCAGTGACCGGATTCTATGATTCGATACGCAACTAAAACCGGGGAATTCTAAAATAATACTTTTTTTAAAATCAATTTTCGATATCACAATTTCGATAACCAAATCAAACAGATATTTTGAAACAGAATAAAACAGATTTTATAATAATAGTGAGCAACGAAAAGTCACTTACCTCGAATGCGATACAAACACTGAAAATTAATACACGAACTGTTCTTATAATTTAATTAATAAGTAGGAGACAATTAATAAATATCCTGATGCATAACAATCACTCATTTTAATTATTACAAATGGATACTATAACTCATAATTATACATAAAAGGAGACAAATAAGCCTTAAAACCCAACACTAAACATGCCTTAATGAAAAGCTATGCATGTTAACATATTCATATTAACATATAAACCTATTTTAAACAAAATCAACTAATACAATACTAAGTGGAATTTTTTTTTTATAATAATCATTATGAAATTAAAAATAAAAATCAAACTAATTAAATTATACATATTATTATCTTATTTTTAACACTAACAAAAATCATAATAATTCATGTATGCATCAAATCTCATGCGTGTACCTAAAATTTGGTAAATCAAAATATGGCAGATAACAATTCACAAACACAATTATATATATATATAACAGGAGGTTCATCATATGCTATTCATCTACATAATTACATAATTAAATAAGGGTGTGCATGACGTATAAGACATGTATATCAATGAGCATGCAGATGATGGAGATGGTAATTCTTGTAACATATAAAAGCATTCAAGACACAAATATTAAAAACGAAGGGAGAAGTACAAGGAGTACCTCTCGAAAATTGAAGGGATGTATGAGTTTATTCTTTATCTCTTGGGGTCCTTATATAGGCACATACAAAAACCTAATTTTAATAAGGAAATTCTAAACTTTCTCTAAAATTTTAACAACGTCTCCAAGTAATTCTAAAAATAAAAGATTCTAGCACACATAATTACCATAATTAAAAAGATGTCGATTCACAAAATTATTTTCACGCTTCTTTCTATTAATAACTAATCTTATCTTTTTATTAAATAACTTGTTCAAAAAGAATTCTAGAATGTTCTAATTAATAAAATAATCTAAATAAAATTACATTAATATATAATAATATAATAATAAATAAATAAAAATCGGGGTTTTACATGTGGTCATGCATGATGCAATTGGGCAAGACATGTGTTGTGTTTTAAATGGTTGCTAGCTAACTTGGAGTTGGATTTAGCTAAGTACTTGTCCATCCCATAACCAAGCTAGTTACTTGAGCCCACTTGGTTGCTAGATATTTTCTAGTGGCTTATGCATGACTCTTGCTTCCTCTTCTTGTTTTTTTTGTCCGGTTATTGCTCGTTTCGATTGAGCGTTCGTAGGAATATTCCACGGATTTCTAATTAGGTTTACCGGGAATCTTCTTAATATTAATACTATCATTCTCCATCTTTCTTACTAACTTTCGAATTTATATTCCTTAAATCCCTTCGTTAAATTCTTAAGTCTATCAGTGTCCAGGGAAATCTCGGGGAAAATAAAAGTGCTGTTTTTCAGAATCCGACAGCTTTTACATACACTCTTTTTCCCCCTGGATCACTAATACGAACTCAGAATTTCGTTCCGGGTACTTCTATATAGCGTCGTCTAATAATATTCCTACGTCCACCAAAATCACTATTCACCACTTATTCTTTACTTATTCTTTTAGGGTTATATAGATGTCCCGGTTCTCTTTCGATCGTTCCTTAACCCTTTTACGAAACAACTAGACCAATAACAGATATCGATTTGGATGACATAATAATCTTCTCCTTTTAGAATTATCAAATCTCAATTCCCTAGGAGATAGATAATTCTTATCTAAAGTGTCAACCAATAGTATTCTTCATGACATATAAACATTTGAATCCAATTCTATTCCTTTCATTCATTATCTCAATCGTGACATCGTAGTCGTAATCACTATTCACCATTACCTTAGTACATAATAAAAAGTTTTAATTATATCCAAAATTTGGGTTCTTACATCCTGGGTGCAGGCATGCGATCTCCTAGGTACAGGCATGCGACCTCCTATGGATGCAGGCATGCGACCTCGTCGGTACAAGCATGCGACCTCGTCGGTACAGGCATGCGACCTCATGTGGGTGCAGGCATTCGACCTCCTGGGTACAGGCATGCGACCTCCTATGGATGCAGGCATGTGACCTCGTCGGTACTGGCATGCGACCTCGTCGGTACAGGCATGCGACCTCGTCGGTACAAGCATACGATCTCGTCCGTACAGGCATGCGACCTCGTCGGTACAGGCATGCGACCTCCTGTGGGTACAGGCATGCGACCTCGTTGGGCTTACCTATGAGCCTTCATATCTACTCATGCAACCTCGCTGGGCTTAGCTATGAGCCATCATAATAAGATTATGCTAGACCACACTGGACCTCTAGGCCTCGCTGGACCTTGCAGAGAGATGTGGTAGATGCTATCCCATACTAGGGACTGCTGCAAACTCTACCCGTAGCTAGGGGTCGCTGTCTTCCATATTGTGTTGATAGTATATTGGACTAGCTCCTGGTGGTGGGCTTTGGTAACCAAATCTTCATCTTTAGGCCCATTATGAGTTGTGGACCACTATTCTAGCCCACCAGGCCTGCTTAGGGCTTATGCCAAGATTTGGACATAACATCCTCCCTACTTGGAGGAGCCTTCTTCAAAAATTTTTCAGAAACAAAGGTTCCAACTCCTCCTAACCCAGAAATCGTTAAACAACTGTCATAACTTATTTTCCAATAGATTTTTCCGGATAACCAACTGAATCTTTCACATAAGTATAAGCAACCTAAGAGAAAAAACAAACACCATAAATAACGACATGTAATTTTTAAAAATGCAAAAAAAAATGGTTTATTACTTGCCTTCCATATGGGCTGCCGTGAGCTTTCACCACTTTTCCCTTCCTCCATTTTAACGTTTTCTTGGGATTTTTCATTCTGAACCAATGTATCAAAAAAACAATTAAATTTATTACAGATCTAAAAAACAATTAAATTTATTACAGATCTATCAATATATTCATATACAACTAAAATCTAGAGATTACAAGCAATTCCAAAAAATAAAAATATGTTAAATGCCTTGAGTTTGCCTCCATTTTTCCCATTTTCGGCACCGGATGGAGGCACTCCTTCCTTAGGAGTGTTAAGTCTTCTAAAATTTCCCATTCTTTTCATCCTTTCTTTTTTGTTGTGTAAGGTAGTGTGCTTTCGTAGTGACAAACAGTAGTATTTAGTGCGGCTATATATATAAGTTTTAGTAATAGAACATCTAGGTTAGGGGTTAGTTGCTAGCTGTTCTACACAATCGGTTTGGACCTGATCCTTGCTGCCTACAAGTTTTTATGGATCAATTGGTTTATACTACTTTATGTCTACCATTTGAAATATGTCTTTTCTACCATTTGAAAGTTGAAACATGTGAAATAAAATCTGCAAATTTTTATTAAAATTTTTATTTAACTTCTTTTAACATAAATTCAAATAAAGATTTAAATAATATAACAAGACAAAAAACAAGAAGCGGTTATCCTCCACAGATCTTTCACCAACTAGGTGCACTATACCAAACCCTAGAATCAATAACCTGGGACCAAACGCTAGTTACGAGTACAAGTCGAAATAGTAGTGATCTACTAAAATCTCCAACCAAATTAAATTTTAATATTTTTAAAATTTCGGAATATTATTTACTTAGATATATCCTGACATCCGTACGGTTGGATCGTCATAAATTAGTATTTTTGCTAGTATTTTAATATATTTGAAAAGTTTTGAGAACATTATTTAAAATACTTGAAGTATTTTTTCTATATTCTAAATATATATTTTCCATCTAATATATATTTCTAGATATTATAGACTCAAAATATAAGCCAGAAGATCGAACGATTTTGATCCAAGGTGTATCGTATTTAGTTGAACAAGTATCATTATTTATCTTCGACAATTTCAAATAAATACTTCCACATGATAAAAAAAGTTGAAACTTGGAATTTGTCATTTAAATGATATTTCTATGTATGATAAAATTATCCTAATTTTTTAAAACTTTGTTACGGAGTCGAATTTAGAGTCAAAAAGATCGTATGTAAAAAAATCAAAAGATTGACCAAAATTCAACGAAATTTGACCAACTTTTGAGGGAACAATTTTCTTAACATTTTAAAGTGCTCGTAAAAATTTCATAATGTTTAGAGCATTTTTCATTTTCGAGTATTTAGTTTACTCTATATTTATTTTACTCTATATTACGAATGGAAAATTAAAAATTCTATTTGATGACATATGTCAATGTTTTATTGGCTGTCAGCATAGCACACGGATTGTGCTTCTTCAATCAATTTATAACCCTTGATTAAAACAAAGAAACACACATCCAACGATCCATATTTTATCTCACAATTAACTATACAACCCACCATCTAACCCTCCTTTTTCTCCACCCCTGTCTCTCTTTTGTCTCTCGCCTCTCTCTCTTTTCTCCTATCTCTCTCTTTTCGCCGTCATCTCCCTGTACTTTCTCCACTGTAAAACCACCGCAACTCCACCATCTTGTACAATGATTTTCATGTTTTGATTATTATCTCAGGCCAAGGAAGCAAGTTCATTGGCGGCTTCTACACGATCTTTGAGCTGACCCATTTGAACAATAGCTATAAAAGACCAAACCCAAGCGAGAATTGGGTCATTACTAGCAATTTGGGGAAGAGACAAGTTGGTACCAGATTCAGAGTCATCAATGGAGATAAGCCATTTTATGTCTACAATAGAAGATTAAAGAAGGTTCGAGATTTTACGAAAATTGGCGGTGTTGGTTATGGCGAAGACTAATGGTTCATAGAACTATCGGTAGCTATACAGCGGAGGGGGCATTCATATAAGGACTGAGTAGAGGGGGTGAGTCGTACTATGGATCGGAGGAGGTGAGCGAGTTGGGTGGACTATTTAGCGAGTTCAGAGCATTCGAGTTTGGAAGACTCAGCTTCTTGGGCTGATTTGATGACTCGTTCAGCGAGTAAGATTTGGTCTGTGAGCTCATCTTGGATGCTCTTATCTTCTTGTTCAGCAGCAACCATGAGTTAGAGATAGAAATAGAAAGAGAGAAAGTAATAGAATACTTATAAAAGAATCACGAGTGCCTACTAATAATATACAGTGGTTTTGTTTTTCGTTTTGTTTTAAGAGATCCCTACCAATTGATTGCTTATTTAACATGTTTCTTGTATTTGTTTAGTTGTTTAGCCAATCTTTTTTAAGATTTAAAAGTTTTTTTTAGGGAAAGTTTCATTTGTTTGATATAAAATATTTTATTTAAGCAATATTAAGTAATAAGATAATTTTATATACATTAGACTAATGGATTCAAGACCACTCTCCCATAATCACCTTAAAATGAAAATGTTTTTATATGTAAAATTTTAATATCAGATTTGTAAATTCAAATCTAAATTATATTTTTGTCAAAAGTTGAAAGTATCGTTATTATTATATTTTACGTGGGTCCCATTCTTTAACTTTTGACAGATTTTTTCAACATAAAATACAAATTTATGACAGTTTATTCCGTCGTAAGTTCGTTTATTATTTTATTGTAGGAAGTGGGTCCCGTTTTGGAACTTATGACGAAAATTTATACTTGTGACGAAATTTTTACTTGTGACGAAAATCCGAACTTAAGACTCGAGCAAAAATGACGAAATTTTTCCGTCATAATTGAACCAATTGCGACGATTTTAATGTAAAATTTCCGTCGTAAATGACAATTTTTCTTGTAGTGCCAGTGGGAAATACCATTTTAAAATTAAATTTTAATTATATTTAAATTTAGGGGTTAGATTAGGGTAACATCAAACCCTTTTTTTAAAAGGTTTTTTTGATGATCCAACCGTAAGGATGTCAATATAATCATAAAATTATCATGTATGCAAAAAATTATAAATTTTCAACTTCATTTGGAATGATTTTATAATCATAAAAGATTTTCAAACAAATTCTAACTTTTTACAAAAATAGATAAAAATCACATAAATATCATAATATGTTTTCTAGTGACATTTTACGTATTAACCAATATACTCAACTTAAAAAAAATTGAAAAATAAAATTTAAAAAAAAAACTCTTTACAAAGTTGAAAATATGATGTTTACGGTTTAGAGGCTAAAATTTAGGAGTTAGATTAGGGTTACATCAAACTTTTTTAAAACTTTTTTTCCCGATGATCCAACCGTACGGATGTCAAGATCATTATCGAATTATCATGTACGCAAAAAATTAGAATTTTTTAACTTCATTTGTATTAATTTATTAATTAAAATCATTTTCTAATTTTTTAGGCTATTGATTGTGGTTATATATATTTTAGATAATATTTTACACAAGAAGTATCTTGGTGTAGTGGTATGACATTGCACTTTTCTTATAGGAGGTTAAAGGTTCGATTCCCGTGGATTACAACATTTTTTTCAACCAAACTCAAAACCTACCACCTATTGGTAGGAAATAGGTCACATTTTTACGAAAAATTCAAAATTAGCCGCTAAAATTGAAATTTCAAAACGACCGTCCAAATGAAAAATTAAAAATTTTCGATCAAACTCATAACCTACCGCATATTGGTAGGTAGGGGTGTACACGGTTCGGGTTGGGTGGATTGCGATAAAATTTTAACATACGATTTGCATCTCATAGTTTTTATAACAGATGTAATATGTTGCTTGAAAGGCAGAGTGTGTAAACTTGTAACACAATAATTAATGTAACTCAACTAAAGGAAAAGATACTAATTAACCAGAAGACAATCAAGAACAAGAAGTCACAAGAAATCAACACTAAATGAAGACAAGGTAATTGATACAATTCAACATGTTAACTATGATCAAGCCAAGAAGAAATCATTGAGAGAAGTTCAAGTCAAAGTTGTTCATGCCTCAGTGATTTGAAAAGCCAAGAATCAAGATCATAACTATCAGTATCAATAAGACCAATTGATTTCAAGTGAACAAGAAGGAAAGCAAATATTGGAAAGCCACATTACAAATTGGATATGGTAATTTATTCAAGAAGCAAAAACACTATCAAGACTAGTCACTTATGAACCAGACCAGCGCATCAAGTGTCAGGACATTGATAGCAAGTTTATGTCAGTAATAAAGATCCATATTCAAGAGCTTAGTGAAGAACAAAGAAGACATGAAGATATCACAAGTTCAAGATGTGCATTGAAGTTTCAAGTTGAAGACCAGAATATTTTCTAAGTACTAAATATTCTAGATGACCAAGTAGAAGTTTCTAAGTAGAAGTTCTACTTAGAAATTCGAGATGGCTAAGTAGAAATTCTCAAGTAGAAGTTCTACTTAGAGTGCAGCTTCAACATGACACATGGCATCTTCTGATTGGCAGATTTCCAAGCTTTCAAGATAAGGCAAGATTTATGTGGACATCATTGGGCCACGTATATCTTAGTCTTTGAAGACTACAGGACATAGATTACATGTAGTATAAATAGAAGTACTTGTGTAATGTTTTTAGTTAGTGAGAAATTCTTGAGAAAAACACAAGAGAAAGAGAGAGAGTGCATTCACAGAGCTTAGTATCATTCACTTCTCTCTGAACTTCTGTTATACTTTGTAATGAATGTTGTAGCAACCATTTCAAGTTATATATAAGACATATATTCCTTGAATCTGCGTGTTCATTTATTGCATCGTATTTATTGCTTCTCATATTCGAAAAGTTGTATTCACCCCCCCCTCTACAACACATTTGGACCTAACATTGCTGCTTTCTCTCAGTAAGCTTCATGTATTTTAATGGTTTGCATGACAAAATACATGAATATACATGGCTAGTACAAAGACCTGTTAGCACTACTACTACGCAGTAGGCACTCTGCTTTCAATCATGATAGCCTCATAATACTTTCAAACACTTTTGGGTGCACGAAACACACATTTCTAACTTCAGAGGCAAACTTGTTCAAAATAAAACTTTAAAAAAACTGCATAAAATATTAACTGAACTGGGTTGGGTCAATATTTCCTACTAGTCTGGGTCGTCTACAACTAATTTGTATTTTAGCTGAACTGGATCAATGTAAATGGGCCAATGTAGTAATGGATAATGAATATAAAAAATATTTTATTAAATTAATTTACTTTTTAATCGGGTTGGGTTGGTTCGGGTAAAAAAAATTAAAACCCGTACCCAACCCATTTAAATCGGGTTAACGTTTTTTCAATCCAATTATATATCGGTTTAAAAAAATCGGTTTGGATCGAGTGAAATAGTGTCGGTTTGGATCGGATTGGTCGGTTTTATCAACCCGTATACACCCCTATTGGTAGGAAATGGACCAGCAGGTAGTAGGAAATGAGATGGGTCAAAAAGTAAAAACCCAGTAATTCCTACCATATTCATCAAGTTTGGTAGGAATTGACCGGTGGAAATACCATTTTTTAGTTAAATTTTAATTATATTTAAAATTAGGGGTTAGATTAGGGTAACATCAAACCCTTTTTTTAAAAGGTTTTTTTGATGATCCAACTGTATGGATGTCAATATAATCATAAAATTATCATGTATGCAAACAATTATAAATTTTCAACTTCATTTGCAATGATTTTATAGTCATAAAAAGATTTTCAAACAAAATATAATTTTTTACAAAAATAGATAAAAATTACTTAAATATCATAATATGTTTTCTAATGCCATTTTATGTATTAACCAATATACTCAACTTAAAAAAATTGAAAAATAAAGTTTGAAAAAAAAACTCTTTACAAAGTTGAAAATATGATGTTTTTTTTTTTGCTAATTTGAAAATATGATGTTTAAGGTTTAGAAGCTAAATTTAGGGGTTAGATTAGGGTTACATCAAACTTTTTTTAAACTTTTTTTCCCGATGATCCGACTGTACGTACGGATAGCAAGATCATTATCAAATTATCATGTATGCAAAAAATCAAAATTTTTCGACTTCATTTGAAATGATTTTATAACAAACATATATTTTTTAATAATTTGCAGTAAAGACATAGTTAAATAAATTGTAGACAAAATTCTACATAAGGAGCAACTTTGGTGTAGTGGTTTGGGCCATGTACTATGGTTCTAGAGGTCTAAGGTTCGATTCTTGAAGAAAAAACATTTCATTTAGCCGCCCAACATTTCCTACTCGGAAATAGGTCACATTTTTTCGAAAAATTCAAAACTAGCGGCCAAAATTGAAATTTCAAAAAGACCGCCCAACTGAAAAATTCAAAATTTTCGTTCAAAACTCATAACCTACCACATATTGGTAGGAAATAAGCCTTGATTTCACAAAAATTTTAAAAATGGAGCCCAAACTAAAAAATTCAAATTTTTTGCCCAAATTCAAATTTTCATTACTTCACCAAATTTCATTTAAACTAACCACTTCATCAAATTTCATCTCTATCTCTCCATCCACTTCACCAAATTTTCTCTCCCTTTTAACTTTCATTTTCATCTCTATCTCTCCATATACTTCATTAAATTTCATTTTCATATGAACCGATTCATCTCATTATATATAATCGGGTAAAAATCTATTCCCTCTAATATTTGTGTGAATTTGATTTACATCTATATGTGTGTAATTTATATATATTCGTACATGTTTACTAGTGTGTGTGTGTGTGTGTGTGTTCTTAACTTTTTTTTGTTCTTGATTAGTTCATATTTTCAATTGTTCTTGATTAATTATTCATGTGTATAATTGATACTAATTATTTTTTCTTACACTTCTTATGTAGATTGTTGTCACTTGAAGAAGAGCATATTGGTTTCGAAACCAACAAAAAGAAAAAAATCATGTCGAAGAAAAAATTTACAAAGAAATTGGTTAGAATGATTCAACGGTGATGGAAACTTTAAGGGCGATTAGTTTAACTTGTAAAACATTTCTTGATTTGTTGCTATGATAGTCATTTTTGTAAATTTAAACAATTATTTTGCAGTTGTAATTTTAACTTATGAATATTATGTTTTATGATAAATGTATGATTTTTTTTTTGTCGTTGTGAATACTTATGATTTATATATTGATCTTATTTTGCAATTGGTTGTAAAATTTGTGCAATTTATTGTACATGGATATCAATGAAACAATTTTTTTTTCAAAAAACTACCCAGTAATTCCTACCACATTCAAGGCTTTTCCTACTATCATGACCATTACACACCCAGTATTTCCTACCACATTCAAGCCTTTTCCCACCGCATTGGTAGGAAATAAAAAAAGATGGTAAGAAATGGCTGGTAGGAAATGGTGTTTTACCAGTCCCGTCTGTCATATTTCCTACCAAAACAACGCATTTCCTACCAGAAAAGCTGGTAAGAAATGCTCCAATTACGTCACCAGAATTTGTGACGTGGCAGGTGACGTGGCGCTTGACGTGGCAGATGACATGGGCCGGACCCACGCCACGTGGCCAACCATGTTTGCAGGTGGGTCCATGACAGGTGGCTGCCAAGTCACCAGGTGGGGCCCACGTTGACCGTCACACAAAATTTCCCACCAGGGGTCATTTCCGAGTCAAGCAATTTCTACCACAGGGGTGTGGTAGGAAATGTTGGAAATACCTAGCTATTAAGCCTATAAACAGATAATGTGTTTGGTTTAAAGCGGAGAAAACAAAGTTGCGCGCTAAGTGTTATTTTATTCATGGAAAACAGATTACATATATAGAGATTACAAGAATAACGAAATTTCTAGAAACTAGGAAGTAAACAACTTATTTCCTACTATGACTCCTTATTCAAAGATAAGGTCCTAAATAAACTCCACTGATTCTGAGCGTGGCTAACAGACTGTAGATAAACCCAAACAAACTAAATAAGATAATACCACAATTTAGATTAACAAACCAACAAACTCTTCCTTAATCTAAATTGTCTGAACTGTGTTCTTCACCCCCAGCAACTCTCTCATCTTCTCGAATTTAGTAGTAGTAAGAGCCTTTGTCAAAGGATCAGCTCTCTGCTCATCTGGGCGCACGTACTTGACAATAATCTCGCCCTTTTCAACACATTCCCTTATAAAATGGTAGCGTATATCTATGTGTTTACTCCTGCCATGGAACACTGGATTCTTTTCCAAATCGATAGTAGATTTATTGTCTACATATATCGTAACTGGACCAATGACTTTACCTGTTAACTGAGCCAAGAGATTCCGCCGCCATATGGCTTGACAAGCCGCAGCAGTAGCTGCCATGAACTCCGCCTCGCACGAGGAGAGAGCAACACACCTTTGATTTTGAGACACCCACGTTATTAAGCTCTCATTCAAGTAGAACGCCATGCCGCCAGTGCTCTTCCTATCTTCCACATTGCTAGCTAAGTCACTATCCGAAAAACCAGTCAAAATACTATTCTGACTATCTCTTGCATAAACTAATCCAAAGTCGATTGTTCCCTTCACATATCTGAGGATCCGCTTAGCAGCATTTTGATGCAACAAAGTAGGCCTCTCCATAAACCTACTAATTATTCCAACAGAGTAGGCCAAATCTGGTCTCGTATGCACTAGGTATCGTAGGCCACCAACAACACTTTTGAATTCCGTAGCATTAACTGGTATTCCTTCCTCATCCTTATGCAGAATTTCCTTAGGGTCCATTGGATACTTGGTCGCGTTGCAATCTCGCATTCCTGATTTCTCTAGGATCTTTCATGCATACCCGGATTGCTTCAACTGAATATACCCCTCTCCTTGTTGCACCTCAATGCCTAAATAGTAGGACAATTTACCTAGATCACTCATGTCAAACTTGTCTCCCATCTGCTCCTTGAACTCTCAAATAACTGCTTGACTTGACCCAGTGATCAGGAGGTCGTCCACAAAGACAGCGACTATTAGAGCTTCCTTCCCTGTAGACCTGGTGTATACAGCTTGATCGTAAGGGCACCTGATAAAACCAAGCATTATCATACATGTGTTAAGATTTGAATACCAAGCCCGAGGGGCTTGTCTGAGCCCGTACAGTGCTTTCAACAACCTGTACACTAGCTGCTCCTTTCCACGTTTAACAAATCCCTCCGGCTGCTTGACATAGACCTCTTCCTGAATCTCGCCACTCAAAAAGGCAGTTTTTACGTCGAGATGATGAACCTCCCAGACATTCTTGGCAGCTAAAGCAAGCAGTAGACGAATTGTTTCCAGTCGAGTCACCGGTGCAAAAACTTCTTCAAAGTCCACCCCTTATTTTTGCACATAGCCCTTCGCGACAATTCGTGCCTTGTACTTTGTAATCTGGCCGCTGGCATCTCTCTTGATCTTATAAACCCATTTCAAGTCTATTGGTTTTCGTCCAGGTGGCAACTCCGTTAATCTCCAAGTATCGTTCTTTTCAACTGCGTCAATTTCAAGTTTCATGGCTCTCCTCCATTTCTCATCTTTTGCAGCGTGCATATAGTTTATGGGCTCATCTACGCCCATTAACATCAACTCTTCTTCTGCCAACTCGATGGGTTCAGTGATGTTATATATCTCTTCCAAATTCCTGTATCGTCTTGGTTGGCTGTCACTCTCAGACCCAGAGTTAAGTGAATTTTCTGATCCCAAATCTATTGAACCAGTTGGCATGTCTGATTCTGAGTTTGCACTGTTGCTCCTGGTACTTGTGGGCGTGAGCATACCTTCTCCTTCGAACTGATCACCTTGACCCTCCTTATTACTTTCAAGAACCAAGAAGTTATTTGTCTGACTTGCTTGTGGCAGATCGTTTTGACCCCAGCTCCACGACTTGCTCTCATCAAAGGCTACGTCTCGACTAATACAAATAGATTTAGTCTCAGGGTCGTACAATCTATAGGCCTTAGTGCCCGGTTCTTTTCCAAGATGTATCACTGCTTTGCTCCTTGAATCCAATTTCTTCAAGTTGACATTTGAGATCCTCATGTAAGCCAAGCAACCGAATACTCGAACATGCTCCAGATGTGGTTTCATGCCTGACCAAGCCTCGTACGGAGTCAATCCTGTGACACTCCTTGTTGGAAGTCTGTTAAGTAAATAAATGGTGTGTCGAATAGCCTCTCCCCAAAAATACATGGGTAACTCTGTCTCCTTTAGCAAACTACGAGCCATTTCTATCATGGTGCGATTCCGTCGTTCGACCACCCCATTTTGCTGTGGTGAGTAAGGTGCTGTAAGCTGCCTTTTGATTCCAACGTCCTCACAGTACTTCATAAATTCATTTGACATGAATTCTCCGCCTCTGTCAGTTCTGAAAGTCTCTATCCGTTTACCTGGACTATTTTCAACCAGAGTTCGAAAACGTTTAAAGGCATCAAAAGCATCACTCTTGTTTTTCAGCAGATATGCCCACATAACTCGACTAAAATCATCGACAAGGAGAAAAATGTACCTGTTACCAGCACTTGTACTTGGTGTTATTGGCCCACAAAGGTCACCATGTACCAATTCGAGGGGTCTTTTGGCATGAAATTCAGCTTTCTGTGGAGACCCCTTCTTTGTTTGTTTAGACATTAGACACCCTGTACAAGTTTCCTCAGGTTGGACTATTTTGGGCAGTCCATGAACCATGTTTGTAGTCGACATTAGTGTAAGAGCCTTGAAGTTTACATGTCCTAGACGGGAATGCCAAAGCCAACTTTTGTCATCACACCTCGTTAGCATGCACCTCTGTTCACCAGTGTTGAGTATTGCCTTGTATAATCTATTTTTAAAGTGCTTCACCTTTATCAGTAATTCACCCCTCTTGTCACGAACCCATAAGCAGTCTTCGTTCATCATGACTTGGTGTCCCTCTTCTGAAAACTGGCCTAGTGACAGAATGTTGCTGCACAATGAGGGGATGTAATACACCTCCCTTAACACTCTATTCTCACCATTGCTGCATTTTAAGATAATCGAGCCCTTTCCCCTTATTCGTACTACAGAGTTATCACCAAATTTTACTTTGCCTGTCACACTTTCGTCCAATTCATTGAATTTTCCTCGCTGTCCCGTCATATGATTACTAGCGCCGTTATCCAAATACCACAAATTCGACTCCTCTTTCTTCTCATCAGTTTTTGAATTCAGTTTCAGGGTTACATTTTCCTCATTGATCAGCATCACACCTTCTTCCTTCACCTCACACTTTACCATAAGCAAAGCTGGTTCATCATCAGGAATTGCTGCAATATTTGCCTCTTCCTTTGCTTCTCTGTCTCTTTTGGGCTTCTTGCATTCTACAGCGAAATGCCCATACGCCCTGCAGTTGATACAACGTACATTACTCATGTCTCGTACCCCCTTTCCTCTGTACCTTTGTCTGGAGAACCTATCAGTTTTGCTGGATCTTCTCTGCCATTCCTCTCGGGTTAGTAATACCTTTTGTTCATCCTTTTCCCTTTTGTTCCACTCTTCTTCAGTGAGTAACAGTTGATGCCCACTATTCTCGGTTTGACCTCGCAACCTTTCTTCATGTGCCTTCAAGGATCCAACAGTTTCTTCAAAAGTCATCGTGTTAAGGTTTCCAAATTGCTCTATGGTAGACGCAATTTGTAAGAATTTGGAAGGAACGGCTCGTAGCAGTTTTTTCACGACGTATGACTCTTCCACCCTCTCCCCGAGTGCTCGTATATTGGTCACCAAACCGTTTAATTTCAGACAGAAATCGTCAAGGGAGTCGGTGTCTTTCATATTCAATGACTCGAACTCCGTCTTGAGAGTTTGAACCTTCGCCATTTTCGCTCGATCAGCGCCTTGGCACAGAATTCTCACAGCCTCCAGGCTTCTTTAGCAGTTTTCTTCTCTGCTAATGTTAACAGGATATCTTCCGGGACACCTTGGTAAATGGCTGCCAAGGCTATCTTATCAGTCCTGTCCTCAATCTTTGTGGCTGAACCTCTTGATTCAACGGCTTCCCAGACACCATGAGCCTGCATGAACACCTTCATCTTCATGGCCCATATCGTGTAGTTGTCTCTTGTCAACATGGGATAACTCAGGCCTAACGTGCCATCTTTAGTTTTTCCTGTCTCCGTTGTCACCCTGGCCATAATGCTCTGATACCAGATTGTTGGAAATACCTAGCTATTAAGCCAATAAACAGATAATGTGTTTGGTTTAAAATGGAGAAAACAAAGTTGCACGCTAAGTGTTAGCTAGAAACTAGGAAGTAAACAACTTATTTCCTACTATGACTCCTTATTCAAAAATAAGCTCCTAAATAAACTCCACTGATTCTGAGCGTGGCTAACAGACTGTAGATAAACCCAAACAAACTAAATAAGATAATACCACAATTTAGAATAACAAACCAACAGGAAATGGGTCATTTTCTATCAAAAACGGTCTTTTCCTACCAATTTTTTGGTAGGAATTGCTCGTTTTTCTCGTAGTGAAACATTAAGCGAAATGCTCCCAGTGCATCATGTCAATTTTATATTTGAAAAAACTCATGCAAAATAAGTTTTTTTTCTTCCACAGAGGTATGTATCTTTCCACCATGTGTTGTGATACTAACAAGAGCCTGTACGTGTAGTGGCTCATCAATATATACCTTGATCCATAAAATGAATTTTAAAACCTATTGAACATAGTTACTCGAATGTTTGAAAGGAATGATAGCATTTCAGCTGATTTTGAGTATCGTTGCAGACTTTTGATCCAGCACCAGAGCCCCAATTGCCAGTCCAAGGCCTTAAGAAACCAATACATTATGAAAGAGAAAAGAAAAAAAAGACATACTTTACATGGTTGATAAATAAAGACTTGATATCCCAAAGCATATTTGATGTTGCGACTAAAACTACATTATGGATAGAGCTTCTCGGATTCTTTTACGGTAGTATTAGAACAGATACTGTATGTGTTATACACTTAAACTATAGACAATTTACTACCAGACTATTCATCACTAAAGTTCGTGGAAGAAACATACATAAATTTCCCGAACCTGGGCATTCAATCTATAAGAGCAACTCCAATGCTCTTCCCTTTCCTTAACCCCTAAAATAAGGATTATTAAAAATATAGGTAATGAAAATTATGTTTCACTCCAATCATATACCCTATATTCATACCCTATATTTTAAAAATAATTTTTAGTGTAGTTTTTTGAAATTTAAATTTTGAACATTCTTATAAATTAACCAATGAGGTGAAGGATATAGGGGATCTAATTTTAATCCCTCAAATAAGGGGTTATATTTTCTCTCCCCTAAAAAATAAAGGGGATGAGGGGTAGGGTTGGAGCTTTATTTTTAAACTAAAATCCCTATATTTGTCCACCTAGGCACATTATAGGTAAATAAAATGTATGGTTGGAGTTGCTCTAATACCTTATATATAAATGAGTAAAATGCAAGATGTGTACCTGAAGTTTGGGAAAATGCAACTTGTGTACCTGCAAATAGAGAAATAGCAACTTATGTACCTGAAGATTGGAAATGTGAGCAAAACGTGTACTTCCGTCAAAAACAACTAACACCGTTAATTGTTTGGAGGGTAAAATGGTATTTTAAGAGGATACCCTCACTTTTTTATATTAAAATTTTTTAATCGTATAAATCATACTAAATAAATATTTAATTTTAATTTAATTTCATAAATGGAACTCCAAATTTTAACAATTTTAAAAAATTATAAATGTCTAAAATAAAAAATTATACTAAATTTTTATGTAAAATTTGATGCAATAGAAAATACATTCTCTCTATTGTTCTCATCTAGTTGAGTTTACATAAAATAATTAAATTGTGTATTCGATGAATCAACAATTTATAAATTAGGGGCCTCTAGGACCTTGGAAACATGTGATTATTTAAAGATTTTTCTCTAATTAAAAATATTTTTTATTATGATAAAATAATAATAATAATTATGGTATAAAAAAGTAACAATAATTATAATTATTTTGAGAAACCCAACCGGACCGGAGAGGGACAAAATATGAGAGAAAAGTTTTGTTATACCTTTTTATTAAAAAATTATAATATTACATGGAATATTTATTATGATTTATAATAATTATATTTAGTATGATTTATTATAATTTACATTTATATATTTTTAAAAAAATATTAAAATTCTATATTTACATGGAAGGAATTAAGTTAAAAATAATTCATAATTTTAATTTAATGCGATTTATCATAATTTTAATTTTTATCAAACAAAAATGGGTGTGTAACATGTAAAAGACTACTTTACCCTTTCATAAACTAACGATGTTAATTATATTTGACGGAAGTACACAATTTGCTAATTTTTGGTAAGTAGAGGCACAGAGTTTGCTATATATGAAACTTAAGGTACACAAAGTGCATAAGTTGAAAACCACAGGTACACATATTGCATTTAACTCTATATAAATCTATCATTTATAGCAATTAGATCCCCAGACTGTGTTTTTTTACAAGTCTGCCCGTTTTCAAGTAGAACAGCTCTAGGTGTAGATACTAACATATATATTTCTGCCTGTTTTTAATTAAAACAACTCTAGCTGTAAATTCTAACAAATATCATTCTAAAATCTTGACTTCGTCTTATCATACTGCTAGTATCTTGACTTCATCATATCATACTGCTAGTGTTCATGCAGAGAGGCCTTAAGAAACCCCAAATCTTATTAAAATAATATCTTAATTGCAGATGCCACGAAAATCAAGATCTTAAGACTTGCAGATGCTTCTGAAATCAAGAACCATTTGTGTAAGCATAAGTCACACCTCTTCTTAAAATGTTCAATCTGTTGGTTTAATCTAAATTTATTAGTTATTTATTTGTTTGGTTTTATTATCTGTTCAAATAAGTGGCGTGTGTTAGCCACATTGTTGGAGTAGATTGAGTCCTGGTTGTTGAGGTTTTTAGGAAAGTCAGTTAGGAGGTTGGAGTAGTGTTAGGAGATTGCTGCTATCACTGCTAGTTTGTAGGAAATTAGCTTGTTATTTATTTTCATCTTGTACGCAGTTTCAATTCAAGGAAATAACTTTGTTTTTCCTCATTCGCTCTCACAGTAAACAGAGTGTGTAGTGTATATACCAGGTGTGTTTTCTAACACAATCTACAGAAAAGCACTACTTTAATTTCATATTGTTAAGCACATATACTCCTACATATTCACAAAAGTTCTATACGTTTTGTGTGAATTGAGATCACTACTCTGATCTACATATCCAAATGTATCTGATACTCACATTATCGATATCTCCCAACAAATCTAACAAACAAGAAAGCAAGAATGGACAACATACAAGCAAGAAAGAAGTAAACTGATAGCAACGAATCAGAGCTCAACCAACTGATGAGCAACCTCGCTAGCAACGGGCCGGGAACTATCAAAATTAAGAATAAAGTCAAGTTAACAAACATGCAAGTACTAAAGATATTAGGTTTACGAAATTAATCATAATTTTTTGTTACATAAAGCTCCAACACTATACACTTGAGTTCATAACATATAATACTTATACATAATATGACAAAGTCAGAAAATGATTTTGAGTCGGGTTACAACATTAATCATTCAAGCTCTATTAAACAAAAGCTCCAATACATTAGAGTTAATAACACACCACCGGACATCTAGTGAGGAAATGATTAGAGTAGTGGAGTCTAGGAACGAGTTTTACATCCTTGGTCTTATTGGGCTCAGCAAAAATCCAAAACTACAATATCAAAAATATATTACCTGGCCCAGTCGCTTGAAGGGTCTTGGCCCAGTCCTTTGTTTCTAGGCCCAACTAGATTATACTGAATTTTTTTTTTTTAAATTTCAAATAAAAAAAATCCTGACCTGCCACGTCATCACTGCCACGTCAGCAGTGATGACGTGGCACTGCCACGTGTCACTGCCACGTTAGCAGTGACATCATCATTGTTGACGTGGCAGTGCCACGTGGCAGTGCCACGTCATCCCTGCTGACGTCACTGATGCCGTGGCGTCAGTAGACTTTTTTATAAAAAAAAATTTTTAAAAAAATTTTAATTTTAAAAAAAAAAAATTTGGTTCTTTTACAGAATCAGCAAATTGGTCTTTTTTTAATTATAGAACCAAAAAAAATTGGTATTTTTTTTTATAGAACCAAAAAATTAGAACTTTGATTCTATTATAGAATCATAAAATTGGTAGTTCTCTCATATTCTTCATATAAGGAGGTCCTCTCTAGAATAATGGCCTTAATATATATATATATATTTAAACTACGTATTTAATACATTGGTGCATTTTATCTTCGAATAAAAAGTATATATTAAACAAATTAATTTTTCCACTGAAATGAACTTATTTTTTTATGAATCAAGGAAGACTTCTCGCCTCCTTCAAAAACATAAAGGAAGGTCTTTAGTGTAATAAGATCAGATAATTTCTCTTGTTCTTGCTTAAAATATAAGATCAACAAGTTACATGAGTTTAAAATTCACAAAGATTTGTCATGTCATGTATTTTTGTGTCCATAATATGGATTTTATCTCTCTACTTGTATAAGTTTTGTTTCGATTTAACATCCCAAATCATAGATCAAAAGGATCGATTTTTGTATTGGTTTATTGAGAAGGTATATATATATAAATTATACATTAATTATAATTGATTTTTCTAATACATTTTGATAAATTAGATTTTCATGTTCTTAAAAATTTTAAAAAATTGTTGGATTATTCCTTCAAAATGCTACATATTTCAATGACGAAAGTAGAGGATGGATCGATGTTCGACAATGAAAAATCCACTTAGAGGAAAACATAGTAATATAGCTACTTGAACATGTCAGAACTTGACATGTTTAGTACCTCACATGTGACTTTCAAGTCTTTTTTGTTTAACGATTACAAGCAACGAAGGTGCAATCTACCGGATGAGTGTGGGTGTGTGTGTTCTATTCTAATGAAAGCCATAAATATTTAATCTATAATTCATCTTAGTTTCTTACAATTATTAATGTACTGACTTGATCTTGTATTAGAACTGTCGTCTGTCCTATATTACTTGATCAGTTCTTATACCTTGGTGGATTGGTGGTAATAAGGAACATATATATAGCTTTTTCGGTTACAATTAAAGAACACCTCCAATGCTGGCTCACTTTGTGCATCATAATGCAAAAAAATCTGGTCAGATTGTTGCATGATTTCTAAAAATCTGGTCAGATTGTTGCATATATATATATGATTTCTAAAACTCTCGTGGGTTTTGGGACTACATGAATTGTAGACGATATAGCTATATTGTAGCCACTTGGTCAACTTGACATCTAAGTCATAGTTTAGTTTTACAAAAATCTGGTCAGATTTATATTGGTATTTTTAATATTTATTCTGTGGAGCCTGATCCCTTCCTGCAAGTGGTTTAATTTGTTGATAGAAATAGTTTAAGAGCATGTTTGGGGTAGCTTAAAACTTCCCTGTCCGCTTTAAATTAAGTTGTTAGTTGTTTTATTTGTGTATATTTAATTAACTTTTTTTAACTTAAAACTAGTTTTATTAGTTCCAAAGATTTAATGACCTTTGAGGTATTTGTTTTTCAACTTATTTTATTATCACATCAATTTCTATATATCTAAAGCACGTGTTTTATTTTTTGTATACAAGTGTATTTAATAATTTTATTGTATGTTTAATAAATATAAATTTTTTATTTTAAAAAATCACTTTAAGTTAAATTAGTCAAACACTTTTCAATTAAATCGAATAAATTAAACTTTAAATTACAAATAATACTTTTTAAATTAGACAAATGTGTTCTTAATCTTCTAATGATTATTTTTTAAGAACTCTAGCTTTTAATTTCATTGGTTCGATATATAAGTTTACTAACGACTTTCACCAGTGGAATACAATTTTAGGTTTATATACGTAATTCGATACGTGTGTATCAGTGTATGCATGCAACATAAACCCCACACATTGGGGGAACTAAAGTGCCAGGTCCGAAGAATACATAAAATTAAACCTAATTTACGAAAAATCATCAAATCGTGCTCATTGTATTATAATCAATCAAATTAAGATATCTATTATTTTATAAAAATTTTATGAAATTTTATGTAACTCTAACATTTTTCTAACTAATTTTTATCTGCCCATGTTTTTTTTGAACCATGCATGCATGCATGCATGCATGCATGTATTTCCTCGCGTGTTTCCCTTCGACTTCAGTTCTTTTAATTACCCTAGTACCGTGCACATCTAATGTTTGAACCAGAAGTCATATTCTATCTTATTTGCACGTATTCGTTCATATCTATATTCTTTATTAAAAGCAGAAACCCATATATATCGTAGTATGCACGGTATGTCACTAAATATTAATTAATTTAATTAATTAAAATTGTAATATTATATAATAATTTAATTTAATAATGAAATTATATACAATGAGTTTATTAACTAAAAATTGAAATAAAAGTCATGAATATAGTATTAAATAGAACTTAGCACTCCTTTAATTAATAAAAAATCAGGAATATAGTATTAAATAGAACTTAGGACTCGTTTAATTAATATTTAAAAGTCTCTATAATAGATTATTAATAAATTCAATTAATAATATAGCTACTCTTATATTATATTTCCAGAATAAAGTTATGTAAATTTAATTAATTAAAATAACAATATTAAATATTAATTTAATATTAAATATTATATTACAACTTGGTGCTTCAAGTTTTATTTTATTAAAAAATGTTAAAAATTAAAAATTTAAGATAATTTATTACGATTCGTGTTTCGCACGGGTTATCGGCTAGTTATATACTAATATGCATACACAAGGAATAAGAAAAGAGACACACAATGAATAAATTGTACATCTTTAAACCTATATTGACCTGGAATGTAAATAGAGATAGATGTCGGACATATAATATTAGATTGTTTCTAGATAAATCAGAAATGAGTTAATTCATACTTAGGCATGGTTCTAAAAATCCTCGATTTAGCCGATTAATTTTCTGTAAGATAATCAATCGATTCGATTTTTGAAATCCGATTAATTCTATTCATTTATTTAAAATGATATGTTTAACTATAAATTAGACTAATATATTAAATATTATTATAATATCCGATTAATACTTCGATTAATCCTTCCGATTACCCGATTAATCTTAAATCGGTACCTCAACCGATTTATACCGATTACCGATTTTTACAACCATGCTTTCAGGAATTATTACATTACTTTTTGTTGCGATGATTATGTATATGTAGACTTATATGTATTAGTTGATATGCAATTGAAATCACTTTATTTGAAAGTTAAAAGTGATTTGCACATATGGTAAGAAATTTTAGTTTAGTTTCAAACTGAAGGACGAACATTACTATTATTTAAAGACATTTTAAACTCTCCTCCATTTTTAGACTGTCCATTCATTTTCATTTTTAAGGGGTTCTTTGCAGTTGAGATTGAAAATTAGTACTATATAAATATTTACTTAAAATTTATGATCGACTTAGCTTGATTTGGTTCCAGAAGGGCACTATTAACTCTTTACATATAGTTGCTACTTTCTAATTATTAATAATTCTCATAAAATAAGAAACTATACAAATATTATTTTCACCTAAAATTCACAAAACTAACTTTTTTTCAATAAAAGTACTCAAAAAGTCTCGTGAAAATGAGTTAGGGAAAAGTTTATCTTCAAAAATGTACGTCACAGTCAGACAACCGTACAAATTCGTACTTTCTCAAGAAAGATATTACCCAGCCCACCATATAATCGAATCATGCGATCTTTTTTTACAAATGACAGTTCATCTTTGCATGGTGCACGTGCACTTTGTCTGAAATTTCTTCATGAAATTATATACTCCCTTTCTCCCAACCAATTGTTTGCACTTTTCTTTTTGGGACCTCCCAACCAATTCTTTACGTTTCCTAAAATAGTAAATTTTAACACTATTACACCCACTACTTCACTTATTTTAACAATACTTTACACTATTACACCCATTACATCACTTATTTTAACAATAAAATCACTATTACACCAACTACTTCACTTATTTTAATCTTAATTCTTGATCTCCGTGTTAAAAGCAAACGATAACAAATCGTTGGGACGGGGGAGTAGGAGTCACATTATCCAATTTGCTCACTTTACATGGTACATAGAATTTTGCACATAGGACCTTCTTAGATAAATTAGTACTACTATTTTAGTATGGAGTCAGGGTTTTATGGGGATGATTTGGCTTTGGGATGCACTGAAAATGATGTATCAAAAATTTGTCCCTGTAGTTGATGTTTGTCCTGTATGCAAAGGAGATAATGAAACTATCTTTCACGCATTGGTGGAGTGCCCGTTTGCGAAGAACCAATGTTGGAGAACAGGTTTCTCGGGGATTCTTTTCAAAGCAGCAGGTGATTTTTTTACATGGTTAATGCACAACTTTCATATTGCTAATAATGATAGGCGTGCAGAATTAGCCACTCTGTGCTGGGCTATTTGGAAGTATCGGAATGGGTTAGTCTGGAACCAAAAACAGGCTCAAGTAAACGGTGTCATTGATTCAGCTGATCAGTACCTTGTACAATGGAGGAATTGTTGAAATTAAACAAATAATTGAATCATAATAACAAGAACAATAATAAAAATAAGCAAGAGGAAAATTGATATGTACAAGACCCAAATACTTTAAAAACTACATTGTATTATACTTCTGCCTTAATGATTTACTGAATGAAAATGATTAGATTATATAAATAGAAAAAAACTAAACATTACAAACAGGCCCGGCTTTAATCCTATGCGGCCCATGTAATGGCATGGGGCCTGCTAAATAGGGGGGCCCAAAATAAAAAAAAAACCAGTTATATATATATATATATATTAAAACCAATGACGTTAGGTGAAGCAATAAAATCCCGTCCTTTCTCCACAATCGTCACAAATACAGAAGCACAGACTAAACATCTCACCTCTATTTACCTTTTTTGGCAAGTAATTGGGCAAAAGTAGTGAAGATTAAAAAGCAAAATATCAAATATTATATACAAGCACATATAACAAAAATTGTAGCAAATTAGATTTTGAGAGTTTAATGGATAAGTCTCCATCGAGAAATGCATGTAATGCAATTTTTAAGAGGGTAAAGAGAATCTACCTGATACTGTAGAAAAATTCACTACCTATGCGGTTTCAAATTCATATTTTTAATATTTTTACGAAAATCCAACCATACAAATTAAAAATTTACGCAAAAATTAGTCAATACACAAAATTACACAGAAATTGATTTTTAAATGTATTTTTAAAGGATAAAATTTATAAATTTTGCACGCCTACTTATTTTTGCATAAAATTTTCATTGGTACGGTTAAATTTACAAAAAAATTGATAAATACGTGATTTTAAACCGCATAGGTAGTGAATTTTTCTACCATGTCCGGTAGATTCTCTTTACCATTTTTAAGAAATCAAATTAGTGACTTTTATATATGAGGGCCTTTTTTTATAAGTTTGCATGGGGCCTTGTAAATGTTGGGGCCGGCCCTGATTACAAACAAAGGATAAGAACGATGATTTGATAACATCTTATCTCTTATCTTATTCTTATCTTACCTCTTATCATCTTATCTCTTATCTCTTAATTACGATTGACCAAATCATGTTGACATATCAACACTTTATTTCCATAACCGAACTTTTTTCCTGATTTTTCTTCACGTTAATCTACAAGTTTAGATTACTTTTCCAACAATCTCTCCCTTGATCTAAACTTGTCTCGTGCAATCCTTCTAGGCCGTATGGCTTTTAAACTAAGCCTGTTTGGCTATTGAACTGAACCTGTATGGCTATTGAACTTCTCTGCCCATCTGGCGCTTTAACTTGTTTGCCCGTCTGGCACTTTTCGTGTTTGCCCATCTGGAAATCAACTTTGCCCATCTGGCAATTGACTTTACCCATCTAGAAATCAACCCGTATGGCTTTCATCTTGTCCGTCTAACACTACTAACTTGCCCGTCTGGCACAACTTATTCACCAGCCCGTTTGGCTACTATTGTGCCCATCTGGAGACGCTTATAACAACGCAGATTCCTCATCCTCCATGACTGCAAGGTTCACTTCTTGTCTCCCCTCTCCCGTTTTCTGTCTTCACTAAGCTTCTCCGGCATTGGCTCATCTTTCTCGGCCATACTACACATGCATACCATACTACACATACAGCTTTGTCACCATCCTTCTGCATTGCCTACCTGAAACTACCTCCTTTCAACAATCTGCACACCATCTACTGCAACAAAAAAAAATGAGTTCCTCTTCTTCAATAACAAAATCATTCTTCTTCCTGCTCCTCTTGCTGAAGAATCCGCCTGTGGCCTTTTCAGCTCCTGGAGCTTCTTGTTTGAAATCATTTGCTACGCCCCAAGGAACGCCCGCTTTAATACCATGTTGAAATTAAATAAATAAGTGAATCATAATAACAAGAACAATAATGAAAATAAGCAAGAGGAAAACCGATATGTACAAGACCCAAATACTCTAAAAACTATATTGTATTATGCTTCTGGCTTAATGATTTACTGAATGAAAATGATTATATTGTTTAAATAGAAAAAAAACTAACCATTACAAACTAAGGATAAGAACGATGATTTGATATCATCTTATTTCTTATCTTATTCTTATCTTACCTCTTATCATCTTATCTCTTATCTCTTAATTACGATTGACCAGATCATGTTGACATATCAACACTTTATTTCCATAACCGAACTTGTTTCCTGATTTTTCTCCACGTTAATCTACAAGTTTAGATTAATTTTCCAACAAGAATGCCTGGAATTGGTCAACGAAGGCTCTATTACAAACTTTGGTTAATGGAGATGGAGCGGTGAAATGGGTGAAGCCACGGAAAGATACAATCAAGGTGACAGTTGATGCAGCAACGTTTGATGAATAGCAGGATTTTGGTTTTGGCATGATAGCCAGGGATTGTAAAGGAGAGCTGGTCCAAACAAAAATAATGAGCAAACAGAAGAACAGTCTCAGCTGAGATAGGAGAAGCCATGTCTATCAAGGAAGCCCTCAGCTGGATCGAAGGACAGACGTGGCACATGGTAGAGCTGGGGACTGATTGTCTGGTGGTCATTCAGGCTATTAGAAGTAACGTAGCCATGTTGTCCCTGTTTGGGCAGTGGTGGAAGCTATGTGGTTGCTTAGTAAGAGAGTTAAAACAATTTCATTGTTTTTTATAAAATGATCTGCTAATATAACGGTTCATGAGTTAGCTAGAGTGTCATATTCATACTAAGATCGATTATTCAATAGGAGGGATATTCCTACTTGAGTTCAAAATGCATTGTTAAGTGATTTGGCAAGTTAATACAATGCTTATTTTCGTCAAAAAAAAATAATATATATAGTTCTTGTTCTTAATTAGAAAGTGAATATAAAGATTGACCAAATATAAAGAAATTGTTTATTTTAATTTGCAAGAGCTCTGTAATAAACATTTAAAAAATTCTTTTAATTCGCATGGGTACACATAATATTATACGTGAACTGTTTGCTTTAGGTTAAAATTTTTAATTAATGCTTATATTTCACAGTTCTTCGCGAGATTGTGCCCTCATCTACCCTTTCATTCAACAGGTACTTTCATTATTTTAATTTATTGCATCTTGTAACGTTTTCTTATTATTGTTCATATTTATTTCATTCTACAGATGTATCAAAATTTGTCACACCTCTTTTTTGCAATTTTTACATCTTTATGTTAAATAAATCTTTAATAGTTACCATATTTTAATCTCTGTTAGATTTTTTTTGTGTAATAAAACATCTTTAGAGTTATTTTTGTTGCATGCATTTTTTTATTTTAACGATGTTCTCTCTATTATGCTTGTTATACTAGTCTTATACATTTATTTGAATATGAAGACTTGTACATAGTTAAAAGTCATTTTTTCAAAAATATTTTAACTATTTTCTATTTTAGATATGTTAGTTCTACTTCAAACTCTAACGCATATATGTATATGTGATACATGTATATATATATATATATATATATATATATATATATATATATATATATATTCTTATTCATAGATATTTGTTTGAAAGATGATGAAATACGCTGTCTTTAAAAGTTTAATGGTTTCTAAAATCAATGTAAGTAAAAAAGATAATTTTAACTTTTTTTTTAAATCGATATTTGTATATCACAGTTCTCACAATTTGATAATTTCTAAATTTGAAGCTACTTCTTGATAGAGTTGTCAAGTTATGTCAAACTACTAACTCTTATGATAAAGTGATTTTCACACATGAGTAGTTTGTTTGGTATAATCTTGTTGTATACATTTTCAAAACTAATTTATTTTCTTAAATGTGGAGTGATTATTCTTGCTTGATCGAAACTTTTTTAGCTATATGTTAATGGTAATGTTATATCTTGTAGTTAATTTCTTTCTTGCTTCATTCTATGCAAATCAAATAGGTCTTTTGATGGATTTGTCCCTGGATCCTTCAAAGATTTATTAAAGATAGTTTAATAATCTTGTATTAGATCGAGTTTACATTTATCGTCTAGAGTACTTGTCCAAAACATTTATCGAGCAAGGAGGGAGGAAGAAAGGTATTCATTTCGATTTACGTACAAGATGAGAGGATTTGGGACATGATTGTTTTGAAATTTATTATTTAATGCAAGAGTCCAATGATCAAAACCATATTTTTGGTCTATTACATACTCTTTTGTCCCTGATACACAGTCGCCGATCAATGTCATCGGGACCGAGACCTCTTGCGACTTCCGGACTATCGGGCCTTAAATTAAAGGTTTCCCTCTTGCTGGATTCCATGGCTTTTATTTGTTTTACTTTTTTTTCTTTTTCTTTTTATTCAAACTTAAACTCCTAAAAAAATTAATACAATTTCTTGATTAAAAATGCAGCTACAACCACAAACATACCTTCGATTGTAATATATTTATTGCTGTTATACACATCCAAGTGTAGAATACATGCATGTCGATATTTGATAGTTGTGAAATTGATCCCGAACTTTACAAATATAAAATTGTCCAAAGATTTGTTCTTATACTTATACATAAGAGACATTTAAAGCACATAACAAATTGTTACATCAAGGAGTGTTGAAATTCCATTTATTTGGTTACTAAACAAATTCCTACCTCTTTGTGTTTACTCTTACCGTAGCTAATGCATCCAATTCCTTGCAAATAGAAGCATGATTATTGTTCATACTCCAATTTCCAGGTCAGAGTTTTGAAACTTCATCAACAATAGCTAGTTGGCTTGTATGAATGTCTATAAAAATTCTCAGATTCCATTTTCTATCTAATTCCCGGATTATGTTATCTATCTTCCTTCCTCACTATCTTTGCCTTAATTTACCCCGTGATGATCAATTGAATTTATGTGCTTGTTTGGCTCTCATTATTTTAAAAAAAATAAGGACTTATTTCGAGAAAAAAATTCACATTAACATTTTGATAGTGTTCATTTTGATATTTAGCTACCCATAACTTCTACAATTAAAAATTAGTAGAAAATAGTTATATATATCTACCAATATTTATGAGTAGGTAAATTATTGGTAGGTGAAGACTGTTAGAAAATGGATTTTGTAGAGCATATTATCTATATGTTCTTGTTTTAATTTCTGAATTCTAATTATTGAAAGTTGTTCCTTACTATGGGGACTTAAACTTTCATATATGGTTCTAAGATATTTTCTTAGTGAAATCCATAGAGAAATAGAGTTGGAGTTGGTGGCTTGAGAAACAAAACTAGAGATAAATTTAAATTAACTATTGATTTAATTATTTTTTTTAATAGAAATGTTTAAATTAGAATTGACTAGTGGGTTTAGTTAGCAATGGGCTTTACACACTTGTCTAGTGGGTTTAGTTTGCAATGGACTTGGGTTTTACTCTTTGTATTAAACTAGTCAAACCACATTTACTCACAAATCAATTCTAATAACTCCTATGTTTGAATTCTTTGAATTCTTTAGGAGGTTACATTGTATTTAAATTTATAATAAAGTTTGGTGTTAATCTGGCTTTTAAGTGTTGAGAGGTTACACTTTCTTTGTCCTATAAATAAAGAACAAAGTTAGTAGTAGTGATACACTTGAAACTCATCTCAAAAAAAAAAAAAAAAAATACCCAACATCTCTTCTTCTCTTTGTTTTCTCTACCCCCTCAAATACACGAGTTTAGCATAATTCTGTTTGCGGTTTTTTTGGCGAAGTGAGGTGCTAGTCGAAGTTGAGCCTTGTGATTGCTGTGATCATATTGCTCTGGGCTGTTTTATCCTGGAAGATTTGTTGCAAGCATCCCTACACAGCGTAAGTGGGGGTAATTATCTCTTCAAGAGCAGCCAGGACTTCGTTGCAAGGCCTGGTGACTCAGCTGATTGTTTATATTCTATTTTTGTTGTTACCTACTATAGCTATGGCTACTGGTATGTCTTCTGGTCTTTCTTTGTTCTATCAGTTACTGATATGCATGCTTTCTGCCTTCATTGTTTGTTTTGTTAATTGTTTGTTTAGCCTTGGCTTGTTAAATATGTTATATAACTTCCTCTATATTGCTGTAATAGTAATATTTTCCAACATTCTTGAAGAGGAAATCTGTTATATAGTATTTAGCATAATGGTTAACGAAACTGTAGTTCCTCCTAGTGGTAGTTTTGTTGCATATGCTGGGGTCATGGATTGGACCACTTACAGTTTTCCACAACCCGTTGAATTAACTAGCTTGCCGGAGAAATTCAATGGGGGCGTTTGCTTTTCTCATTGGCAGAAAAGGATGAAGTTGTGGTTGACTATAAAGGGTCTATGGCCTGTTATGGAATATGAGAAGCCGGTTGTGGATCAAGCAAAGGCTGAATCATTTAAGGGTTTTGCGAAGTGGGCTGAGAAGGATGGTGTGGCTAGGGCGGCCATTTTGGCTGCTCTAACGAACACCTTGTTTGATGTGTACTCCTCTGATGCCTACACCGCAAAACTCTTATAGGAAAAGCTGGACCAGACACATAATACTGACTCACAAGGTCTGGAAAAGTATTCTGTGGCTAGGTTCCTTGATTTCAAGCTGGTGGACAATAAGCTTATGACTGAGCAAGTGCATGAGTTCGAGATGATAGTGCATGCTTTAAAGGAGTCCGGAATGGACCTCCCCGAAAAGTTTAAGGTGATGAGTGTGATTGAAAAACTCCCAAAGTCTTTGGAAGAGTTCTCTTTCTCCCTGAAAAGACAGAAAGGAGAGATCACCTGGACCAACCTTATGCTGGACATCTCGGTGTAAGAACAACACAAGTCCAAACAGGGACATGTGGTGCCCACTTAGCACTGAAGCTCGAAGGTGAATGTAGCAATTGTAGGACAGAAAAGGAAGGTTGTCTCTAAGAAGGGTAATAGTAATAAACCTAAAATGACAAGGATAAGGCCAAGAAACCAAAGGCAAACAAACCATGTTAGTCTTGTGGGCAGGTTGGGCACTGGAGTAAGGACTGCCCGACAAAGAAAGCGAAGAAAGCTGAGGTGGTAGCTCAAGCAAATGCTGTGCTTGGAATCTCAAGTGGGCCTGTAGTGAACATGGTTGTTGGTGAGGCTACGGCTTCTGAAACCAACGTGGACCGGTATGTTACCTACAAACCTGTACTATTTTCCACTTATCTGTTAAATGAATGGTTGATTGATACTGAAGATAATGTGCATATTTGTGCTGACATTAGTTTATTTGTATCTTATCAACAGAGTCATAGCTTAACAGTGATGATGGGGAACGCAAGTGCCGCTCAAGTACATGGAGTAGGAAACGTGGACCTGAAGTTTCCTTCGGGTCGTGTTCTATCCCTGACGAGAGTGCATCATGTTCCCGACATGCGTAGAAATATAATAAGTGGAAGCTGTTTAGTAGCTAATGGTTTTGAAATCTCTTTCAAATGTAATAAATTAGCTCTTATTCATACTGGTACATTCTTTGGTAAGGGTTACTTGTCAAATGGTTTATTTGTAATAAATGTTGAGCCCGTTTTGGGAACTTTGATTAATAATATTACTCCTTCTATTAACTGTGTTGAATCTTCAAATTTATGGCATGCTAGACTTGGTCACTTAAACTTTGGTGCTCTTGAAAATATGATGAACTTAGAGTTGATTCCAAGACATACCATGGAAAAGAATTCTAAATGTCAAGTATGTGTGTCTGCTAAACAAATAAGGAAACCTTTTCATAATATTGTTAGGGATTCAGGTTTGCTAGATTTAGTACACACTAATATTTGTGAATTTGGCGGTGTGTTGACTAAGGACCAGTTTAGATACTTCATTACCTTTATAGATGATAGGAGTAGATACTGTTATGTTTATTTACTTAGACATAAGGATGAAGCACTTAGTAAATTCATTATATATAAAACTGAAGTAGAAAAACAAACTAGTAAGGTACCTAAACGGTTGAGATCTGATAGAGGTGGTGAGTATACGAGTAACGCTTTTAATGAATTTTGTGCAAGCAATGGTATTGTTCATGAAGTTACCCCACCATACACACCTGAGTCTAACGGGGTTGCTGAACGAAAGAACAGAACATTTAAAGATATGATTAATAGTATGCTTATTAATTCTGGGTTGCCTAAATACATGTGGGGAGAGGCTTTGAATACGGCTTGCCATATTCTGAATAGAGTCCCTCTGAAACATATGGATAAGACACCCTATGAGTTATGGAAGAGCAAGAAGACTAGTCTAAAGTATCTTCGTGTGTGGGGGTACCTTGCTAAGGTACTTGTCCCTGAACACAAGAGAAAGAAACTAGGTCCGAAGACTGTTGATTGTATCTTTCTGGGCTATCTTGAGACTACTACAGCTATGAGATTTTTAGTGTTAAAATCTGACATAGATGGTATAGTAGTAAACACGATAGTTGAATTTCATGATGCTACATTCTTTGAGGATGTTTACCCTATGAAGACTGGTATGCCTCAAGATACTTCTAATGAAGATCCTACTCACACATCGAGTTCTAGACCTGATCATGTGGAAAAGATGACAAATGTGGGGGGGAACCTAGTAGTAGCTCTACTCCTAAGGAGGTAGAGGAACCACGAAGGAGTAAGCGTGCAAAGGTAGTCAAGGATTTTGGAAGTGATTTCATCACTTACAATGTCGAGGACGAACCTTTAACTTTCTGACAAGCTATGGATTCTTCAGAGTCTAGGCACTGGAAGGGCGCTGTAAATAGTGAAATTGACTCTATTGTTTCTAATGGAACATGGGAGTTAGTTGATCTCCCTCCTGGGTGTTCTACTATCGGGTGCAGATGGATCTTTAAAAGGAAGTTGAACCCTGACGGATCAATAGATAAGTACAAAGCTAGACTGGTAGCTAAGGGTTTTAAGCAAAAGGAGGGCATTGATTACTTTGATACATACTCTCCTGTAGCTAGAATGACAACAATCTGAATGCTTGTAGCATTGGCTTCCATACATGGTCTTATCATCCATCAAATGGATGTAAAGACATCTTTTCTTCATGGTGAACTTGTAGAAGAAATTTATATGGATCAGCCTGAGGGATTTGTTGCATCTGGTAACGAGAGAAAAGTATGTAAGTTGATCTAATCCATTTATGGCTTGAAACAAGCTCCCAGGGATTGGCATAAAAAGTTTGATGAAACTATATTGCCGTTCAATTATGTTATTAATGAAAGTGACAAGTGTGTCTACACCAAAGTTAAAGGTAGTGAGTGTGTCATCTTGTGCCTATATGTGGATGGCATATTACTGTTTGGAACCAATATTGAGATTATTAGTGAGAAAAAAGCTTTCTTGAAAAGGCATTTTGAAATGAAGGATATGGGTGAGGCTAGTGTGATTCTTGGTCTCAAGCTGACTCAGTCAGCTGAAGGAATAACTTTATCACGGTCTCATTATATAGAGAAATCTATACTTGAGAAATATTGTTATTCACAGTGTAGAATCGCTAGTACACCCTATGATCCTAGAGTTGCCCTTGTCAAGAATAGTTCAGGAGTGCCTGTGTCTCAGTTAAGGTATTCTCAGATTATAGGGAGCTTGCAGTATCTTGCTAACTGTACTAAACCAGATATTTCATACTCTGTGTCTAAGTTGGCTAGATATACAAGCTGTCCAAACAGAACTCATTGGGATGCTCTTGATAGAGTACTTAGATATCGGAAAGGCACAATGTACCTTAGTTTACACTATAGGAGATTTCCTGGTGTACTTGAGGGGTACAGTGATGCAAGTTGGATAGCTAAGAAGTCTGGTTCCAATGGAGTGACTGGATACGTGTTCACCTTGGCAGGTGGAGCAATATCCTGGAAGTCGACAAAACAGACTATAGTAACTCGGTCTACTTTTGAGGTTGAGTTGTGTGCGCTTGATGCCACGGGGATGGAGGCTGAATGGTTACATGGACTTATGTCCGTGATACCTGTAGTAAGCAGACCACTTCCTGCGATTGCTATTCATTGTGATAGTAGAACAACTATCGACAAGATTAGCAGTAAAAAGTATAATGCTAAAACAAAGAGACACATCCGAGTTAGACTAAAGTCTATAAGGGGTTTAGTGTCTGATAGGATTATAGCTGTAGAGTTCATAAGAACTCAGAATTATATAGCTGATCCTTTGACTAAAGGACTAGAACCTGCAGTGGTCCTTAAGTCAAGGTTGGGGATGGGACTGTCAACCCATCATAGTTCATCATCAGTGGGAACCCAATACACATGAGAGGAGATCCCTTGAAGTGTATTCAATGTGGTAATAACAAGTTGTAAGGATGAATTGGTAGTACCTTTGCTACACAGATGATATTGTTGTATCTGAGTCTATCCCCTGTAAACCTAGAAGGTACTGACGCTGCTAGTAAGCAAGAGTTATTATAACTCTGAATGGGGTCAAGTCATTCGACGAGATGGTAGCAGTACATCTCTGGAGATGCCCAGCTAAGCGAATGTAATTGTGTGGTCGCAATTAGAGGAAAGGGTTATTCCTTGAAGCATTCGACGAACAGGATCGAGACAAGACCATTAATCTCTCAAAGCCATAGATTGGCACCATAGCCTTTGACTTGTTGTCGTCTATGGAACATGGTTACACCAAACGGATTAAGATTCAAGGTGAAACCTTCCATCTGAATCCAGTAGCCATCGAAGTAGGGGACTGAGGAGGGTTCAAATCCGGAAGGGTACCGACTCTGAAAAACAAGTCATGATGAGAAACCTGAATGCATTTCTGTATGGATTTGTGGGGGATTGTTAGAAAATGGATTTTGTAGAGCATATTATCTATATGTTCTTGTTTTAATTTCTGAATTCTAATGATTGAAAGTTGTTCCTTGCTATGGGGACTTAAACTTTCATATATGGTTCTAAGATATTTTCTTAGTGAAATCCATAGAGAAATAGAGTTGGAGTTGGTGGCTTGAGAAACAAAACTAGAGATGAATTTAAATTAACTATTGATTTAATTATTTTTTTAAATAGAAATGTTTAAATTAGAATTGACTAGTGGGTTTAGTTTGCAATGGGCTTTACACACTTGTCTAGTGGGTTTAGTTTGCAATGGACTTGGGCTTTAGTCTTTGTATTGAATTAGTCAAACCACATTTACTCACAAATCAATTCTAATACCTCCTATGTTTGAATTCTTTGAATTCTTTAGAAGGTTACATTGTATTTAAATTAATAATAAAGTTTGGTGTTAATTTGGCTTTTAAGTGTTGAGAGGTTACACTTTCTTTGTCCTATAAATAAAGAACAAAGTTAGTAGTAGTGATACACTTGAAACTCATCTCAAAAAAAAATATACCCATCATCTCTTCTTCTCTTTGTTTTCTCTACCCCCTCACACGAGTTTAGCATAATTCTGTTTGTGGTTTTTTTGGCGAAGTGAGGTGCTAGTCGAAGTTGAGCCTTGTGATTGCTGTGATCATATTGCTCTGAGTTGTTTTATCCTGGAAGATTTGTTGCAAGCATCCCTACACAGCGTAAGTGGGGGCAATTATCTCTTCAAGAGCAGCCAGGACTTCGTTGCAAGGCCTGGTGACTCAGCTGATTGTTTATATTCTATTTTTGTTATTACCTGCTATAGCTATGGCTACTGGTATGTCTTCTGGTCTTTCTTTGTTCTAGCAGTTACTGATATGCATGTTTTCTGCCTTCATTGTTTGTTTTATTAATTGTTTGTTTGGCCTTGGCTTGTTAAATATGTTATATAACTACCTCTATGTTGCTATAATAGTAATATTTTTCAACCTTCTTGAAGAGATAATCTGTTATATAGTATTTAGCATAATGGTTAACGAAACTATAGTTCCTCCTAGTAGTAGTTCTGTTGCATCTGCTGGGGTCATGGATTGGACCACTTACAGTTTTCCACGACCCGTTAAATGAATGGTTGATTGATACTGGAGCTACTGTGCATATTTGTGTTGACATTAGTTTATTTATATCTTATCAACAGAGTCATATCTTAAAAGTGATGATGGGGAACGCAAGTGCCGCTCAAGTACATGGAGTAGGAAACGTGGACCTGAAGTTTCCTTCGGGTCGTGTTCTATCCCTGACGAGAGTGCATCATGTTCCCGACATGCGTAGAAATATAATAAGTGGAAGCTGTTTAGTAGCTAATGGTTTTGAAATCTCTTTCAAATGTAATAAAGTAGTTCTTATTCATACTGTTACATTCTTTGGCAAGGGTTACTTGTCAAATGGTTTATTTGTAATAAATGTTGAGCCCGTTTTGGGAACTTTGATTAATAATATCACTCCTTCTATTAACTGTGTTGAATCTTCAAATTTATGGCATGCTAGACTTGGTCACTTAAACTTTGGTGCTCTTAAAAATATGATGAACATAGAGTTGATTCCAAGACATACCATGGAAAAGAATTCTAAATGTCAAGTATGTGTGTCTGCTAAACAAATAAGGAAACCGTTTCATAATATTGTTAGGGATTCAGGTTTGTTAGATTTAGTACACACGGATATTTGTGAATTTGGCGGTGTGTTGACTAAGGACCAGTTTAGATACTTCATTACCTTTATAGATGATAGTAGTAGATACTGTTATGTTTATTTACTTAGACATAAGGATGAAGCACTTAGTAAATTCATTATATATAAAACTGAAGTAGAAAAACAAACTAGTAAGGTACTTAAACGGTTGAGATTTGATAGAGGTGTTGAGTATACGAGTAACGCTTTTAATGAATTTTGTGCAAGCAATGGTATAGTTCATGAAGTTACCCCACAAATATTAACAGATCCTTAAGCTGTTACGGTTGGTGGAGCTACAGGAGAAGGAATAGATGAGAATTTTCTCGAGATAGGGTTCATAGGGAGGTGGCCGGCTAGTTTAGACATTTTCTAGGGTTTAGGTGTAACTGTTAGCGGAGAGTGAACTTTTCTTTTCTGTCTACTACAATATTTATATCAACTAGCAATATTGTCCGTGCTTCGCACACGGAAATTCTTTTTTGTCCATTCATTTTTTAAAATGGATGCACTCGTTACAACTAACACGAACGTTTGAAAATGACAATGATTGCTATAATTTTAAAACATTCTCATAAACAAATGGCTAATAAATGTTTGATATCACGAACGTATTGAAGATAAAGACCATTGTAATAATCATATTCTTTTTACTAAAAACATAAGACATGTCCTAATCAATCTGAGAAATTTTAGTTAAAGATTTCTCGCCATCATCTAATGATGACGCGTCGCATTTTGAACATTTTAATTGAAAATACCATCTAAAAAGAGTAAAATCGTCCCACACTCCATATTAAATTTAAGCATATTTATGTACGATTTTTCGGCATCGTTTTCGACAACGCCTCGTATTTTGTTAACAAAAGGAGGAATATACAAATAATATGTTATAATAATAAAAATTGCATATACATATTTTCAAACAATCACAAAATACTTTTTTAATATAGAACATTTGAATATATAAATGTATATGTTTTCTTGAAATGTATAATGGGTGTATAATTATTATAATGCAAAAAATTAGATAATTTTATTTTAAGAGTAAAGTTCTATGGAGTACTCATTTAATTGGAGTATTTAGAGTACATATACATTTTGCATTCAAAATTTTGCGATTTATTATTTTGCAAAGCTTATTACATGAATATCACTATTTCGTTGAAAATCTTGAAAATTTTGTATGTTTTTATAACAAAATATTGCAAAACGAATTGTTCTGCGAAACTCATTTGGATTACAAAACATATATGTTCTGATTGTAAAACATAAAAGATTTTCAAGATGAACATATTGTAAAACATACATGATTTTCAAGATTATCAATGAAAATATGATATTCGTATAACAAGGTTTGCTAAATAATAAATTTTAAAATATTTTGAATGTAGAACGTATATGTAGTCCAAGTACTCCAATTAAATGAGTACTCCATATAACTTTTCTCTTTAATTTAAATTATATATTGGCCATTTCTCGGCATTGTCCTCAAATTTTGATAACTAAATAAGGTAATATATTATATTATAATAATTGTATTACATAAGAAACATGTTCATCGCTTTAAAAAAACATGTTCATCAAAATAATTATTTTTTAATAAGAAATGAATTGCTAATAATAGAATTACAAATTTTAACAATAATTAAGCCTGATATATCCAATTTAACGTAGAATTTTATCTAAATTCTTAAAAGTCAAATTTAACAAAATATCAATTTTAGATTTTTATATACATTTTGGGCATGTTAAACCATCTCAAAAATTCTTTTTTTTTTGAAAATATCTGAAAAATTCTTAATCATTATCATTATATATTTAACTATAAATTGAAATAGTATTAAAATTAAATAGTATATGCTACGTCGTTTATGATTTTAAAATAATTTAATGGTTACACTCAAATATTTCTCGTGATGGATGACACCTCCCAATTTGAATATAGTAATTGAGAACACCATCTAAAAAAGATTAAAATTGTACTACTTTCCATATTAAAATTAAGCATATTTATTAACGATTTCTCGACACCGTCTTCGATGACGCCTCGCTTTTTGTAAACAAAAAGATTTATGATAAATGCATATTTTTATTGCCTATTTATTGCTTGAACTCGTATTTTAATAAATAATTTGTTGTATTTCAGGAAAATCAAGAGAAAGTAAAAAAATGACAAAATAAAGAAATAAAGGGACAAGAAAGGGCGAAAGAGGAAGAAAATGCAAAAAGGTAAAAGAAAAGGAAGCTTGGTGTAAAAAGGAATATTTGGAGGGAGGAGAGGACACATGGAAGATGGGGATTCCACCAACACACCCCACATGTGTATGGTGGAGATCTATGCAACACTCCCCCAAAATCCTATTTTTCTAGCCTATAATTACCCCATTTCCCCTCATATTCTACACCTTAGTCTAGCTTAGTTTACCCTAATTTTTAGTTGTAGCCTCCTCTTCATTTTCAATGTTCTAACTTTCTTTATCTTTTCATTGTAGTAGCTTCCAAATCTTGTAAACAATTTCTTTTATATTAGTGCAAGCTTTCATTTCTCTTGTTTTTTACATCTTACTCTCTTCATTTCATATTTTGGCTATGACCCATTTCGATTTCGACGAGTGAATAAAATAGAAAATATGCTAATCACTTGTGACTTGAAAGGAGCCTCTTAAATTTACTTTTAATATAATAGATTTATTTCTTGTTGCGTTAATTTTGATGTAAGGTTCCTAGATCAACTATCTGTGCTTGCTTGTGCTTCTTTTAAAATTTTCGGCATCATTTTAACTTTCCGGCAACTACTTACTTGGCTTAAACATGTTTTACGTTCAGGGTGATTGCTTTGTTTTCATTTCAGTAACAAGTTTATATGTGCGACAACACTATATGCTTTTATGTTAACAATTTTTGTCCAACCTAGTTTTGAGTCAGTGAGTTATTTATCTACTGCTCTTGTTTTCATTTTAACAACCACAATTCGCTTCTCTGATGGAATTACTCAATGCCAAATTCAGAAATAAAGACAAACACACCGATCTACTATTATAATCAACAAGAATAGTTCCACACGAATAACGATTATAGATAAATGGAAATTCGAGAGTCCATGGCTATCCTATGAAATATAAAAGCGCTTGTTTACAAAATAGATAGATAATTTAACCCTAAAAGTTCTTTTCCCTTATACCCCTAAATCCTCGTTCCTTCTCTTTTCCTTTTCTGCCCCTTGACTTTAATTGTTGACCTCTGGAGTTGCTTTTACTCTTTTTCCATTCCTTGTTTTTCTTGCATACGTTATAAGTGGCTTAGTACTTTCCTGGTGCATTACATTACCCCCCCAAGAGCCACCTTGTCCTCAAGGTGGAAATGTGGGAACTTTTTGCAGAAATGTTCCACAACTTCCCAAGTAGCCTATCTATAGGTAAATCTTTCCACTGGATCAAGGCCTCTAATTGTGTCTCCTGTCCTCGTTTGAAATCTCGTACCTCGAGCAACGCAGCAGGCTCAACACGTAATTCCAAGTCAGCAGATAACTGTGGTGGTATTGTAGGAGTTACTCTGGTAGTGCCAGTTGACCGTTTGAGTTGTGAAGTATGAAAGACTGGGTGAATCTTTGAGTCATTCGGGACGGCTAACTTGTATGCCACCCTTCCTATTTTTTGTTCAACACAAAATGGACCATAAAAGCGAGGGGCAAGCTTCTCGAACGATCGTCGAGCTAAAGATTTCTGACGGTACAGTTGCAATTTTAAGTACACAAAATCACCCACCTCAAAACTGTCATCCCTTCGCTTTGAGTCTACTGTTGATTCCATAATTTGCTATAACCTTATCAAATGAAAGTGAAGATCGTCCAACAAAGCGTCCCTTTCCTGTAACATTTCATCAATACTTTGAACAGGTGTTTGACCTTGGCCTACTCTGAGGAGGTATGGTGGATCATGTCCGTACACTACTTTAAATGGGCTGAGGTGAGTGGAACAATGCGGAGCAGTGTTATACGAAAACTCAGCCTAAAAGAGCCATTTGGCCCACGTCGTGGGTTTGCTACCAAAAAAATAGCGAAGATAAGTTTCCAAGCCTTTGTTAACAATTTCTGATTGCCCGTTGGTCTTCGGGTGGTATGCAGTACTCTTCTTCAATGTAGTTCCATGTAACTTGAATATCTCTTTCCAAAAAGTGTTGAGAAAAATTCGATCCCGGTCAGAAACTATGGATGATAGAAAACCATGTAACCGAACAATTTTCTTAATGAAGACAGTAACCACAGTGAAGGCATCGAACGGGTGTCTCAAGCCAATGAAGTGGCCATATTTGGAGAGACGATCCACGACTACGAAAATGGTGTTGAACCCCTGCGACATGGGTAGACCCTCGATAAAGTCCATCGAGAGGTCTTCCTAAATCGTTGTCGGAATGGACAAAGGTTGAAGAAACCCAGCATGAGACAATTGGGATGATTTCTGTTGTTGGCAGGTGGCGCAATTTCGAACATAGGTAGCCACATCACTCCGCATTCCAACCAAATACCAATTCGTAGCTAACCTTAAATACGTTTTCAGTTCACCAAAATGGCCCCCTATGACGGAGTCATGATACTCATATAACAAGTATGCTTTAAGTGTGGATTTTTGTGGCTGGACAGTTCGATTTTTGTATAACAGCCTTTCGTTCACCAACATAAAATTTGTATGTTCCTTGGTACCCTGTTTTAAGTCTGCAATGATACTCTGTAGTACCTGGTCCTATGACAGCTCCTTTTCTAAAATTTCCCACAAAATTACAGGTTTGGACACCATGGATTGCAGAATCACTTCGCCACTATGCTTACGTGACAAGGCATTAGCAACTTTGTTCGAGGAACCTGCCTTAAACTGAATCTCGAAACCGAACCCCAGAATTTTTGTGACCCACTTTTGATAGTCAGAGTTTATTTCTCGTTGTTGAGTGAGAAATTTGAGGCTCTATTGATCTGAGCGCACTATGAAGTGGTGACCAAGTAAGTACGGTTTCCATTTTTGAACTGCTAGGCAAATAGCCATTAGCTCTTTTTCATAGATCGACTTTGCCTGAGCACGGGCACCCAACACTTTGCTGAAATACGCAACTATTCGGTTTTTTGCATTAGTACCGCTCCAACCCCGTAGCCCGAAGCATCCGCTTCGATGATAAACGGTACCTTAAAATTCGGCATAGCTAATACCGGTGGCCTGGTCATAGTTATATTCAATGCCTCGAAAGCCTCTGTAGTAGTTTCATCCCACCCAAAACAATCCTTTCTCAATTGATCGGTCAGAGGTCGAGCTATGTGAGCATATCCCGCAACAAACTTTCGATGGTACCCCGTGAGGCCTAGAAAACCTCTTAACTCTCGAATGTTTTTAGGTTGTGGCCATTCTAACCTTAATCTAACCTTGTCCAGATCCATCTCAACCCCATCCCTTGAAATCACATGCCCTAAGTATCCAAACCTTGGCTTCCCAAACTCACACTTCTTTAAGTTAGCAAATAAAGAGTGATGGGTCATTGTACTTAATACTTGATGCAGGTGCTCCTTGTGTTCCACCTCATTGCAACTATAAATCAGAATATCGTCAAAAAATACTAAGATGAACCTCCTCAAGAACGGTCGAAAGATGTCATTCATCAATGATTAAAATGTGGCAGGCGCGTTCATCAAGCTGAACGGCATCACAAGGAATTCATAGTGACCGTCATGTGTCCTAAATGCCATTTTATATGTGCACTCGGGCCTGACCAGAATCGATGGTACCCGGCACGCAAATACAATTTTGAGAAAGTAGTCGCCCCATGGAGCTCATCAAGTAGCTCGTCATTGATTGAAATCAGGTATTTGTTCGACACGGTTTCCTTGTTTAAGGCACTATAATCCACACAAAATCGCCATGACCCATCTTTCTTCTTAACCAACAGAACCGGGCTTTAGAAAGCGCTAGAAGAAGGTTTAATAATCCTGGCTACCAACATTTCCTCAATTAAGCATTCAATCTCATCCTTTCGGTTTTGTGGGTATTGATAAGGGGGAACTCCTCTGAGACTCGCTCTAACGGGACTGCCGTGTCAATGAATTTACGACTATACTCAAGGATAGTCGTTGTTTGCACCATTGACAGCCATTGTTCGTACAATGACCCATTTCTTAGAGAACGGAACTGACGTATGACAAACAGTTTAAGATCAGCCCACCGTCGTATTGGGCGCCTGTTGTTTTCCCAATGAAACCATCTTAACGCGTCCCCTCCATAGCTACGGCGGCTGCATCCAACATCTCACCTTTAGTCATCTTATAGAAGTTGAAGTACTTCTCGACGCGTAGAACCCATCCATCAGGATCGTTCCCATCGAACAAGGGCATGTGAAGTTTTCGGTACCGCCAATTTGTGCCTCCCCCACCTGGGCCGCCACCAGATCCACCCCATATCACACTACCTCCTCCAAAATTTCGACCCCCAGATCCTATTCCCCCCTCAATACCCCCAAATATGGGATTAGGGTTTCCAGAAGTTGACCCAATATGATTCACACTGGGATCTAGCTTTTCCCAAATGGTACGTGTATGGAGGTTAATCCGGCCATAGTCGATTTCATTTCGGCTAGAAACTTCGTCTGTTCATTCCTCATACTGTTAATTAAAGACTCATGATAGTCTCGACTACGTCCCATTCGCCCTTCTAATCGCCCTGCTATCGCTTCCAACTCAGCCCCTAACTGCTTCGTCGCCACCCCTTATCCCTCCATTAATAACTCTGTGAGCGAGTGTCGAATAGCGTTCATCGCTATCTCCATCGCCTTGGACACCATCTCCTTCACCTCTACTTCCACATTCGCCATCTTCTCCTCAATTAGATCCACTCGTTGTGTTGTTATTTGGGGACCAATCAGATCAAATGCTCTAATACCACTTGTGATGGAATTGCTCAATGCCAAATTCAGAAATAAAGACAGACACACTGATCTACTATTATAATCAACAAGAATAGTTCCACACGAATAACGATTACAAATAAATAGAAATTCGAGAGTCCATGGCTCTCCTATGAAATGTAAAAGCGGCTGTTAAGAAAATAGATAGATAATTTAATCCTAAAAGATCTTTTCCCTTATACCCCCAAATCCTCTTTCCTTCGTTTTTTCCTTTTTTGCCCCTTGACTTTATTTGTTGACCTTTTGAGTTGCTTTTACTCTTTTGCCCTTCCCTGTTTTTCTTGCATACGTTATAAATGGCTTAGTGCTTTTCTGGTGCATTACTAAATTCTTAGTTTAAATTTATTTACATGAACTTATTTTGATTGTTGTTGGTTTCGATTTATATTAGCTTTCATCATCTCGGATTTCACTGCTTTATTTCTGTTTTGATTGTTTTTTTTTACTATTTAGGCTTATAACCCTGGGACGACAAGAGATCAGTCCTTATCATTTGAGCTATCTCATCGCACTCCTGTTTTTATTCCTATTTTATTGTTTTATTGTGCTTCTTTTGTTTAATTAGCACGTGAGATTAATTTTTTTTTTTTTAAAAAAAGAGTTAAATGGTGTTTGTTAGTTAATTCTAAAGTTTAGTTGATAATCTTGTTATTTGACCCAATGTCATCTGTAGCCCATTATTATTTTTGTAAGCCCATGTTCCATTACTTCTTTTTTTTTTGCCCGTAGTTGTAATAGTTAATAGTCATTTACTCTTGTTAATTAATTTTTGTGTTACAACATCTTCCTAGTTATTTGATACTTTAGTTCTTAATTAGCATAATTAATCATTACTTTCATTCTTTAGCTGTTATATAAGTAGACCACATAATTCTAGTCCATGCTAATTTCTGGTCTCTGGTCCGTAATTTCGTGGCCCAAAGGCCCTGTAATGTTATAAGTAGCCAGCATCATTTTTAAACCATTCCCAATTTTGGCCCATTAACGTTTTTGGTCAAAAACATGTCCCTGACCCATTTCCAATTTGCATGCTTCCCTTTGTCTATTTGTAAGAGTAGTTTATAAAATTTTTAAATAATCGGATTTTAATTTCTGCTTTAATTCTCTGTACTTAGTTAATAATTTAGATAAATTAAAATTCCTCTTCAAAATTAAATTGTTTAGTTCGTCTAAATTGAAAATTAAGGTTACGCGAAAAATATATAATCGCTGTGGATCGAATCTTAAATATTAAAACAATAATCATGCGCTTGCGATTTTTAAAATATTAATTTTTAGCAAATCAAGTTATAACAAATAATATGTTACATTATTACGGTTGCATGTATAGTTTAACAAAACCGCAAAATACTTTTTTTAAACATAGAACAGTTGAATATATGAACATATATATTTCTTGAAATGTATTTAAAATAAGCGTTTTGGATTGTAAGTGGGTCCGAGAAAGAAGAAGAAAAAATGTCGCAACTCGTTCCTAGACTCGCCTACAAATATTGTTTTCTTACTAGACATCCGGTGATGTTATTTATTTCATCAAATCTAATGTAATGGAGCATCATTTGACTAGAATGTATTATTTGTAGTACTTGTTCGTATTGATTAACTAGACGGTTATCCTAAGTTCGATGCAGCTTGTGAGTTGCCAGTGACTTGCTTGGTTGCTTATAATTTTATTCTTGCTTATCGAAACTTTTTTAGCTATATGTTAATGGTTATGTTATATCTTGTAGTTAATTTCTTTCTTGCTTCATTCTATGCAAATCAAATAGATATATTGATGGATTTGTCCCTCAATCCTTCAAAGATTTGTTAAAGATAATTTTATAATCTTGTGTTAGATCGAGTTTACATTTATCGTCTAGAGTACTTGTCCTAAACATTTATCGAGCAAGGAGGGAGGAAGAAAGGTATTCATTTCGAATTACGTACAAGATGAGAGGATTTGGGACAAGATTGTTTTGAAATTTATTATTTAATGCAAGAGTCCAATGATCAAAACCATATTTTTGGTCTATTACATACTTTTTTGTCCCTGATACACAATCGCCGATCAATGTCATCGGGACCGAGACCTCTAGCGACTTCCGGACTATCGGGGCTTAAATTAATGATTTCTCTCTTGCTGGATTCCATGGCCTTTATTTGTTTTACTTTTTTCTATTTCTTTTTATTCAAACTTAAACTCCTAAAAAAATTAATACAATTTCTTGATTAAAAATGCAGCTACTACCACAAACATACCTTCGATTGTAATATATTTGTTGCTGTTATATACATCCAAGTGTAGAATACATGCATGTCGATATTTGATAGTTGTGAAATTGATCCCGAACTTTAAAAATATAAAATTGTCCAAAGATTTGTTCTTATACTTATACATAAGAGATATTTAAAGCACATAACAAATTGTGTTGAAATTCCATTTATTTGGTTACTAAACAAATTCCTACCTTTTTGTGTTTACTCTTACCGTAACCATTGCATCCAATTCCCTGCAAATAGATGCATGATTATGGTTCATACTCCAATTTCCATGTCAGAGTTTTGAAACTTCATCAACAACAGCTAGCTGGCTTGTATGAATGTCTATAAGAATTCTCAGATTCCAATTTCTATCTAACTCCCGGCTTATGTTATCTATCTTCCTTCCTCACTATCTTTGCCTTAATTTACCCCGTGATGATCAATTGAATTTATGAGCCTGTTTGACTCTCATTATTTTAAAAAAATAAGGACTTATTCCGAGAAAAAAATTACATTTACATATTAATTTTTAGGACTAAATATTTAGGAGGGGTTTAATATTATGCAGAAAATAAGTAACTTATTTAAAATTAAGTACAATTTAGGGGTCATTTGTTAAATCTGAACCGTATTTTCTGAATGATTTAAAATCTGGATGAATGATAAATCTGGATGATGGATGAACAATGTCGTTTGATAAATAGTTTTTAAATTTTCTGAATGAAATATTTACTCGCTAAAATTGATTAAATTAATTTACATTTTATTTATTTATTTGGACAATATAAATTTAAGAAAAATACTAGAGATACCAAATTAAGTACAACAATGTTTACAAAATGCAACGTGTTAGATTATAATTGGTTCTAACTTTAGTCAAATGTAACGGATTTTCACATCGATATCAACTAATAATAAAATTTAGTATTGTCACATCATTGATGCCAAATTATTTTGTAACAATTTTGATACCCAATTTTTATTCTAAATATAATATTTATAAAAAAACATAAATACTTATACTAACACCAAATTTTTTAATGTCATAGCATAATATTTGGAAAGCAAATAAATTAATTTGAAAGCTTTGAGGGAAAAAAATTCATGTATTACAGTAATTTCATTTTTATAACAAACCCTTAAATTACTTTTTAATAAAATAAAGATGAATACTTAAGGAGAATTATTTTGAACCATCCAGATACTTAAATTACTTTTTAATATAATAAAGATGAATATTTGGAGAGCTATATTTGTTGAATCAATAAAGCTTTTATGTATAATTTTACATGACCATAATTATAGATAATTCCCTTGGAGCACAAATGTTCACCCTTAGCAAAAATTTTACATTATCATTATAGCTAATGATTATAGCTAACCATTTTACATAACACCCTTGGAGATGCTCTAACTACTATGGTTACATAACTTATTTTTACAATTTTCTTTTTTTGTATAAAAATAGAACAATCCTATTTTTATACAAAAAAAGAAAATTTTAAACGCATCTTAAAATGCGTGTCAGACATTTTAAAAAAAACGTATAGAAATGGGACGGAGGGAGCATATAGTAGTCATATGGTCTTGTATGCTAACTCTCTATGTAGTGTGTCAGCTAGTCTTGCTAAGTCGCTTTTGAACAAACCACATGAAGTAGCAAGTAAACCACCTCTTTTTTAGATTCTTGTTTATTGTAATAGGGTTACTGCAGTTGTTAAAGACTTGAGTTATATGGCTGTAGTTATCTTAGATAATCTTGTTGACTAAACACATAGTTCTTAGCAAGAGTTACTAACAATACGGAGTAGTCCAGCCTCCCCCTCGATATATGTCAGGAGATTAGGATCCATTCCAATCCGTGGAAGTTCTACTTCCAGCAGTCCTAAGAGCAGAGTCCGAACATGAGCATTACATTATACAAAGTCGGGGGTGATCTCCTCGTGAAAATGATAGTCAGCCTGAATCATTGATTTCCATAACCAATAGGCTCTTTTCTTGGAGATAAAAATGTTGATGGAAGCTTGTACCAAAGAAAAGGTTTATGAAATATACTACTGCATGATATATTCTAACAGCGGGTTAAGTTTGTTGTTATCTTATCATTGGTACTTGCCTGATTTCAATATTCAAATCAATGCTATATGTTATCATTCAAATTCCAAAGTGTGATTGTATCTTTTATGTTTTTTTAACTATCTAAATTGTGGTTTTGTATTGTGGTTTTTGCCCTGTTTAAAAACTATGTTAAGCATGTATTTAGTTCAGACGACTTCGAAGGCCTTAACGAGTGCCGTAAAAAGTAAGTTTACACAAGTTTGTTAGTTTACACGTTCTTCATATCCTGCAAATCGAAGAACCTCGGTCCTTTGCTACGATTTTCCTCTTCACGAAAATGAGGAGGAAATGAGCGGATTGGGTGAAACTGTACAAAAAAATAAGGGTGGAGCAGAAAACATATATCAAGCTGTTGCTGCTTGTGTGACAGGTGCAAAGAACGCACCCTTCTTGGAGAAGCTCCTTGAGGTAGATGTTGAAGTACACACTTATGTTTCCTTCGTCAAATTTATATACAGACATCGAGGTAATATTTTTTGTAAGGGAATTGTATAATTGTATAAATGTTTAGTAGCAGAGCTCTTGAAGATCCTTCTTTTAAAATCTTGGAAATACATTCTATGGCTAATATTTAGCAGGGTTGGGTTACTACTTAGGGTTGATGTATGAACTGCATGTAGGGAAAGAGAGCCTTTCGCCCATTCGTTGACAATGGAAAACCGGGTTAATTTCCGGGTAGTGGTGCCTCTTGGTCCAGGGCTTTCCCACTCATACATAAAATATTGTCCAAAAGGGAGTGTCGAATGAGAAGGCTGAGCACTACACCTTGAGATTTTATGAGTTCTTTGGTCCGCGTCATGCGAGGTCTACTAATATAAATGTATTATACCAACTGTTTCTCCATATATGCTCTTTTTTCTTACAATTTAATGAATTTAGCTAGACTATATGCCTCCATATAATTTAGCAGAGAATGCTCAGGTTATAATCTTTTTATGCATCATATATATTGTTAAAGTTTCTGAGCAGAAGAATTAATAATCATGACATTTTACCCACCCTGTAAACTACCATACGATTAACCAAGACTATAGACTACTATATCATTATGGTCAGTTCATTCAATATACCAGGAGTCCAATGTTCTTGCAGCATTACTGTCCTCACTGTTTGTTGTATCGCTTTGGCATAAATAAGGTCTAAAAAGACCATCAGTAGTTCTCGCTCTGTTCTAGCATAGTTGTATGTTTAATCTAGGAAAAGGCAGGCACTACTTTAATTTCATATTGTTAAGCACCTATACTCCTACATATTCACAAAGTTCTATACGTTTTGTGTGAATTGAGATCACTACTCTGATCTACATATCCAAAGGTATCTGATACTCACATTTTCTCCCAACAAATCTAATAAACAAGAAAGCAAGAAAGGACAAGCATACAAGCGAGCAATCACAACTCAACCAGGGGACTATTGCAAGCTTCAAAATCAAAAGTAAAGTCTAGTTAACAAATAAACAAGTACTAAAGATATTAGGGTTACGAACTTAATCATACATTTTGATTAAATAAAGCTCCAGCACACTTGAGTTCATAACATATAATACTAATACATAACATAACCAAGTCAGAAAATGATTTTCAGTCCGGTTACAACATAAATCATTCAAGCTAGGTAGTTAAACAAAAGCTCTACCATATTTAGAGTTAATAACACATCACCGGACATCTGGTGAGGAAATGATTATAGTAGTGGAGTCTAGGAACGAGGTTTGACATCCTTGGTCTTATCGGGCTCGGCAAAAAACCAAAACGCGGAGCCAATTGCAACATAACACCCAATGCTCAACGTTCGATCCAGTGTCCTGTGTTCCTGGAAGAACTAAAACACAACTAACTACTTCAATTAGAATATTGTCTGAAAACAATAGTAAGTGTAGATTTACCACAGATCTATTATTACAATATCAAATATTTATTACCTGCCCCATTCGCTTGAAGGGTCTTGGAAAATGGTGGCCATACTTTCAATTTTGCAAAATGGTGGCCAGACTTGCCTTTTTCCTTTTGAAAAAGTGGCTGGAGACGATTTTCGGCTTATTTGACAGAGGTAAAATGGGAAAATATGTCATTTTACTAAAAATAAATGCTAAAAATCACAAAAATTATCAAAAAAATCCCCAAATTAATATGTGTCACCATATGATTGGTTATATTCGTAATAATAATAATAATGCCCCTCATGCAAGCACATAAATTGACTAATTAAATCTTGACAACTCATATTTGTGGATTTTTTGGTGAATTGATGTATATACATGGGGGGCATTATTATTATTATTACGAATATAACCAATCATATGGTGACACATATTAATTTAGGGATTTTTGTGGACAATTTTTGGGATTTCTAGCATTTTTCCCCATTTTACCCCTGCCAAAAAGCTAAAAATCGCCTGCAGCCACCTTTTTGAAAGGAAAAAGGCAAGTCTGGCCACCATTTTGCAAAACTGAAAGTCTGGCCACTTTTTCGAAAATGAGTGTAATATCTGGCCACCACTTTGAAATTTACTCATTTAATTATTATTTTTGATAAAAAATATATGTTAAACAAATCACTTTTTCCACTGAAATGGACTTGTTTTTTTATGAATCAAGGAAGGCATCTCGCGTCCTTCAAAAACAAAAAAAAAAGGTCTTTCGTGTAAAATCAATTAATTTCGATCTTGTTATTGCTTAAAATATAAGATCAACAAATTATACTAGTTTAAAATTCACAAAGATATGCCATGTCATGGTTGAACATTTCGGAAATCGAAATAAATTAGTTTAGGTATCTAATAGTGATTTATCGGTAAATCGGGATTTATCAGAATGCTAAATCGGAATAAAAATCGGATAAATTTTAATATTTTTAATAATATTTAATATATTGAAGAAAGTTCTATGGAGTACTATTTAAATTGGAGTATTGAAGTACTAGATCTTAACCATTAATTTGTTTATTATCTGATGATCCAGATTTTTTTACTTTCTTTTATGTAATTAAAATTGAAAGGTCAGTTTTGTAAACTTATATATGATAAATATATTTCAGTTATATATTTCGAATGGATCAAGTTTATGAAGACGGGTGATTACTTAAAAGGGATGCAATTTTTATTTTATGGATATTGCTATTTGTAGAAATCTATTATTGCATCTTCTTCCCTACCTGTTTTTAACATTTCTTGAAATATGTATATTGTTCTAATATGACTCTTGGCGAAGTTGGTTCAGGTAATGCCACGATTGGAGTTTTTTTGTCCTGCAGATGTACATTGGTTTTGTCCTGCATTTGTACATTGTTTTTGTCACTTACCTTAATAAGAAACAGAAACCTTCCATAGTTGAACTCATGATCAGATATTCTTTGTTTCCTTATTTGATGATACTGATTGCAAGGTTATGAGTACGAAACTATAAAGATCCAACGTGTAAAATGCATTATTTTCGCTTGTATAATAAGAAAATAAAAATAAAAATCATGCTCTATATTTCAAGAAGATTTGAAATACGTAATCTCAAAACAAGAAGATTTTGGATTGTAGAAATCAAGAAATCCATTACAAGAATATTTCAAATCATTAATCATAAAGGTTTTGTGAGCATCAAATTACATACCTTCGTTTATAGTTCGTTATGTTCCCAGTTGCAAGTTTTTACTTATGCTAATTGACCTGTAATGCATTTTATTATGTACTAACTGCCAGTAACTGCTAGAGTGATGAGAGTGTGCTGCGCTTTTTTTGGTTTTCTTCAGTTACGCCTCTTTTTTAAATCCATTTTAAAAAAATGTCTATTACCAATGTAATAGACCAGAATTTTATAATAGTATTTTAATGTTTTATATCGTGAGAGAACGATTTAATTAACATATTAATAGTTTCATTATAGGATAGTGATATATATTATTGTTTGTATGTTATTATGACATTTGTGTGTGATTATTTGAATTTTATGTGATGCTTATGTGGATGATTTGTTTTTAGGAATTTTATTTTATTTTTTTTAAAATCATTTTATGCACTGTTTCATTTTTATAAAATCATCAGAGTATTTAAAAAATCATGAAATCTTCTATATTGCATTGTTTTCATTTTTAAAGACTTTTTAAAAATATAAGTCTAATTTATTTTAGGCTTAATGGATTTATTTCTTTTAGTGATTTTACTAGATATTTTCTTTCTTAGAGTTAAATCTTGTAAAGTTCATAACTTTTTATTTATAGGCTCTAAAAATATTTTAAAAATATGTATGTGAATCCTTATTTGGTGAATTTTATTTTAAAAATATAAAATTTTATTATTTTTATCAAACCCATTTATTTTTTTATTTTAAATGGTAAATAAAGTATTGTATTTATAGATAGTTGGTTAGTGGATTATTAAATTTGCCTTGGGTCATATAAACCCCATTCCCCGTTCTTTTCTTTTCCCCTGGCCGATCCTTTTCTCTCCCCCTTCTCTCTCGCGTGAGTTCTCTTTCCTCTCTCCTTTGTTCTTTAATTATTAGGTTCTTATTCAAGCTATTATCCAATTACTTGCTAGTTTGTTTTTATTGTATAAGTGATGATTAAGAGTGGGTGTTCTTGTTTGATGAGTTTTTTTGTGTGTTGGTATGTATATATATGTTTGGTATGTATATATGAGTTGGAGAGGGATTAAAACTTACTTTCAAGTATGATAAAAGGTTTATTTGATGTTAACTAGTGATGGGTTAGCATTTAAATTGAGTTTAGAGGTATTGTATGTTAATTTCTTGTTAAGGGTTTTGAGTTGTAACTTTGTAAATCATGAGTTTGATATGGGTTAGTAATAGGATGATGTTGTTGATAATTTTTGTGAAAGGATTTGAGTTATATGTCAATTTTGGGATAGTTTTATAAAAATTCAGATTTGTTAGAGTGTATGTATAAGAGTATTTGAAGGTGTGTGGTTAGTTTTATTGAGGGATCTTGATCCTTTCTTTTTCTTCTTTTATTTGCCTCATATAACTTGGTATCCTTGGTTTATGCTGAAATCCGTATTCTATGATTCCTGAAATTCAGTCATGTTGTTAAATTCGTAGTAAATTAAATATTGCTCGGTTCTGGTTGATTTTGGACATTCTAGAAAGCTCTTTTCGGTATCTACAACTTTCATCTCAGGAGAAATTTTGAAATTTGGAGTCTAACTGTCCTTAAAATTACATTCTTTGCTGACCTCCATATTTGTCTCGGGAACACTTGTTCCAATGTTGTAAAATTCATTATAAATTCATTGTAATTCTGATCTTTAATTATAATATCAATCTGGAAAGCTTATGACATCTCCTTTAATTCTCAGTTATGCCTATATAATTAGGGATGGCAATCGGGTCGGATCGGGTCGGGTTTGACATTATCCAAATCCAAACCCGATTTTTTACATAAAACCCGAACCCGACCCGAACCCGAAAAAAACCCGAATACTGAAACCCGAACCCGATCCAATGGATTTTGGGTATACCCGAAACCCGAAATTTTTTAATAATACCCGAAACCCAAAATAAAAACCCGAAAATTTTGGATTGGCTTTGGATAATACCCGAAACCCGAAAATAAAAACCCGAATTTTAAAGTCTGCATTTCACATTTCAGTAGCAAATAAAGATACAGTCTTAAGTTTTTCCATGACCATGATCAATACAAAGTATCAACTTACAACTTCTGACTATTGTCGTAAATCAGTAAATCCCTAATCTATCTATTGTCGTTTTATGAATTATGATTATTAAACAATACACTTTTAATATTTTATATATTATAAATAATGTAATATACATATTATATATATACCATATATTTTTATACATTAAAAAATATATTTTATACATTTTATATAAATATATATATAAATTATATATTTCTATTTTTGAAATTATAAATTAGTACCTAATTCTTTAAATTTTTAATAGTTAGGGGTACCGGTCAAATTATTAGTTGACCGTTAAATTAACAAATCAATTAAATTTATTTTTTTCTAAAATCTTGGCAATAACATTTAAAAGGATGGATCTTAACATCCGTACGGTTGGATCATCGATAAATATTTTGAAAAAAATCGAAACAGGAATCAGGGATGAAACCTTGTTTAGGGACTAACTACTAGTCAAAGTACGAGTTGACTGTTAAATTACAAAAGAAAATAAATTTATTTTTTCTTTGAAATTTTGGCAATAACATTGAAAATGATAAATCTTAACATCCGTACGGTTGGATTGTTTAGAAATATTTTTAAAAAAATCAAAAATTGAAACTCTAGAAACCCTAAACCCTAGTCGAGTCACTAAACTTGAAATTTCTAAAATTTCTAACATCCATACTAGTATTACTACTACCACTACTACTATTTTTAGTTGTTTTGTAGTGTTCATAGAGTCATGGTGAGTATGACTAATTGGGTATTTATGAATTTTTATCCAAATTATGGTTTTTTTCTAATTTATTTTAATTTTTTAATTTATTTTACAAACTACTTAAAAATGGATAAAATTTTAAATCAAAATTAGTTAGTACTTAATATGACTACTTGGTTGTGTATGAATTTTAAATCAAATTTTGACTTTTTTCCTAATTTTATTTAATTTATCAAGTACTACAAACTACTTAAAAAAGAGGGGAAAATCAAATTAGAGAAAAAGGCATTTTGGCTGGCTATCTTTTTTGTTTTTGGCACTTGGATGGCTGACTATAATTTTTGACATTTTGTCTGGTTGTAATAAAAAATTTAAGCACTTGAGGGGCTACCGTCAAGCACCGTTATGATTTAACCCCAAAACTTGAAATTGGCAGGGGTATTTCCGGTAATTCATGTTCCCATGTATTTTGAACTCTTGTATCTTGAATCTCTCTTCCTACAATCTCTCTCACAATCTCTCCCTCTCAAACTCTTTTTACTCTCTCTCAATATCTCATGGTTTTTGTACATTGTTCCATCACTTTTTACAATTCAATGCACTAAATGGTAAAAGAGAATTTAATTTGCCATGGGAAGCTGTCCAATTCACAATGTCAAGTTCATCAAGTTTTAAAACTTTTAGACGTGGAAATGCTTTTGGACTTGTTTCCCAGTCTTTACCGACAAAGGCATGAAATATCAGCTTGAGAACTTCAAGGTTAGGTATCATTTCGAAGAGCCAAGCCTCTCTCCAATCCAAGTAAGTGTTGGAGACAGTAAGATGCTTAAGACTTCCAGGGAATGTAATTGAAGTGCTTAGTCTTGAGGCTTTGCTCAAAGGAATAGTATTTAACAACTTCAACTTTTCAAGGTTGGTTAGAAGGCCTAGATCAGGAAATTTCAAATCCCCACTCTTTGTTGTCAATGGTCCACAGAGACCCAGCTCCTGCAAATTACGAGTGCTGGCTAAGATATTTTGACATGGCCTAGTAGGGCACAGTAATGACATGGACAGCATGTTTTCCAGTAAGATGGGTTATTCAACATGGGAGAAATGCACACGATTTTCCCCTGATTTGATAGAAAGATGCCTCAAATTAATCATCTTCCACATATTCTTCGGAACAACCATATTCATCCTTGATGACATGATAAGTGTTTGGAGTTCTCCAAGGTTTGATATAGATTCTGGAGGGTTACTGGACCTAAACCGAAGTTCTAAGTACCTCAGGTGTACTAGTTGCAATAATTCACTTGGAAATCCCAACAATTCGATTGATGATATATCCAAAGCCCTAATAACTTTGGAGGTATCCCATACAATTGATACATCCTTAAAAAATGAGTGGGAGACTTCAGAAGAATAGCAAGAACAGTTTGACGGAATAGCAAGGACATCATTGGTGCAGAGGAAAAGTTGGGATTGTGTAGAAGAATTTGTAAAAGAATGAGGACATGAATAAGAATGCTTATTGAACCTGTAGATATATGGTGAAAAATTCAGTTCCTCTGCTTTTTTTAAGCACAAATCACGCAAGAGGTCATGAATACGGCATGTTTTGATTGCACCATTAGACCTTTTCTTTCCTACAACAACTAGACTTCTACTTATAAGATTCATCAGGTAATCATCTGCAACATCTTCTAAGCTCTTTTGTGTGCCATCCTGACTAATAAATCCCTCTGCAATCCATAACCAAATCAACTTACCTACTGGGATATCTTGATCTTCAGGAAATGCTCCAAAACAGAGAAAACAAGGTCTCAAGTGTTGAGGCAAGTGATCGTAACTCAATGCTAGTGTATCCAGGTACTGATTTTCATCGGTTACAATGTATGAACTGACACTTTCCTCCACCTGTTTCCACCAATTTATCTCCAGCTTGTGTTTTAGTAGTCCAGCGAAAACAAGCTTTAAAATCATCCCATGCCTTGCTACTCCATATATCGTCGATCACAATAAAGTATCTCCGACCCTTTAAAGCTTGATACAAGGCATGGGCTAACATACTATCGTCCATCTTACAAATTTCATCTGTCATCTCGACAACAGACTTTAAAATGACAAGTAACACATCCCTCTTACGATAAACCTGAGAAAAATTGACCCAAGCTCAAACATAAAAGTATGATGTTACATAAGGATCATTATACAGTCTTGTAGCTAAAGTAGTCTTACCAAGTCCGGCCATACCTACAATCGAGATAACTTCAAGCCTTTTCTTTGTGATAGATGCTAGTTGCTGGAGTAAATTATCCGCCTCCACTTGGAATCCAACGAAAACTTCCTCATCTTGAAACATCTTCGAGTCAAAATAGAAGTCGTCAGCAAAGTCCCGGGGATTTTCATCCAAGGCACTGTAAATCCAATCCACTTGGAAGCCAATCAGGACATGTATGAAGCCTTTTAACTTCTTCTAACAAACCAGCAAACACTCTTTCAAGTACAATATCCGTTTTAAGTGGAACACTTTCGCTGGTAATATGTGAATACGTTTCACTTTCGCTGGTAATATCCGTTTGCAGTGGAACACTAATTTCTCTGGTACTGGATTGATGTGCAACACGCGAACGAAGCATACTAAGGTTGAATGAAAGGGGATGGGTGGAAGAACGGAGTGGTGGTGGGTGGAAGAACTGACCGTGGTGGTGATGTGGGTTAACTCGGATGAGAACGACGATGGGAAAGGGGAAGAACGGAGTGGTGCTGGGTTGGTGCTGAAGAGAGAAGAGGATGTTGACGAACGGAGGGGATGGAATGGTGGTGTTCCGGCCGGAAAATGAACGGGAAAGGGGGAAGGTGGACGATGAAGATGGGTGCTAATTTAGATGGTAAACTCCATGCTGAAAAGTCTAATTTACCCCTTACGTTTAGACGTCGTTACTAGCATATTGACGGTAGCCCCTCAAGTGCTTAAAATTTTTGTTACAGCCAGACAAAATGTCAAAAATTATACTCAGCCATCCAAGTGTCAAAAACAAAAAAGATAGCCAGCCAAAATGCCTTTTTCTCATCAAATTATTAGAAAATTAGGTAATATCATCACAAAAATAGTTAGCATCATTACTTGGATGTGTATAAATTTTAAATTAAATTTAGGATATAATATATATATATATATATATATATATATATATATATATATATTCGGGGTTTTTTTCGGGTTTCTGGTTCGGGTCGGGTTTCGGGTTTCGGATCGGGTTTCATAAAATCCAAATCCAAATCCAAAAATTTTCGGGTCTGAAAATCAAATCCAAATCCAAATCCAAAAAATCGGGTTCGGATTATCCAAAATTTCGGGTTTCGGATCGGGTATCCGTTGGATCGGATTTGTTTGCCATCCCTACATATAATAATTTATTGATCTTTATTGCCTAAACTGACTTACGATTATTCTGAGCTGTTAATGTTTTTCTGCTGATTGTCACTTCTTCAAAAAAATTGGTATCTCCTTCATTATTCGTCTGATTTTTATGCAGTTTACCATTCTGAAATCCTTATCGAATGTACTCTAACTCTTCAGTTGATCACTTTCTCATATTCATAGTATATCAGTTTCTAATATTGGTGTTATTAAAGTGTATCTTGTTATCCCCCTTTTCACCAACCGAATTGTATTAGTTATTAATGTTTATTTCGTTGTTGTCTATATTTATATCATTGGGTACTTGTTAGCTACTTCAGCTTATGATGAGTATTTGAAATTATTATATTTGTTCTTAGTTTCTTCGATGATCATTAGTTACGAGTAATTAGTTCTTAAACGATTTGGCTCATTTATCGGGAACCACTATGATATTTTTATTCTTAGTGAAAGTTTTTGGACTTTATTTGGTATGTTTACATGCAACTTAAGGGTGGCTCCTTGTGAAAGGCATCTGCATACCGGTATTGCATTTGTATCAGAGCCACATGTTTGATTCAATGAAACAATATAGGATTGGGATGTTAAGATTAGAGGAAATTAATAAGATAGCTAGTTATAATAAATGAGTAGATACTTAGGATATGTTGAGTTGTTAGGATTTGCCATAACCCTTAATCTTGTAACTCGAAATAGGTAGTTTATAAGTTTTATTTTAGATCACCAAAGTGAGGTATGGTTCGGGATGTATTGTATGCCAGCTAGTGATCGATGAGCTTCAGAGGACAGTGAATCAGGGTCAGATGTGATTAGTGTTGGTATTTGCTATGAGGAATTGGTCTAATGGATGGTTGTACTATCTTTTATTATCGTTTTATCGCTATATAGGATTTTATTTTATCGGATTGTAGACCTATGGTTGTGGGATTTTGTATCGGATTATATTTATCGTGTGGCAGTGTTGCCATTGTTCTACGAGTAGTTCTAATATTTGCATCTTTATATATATTGCGTAACGTATGCCTACTGTCCATTACATATACCTTGTGATCCACCATTTAAACTGTTGATACCATGATTGTTGTTCACCTTATTCATATCTATATCATCAATGTTGTAAACCAATTTTTTTATCTCTTATAGCTATTATCAGACTATGCCACCCAGAAGGAGAGGCGGAAGAACCGCCAGAACTCCAGCTCATTCCGCTACAAATTCGAACAACATAACCATGATAATCCAGGAAACCATGATGCTATAGACCTGAGTCAACTTGTTCAACTTTTATAACAACAGACTGCTACTCTTGCCCAACAACAACATATTATTCAACAACAACAACAGAAATTGCAGCAGCAGCCACCTAACCAGTCTGTAGTGACCTTTAAAGCTTTTCAAGCGGTTAAACCTCCCGAATTCCAAGGTTCGACAGATCCAGTAGAAGCCCAGAAGTGGTTAAAAGAGATTGAGAAAGCGTTTGAGTTGATCCAGGTTAGTGAGGAACAAAAGACGAAGTTTGCTGGTTATCTTTTGAAAGGTGAAGCCAATTATTGGTGGGAATCAACTAAGGCTTTGGAAGTAGATGTAGTGATACCTTGGGATCGATTTAGGAATGTGTTTCTAGACAAGTATTTTCCTAGGTATATGAAGGCTCAGATGGAATTGAAGTTTTTCGAGTTAAAGCAGAACAACATGAGTGTGGCAGAATATGAGAAGAAGTTTACAGAGTTGGCAAGATTTGTGCCAAAATATGTGGATTCAGAAGAGAAGAAAGCATGGAGATTTCAGCAAGGTCTGAAATCATGGATTAGAGGAAGAATAGCTATGTTGGAACTGAATACTTATGCTGAGGTGATTCAGAAGGCGATTATAGTGGAAGGAGAAAGTGAGCAAGGTCAGAAGGAAAGATTTGACAGAAAAAGAAAGTTTGGACAAAAAGATGAAGGGTCAAGTCAGAATGAAGCAACAAGTAAGTTTGTAAAGAAGCCAGGATTTCAGTCAACTAGTGGAGTAGGAAGTTTTCAGAGGAATCACAATAACAATAGGAATCAAGGGAATAAGATGCAGAGTCAAGGAAATCAAGGACAACAACAGAGGACCCAACAAATGACTATTCCAGAATGTAAGATTTGTTTGAAGAAACATACGGGAGTGTGTACGAAAGCCGGTGTTGTTTGTTATAAGTGTAATGCTAGAGGACATTATTCCAAAGAATGTCCAAATGCGAGTCAAATTTAGAGGCCAAATGTTACATGTTCAAGTGTGGGAAAGTGGGGCATATTTCTAATGAATGTAGAGTTCCGGTGAAGAATACCAACTTGATGAGGTTAGCAGCAGCTCCAGTACCATATATAATCCAACCAGCTCCTTCGATGATGAGTTATGAATCTGTAGCACAATTTCCAGAACAAAGACTCTTAGGATGTCAGACTCCTATTTTCTTAGATCATGTCAACACTTTGAACATGAATATGCGAGAGGCAATACAGAATCCCGAGGTGGTAGCAGGTACGCTTCTTGTAAATTCTACTCCAGCGAAAGTATTGATTGATACCGGTGCAACTAGGTCATTTATGTCTAGAGATTTTGTAGAGGTGTTGGGATGTGAAACAGTAAGATTAGAGGGAATTTTGAATATAGTATTAGCTAATCAGGAACAGGTGCACATTAATCAAGTTTTTTCGAATTGTGAGGTTAGTATAGGAGGTTATCTTTTCCCTGTCACGTTGATTCCTTTTCAATTAGGAGAATTTGACATTATACTTGGAATGGATTGGTTAATTGAGCATAATGCGCAAATTGATTGTAAAAATAAGAAAGTGATTTTGAAGACGTCAAAAGGTAAGAAGGTGATTTTCAAAGGTCAGAAGCATAATAAGTTATTTCTTACAATGATGCAAGCTAGAAGGTTAGTGAGACATGGGTGCGAAGCTTATCTTGCGTGTGTGGTAGATAAGAGTAAGGAAGAACCTCAGTTAGAAGATATTCCTGTTGTCAACGAGTTTCCAGACGTGTTTCCTGATGAGTTACTAGGCTTACCTCCAGATCAAAAAATTGAGTTTTCGATTGAGTTAGCTCCAGGTACAGAACCAGTGTCGAAAGCCCCGTATCGTATGGCCCTAGCGGAAATGAAAGAGTTATCATTGCAGTTACAAGATTTGTTGGATAAGGGGGTTATAAGGCCAAGTACGTCACCGTGGGGAGCTCCAGTTTTGTTCGTGATAAAGAAAGATGGAAGCATGAGATTGTGCATCGATTATTGCGAGTTGAATAAGTTAACTATCAAGAACAAATATCCGTTACCAAGGATCGATGACTTGTTTGATCAGTTAAAAGGAGCAACAAATTTCTCGACGATTGATTTACGCTCAGGATACCATCAACTGAAGATTAAACCTGAAGATGTGCCGAAAACAACATTCAGGACGAGATACGGACATTATGAGTTTTTAGTGATGGCTTTTGGATTGACAAATGCACACGCAGCTTTCATGGACTTGATGAATCGAGTGTTTAAAAAGTATTTAGATAAGTTTGTGATAGTCTTCATCGATGACATATTGATTTATTCTAAGACGGAAGCAGAGCATGCAGAACATTTGAGATTAGCTTTAGAAATTTTGAGGAAAGAGAAGTTATATGCAAAATTTTCTAAGTGTGAGTTTTGGCTTAAGGAAGTGCAGTTTCTAGGATACATAATTAGTAGTGAAGGTATTAAAGTGGATCCTGCCAATATTGAAGCGGTAACAAAGTGGGAAAGACCAAGGACACCGATAGAAGTCAGAAATTTCTTAGGATTTGCTGGGTACTATCGAAGATTTGTTAAGGATTTTTCTAAGATTTCTGTGCCATTAACGAAGTTGACTCGAAAGAATGAGAAGTTTGAATGGAATGATAAGTGCGAGAATAGTTTTCAGGAACTTAAACAAAGATTGGTAACTGCCCCTGTGTTGGTTTTACCGGACGATAAGGGAAATTTTGTAATATATAGCGACGCGTCACTCAAAGGACTTGGGTGTGTTTTGATGCAGCATGATAAGGTGATCGCATACGCTTCCAGACAGCTCAAGCCACATGAGCAGAGGTACCCTACACACGATTTGGAACTAGCAGCTATAGCGTTCGCATTGAAATTATGGAGACATTATCTTTATGGAGAGAAGTGTGAAATCTACACCAATCAGAAAAGCTTGAAGTATATTTTCACGCAGAAAGAGTTGAACACGAGACAAAGAAGATGGTTAGAGCTGATAAAAGATTATGATTGTACTATTAACTATCACCCAGGAAAAGCGAACGTGGTTGCAGACGCGCTAAGTCGAAAAGAAAGATTGAATGTATTGACGGAGACTAAGGAGTTATTGAAGGAATTTGAGAAATTGGAAATAGAAGTTTGTCAGTCAGGTGCTGTGAATGATATGAACTATAAGATGACGTTTCTGCCAGAATTACTCGAGAAGATTAAGAGATGTCAAGATGAAGTGATGGATCAAAGGATGATAGAGTTAACAGGAGAAGAGATTTGTACTCAAAGGGATGATCAAGGAGTTTTGAGGTTTGGCTCTATGATTTGGATTCCAGATGTACATGAATTGAAGACAGAGATTTTACACGAATCGCATAATTCTAAACATTCTATTCACCCCGGAAATACCAAGATGTATCATGACTTGAAAAGGAATTTTTAGTGGCCAGATATGAAAAGAGAGATTGCAGATTGGGTTAACAAATGTTACACGTGTCAAAGAGTGAAAGCAGAGCATCAGAGACCTGGTGGTATGTTGCAGCCGTTAGAAATTCCATAATGGAAATGGGAGCACATTGCTATGAATTTTGTCGTAGGATTGCCAAGGACGAAGTTGAATCGTGACGCTATTCGGGTTATTATCGATCGATTAACGAAGACAGCACATTTATTTCCTATTAATGAAAGGTATTCTTTAGATAAGATGGTTCATATGTATCTGAAAGAGATTGTAGCTAAACATGGAGTTCCAGTGTCGATTTTGTCAGATAGAGATCCTCGTTTCAATTCAAGATTTTGGAGACGGTTTCAGGATTGTTTAGGGACTCAATTGCGAATGAGCATGGCTTATCATCCTCAGACGGACGGTCAAAGTGAGCGAACAATTCAAACCATTGAAGATATGTTGCGAGCGTGTACTTTGGATTTTAAAGGAAGTTGGGACGAGCATTTGCCTTTGGTGGAATTTTCTTACAATAACAGCTATCACGCAAGCATAGGAATGCCGCCATTTGAAGCTTTATATGGACGTAAGTGTAGATCTGCAATCTGTTGGGAAGAAGTCGGAGAGCGAAAAGTTATTGGTCCAGAATTGATTCAGCAGACCGAAGAAGTTGTGAAATTAATTCGGAAGAGATTAGAAGTTGCTCAGGATCGACAACGCAAATATGCAGATCTTGCCAGAAGACCATTAGAATTTGATGAAGGTGAAAATGTATTACTCAAGATATCTCCGTGGAAAGGATTGTCAAGATTTGGTAAGAAAGGGAAACTTAGCCCGAGGTATATAGGACCTTTCGAAGTTTTGAGACGGATAGGAAAAGTCGCTTATGAATTAGCGCTACCCCCGAATTTCCAGCACGTGCATAATGTTTTTCACGTATCATTGCTGAAGAGATTTGTTCCTAGTTCGAATTGTGTTATAGAATATGAACCAGTAGAGATTCAGCCAGATTTGTCTTTCGAAGAGCATCCTGTTAGGATAGCAGATAGAAAAGAGAAAGTTCTTAGGAACAAGACAGTGGTAATTGTAAAAGTGTTATGGAGGAATCCTAAGGTTGAGGAATTCACCTGGGAGTTAGAAGATGAGATGAAAGAGAGATATCCTCAGTTATTCGATTTAACTTGATTCTGGGGACAGAATCCTTTTAAGGAAGGTAGATTGTAATAGACCAGAATTTTATAATAGTTTTTTAATGTTTTATATCATCAGAGAACGATTTAATTAATATATTAATAGTTTCATTATAGGATAGTGATATATATTATTGTCTGTATGTTATTATGATATTTGTGTGTGATTATTTGAATTTTATGTGATGTTTATGTGGATGATTTGTTTTTAGGAATTTTTTTTTTAAAAGTCATTTTATGCACTGTTTCATTTTTATAAAATCATCAGAGTATTTAAAAGATCATGAAATCTTCTATATTGCACTGTTTTCATTTTTAGAGACTTTTTAAAAATATAAGTCTAATTTATTTTAGGCTTAAAGGATGTATTTCTTTTAGTGATTTTACTAGATATTTTCCTTCTTAGAGTTAAATCTTGTAAAGTTCATAACTTTTTATTTATAGGCTCTAAAAATATTTTAAAAATATGTATGTGAATCCTTATTTGGTGAATTTTATTTTAAAAATATAAAATTTTATTATTTTTATCAAACCCATTTATTTTTTTATTTTAAATGGTAAATAAAGTATTGTATTTATAGATAGTTGGTTAGTGGATTATTAAATTTGCCTTGGGTCATATAAAACCCATTCCCCGTTCTTTTCTTTTCCCCTGGCCGATCCTTTTCTCTCCCCCTTCTCTCTCGCGTGAGTTCTCTTTCCTCTCTCCTTTGTTCTTTAATTATTAGGTTCTTATTCAAGCTATTATCCAATTACTTGCTAGTTTGTTTTTATTGTATAAGTGATGATCAAGAGTGGGTGTTCTTGTTTGATGAGTTTTTTTGTGTGTTGGTATGTATATATATGTTTGGTATGTATATACGGGTTGGGGAGGGATTAAACTTTCTTTCAATTATGATAAAAGGTTTATTTGATGTTAACTAGTGATGGGTTAGCATTTAAATTTAGTTTGGAGGTATTGTATGTTAATTTCTTGTTAAGGGTTTTGAGTTGTAACTTTGTAAATCATGAGTTTGATATGGGTTAGTAATAGGATGATGTTGTTGATAATTTTTGTGAAAGGAATTGAGTTGTATGTCAATTTTGGGATAGTTTTATAAAAATTCAGATTTGTTAGAGTGTATGTATAAGAGTATTTGAAGGTGTGTGGTTAGTTTTATTGAGGGATCTTGATCCTTTCTTTTTCTTCTTCTATTTGCCTCATATAACTTGGTATCCTTGGTTTATGCTGGAAGTCCGTATTCTATGATTCCTGAAATTCAGTAATGTTGTTAAATTCGTAGTAAATTGAATATTGCTCGGTTCTGGTTGATTTTGGACATTCTAGAAAGCTCTTTTCGGTATCTACAACTTTCATCTCAGGAGAAATTTTGAAATTCGGAGTCTAACTGTCCTTAAAATTACATTCTCTGCTGACCTTCATATTTGTCTCGGGAACACTTATTCCAATGTTGTAAAATTCATTATAAATTCATTGTAATTCTGATCTTTAATTATAATATCAATCTGGAAAGCTTATGACATCTCCTTTAATTCTCAGTTATGCCCATATAATAATTTATTGATCTTTATTGCCTAAACTTACCTGCGATCATTCTGAGCTGTTTATGTTTTTCTGCTGATTGTCACATCTTCAAAAATATTGGTATCTCCTTCATTATTCGTCTGATTTTTATGCAGTTTACCATTCTGAAATCCTTATCGAATGTACTCTAACTCTTCAGTTGATCACTTTCTCATATTCATAGTGTATCAGTTTCTAATATTGGTGTTATTAAAGTGTATCTTGTTATCCCCCTTTTCACCAACCGAATTGTATTAGTTATTGATGTTTATTTCGTTGTTGTCCATATTTATATCCTTGGGCACTTGTTAGCTACTTCAGCTTATGATGAGTATTTGAAATTTTTATATTTATTCTTAGTTTCTTCGGTGATCATTAGTTACGAGTAATTAGTTCTTAAACGATTTGGCTCATTTATCGGGAACCACTATGATATTTTTATTCTTAGTGAAAGTTTTTGAACTTTATTTGGTATGTTTACATGCAACTTAAGGGTGGCTCCTTGTGAAAGGCATCTGCATACCGGAATTGCATTTGTATTAGTGTTAACTCGAATAACTTGTAGAAGGGGGGGTTGAATACAAGTTATATAATCGTGTCTGATTTTTGCTTGATTATATGAACAAGAATAAACGAATGAATCAAACTTTGTTTGTATTAAAATAATCAAATACAAACTCTACCAAAGGTGTACAATACCTTTAGCAGCTGCTGACAATATAAATCTCTCTCTCTGTTTGTTTCGAACTCTCGAATACAAATCTTACGAAGTCACACACTCACACTTTTTACAATGATATAGAGAGAGTATTTATAATGCTGCCTATCAACTAATAACGGAATTATGATCCATCTATGACAATGTTCTGCCGTCCAGTTGATAGTTTCCATCAATAGAGAATTCGTTTCCTTCACGATATCTTCTTGCTTGTTTTCCAAAACAAAGATCCTGTTTTATAGCACTTGCCAGTTTCTGTAGCATCCATAATGACATCATCAGTAACACGACTGACATCATCAGTAACACGACTGATATCAGGATTTCCCATTGCATCAGGATCTGATTATCCCATCAGTATTTGATCAGGATCTGACTTACTATATCAAGATCTGCTCCTCTGTTCCTGACATGTAGTCCCCGATACACTGTTCCTGACATGTAGTCTCTGACGCACTATTCCTGACTAAACTCTACAGATTACTGTTTAACACATATATCCTATACAAAGTGCTAAATCCTTTATAAGATCAGGATATACAAGAAGTATTAGCAAAATTCTATTCTTAACATCACAACTTATGAATTATTCCTAACAATCTCCCCCTATTTATGCTTTAGAATCTGAAGCATAAATCTAAGTTGTAGATGTCAAAACATATAACAATACAACCAGAATAGAATTTATGAATTCAAGATCATGAAGTTAAGTACCTCCTTCTTCAGATGTAGACATGTATCTAGTACTTAAAAGAAAGAATTCAACTATTTGATGCTTCTTTTCCTTTACCACTTCCATGATGAAATTTACCAACTCTGTCACCCTTGTTTCTGTTCCCAGTCTGTTTATCTCCCCCAGTCTGTTGTTGTTGTTGTTGTTGTTGTTTTTGAATTGTCTTTATCTCCCCCTTTTTGACATCAGCAACATGAATTCCAAGAGATTCAGTAACAGAACAAATGGGATTCATCAGAACTGCTTGATTGTCCATGATAGTGACTTGGTTATTTTCAAGAATTTGAAGTCTCGATTGAATATCATTTTGAGATTTCTGAATGTCCTTAAGAATTTCAGAATTGACTTCAATGTTGGAAGTGCTTGTTGTATCTTCAGATTCAGATGCAGAAAGAACATTATCTTCAAGTCTTGTAGAAGAAGTTGCCTGTTGAGAATGATATTCAAGTAATAATACTTGAGTAGAAGTACAAACATCTTCATTTTTCTGATCTGGAGCTGAAGTATGATCATCCTATCCTTCACCAGTATTCTGTGTACTAACATCTACAAATTCTGACTCCTCCTTAGATTGATCAGATATTGTTGATGTCTCAAATCTAGCTGAAATTGGAAGTACAAACAAAGGAATACTAGGATCATTAGGAATTTCTTCTGGTACTGGTTGAGTAGAAGTTTGTCTTAGCCTTTCACCTCTTCTGTTAATGATCTCTGCAAGCCTTTCTTACTGTTTTTGAGCTTTAACTTCTGGCTTTGCATTGTGATGTGCTAAATCATGCTTCTCATACATCTTGATAAAAGAATAAGTACCAGCATCCATACCAAGATTTTCAGACCAAGATTCAGGAAAAACCTGATCCCAGAAATCAAACGATGGTGGTTTCCTAATTTTCTCTCCCTCACTATGGAGTTGATCATCCATACCCTCATTCTCACTTTGACTATCTAAAGTCAACACTCTTTCTACCTCTCCTTTTGCCTGGTCAGGAGCCAGCCTCTCTGTGTGTGGATCTATGTCCATCTTTTCAAGTGTATCATTCAAATTTGGATAAGTGCTCTCATGACCTACAGAAAAATAAGGGTTAGAAGAAGTTTTTATACCTGAACTCACATGGAGAGGGTTCCTCATATGGCATGGGGCTTGAGGTTTTCTCCAAGGAGTGAGCTGTTATAGTCTCTGAACCCTTACAAACATCTACTTTTTTTTTGCAGAAACTACAGGCTCCAGTATACCACTTTCAGGTTTTACACTAGACTCTGATGTCTTCAGTAATACTTCATTAGACACCATTGCCAATATGCCACCGTCTTTAAGTGTTGGTTGCTGAGACACACCCTCAGGGTAGATAGACTCTGAAAGAACAATATTGGTTTGATCTTCAGAAAAATCAATCAAAGTCATTCCTCCCATATCATAGGGTTTCTCACTTGCAATTTCAGTCATCACAAAAGCAGTTGCATGAATCTGTGATAATAAACCATATTCCTGTCATGATCTCTTGACCCAAGTTTAATACACATCTGACTTAAGATAATGTGACCAAAATTAATTACTCTCTTATAAAGCAAAACATATGCAATATGTGATGTAACAGCTGTAATTTGTTGAAAGAACTACATTTACCAGTAAAACATTTAGGAATTTGATCAAAGAAGAAAGACCATTCTTTCCTAAGAAAAGATCTATTTAACTGGCTCATGTTATCTAGAGGTCCATCATAACCTAATTTAGATAACATAGTTCTCACATCAATATCAGATGGTACATTCTCAAAATTTGTACTAACAGGTAAGCGAAGTACTGAATTAATAACAGATTCAGTTAGATCAAATGAGTCTTGTCCTAAGTGTAGAACAATCTTACCTAATTGACTCTGAGTAGAATCAATTACCTCCGCATTCTCCCAAGCTTGTGAAACAGCTACTTGATTAATCTATGGAGATGCTGTCAAGGCATAGCTTAATGGTCCTTTCGCCATAAAGTCCATTATCAGGTGAAAATTAGTTGACACCCCTTCCTTGTTAGTGATAGCTGCAACATGATTGTTCATCATAAAATCAAAGTCACCAAACTTGAAAGCTACTGATTTGGGTAGTCTTCTTTGAGTTGCCATTTTGATCTGAAAAGAACTTAAGAAATCTTTGAAATTGATTAGTGATTTTGAGAACTCGAGAGTGTTTTTGCTTTAGAGAATGAAATTAGAGAAAGCAATTACACGATTAGAGTGTCAAAATAATTATATTTCAAAAATCCTTCAGACCCATTATCCCACGTTGACACATAGGTTGACATGTGTCAGTCCCTGAAAAATGCGGTTACCCATGACTTTTGGAAAATAAAATCCAAAAATAATTTCAAGTAAATAAGTGAAGGTAAAATAAAGATAAAAATCAATACTGATCAGCTTCCTTTTCCTGATGTGATCTACTCATCAGAATAATCACACGATTCAATGTGATTTCTGAATAGAAAGAATTACTAATCCTGATGTGAACACATTCGTATTCCTGATCAATATCATCCTGATTCTAAAGACTAAATGGAGTTTCCACATGACATATCTTTTTACGTCTTTCTATAAAAGAAACCGACGCCTTATGCCATTCTCCAAAACCTTTTCATTCTTTTCTCTTTCAATAATGACTTCCAACCCAAATCTTCATATGAACCCTAGCTTTTGGTTCATTACCACTGAGAAGTTCTTTACTCTTGATGATCAGGAGCAAGTGAACTATCTCTTAGAAGAGATAATTTTTTTCATTAAGTCAGATATGGTTGATCTTAACCCAGATGATTTCCACGAATCTCCTCTAAAACATCTACCAGTTGGATACAATCCTCCTCTAATCTCTTTACACCTTGAGGATGAAGAATTTGGTGAAGAGTCTGAGGTTGATCTTGATGGAGATGCTATTCATCTTCTTCAATAAGCATGAAGATGAGTCAGCTGCTTTCATTCAAGTCACCCAGACAAGAAATCCAATCTTGAGATGCTCCTTGTCCTGAGGTCGATCGTTGAGGATTGAAGTAGCTACAACTTTAGACAAGAATAGAATTATCAGCAGTAGTTAGACAAAAGAAGAATTGTATTTCATTTTCATGTATGTAATGCTTTTGATTTATGAAAATACAAGCTTTCTTAATATCTACTTGTCTATCGTTGTTTATTGACTCACATGAATAATGACATAAATTATCAGTATGCATGTAATAACACTTGCTAACATAGACTTAACAAAACTCAGAATTGAACTAATAAATAACATGAACTTCAGAATTTGAAACAGTAAGACACACAAATTTCATAATCCTGATACTGACGATACAATCCTGATGTCAATACTGATGACGTCAGCATACTGATAGCAATCCTGATGTTTATTAAGAAGTCTATCATACTGTAATTTATCAAAATATAGTGTTACAACTTAAGCATTTAACCATCAAGTATAGATCCTGACAAAATATCAAGTCTATAAGCTGAAACAACATACCTTGCTACTTGTGCAGATATTAAAGATCTAAAAATTTAACATTCCTAACTCATTAACCAATCTAATGAATGTGGCCTCATCAAGTGGTTTAGTTAGAATATCTGCAAGTTGTTTGTCAGTAGGAACAAAATGAAGTTCCACAGTACCATTTTCAAAATATTCTCTAATAAAATGATACCTGACATCAATGTGCTTAGTCCTTGAGTGTTGAACTGGATTTTCTGCAATTTTGATAGCACTAGTATTATCACAAAACATAGGAATATTACTAAGTGTCATACCATAATCCATCAACTGATTTCTTATCCAAAGGAGTTGAGCACAACAACTGCCTGCTGCAATATATTCAGCTTCTGCAGTTGAGGTTGAAACTGATTGCTGCTTCTTGCTTGCCCAAGAAATCAAACTGTTTCCCAAGAATTGACATGTACCTGTAGTGCTTTTCCTATCTATTTTACACCCTGCATAATCAGAGTCTGAATAGCCAATTAGGGAGAAATCAGATTCTCTTGGATACCACAAACCAAGATTTGGAGTTCCTTTGAGATATCTGAAAATTCTCTTCACAGCAATTAAATGAGATTCCTTAGGATCACTTTGGAATCTAGCACATAAACAGGTAGAGAACATTATATCTGGTCTACTTGCAGTTAGATATAACAGTGAACCTATCATGCCTCTATAGCTAGTGTTATCAACACTCTTTCCCTTAGGATCAGAGTCTAGTTTAGAGGCTGTTGCCATGGGTGTCTTTGCAATTGCACAATTTTGAAAGTCAAACCTTTTTAAAAGATCTTTGATATACTTTGACTGATGAAAGCCATATGACTCAGCCTATTTGTAGTTAGAGGATCCTAATCAACTTAAACCAAATTGTAATAAGTAAATATACATATAAACTGTCACAGGAATCTCAAGAAGTATTATCTGTCAGAAGAAAGAAGAAAAGTCAATCTATAGTTTTGATGTCGTACACTGGAAGACGATTCAGTTATCTGATCAAGCCCCAGTATAGCATTGAAGCGAATGGATTCATTTGAACAGTGACAGAGATCTTTCGAATGATAGTTTGAATGTCAGTTACAGTACAAGAGAATTGAGAGAAGAAACAAACCACAACCTAAAGTCAAAAGTGAAGAAGCATCATTGAAGTTAGTCGTTCATGAACCAGACAGTACATCGAACATCAACACAAGTCAGTGGTAATTCTTTACTACCTTTAGTGGTTTGTAAGAATTAAATTAATTATTTATTGATTTAATTAAATTCATTTATAATTGATATAAATCATTTAGTTGATTTAATTAAATGAATTAATTCTAGAAGAATTAATTAATTTATTAAATTAATTATTGTATCAATTAAATGTGAATTGGATAATCATTAATTAATTAAATGGATCAATATGACTTAAAAGGAAAAGGATTGGATTATGTCTTGGTGAAGACAAAATCGGTATGACCTAAATTATGTCTTACCGAGAAGCTTCAACATTATGTCTTACCGAGCAATTTCAGATTATGTCATACCGAGCCAAAATATCCTGATTAAGTCATACCGACCACCTGCCAGCTGTTTTAGGTCATACCGAATTTTTATTAAGTCATACCGACCAGGTTTATGTCTTAATGGAGGTTTGTGTAAGTCTTAATGAAGAAAAATTAAGTCTTGGAAGCAGATTAAGTCATACTGGAGCAGTTAAATATCCTACAAAAAGCTAGCAAGACTTGTTGCTGATATAAAAGAACCAAAGACAGCAGATTATGTCATAACTGAGAAACACAGCAGAATATAATTCCATCCAGCAGATTTTCTCTCAAGAAACTCAAGAACACCAAAGCCTAAACAATTCCTAGAAATTCAAGTTCTTCATCTTTGTAATATTCTATCCGATAGAACTTGATTACTTGTGATTCTTGTACAACTATCGAATTAAGTTTCCTAGTTCTTATCTTGATCATTATTAACTAAATTAGAAAAGTTCATGTCGAATTTTCTAATTAGCTATTAACATCTTGATAAGTTGTTATACTGATTTTGTAACACCGCATCAAGTTAATATACAGTTATATTCAACTTGAAAAATTGTGTTAAGTAATTCCGCACAAATTTGTCTTTGCTAAAATATTATCTAACGGACAAATTTCGATAAAATTGTAAAGATTGTATTCAACCCCCCCTTCTACAATCTTATCGGACCTAACAATTGGCATCAGAGCCGATTGATTGATACACAAATCAAAGATCCCATTTTATCGATTAAAAATCATCCCCGAATTTTTTAACTCTCTTAAAAGATTCATCATGTCTTCTAAAGTTGGAACTGTGAAAATTCCCATATATGACAAAAACAGTTATGATATGTGGAAGAACAAAATGTTAATGTTCCTCGAGGTTGCAAATCCTAAATACATGAAAGTCTTATCAGAAGGACCAATAATACCGTTTGGATTAATTCCTGAAGTTGTTACTGATGGAAAAGTTGTTGCCCCTGCAAGGTTTGTACACAAAGATTCTTCTGAATACACTCTTGTTGAAAGAGAGGAAGCTGGACTTGACATTAATTTAAGACTGATCTTAATAGATTCTCTAGACTCTGTAATGTACAGTCATGTGATTAACTGCAAAACTGCAAAGCAAATGTGGGAAACCATTGAAACTGTGAATGAAGGAACAGAGGAAGTTAGGGAGAATCGACTAGAAATTCTGACATCTGAGTATGAACACTTTCGATCAGCATCCAATGAAAGTATTCAAGATGTGTTTGAAAGATATAACAAACTTGTCAACAATTTACAGATGCATGGCAAGTACTACACTCAGAAAGAGATCAACAGAAAATTTCTACTGTCAATGCCTGTTCATCTAGAACATAGGATTACAGCTATCAGAGAGTCGAGGAATCTAAGTGAAATTACTGTAGAAAGACTCTTTGGCGTTTTAAAAACCTATGAACTGGAACAATCTCAACAAAAGGAGATTTATGGAAAAGGAAGAGTTGCTAATACTTCTACAGCTGTTATTGTTGAGAACAAACAGGAAGTGGAAGATAAGGTTATTCAATCTTGTAGTGTTGACAGTGGCAAGCTTGAAGTTGAAGTTGGTCAAACAAATGCTAGTCCAGATGAAGGAGACTTCTATTCGTTAGAAGAGCTAGATCAGTTGGAAGATGAGTCCATGGCTTTGTTGGTAAGGAAATTCAGTAACTTCAGATTCAGGAAGAATCCCAAGTTCAGGTACAAATCTAACTATAACAGGTTCCAGAGAGGAGGTTCTTCATCCTCAAGTAACAGAGGAGGTTACAAAACTGGAACAGTTGAAAGAAGTAAAATTAGATGCTACAACTGTAATGAACTTGGACATTTCGCTACTGAATGTCAGAAGCCAAAAAAAAACCAAAGAAAAGACTTTGGATCTGAGAAGAAGAAGACAGGTAAAGCCTATGTGGCTGCTGGAAAGAGTTGGGATGATACAGACTCTGAAGAAGAAGAGTATGGCAATCTTACCCTGATGGCAAAATCTGATAACTCCAGTGGTACTTCATCTGAGGTATCATGTTCTGAAAGCCAATATATTTATCAACTTAGTGATTCACTAGGTTATGCTAATAGAGAGATTGAAAGGATAAATTTGTTAAATACAGATCTTAGAAATCAATTATCAGAATTACACGATGTATAAAATTGCCATGATAAACAAAAATCAAAAATAAGAATTCTAAAAGAACTTGAGAGGTCTCTAGCGTTGATAGTGGTTCAACAACGTGAGACAATAGCTGAACTAGAAATAAAGGTTAGTGCTACTTCTAATTCATGTAAAGTGGCTAAAGAGTTGTTTAACCAACAAGCTATTAATCAAACCGTAGGAATTGGGTTTGATAATAATGAAGCTATTGGACGAACAAGCATTATTACCCCTAATCGTGTCAGTGCTGTAGAAAGGGGCATACCAATAGTGCTTAAGGGTATTAGTAACCCACTCTTTAAGACATCCATAGCAGAACCTTTGGATACAACATCTTTAATCATTAAGGAAGAGATGCGCATTGAGGATGTAGCTAATGGCGTAGTCTTAGAAAGTAATCAAGTTGTTAAAAATGATGAAGATAGAAAGTCTGTGTTTAAGAAAACAAAAAGAGTTGGTGAGTCTACTTGTCCTTGAAAACTAGTAGTAGAAGTAACAACATGAATAAATGCAACAACATATCTACCATGCATGCTATTCTTGTTATTGATACTGCTCATAAGAAATGCAATGCTGTTAATTGTATGTCTTGTGCTTTTAATATAATGTCTGCTTACTTTAACGGTAATCATGCATGTGTTGATAAGAATGTTCCTAGACAGCATATGAGCAGAAATAATCATGTTAGATCCAGGACGGTAAACCAACCTAATCCTAAGACTAGGACTCCAAGTCCTCCTAAGGATATGGTGAAGGCATGGTTACCCAAGCTGAAACCAAAACAAGTTAAAGCTGTTTACAGGGTTAAATGTCCAGTACCTGAAGAAAATATTGTTAAAATAAAAAGTGTTGCTTTGCCTGATAAAGGCCAATTCTTTAAGTACTCTGGACCCAATCAAATTTGGGTTCCGAAGAAAGTCTAACCAATTTGTCATTGCAGGGTTTAAAACAGGTTGAACGAGTCAAGTGGATTCTGGACAGTGGATGTTCAAGGCATATGACCGGAGATAGAGCCCTGCTGACAAATGTGGTGGAGAAGGCCGGCCCAGTCGTTACCTTTGGAGATAACAGCAAAGGTAAAACTGATGGATATGGCAGATTAGAAGCTGGAAATGTTATCGTTGAAGATGTCTCTTTTGTGAACGGCCTTGAGCACAATTTGCTCAGTATTAGTCAATTCTGTGACAAAGGTTATGAAGTTCATTTCAACAAGAAGAATTGTCTAATATCACACAAGAGAAATGAAAGGCCGCAGTTGACTGGAGTAAGAAAAGGAAACTTGTACATAGCCAATATGAACTCTGGAAGCACAGAAGAAATTAGATGTTTTTATTCAAAGGCATCCACTGATGAAAGTTGGTTATGGCACAAGAAACTTTCTCACCTTAACTTCAAAACAATGAATTCTCTAGTTAAAAGAGAATTGGTGAGAGGTTTACCTTCGATTGAATTTACTCAGGAAGGTCTATGTGATGCTTGTCAAAAAGGAAAGCTAAAATGGGCAACTCACAGGAGCATTAACACATCATCAATAACTGAACCATTACAACTTCTACATATGGATTTGTTTGGTCCAGTTAGTGTGATGTCCATGTCAAAAAAAAGATATGCTCTAGTGATTGTTGATGATTTCTCAAAATTCACATGGGTACTATTTCTGAACTCAAAAGATGAAACTTCACAACTGGTAGTTGATCACATTAAGTTAATTAAGCTGGACTCTAATCGTCCAGTAAGAGCTATAAGGTCAGACAACGGAACTGAATTCAAGAATGCAGTTCTGAATGACTTTTGCACTGAAAAGGGTATAACTAGACAGTACTCAGCTCCCAGAACTCCTCAGCAAAATGGGGTAGTAGAAAGAAAGAATAGAACATTGATTGAAGCTGCACGTACTATGCTAAGTGAATCAAGGCTTCCATTGAGCTTTTGGGCTGAAGCTGTCAACACTGCATGCTATACCCAGAATCGAACACTTATCAATAAAGACTTAATGAAGACACCATATGAAGCTCTACATGACAAGAAACCAACTCTCAAGTACTTCCATGTATTTGGGACAAAATGCTTTGTGCTGAAAGAAGGAGATGATCAAGGTGGTAAATTTGAAGAAAAAGCACATGAAGCAATATTTATTGGTTATACTAGAAGAGCCTACAAGGTGTATCTTATTGATCAACAGAAAACTATGGAAAGTGTCAATGTTACAATTGATGACACAAAACTCCCAATTATCCAAAATGAAGATCCATCTAAAAAGCTTAAGTTTGATGACATGTCAGACTCAGATTCAGATGATGACAATCAACCTGACGTTGTTGCTGATAATAATAATCCAAATGTTGGTGGTAATGATCAAGGTGATGCTGGTGAAAACAATGATGATTTTCAAGACACCACTGATACTCTTCACTACAAGGATTTTTGCTTTAGACGACACTCAAAACGTGTTGTCTGAATGTACCAAAAACTGTTGACTATTGAGAAGTCGTCTGATACACACCTCAGACAACACACAGCAAACTGGTTTTTAAAAGAAAGCCTATTGTTGAAGGGCAAAAGATACAATCCTTTACTTGATCAGGGCTGTTGTTGTATGTCACTACAGACAATGGTTTCTTAGCAAAAATGATTTGTTTTATGGTTAGATGTACAACATGTTATCTCATATGGCATGTTGTTGTAGAGTAGGAAGGACAACACTTTCTTAGTATACAACAGTTTTTATTTGTGTTTCTTGTAGTCAGACAATGATTTTTTCTTTTTATGTGTTGTATGTGCATACAATAGACAATGATTTCTACAGTACTAGCAATATTCATCGCTGCAATAGACATGATTTGAGTTTATACAGTACTAGCAACTAACAAATATCCATAACAAAAACTACGTACCAATCAATATTCATCGCTACAAAGCTACTACCGGTACGAATTCCTAACAAAGTACCACTACCATCGTCTAAATTATAATGGTAGAATGAGATAACTCATTTTCTTTACCGTATCTATTAAATAAAATAAAGAAAAGTGCTCCCAAAATCTGGTAACTCATCTGGCGGAGTCCCCGTGAGATCTTATTTTCACCGATGCTGCACAGCAAGCCTGGACCATAGTTGTCTTGCATATAGAACATTCTTAGAAGATTTGTTTCTGCAAAGATTCCAGAGAGCAATCCTCCTAGCAGTCCAGCGACTGCGTGAGTGTGGAAGACTCCAAGCGTGTCATCTACACTTTGGAAAAATGCTGATTTTTTTATGCAAAACCATCATGGTGTACCAAGGCATTGACCCTAACATTGCACCCATGATTAAAGCTGCCCAAGATTGCACAATTCCTGTGAATGAAATCAACATTTCAATTTTTGTTAACGCTTCTAACTCTGGAGAAATGATGCATAAACATTGGCCATGCATCATTAGCCATTTATAGATGTTAGTCTCAAGAAGAAGTACGCTGGGAATTTTGATTGATGGAGCATTTATGTAGTGCGTAACTTACCTGCACCGGGTGTGATACAAACGAGACCGGTAATCATCCCTTGTATAGCGCCAATGACAGAGCTTTTCTTATAGAAGATCATGTCAAGGGAAAGCCAGACCAAGAGGCTTGTGGCAGTTCAAATATGGGTGTTAAGTACGGCAAGGGAAGTAATACTTCCAGCTGCAAGAGGAGATCCGCCATTGAAACCTGTCCATCCCATCCATAAGAAACCTGCTCCTGCCAACATATGTAGTATATTGTTGGGTGGAAAATGTTGCCTGTCTTGTGAATTTCTAGGGCCAACCTATACATATATTATCAACTATGAGCAAATCAATCTAGCGTTGCATTTGAAAATCAAAACCATAAATATTACATTTGTACTAATTAAGAGAAGCCTTTATATGTATGTCAACTGTCAAGTGTGTAAAACCAAGTGCAGATGGGCCACAAGGAATGCTGACAACTGTGCGCCTAGTTTCATAAAAATAAAAATAAAACCTTAGAAGTTAGATATGCTGTTACATACTGCTTGCACGGATACCAAACAAGTTCATTTTATTTTACTAATATCTAAAGTGTTTTAATATATGTTGACCTCAGAAAACTTACCACTTTGCAAAGCGGGCACCTTGATTGTAGTATACAGCTGATCTAGAAGCCAATCCATCCAACCCTTGGCACCAAGACTGGTTGTTGGAACCGGGTAGAGGAACCAAACCCTGAAGACAAGTGGAAGATAAAATATAAATTAATTTCCTGAATAAATAAATTTAGATGGAGACATGATGTACCAATATTCATTAAGGTTAGCTCCAGATAAGAAGTGTAATAAAGACAAGTGATAAACACACATTATCAACTTTGATGCCAGGAACAATATTCTGTTCATTTAAGCAGTCCACCATCTTCTTTCCATCTGTTGTTGACTGGTAGAGTGTTTCTTCAAACATAATGGCCCCAGAGATATATTCACCTAGACCAGGAGTTGTCAGCAAAAGTTGTCTATAAGCCTGTCTGTTAACCTCTGTATTGTCTAATCCAATAGAGGCCAATCTCTTCCCACATGTTGCATTTGACTCGTCAATAGCGAGGATACCACGGCCAGGGGACGCAATTGTTTTCTATCACAAAAACAAAATAGGATTAATTAGATCAAACTGATAATGTCAATCATGATGATTGATCTTGTCATGGGCGTATGGCGTACTTAACCCTGCATGATTTTTGTGAAAGCAAAAGGTAAAGCTTCTGAAGAAAATCAACACCTCTGCTTCAAATATAAAATCAAGACCTGATCTTTATTCTCAATAAAATTTAGAGTAAACGTAAACCTAGAGATATACTATGATACAAAACAAAATTTCCGATGCTATAATTCATAAGAGTCCATCTCTTAGTAGTTAGTATTCAAAAGTTTTCTTATTAGCATTAAAACAAACAAGTGCATAGTCTTCACTTGCGTAAAAGGTTTTACCGGGATTTCGCCAAAAAAAGGGAGGTTTCAGTTTCACCAACTTCATAGCCAATTAAAGGCAAGTGTGAAGAGATATGGGAGATGTTTTTATGCATATAAGCAGTAGCCCTATCCTCTGTACATAACATTTAAGACTTGGGGAAGGTGTTCGATAAAAGCACAATACCGAACATATAACTGTTAGAGAATTTGAACATGCAATTGCAAAAGATAGTGAGAGAGGGGGGGAGAATAAGATAAAAAACCAATTTTAGGAATAGTTGTTTTTACAAAAGTAACTTAAAAAAAGGGCCAACTTTGTTCTTTTGGAGGCCATCAAACAATAGTAGAGGTGTTAATTGAGCAAGTTGTGTTAAAACAAACCAAGAAAATGACACAGGGAATTGAATTTGAACTAATACAAATTATCAAACATGAAAGATCAAACAACACGAATAGGTTATAGAGAGAGAGAGAGAGAGAGAGAGAGAGAGAGAGAGAGAGAGAGAGAGAGAGAGGTAAGCAACCCAAACACACAAGATAGCGATACTGCAGAAAATGCAACACAGTAAATGTCCCTGTATCCAGAACCATTATAACACAAAGTTAGTCAATTTAGAGGAATTCAAGAAAATTGAATTCAATTATCTTGATACAAACACACAAACCGAATAATTTTGAAACACGAAGAACAGTCCTTGAAAATACTTACATTGGGGCCAAGAAGAGGAACAAGCCAGTCAACTGTAGGAGGATTGGACATCGATCCGGAAAGGTGAGTTGGATCTGTGTGTTTTGACTTGAATCTGTGTGTTTTGTGTTGGGTGTGTGATTTGGTTGGGAGATAAAAAGGGAAAAAAATTTAGAAGGGGTAAAATGAGAGAGTTCATGAGCTGGGTTTGTAAAAAAAAAAGAGTTGTATCGTGTATTAGTGGTTGAGAGGGTGGGAAATAAAAATCTGATAAAGGGGGGAAATAAAATTTGATAAAGGGGGGAAATGAAATATTGGGCAGGGTGGGAAATGAAATTTGCAAAGCCGGGAAAGGAAATATAGTAATTTTGGGATGAAAAACTGTTTTTAAAAAGATATTAGGTATAATCGGGACTGGATATTAGGTATTTTTTTTGAATAATCTCTTCGATGATCGAACCGTACGAAAGTTAATAAACACTCATTTTAGTGTTGGGAAAAAATAATCGAAAAATAAAAAGGTCGGGTTGTACAAGATTTTAACAAAAAAGTAGTAAAAGTTCTGTTTCTTGTAACAAGACACGATCTAAATTAACTGAATAATTTTTTTGAATGATTTCTTCGATGATCGAACCTTACGAAAGTTAATAAACACTCATTTTAGTGTTGGAAAAAAATAATCGAAAAATAAAAAGGTCGGGTTGTACGAGATTTTAACAAAAACGTAGTAAAAGTGTTGTTTCCTATAACGAGGCACGATCCAGATTCACTGAATAATTTTTTTGAATGATTTCTTCAATGATTGAACCGTACGGATGTTAATAAATACTCATATTAGTGTTTGGAAAAAATAATCAAAAAATAAAAAGGTCGGTTGTACGAGGTTTTAACAAAAAGTAGTACAAATAATATTATATTATAAACACGTATAAGAATGAATTTTTTTTTTCTAATTTTTTGTACACATCATTCAAATCATTAGATATTAACATCTGTATGGTTGGATAGACGAAAAAAAAATTATAAAAATTATTATTCCAAAATTATACTAGTTTGACCAAGTAATACTTTGGTAGTTGACCTTTAAAATATCATACAAGAATGATTTGTTTTTTTCTAATTTTTTTTTACATATCACTAAAATCAGTATATAACATCATTTGTACGGTTGGATCGTCAAAAAAAATATTAAAAAAATAGATCATGTTCAATCGGTACGACACTACTTAGAGCGAGTAGTACTTTTGGAGGATTTATATTATAAACACGTACACGAATGAATTCTTTTTTTCTAATTTTTTGTACACATCATTCAAATCATTAGATATTAACATCCGTATGGTTGGATCGTCGAAAAAAAAAACTAGAAAATATATTATTCCAAAATTATACTAGTTTGACCAAGTAGTACTTTGATAGTTGACCTTTAAAATATCATACAAGAATGATTTGTTTTTTTCTAATTTTTTTTACATATCACTAAAATCAGTATATAACATCATCTGTGCGGTTGGATCGTCAAAAAATAATTTTAAAAAAATAGATCATTTTCAATCGGTACGACACTACTTATACTGGTTTGACCAGAGAGTACTTTGTTAGTTGACCATTAAATATCATACAAGAATGATTCGTTTTTTTATAATTTTTTGTACACATCACTAAAATCAGTATATAAAATCATTTGTACGGTTGGATCGTCGAAAAAAAAATTAAAAAAATAGATCATGTTCAATCGGTACGACACTAGTTAGAATGAGTAGTACTTTTGGCGGATTTATATTATAAACACGTACAAGAATGATTATTTTTTCTAACTTTTTGCACAAATCACTAAAATTAGTATATAACATCATCCGTACGGTTGGATCGTCCAAATTTTTTTTAAAAATAATATTATTCGAAAATTATACTAGTTTGACCAAAGAGTACTTTGTTAGTTGACCATTAAAATATCATACAAGAATAATATCATACAAGAATGATTCGTTTTTTTCTAATTTTTTGTACACATCACTAAAATCAGTATAAAATCATTCGTACGGTTAGATCGTCGAAAAAAAAAATTAAAAATAGATCATGTTCAATCGGTACGACACTAGTTAGAGCGAGTAGTACTTTTGGAGGATTTATATTATAAACACTAGTTCAACCTTGCCTATTACAACATCGAGTCTTTGTGTTAGCCTAGACATGATAAAGTGTTGGCGTAGATGTTGTATATGATTAATTAAATAATCATTTTACATTAAAATGATAAAAATTCTTAAAAAATAGTTTATTTATTTTTTTGGTATTTGAAATGGAGTGAATGGTATTTTTTGTAAAGTAATGTATTTTTCAATAATTTTAAAATTAAAAATTTAAAAATTGTACGTTTTTTAATTAAGAATTTGTATATATGTATTTAAAATAATTTATAGTAAATAACACTTTACTATAAAAAATGAACAAATTTTATAAAAAAAATGTTTTCAAAATTTAAATAATTATAAAACTTGTGTAAAAAAAAAAGAAAAAAAGACAACTACACATTTTGATGAAAGCTCGAGCGGCAATTTCTACAGCCTTCCCCTTTACCCAAATTTTAACAAAAATTAAGATCCCTCTCTTTTTCATTCTATCTCTTTTCCTCTCTACGTCTCAAATTCTATCTCTTTCTCTCCCTCCATCTCTTTCTCTATCTTTCTCTCTCTCTCTCTCTCTCTCTCTCTCCCTCTTTCAAGCTTTCAATTTAGAAATTGATTTAAGGATTTAAGCTTCGATTTAGGATTGAATCAATGTTTTGGTTACAATTAGGGGTTCAATTGGGACGACGCCGATGAAGGATGCCGACGGGAAGAACTTTAACTCAAACTTTCTCGGTCTCTTGGCTACGTCGAGTGACAATTTCTCTGATCAATATGAAAGGGCACCTTAGTTTCCGATACCTACAAGTATCGATAATATTCAGAGCTCTTTTTACCCATATCATGCTCAATTCTACGATCCATCTGCTCATTTCTTGTCTTCAATTGATAATATTCCTGGCCGTGAGTGTAACAACACTAGGCCAGTACCTGAAGCGGAAAGCATGATGAACTCGAATCCTCTAATTTACGAGACTGGCGAGTTAACTGGGGATGGCAAGGCTAGTAGGAAATATGTATGTACAACATATATTTTTGTTTCTTATAGCTTATTTGATTCCCTTGAGAGAATGCAATTGAAGAAAAGTTTAAATAATTTTTTTCTCGTATTTATTTATATATTTTGTTCGTTACAACATATGCTTGCAGAACCATGGTGGTAGGAAGAGAAAGAGAAACAATGAGCGAGAAGTGGAGAAACCGGGAGAAGTTGTTCATGTGAGAGCAAGGAGAGGCCAAGCAACTGATAGTCACATCTTGGCTGAAAGGGTAACTCATTTGTAGTAACCTCTTCGTTACAATTAATTTATCAGTTAACCGAAAGCAAATTTAGAACTGCAATAATTTATGATGCGTGCATTTTTCATTGATAATTTTTTTTGTTTTTTGTTACCAAATAGTAAGAAGAGAGAAAATAAACGAGAAGCTGAGGTCCCTGCAAGATCTGGTACCAGGGTGCTATAAGGTAAAACCGAGTTCATTTTCTTACTACACTTTTTACTGTTGTTTTTATGTTTGATATTATTATTATTTTCATTATCATCCTGCTAGATTTGATTATATCTAGTCTGGCTTATTCATAAAATAAAATGATCTTACAATAGACTCTATAGGTAAATTTGCTGCTGGCCTGATGATCACTTGGTTTAATTGTCTAAAATTTAACTGTAATGCCGAAACATTTAACAAAAATTGTACAACATGAATGTCGTTTCCTGCGATAATGGATTCTGAAGTTCGAGTAAGAACTCTTACACCAACCCATGGAAAATGTATACTTACACAAAAACTTGGGCATGTTTAAGAAGCTCGTACTTGTCAATTTTTAATATAGTATGTATAGCATCATCAACCTTCTCCTTTTTACTCTGCACACTATAAAAGTCAGAACTATAATGTTTGTGTGCACACGTAAACTGTCTTTAATATACAAAAATGATTCATTTTCCTGCATGGAACTTGTAATAATTAGATTATCTCCAGCAGAATTAGACTAAAAAGTAACAAATTTCAGATTTCGTGTGCTGACTTGGCTTGGAAGAGGTATGCAGCTAGCTCTAGAACTGGAGTGACACACCAGTTTTTGAGTTTCAAAAATACCAGTTGTATGAATATGAAAATGAGTATGAAAATGAGGCATCTGTAGAAGCAGAACTTGAGAATGACTTGTTTATGCCCAATTTTCTGGATGTTGATGAGGAAGACATGCCTACTAGTTACATTCGAGATGATGTTGATGAACTAATACAATTTTCGTAATGTAATAAATTAATTTGTGCTCTTTAATTTGTAACTATAACTCTTGATAGATTGTTGGTTGGTTTGTTCTCTTCTGTTTGGCCTTTGTTGATTTGTTGGATGCCAATTTGGTAGGTTAGTCATCTTTTAAATATGTTTTTTTTCATGTACAGTTCATCAGACAACAGTTTTAAACATAATACACTTGTATGAGTTGAAACACACAATAGGTAAGAATCTGTTGTGTGTTGGATTAAGTTCATACAACACTATGTAAAGCACTTGTGTTAAATATCATTACACAATACCGCATTGGAAATCACTTGTCTCATTCTAACAATACTTTTTACGAAGTATTGTTTATGCTTCATTCACATAATATTTCTAAAAAATGTTGTGTGTTGGTTAACTGTCACACAACACTATGGAAAACATATTGTATGACTGCTACTTAGACAACAGACCAAAAAACGCTTGTCTAATCTAAAAATACTTATGCATTTACACAACACCCCTGCTTTTGGCCCATTGTGTGAATGTAGGATTAGACAATACTTTTTCGAGCAGAAAAATACTAGTTGTCTGATCATTTCGGGCAACACTTTTTCCCATGGGTGTTGTCTGAGGGGTGTCGTCTGATGCCAGATTTCTTGTAGTGCTTGAACCATCAACAAGTCAAACTAGCAACAACTCAGGGGGAGATAATGAAGGGTCAACAAGTCATACTCAACATCATACTGAAGATCAAGGCGAATCATCAAGATCAATTCTTCCCAGACAAACTGTTTGGAATAGAGCTCATCCTTTTGAGCTGATCCTTGGTGATCCAGATGTTGGTGTGAAAACAAGAAGAGCTTATCAGAATCAATGTAATTATTCTGGGTTCCTGTCTGTCATGGAACCTAAGAAGATAGAAGAAGCTCTATCTGATCCTGATTGGGTGATTGCTATGCAAGATGAACTCAATCAATTTAAGCAACTAGAAGTATGGAAGCTGGTACCCAGACCTAAAGATAGAAAAGTGGTGGACACAAGATGGGTATTCAGAAACAAACTAGATGAAGATGGCACTGTGATAAGAAACAAAGAAAGACTGGTAGCTAAAGGTTATTCTCAAGCTGAAGGCATTGATTATGACGAGGCCTATGCTCCAGTGGCAAGACTTGAGGCCATCAGAATATTCTTGGCATTTGCATCCTTTTCAAGATTCAAAGTTTATCAAATAGATGTCAAGAGTGCCTTTCTGAATGGTAAGCTAGATGAAGAAGTGTATGTAGAACAGCCCCCTGGTTTTGAAGATCAAGATCATCTGGACTATGTCTACTTTCTTTACAAAGCTATCTATGGTCTTAAGCAAGCACCAAGAAAATGGTATGACACTCTCTCTGAATTTCTATTAGAAAATGGTTTCATAAGAGGTGTCATAGACAAAACGCTCTTCACTAAAAGACATAAGAATGATATAATACTAGTCCAAGTCTATGTGGACTATATTATATTTGGGTCTACTAATGAGGTTCTATGCAAGAAGTTTTCTAAGTTAATGCAGAGTAGGTTTGAAATGAGCATGATTGGAGAACTGAAATTCTTTCTTGGATTACAAATAAGTCAGAGACAAGATGGAATATTTATTTGTCAATCCAAGTACATCAAGGAGCTCCTCAAGAAATATCACATGGAGGAGTGCTCATCAGCAAAGACACCATCAACTATAGCTGTCAAAATTGGTTTATGTGAAAGTTCTGCCAAGGTAGATATCACAGGCTATAGAGGTATGATTGGCTCATTGCTTTACCTAACTGCTAGTAGACCAGATATAATGTTTGCCACATGTTTGTGTGCAAGGTTCCAAGCGAACCCTAGAGAAATCCATCTCACTGCTGTCAAAAGAATCTTAAGATATCTAAAGGGTACGCCTAATTTAGGCATCTGGTACCCTAATGAATCTGGTTTTACTTTAATTGGATATACAGATTCTGACTATGCAGGAAGTGTTGTAGACAGGAAAAGTACATCTGGGAGTTGTCAATACCTAGGTGGAAGATTGGTTTCCTGGTTCAGTAAGAAACAGCAAACAGTTTCCAACTCTACAGCCGAAGCTGAATATATAGCTGCTGGAAGCTGTTGTGCTCAGATCTTATGGATTAGGAATCAATTAATGGACTATGGCATTGTATTGGAAAATATTCCTATTTTATGTGATAATACAAGTGCCATAGCAATCGCCAGCAATCCTGTGTAGCACTCAAGGACAAAGCACATTGACATAATGTATCATTTTATAAGAGAGCATGTAATGAATAGTACAGTGCAACTACTATTTGTAGGCTCTGGAGATCAAACTGCAGATATTTTTACTAAGTCGCTTAATGAATCCTCATTCACTAATATTGTTAGTGAATTGGGTATGTTAAACAGTCCTAGTAATTAATACTGTTAATATCTGAAATTTGATCTTTAATAATTTTGCAAGTGATTATTCTGTGAATATTTGTTGTTTGAAATCATTTGTATAATTATTTTACCAACTGATTTTCTTGCTTGTTTAGTTATTTTTCACTCTGTTTATTCATATTATTTAATACTTCATATTTCTGTATTTTTAGAATATTTGTAGATATTTATTCCTATTTTAATAATTAATTTATCATATGTTTTGTAGTGTTTGTCCTGTTAATATTGCTTTGTTTTCGTTAATAGGATAGCATATGGTATTTATAATTATTTTTATTATTTGTTTAATTTTCTATAATATTTTTTATTATTTTTATAAGTTAATTGTATATTTTTGTGTGTTTATTTGAAGTATTTGTATATATTTTAATTTATTTTAATAAGGATATGTCTTAAATTAAATCAGAATAATAATAGGTCTTATTAATAAGTCTATTGTATTTAATAAGTCTTAATTATGTTAAGTCTTATTAGAATAATTCTGTTTTTAATTTTTGGTCTTATTCGAATTTTTAGTTAAGTCTTTTTTATATATAATTCTAAGTCTTATTAGAATATTAAGCTTAAGTCTTAATCAGTTTAGGTCTTATTAGTTTTAAAAAAAAAAATATTCGGTATGACATAACCGACTTAGTAAATATTTAAGTCTTAATGAGGTATATAATTATTAAGTCTTATTCACCTGTTTTAAGTCTTATTAGTTATGTCTTGTTAGATAGATTAAGTCTTATCCACTGAATACTTAATTAAGTCATATTCAGCTAGTTATATATATAGAGCAGTTAGGGTATTGTTAAGTCTTATTTCATTTTAAGTCATTCTCCAAAGTTAAGTCTTTGAGAACTATTGGATATACATACATATACACGCATAAACCACCGATCGTTCATGCCCATTTTTCAACACAAATCTTGACTGAAATCACAAACCAAATACAACCATCGATTCCTGGTGTGATTATCTTCATTTTGATTATTTAAAATCTCAATCTTATTCCGATTTGAAGATTTTTGATTTCGGAAAATCGCAAAATTCGATTTGTTTTTCAGAAAAACTGGGTTCGAATCTTAGAAATCTAAAAATATACGTGTGTTCGTGTGTGTAAGGAGATTGTTGTGTGAATTTTTCAGAATTTTTTAACAACTTTTAATTTTCTCGAATTTTTAATTATTTATTAATTCGAAAAATTAATTTTTAATTCATTATTTTATAAAATCTGAAATTTTCAAAGAAATTAAATCTTGATTAAAATGGCTGATCGATTTGAAATTATTAAACATAATTTAATCGGTTATTTTGATCCAGAAAAATGTTCACTTGAACGTTTTCGACCGTGGATTCGATTTTTAAACGATAATTCACTAGTTCGCACTGCTTTGAGCTTAGATGCTCCCTTAAAAATTGAACCTTTGCGAATCATGTGTACTACTGCTGTCATTTCCAATGACAACAGATCGTTTGTCTTCTCTGTCGGAGACAATCAGTACACAGTGGATGAAAATGTTATAAATACGGTCTTAAACTTTCCTAGTGACAATTTCGAAGAATTACCATCAGAACAAAAATTGATAAATTTTTTGAATGGTATATTCTACCAAGACAGACCTGATCAAACTGTCTGGAATAAAAAGCACCTCGTTCAGGAATGGGACTATCTGTTTGACACCTTAGCTAAAGTCTTTGCCAATTCTACTAAAGGGAACTTCGGGGTATTACCATCTTTCATGCAGCATATTGGATATGCAGTTGCACACAACCGAAGAATTAATATTGGTAGACTACTGTGTGTTCCGATGGTTAGAAGAATCATTAATGCAAAGAGGAATTTTGATCATGGAGAAGAAGTATCATAATATTATCCAAGATTCCTGTCATTGATTTTTAATCATCTAGTGGAACTAGAAAACCAAGCCCAATTCCTGAATGGAGAATCACTGGCGTCACTGAGTACAGCAACAAGCCTAAATTCACAAATATACCTGTAGTTGTCACCCAATACATGTCAAACTATATACAACTACCTGTCATTGAACCTGTACCAGAACCTGAACAAAACCCTGAACCACCAGTGGAAAACATACTTGTTGAACATGAAGATCAAGGCAATCAACAAGTTGAACCTGCTCAACAAATTGTTCCTCAGCCACCTGCACTTGCTGTTGAACATCCAGTGGAAGAAACTGCATCTGTCCCTGAACCTGAATTAAATCAACCAATCTTATCAGAGACTATCGCAGAATCAGCTGACCAGGTATTGTCTTTTGTTCCTCAAACTATTTCTACTTCTCAATCTATTTCTGGAACCCAAGTGGTTGATAGGGCTGACCAAGGGATTGTAAGACCGCAATCTCTAACCCCAGTCATAGAGCCAAACACTGAATCTACATCACTTAAAACCTTTCACTCCAGAAAGAAAATTCCCTTTCAAAGAGCAAAGAAAAGAAGAAATATAATGAGTGAACCCACAGCTCTGCCTCTACAAAAGAAAAGTAGAACTGATTCAGAGGCAACTGTAAGCCCATCCGTATCTTCCCAACAAGATATGGACGTTGATATGGCCATGCAACAGTTACTAGGATCATCCTCTCAACAGGATGATACTATTGAAATTCGCCATAGGGCCATGGCATCTTGTAATGTGTCAGGCACAACCCCTTTGTTATTACTAACAATGGGAGAACAGATAGATTATGATGAAAATAGGGACACATTGACAGGAGAGCACATTGAGTCTGAAACAGTGCCTACCATAGTTACGGTAGAAGAGTCTTCACAGACTTCTGAGGGAAATCTTGGTTCCTTGCCAACTTTAATGGAACCATCATCTCCCCTCCTAGGAGAAACATTCCTAGATCCCTCAAGGGAGTTTCCACTCGCAGTTTCGACTAAAGAAAGTGGAAGGCAACTTGATCAATCTACTATTGAAGAAATTCAAATTACAAATCCAAATGTACAAGTGGAATTGATTGAGGACAGGGATTTGCGAACTCCCATTGCACCACCACTGACCTTCCCAGAGGAGGCTAGGGTGATTTTAACTGCAGGTACCGCTTCTGGAAAAGCTAAGGAAATTGAGAGGAGTGATGTGAGGATTACCACAAAATTGAGTGATACACATGCACATCAGGTGAGTGAAACTCAGGTGAGTGCACACACAGACACATACACTCTCTCATTGTTACAAAAAAATACAAGATCTGGAAAGGGAACTAGAAGCAAGTAAAGCTGAAGCTAGATTACTTCGAGCACAAGTGGATAAACAGTCTTCTCCATCCACCTCTGTTGATAATCAGCTTACTTCGATAAAGGGTGACATCAACAACTTGAAGACATTCTTCACTAATAAAATCAAAACTGTCGAACTTTCTCATGAAAAAGCTCTTGATGATTCTGGTGAGGTCACTGTGGCACAAGACAAAATTATTGCTGAAATCTCCAACAAGGTTGACAATCTACAGGAAGAAGTGCATGAAAATCAGCGTTCTACTGATTTTCGACTAGATGAAATTGAGAAGCAAAATGCACATCAAGCTAAAGGATTAAGGCATTTATTTCATCTGATCAGTCAAAATTGCATACCAACTACTGAAGAAAGAGAATTCTTTACAAGAACAGGTGGTGATGATGATGAACGAGATCCTGAAGCTGGTGCAACTGATAAATCTGTAGAGGATTCCTCAACTAAGGGGGAGAAATCACAACAGGCACAGAAATCACAAGGTGGTAAGAAAGGACAAGGAGAGAAAGGAGGTAAATCTGATAAATCTGATACAGACAGTGAAGACAGGAGGAATAAGGGGAAGAAGAAAGTTTTTGCAGATGATCAAGTCACGGGTGAACCAGATAATCTTGATGTTTTTGATGACTTTGATTTTTCTGATGAAGGTGAGAAATTACCTGAACCAGATTTAAGTCACTGGGAAGAAGAAGAACTAGTGATATCTGAATATGAAGCTCAACAAGCAGAGAAAGAATCTGAAGAATTATGATGAGAGAAGAAAAGCTTCAAAAGTCATTATAGCAAATTGCACGAAATGAAGAACTTCAGAAAGCTGAACAGCAAGCATTACAACGATTACATGCTATAAATGTTGAGAAGAGAAAGACATATATCAGACTAAAGAGCGGTGACAAATGGGAACGTGCTAAAAAAGAAATTGATTCACCTCAGAGTTCTGATTTTGAAGATCGTCGTCTTGGAGAAATTCTCGAGGAATTCAAACTGGCAAATCCAATTCATGATATGTATATAAAGGCCTTAAAGGTAGAAGTGATCAGGATAACTACTGCATTTGAACCCAAATCTGATGAGCTGGTAATATTTGTGGATTGTCATAATGTTGGAACTTTCAGAGTATCTATTCAGTTCTTTTATGACAGATTGTTGACAGAGATTTGGGTACTTAGGCCTAAGGTGAGAACATCTTCTGAGCTAGGTGTGTTGTTACATGAGAAGTTCAAAGAATTTGCTGAAAGAGCTGGACCAGAAGTGATTAAGGATCCTCCACAAGTAAAATTTCTTAAGGGAGAGGTACTTCATTCAATCAATCTTCAAATAGATGAGTTATATGAACATCATGCAAAACACTTGGTATATGCTGAATATGCTCTCAGAAATCATGGATTCTTGACTGAAGAAAAGGTAATAGCTGCAGATCACATTCGATCCTATGCACAAACGAATATAAAAGATTACAAGAAATTTCAAGGTGAACTGAGAAAGAAGCTTGGAATTCCTTTAGTCTTACCTCAAGGATTGTCATCAAGAAGAGAGCGTCTTGTTGATTCTGATTTACACATGAAACTTCAAGTCACAGATGAGCCAGAAGAAGGAGAATTTAGACGAGAAGACAGTAATTGAAGATCAGCTCTACGTGTATTATCTTTAGAGCTAGATAGGTCAAGATACGAATATGTTAAATATGATCAGGCTAAAGGATCATCTATCTTGTATTTATCATTTTGTTTGAATCTGGAAATGTTTAATATAAACCAGAACTTTTTTTCATATTTACTTCGTATTTAAAGTTTTATATTTCATTTGGTTAAGTTGGATTAGTTGAGGTATCCTCTAGGAATTTGCTTGTTATTGTCTAACAAACAAATAGGGGGAGATTGAAAGGCATATGACTCAGCCTATTTGTAGTTAGAGGATCCTAATCAACTTAAACCAAATTGTAATAAGTAAATATACATATGAACTGTCACAGGAATCTCAAGAAGTATTATCTGTCAGAAGAAAGAAGAAAAGTCAATCTATAGTTTTGATGTCGTACACTGGAAGACGATTCAGTTATCTGATCAAGCCCCAGTATAGCATTGAAGCGAATGGATTCATTTGAACAGTGACAGAGATCTTTCGAATGATAGTTTGAATGTCAGTTACAGTACAAGAGAATTGAGAAAAGAAACAAACCACAACCTAAAGTCAAAGTTAGTCGTTCATGAACCAGACAGTACATCGAACGTCAACACAAGTCAATGGTAATTCTTTACTACCTTCAGTGGTTTGTAAGAATTAAATTAATTATTTATTGATTTAATTAAATTCATTTATAATTGATATAAATCATTTAGTTGATTTAATTAAATGAATTAATTCTAGAAGAATTGATTTATTTATTAAATTAATTATTGTATCAATTAAATGTGAATTGGATAATTATTAATTAATTAAATGGATCAATATAACTTAAAAGGAAAAGGATTGGATTATGTCTTGGTGAAGACAAAATCGGTATGACCTAAATTATGTCTTACCGAGAAGCTTCAACATTATGTCTTACCGAGCAATTTCAGATTATGTCATACCGAGCCAAAATATCCTGATTAAGTCATACCGACCACCTGCCAGCTGTTTTAGGTCATACCGAATTTTTATTAAGTCATACCGACCAGGTTTATGTCTTAATGGAGGTTTGTGTAAGTCTTAATGAAGAAAAATTAAGTCTTGGAAGCAGATTAAGTCATACTGGAGCAGTTAAATATCCTACAAAAAGCTAGCAAGACTTGTTGCTGATATAAAAGAACCAAAGACAGCAGATTATGTCATAACTGAGAAACACAGCAGAATATAATTCCATCCAGCAGATTTTCTCTCAAGAAACTCAAGAACACCAAAGCCTAAACAATTCCTAGAAATTCAAGTTCTTCATCTTTGTAATATTCTATCCGATAGAACTTGATTACTTGTGATTCTTGTACTACTAGCGAATTAAGTTTCCTAGTTCTTATCTTGATCATTATTAACTAAATTAGAAAAGTTCATGTCGAATTTTCTAATTAGCTATTAACATCTTGATAAGTTGTTATACTGATTTTGTAACACCGCATCAAGTTAATATACAGTTATATTCAACTTGAAAAATTGTGTTAAGTAATTCCGCACAAATTTGTCTTTGCTAAAATATTATCTAACGGACAAATTTCGATAAAATTGTAAAGATTGTATTCAACCCCCCCTTCTACAATCTTATCGGACCTAACAATTGATTAATGAAAATACCAGTCTCAGTTTGTTTGACTTGCAAGCCTAAAAAGTAATTTAGTTCACCCATCATGCTCATCTGATAATTAGACTGCATAAGCTTGCTAAACTTAGCACATAACTTTTCATTAGTATAACCAAATATAATATCATCAACATAAACTTGAACTAAAAGCAAATCACCTTTTATCTTTCTAAAGAATAGAGTTTTGTCAATTGTACCTCTTGTGAAGCCATTTTCAAGAAGAAATTTAGACAAAGTCTCATACCATGCTCTTGGTGCCTGCTTCAGTCCATAGAGTGCCTTGTCAAGTTTGTAGACATGATTTGGAAACTTTGGATCAACAAAACCAGGTGGTTGTTCCACATATACTTCCTCATCAAGCTTGCCATTTAGAAAAGAACTCTTTACATCCATCTGGTATACCTTGAATTTTGAATGAGCTGCAAATGCAAGAAACATTCTGATTGCTTCCAATCTTGCTACAGGTGCAAAGGTTTCATCATAGTCAATTCCTTCTTCCTGAGAATAACCCTTGGCTACCAGTCTTGCTTTGTTTCTTACAATCATACCAGATTCATCTAGCTTGTTTCTGAAAACCCATTTAGCACCAACAATAGATCTATCTTTAGGTCTTGGTACCAGTTTCCAAACTTTGTTCCTCTCAAACTCATTCAATTCTTCCTGCATTGCTATTACCCAATCAGGATCCTGTAAGGCTTCTTCAACCTTCTTAGGTTCATTCTTTGAGAGAAAACAACTGTACAAGCATTCATTTTGAATTGATCTTCTAGTTCGAAAACCACTATTTGGATCACCAATAATCAAATCCTCAGTATGATCCCTTGTCCATTTTCTAACAGGTGGTAGATTGCTCCTGCTAGACACTCCCCCTAAGTTAGTGGTATTTCTTGTAGAAGAACTTTCTCTGCCTTCAAAAGCTCCCCCTTGATCATTAGAATCAGTGGATTCAGTACTGCTGCTAGTTCCTGATCTTCCTTCATTAGACTTTGAAGGATCAGTTCCTGATGAAGTAGACTCTGAAAGACTAGTCTGTTCCTGACCAGTCCTGTGTTCTCCTTGATTGAATTGCTCCCCCTCAACAATAGCATTCCTTTGAGAAGCAATAAAGATTTCCTCTAGAGAACCTTCATCATCGCTGGAGGGAATCTCAGAATACTTAAGATTTTAAAATTCCAGATTGTCATGACTTTCATCAGTTTGTAAAATTCCAAACTTCTTATCATCAAATGCAACGTGAATTGATTCCATAACAATGTAAGTTCTGAGATTGTATACTTTGAAGGCCTTTGATGCTGAATATCCTAGAAAGATTGCTTCATCCGATTTGGCTTCAAATTTCCCAAGTTGTTCTGGATGAACTTTCAGGACATAGTATTTGCATCCAAAGATGTGAAAGTATTTCACACTTGGTTTCTTTCCTTTGATCATCTCATAGGGAGTCTTACCATGACCATTTACCAAGGTACAGTTTTGAGTGAAACATGTAGTGTTGATAGCTTCTGCCCAGAAATAGGTTGGAAGCTTTGCATCTGCAAGCATGGTTCTTGCTGCCTCTATGAGAGTTCTGTTCTTTCTTTCTACTACACCATTCTGCTGAGGTGTTCCAGGTGTAGAAAACTGTTGAGTAATTCCACTGTCTGCACAATACTCCTCCATTGTAGAATTCTTGAATTCTGTACCATTGTCACTTCTGACCACTTTGACCTTGTATTCAGAGCTATTTTGAATATTCTTGACAAGTTCAATGATTTGCTGAGGAGCTTCATCCTTGTTGTGTAGAAAGAATACCCATGTGAACCTTGTGTAGTCATCCACTATAACTAGAGCATATCTTTTCTTATTGATAGACATAATGTTTACTAGACCAAATAAATCAAGATGCAGCATGTGAAATGGTTCAGTAATTTAATTTTATGTCTTACTCTTGAAAGTGGTTCTTCTTTCTTTACCAAGCTGACAAGCATCACAAAGTCCATCTTGCACATAGTTTGCCTGAGGTAGGCCTCTCACCAGATGATGCTTAACAAGTTGATTAAGCTTCTTGAAATTAAGATGTGAGAGCTTCTTGTGCCAGCTCCAGCTTTCATCATTTGATGCCTTGCTTTAAAGACATCTGACAGTTCCTTTAGATGTGTCACTCAAGCTGGCTTCATATATGTTACCATGTCTTTGACTAGTCAGAATAATGTCTCCATTTTTCATATTCAAGATTTTGCATCCTTCACTGTCAAAGATTGATTGGTAACCCTTATCACCCAGTTGACTTATGATTAAAAGTGTGTGTTTTAAGCCTTCAACCAGTGCTACATTTTCTATGATGACATTCCCCAAAATAATTGAGCCATATCCCAGAGTTTCTCCTTTGTTGCCATCTCCAAAGGATATTACTGGGCCAGCTTTCCTCTCAAACTTTGTAAGCAGGGACTTCTTTCCAGTCATATGTCCAGAGCATCCACTATCCAAGATAATTGAATGCTTCTTTCCAGTGCCCTGCAAACAAAAAGTAGCTAGTTAGAATTTTTTAGGACCCAACTTTGATTGGATCCTTTCTTACTAACTTTTGAACCAACAGGCATTGAAAATTTTGCTTTTAATTTACCTGTTGCAGAGTCAACCTTAGACTTTGATTTCACAAACTATTTGTGACTAGGAGTTTCAGATTTCAGAGAATAATAGTCATAATACAGTTCATGATATTCCTTACACATATAAATGGAATGAAGTAAACTACCACAATGATAACAGGGTTCTTGTGGTTGGTATTGAATTCTCTGAGTCTTGGGGAATCTGGACTCAGTTTTCCAAGAAGGTTTTTGATTGTAGTCTAGGGCTAAATGATTATGATTTCCACATTTATAGCATTTCTTCCTAGGTGCATCAGGTACATTCTTGTAATTATTCTCTTTGTTAATACCTTCTTTTCCATTCCTATTTCTTCTAATATTGCTAGACTCTGAAATACTTTCTAGTCTCTGTTTCAACTGAGACTTAGACAGAAAACTTATGTTGATATTCTTAGGTTTTTCTAACACTCTCTCATCTGAATTGCTATTGTTAATTATTTTGTGCACAACTGGGGTACCTTTAGAATCAACAAATTTAACATGTTTAGGTTAAGAAACTATCTTCTTACCTTCAGACTTTGATGTGCTAGCTTCAGTTTTACTATCATCATTGACAATAGCTACAGTATCTTCTTGCCTAGCCTTATCAAAACCTAAACCATTAACTTTACCAAGAATTTGATTTTCAATGATTTCTTGAGTCTTTTTACCAGAATTGTTAATGGTTTTAATCACATCTCTCTCTTCCTCTAGTTCTTTTCTGACATAGTCATAAGCCTCAAGAATAACACCATAATCATGCTTAGCTTTATCAGAACTTAACTTATATTCTTCCATTTGAATTAACTCGGATTCAAGAAAATTATTTCTACTAACTAATTTATCATTCTTAGCCTTGAGTTCATCTTTTTCACTAGCAAGAATTTTGAAATTAGTCATAAGATTCTTAAACTCAACATGAATAGATCTAATATCATCAGAATCTAAGCTATCAAACGAATCAAGAGAGTGAAGTGATACCTTAACAGAAGATGAAGAAGTTTTCTTTGGAGATCCAGGCTTGTCTGAAGCACTTGCCATCAATGCAATGTTGTAATAATCCAATTCATCTTCAGAATCACTGGAGTCTGCCCAATCCTTCTGTGTGACCATGAGTGCATTACCCTTCCCTGAATTCCTAGGCTTCTTGCACTCACTAGCAAAGTGTCCAAGCTCACTGCAATTAAAGCACTTGATCTTGGCTTTATCAAGCTTGATAATTGTACTTTTGCCTTTGTCATTCTTCTCCTCCTCTTTCTTCTGAAAAGAGCCTTTGCTAAATCTTCTCCTATTGAATCTTCCTTTCTTGAAAGCTTTAGCAAACATAGCAAAGAGTTCTTGCATCTCTGATTCAGAATCATTATCTTCAGAGTCTATATCTGTAGTCTCTGACTCAGAACTTTCTTTGCTCTTCTTCTTCCTCAAGTCTCTTTCAGTAGATTCAGACTTTTCTTCTGGAAGCTTCTTTGATTCAGATTGAGTAGTGAGTGCAACAGTTTTCATCTTTCCTTCACTCCTGCTCTTTTTCTGCTGCCTGTCAAGTTCATAAGCTCTCAATTTTCCATAAACTGCTTCTAATGATATCTCATCAAGATCATTAGCTTCCTCAATTGCAGATATCTTCTCATTGTAGAAATCAGGAAGAGCTTTCATGAACTTAGTATTCATATCCTCCAAGTCATAATATTTACCATGCATGGCCATCTCATTGATGAGTTTACACTAGTAGAAAACTGGCCTTTTACGTCGGTTAAATAGGTCTTTTACGTCGGTTAAATGGCGACGTATGGGCTGGCGACGTATAAGGTCAGAGTCTTATACGTCGGTTAAAAAGGCGACGTATATTGTACCCTTTTACGTCGGTTCTTCTAAACAACCGACGTATATTGTACCATTTTACGTCGGTTCTTCTAAACAAGCGACGTATATTGTTATCCTTTTACGTCGATTCCTCTAAATAACCGACGTATATTGTTATCCTTTTACGTCGGTTCTTCAAAACAACCGACGTATAAGGTCCAAAAAATTAAAAAAAAAATTTAAATTGTTTATTTTAATTTTTGACCAAAATTTACAAATCAGAAATGTTTCTAGGAGATACATGGAGGGGAGTAGCTAAAGAATGTATTTAAAATAGAAAACTGATCGGTATATTATCCAAAAAAAATATTTACAATTCAGAGCTCTACGAGTTCTCTACCATTACAACGAATACAATGCACAAGTGGGTTCATACTGAACTTGCATAATTTGTACACAGGCAATTCAAACTTGAAGAAATGATGGAGATTTAAAGACAAAGGCCTTGCAATTTTGAATTCTGCTCGAAAATCCAGATCTGGAACAATTTTCCAATAATATATCTCGAGGCGGCGTATTAGTGCCAACTTCTGTAGTGACTATATATGTCCCCTGGGCAGATGCAGGGAGAGTTTGCAATGCAGAATTACTGGACACGACTCCATACTGTAAAATATTTCACCCAAATGTCAATGCTATAATGAAGCACCACACTTCCTCAATTAAACAAAGACCTGTACAGATTATGAATAAGATTTTGTATACAATGAATAAATCTAATGAGTAAAACAAACCAAAATACTATTGAAAATAAATAACTAATGAAGATTCTACAAGAATACATAAATATAAAACATAAAAAACATATGTTTTGTAAAATTACACCAGACACAATCAATATACTCACTTCTCTTGTAAAAAGTTCTCACCTGGTTTAAGCAGCCACAAGGAAACCATATCCCTCAGGTTGGCCAGTCTGCTTGTTACGTATCACCTTCACTGACACAAGCAGAAAAAGCATAATAATACTATGTTATAATCATCCTAATTACTATAACTAGAACGGCACACAAACAAGCAAGAAACCAGGAACAATCACACATCTCCTATACAGATTTTGGAACTCAATGTATAACTAAACTGGTAACGAAAAAATATCTTGGGAAAACAGCTTTCCACACATTACATACCACATACAATCACAACATTATTAAATTAGTATTCTAATTAATCTTCTACACTTGCTACCGCCTACACCACAACTGTATTCATCAAAAACCTTTAAATACCAAAGATAAAATGTTCATGAGAGACAATAATTAGGTCAATTTACACAAAATTACATAGATTAATACATCTTCCTAGAGCTCATAGTATTCCGAATAAGAAAAATCCAATCTTTCAGGTATCCATCGAAATCTAAAAGCTTACACAATAAAAGATAATAAATAGCGTATACACATAATCGAAAAGGATTCGATTACCTCTTCGGTACTATAAAAATAGCTATTAATAAACGCCTCATCCATCCACTGCCGCAATCACCAATCCAAAGCGACCCAATCTCATCGGACCCCGACACCGGTGACGCCGAGTACTGCGGCGGCGGAATGGCCTGCGCGACCTGTTGCGGCCAAAGCTGAGGTGGCATCGCCGCATCCTATGATTGTTGTTGTTGAGCTTGCAACATCATCCACTGCTGTTGATTCATCGGAGGCGGCGACGCGTGTTGGTATTGTTGTTGTTGTTGTGGATCGATCGACATCGGAGCCATTTGTTGGGCGGAGGATGTGAGGGTGGGCCGGAGAGATGTCGAGAGAGAGAGAGGAGAAGAAGAGGGCAGAGATAGAGATCGGGTGATAAAATTAAAACAAAAAAGATAGTCAAAATATATGTTTAAGAGATTTAATTCAATCCAACGGCTCAGATCTTGTTAATTCAATCCAGCGGCACAAAGTAATCTGAAAGAAGCACAATCCTTGTGCTTCAATGTTACCCAATAATAATGTGACACGTGGCAACTCCTAATTTCTTTAATTTTTTTAAAGGTTTTATACGTCGGTTATATTAAGAGCGACGTATAAAGTATTATTATATACGTCGTCTTTCCTCAACCGACGTATAAAGTAGTATTATATACGTCGCCTTTTTCTCAACCGACGTATAAAGTAGCATTTTATACGTCGCCTTTTCTCAACCGACGTATAAAGTAGCATTATATACGTCGCCTTTTTCTCAACCGACGTATAAAGTAGCATTATATACCTCGCCTTTTTCTCAACCGACGTATAAAGTAGCATTTTATACGTCGCCTTTTCCTCAACCGACGTATAATATGACTTTATACGTCGGCGTTCTGTTCAACCGACGTAAAAATTTTTAAAAATTGACCTTATACGTCGCCTTTATGCGGAACCGACGTATATAACTACTTTATACGTCGCCTTTGGCCAGAACCGATGTATAAGAGGCGACGTATAAGGTCAGTTTTGTACTAGTGTTAGTAAACCTATCAAAGGTGCTAGTAGGTGACTCACCAGACTTGGATTCAAAGTACTCATACTGTTGTATGAGAAGTGTCCTCATATTCTTTCTGACAGGTTTCGTTCCTTCACAGTGAACCTTTAGATTGTCCCATATCTCCTTAGCAGTTTTACAGGAGAGAACATAGTTAGTGAGAACAGAATCAAGACTGTTGAATAGTATGTTTCTCACTTTAGCATCCGTAAGAACGTTCTCCTTTTTCTTATCTGTCCATTCAGAATTAGGCTTCTCTGCTCTATGTTCTGGAACAACTTTTCCTTCCACAGTTGCTTGAGGAACAAGCCTTGTTGGAACAAAAGGCCCATCTCTGATTCTGTCAAGATAATCAGGATCTGTTGCTTCCAAGTGATGCAACATCTTCACTTCCCATTGAGTATATTCATTTCTCTTGAGCATAGGGATCTTAATATTACCATCCTTGTAACCAGACATGATTGCAGATCTTTATGATTATTCGAAATCAACCTGCTCTGATACCAACTGTTAACTCGAATAACTTGTAGAAGGGGGGTTGAATACAAGTTATATAATCGTGTCTGATTTTTGCTTGATTATATGAACAAGAATAAACGAATGAATCAAACTTTGTTTGTATTAAAATAATCAAATACAAACTCTACCAAAGGTGTACAATACCTTTAGCAGCTGCTGACAATATAAATCTCTCTCTCTGTTTGTTTCGAACTCTAAAATACAAATCTTACGAAGTCACACACTCACACTTTTTACAATGATATAGAGAGAGTATTTATAATGCTGCCTATCAACTAATAACAGAATTATAATCCATCTATGACAATGTTCTACCGTCCAGTTGATAGTTTCCATCAATAGAGAATTCGTTTCCTTCACGATATCTTCTTGCTTGTTTTCCAAAACAAAGACCCTGTTTTATAGCACTTGCCAGTTTCTGTAGCATCCATAATGACATCATCAGTAACACGACTGACATCATCAGTAACACGACTGATATCATCAGTAACACGACTGATATCAGGATTTCCCATTGCATCAGGATCTGATTATCCCATCAGTATTTGATCAGGATCTGACTTACTATATCAGGATCTGCTCCTCTGTTCCTGACATGTAGTCCCCGATACACTGTTCCTGACATGTAGTCTCTGACGCACTGTTCCTGACTAAACTCTACAGATTACTGTTTAACACATATATCCTATACAAAGTGCTAAATCCTTTATAAGATCAGGATATACAAGAAGTATTAGCAAAATTCTATTCTTAACATCACAACTTATGAATTATTCCTAACAATTAGTAAGTTGAATGCTTGATTATATTACAAGTATGTGATTTGGTTGTTGTTTGTGTCGGTTGTGTTTCGACTGGGAATGTAGTATAAGCAGGGAAGTGTTGCCAAAATTTTCTAAAATCCCCTAACCTTTTCAAAAACACTTTCAGCACGCTCTACTACTAGTTATATATTATATAATCAATCGGAATACTTTGAGTGCTAATTGTTATAGGAGCTAGTCTAAGCTCATTAAAATTATTATAATAATATAGTATATATATATATATATGTATAATATAGTAATTTTGTGCTATGTGTTATGTGTATATGTGTATATTTATACAGATGTGTTATTCGTTAATATATAGAGCTTAATATTATATATATATATATATATGATTATAGGACCGAGCATTAGCAGGAAAGGTAAAGAGACAGTAGTGAAGTTAGTGAGAAAGTCTGAGGGTCTTAGCAAAGCAGCTCGATAAGGCAAGTGTTAACCTCTTTCTCTTGTTTAAATCTCGTCGATTAAACTTTATTGATTATTGAGATTGCTCTTATGATACCTTTGTAATGATTAATACATTTGCTATACTTTGAACCCAATCACGATTATTATTCAGTTGAAACCTTTGATTGACCATTTCAAATTGACATAATACCTTTGATCTATACTTTGAACACATCTAACCAAGTTATTCAGATTTATATTTATCGATTGTGGAAGAGTACAATTTCCTTTTTATAACTTAAATTACCTTATACTAGGCTGATCTTTTGTCAGTAAGTATGAGGATTGTTTTGAATACTCTGATATTGAAATTGTTGATTTATGATCAACTTGATTTTTAAAAAGGATTGAGTGGGATAAAAATAAAAATATTTTAGACCGTGACGCCGGTTTGTTATTATATGGCTTTATGCCTTGGCCAATGTCAATAAGAGCCACCAGGATCCTACAATAAAGGAGGAGTCACATGTACGGGTGTGATATCCGGAGCTATTCACGGGCTGATCACCCGGCTAGCTCGTAACGTTCAAGTTGAAATCCCAGGTTTTCATAATGCTTTTAAATTGATGTTCAAAGTTGTAAACACTTATCTTGATATCTCATTCCTTATTATTCAGTTTTTCAGAACTTAAACCAGATTTAGTTATTGCTTATTCATCAGAACTTTGTTGAATACCCTTGCTACGTTGGATAACTATAACATTATTGCTAGTTGAGTCTGATTAAGTTTATTGCTGATTTATTCGCACTTGCTGAGCATTTGGCTCATTACCTTGCTATCTAACCTTTTTCAGCTAGACTAGAAGATGGTACGAACCTATCAAACCGCTCGTAAGCAAACTGGAGGGTCTGGTAGAGCATATCGTAGCAGGGCTAGTCACCATAGTTTGGTTTTGATGTAATCTTTTGGAGTTGTAATCAAGGTTTGTAATGATAATAGATGTTGTTTTCATACTCGAACCTGTTGGCATCCTAGGTTGGTGGATGTTTTGGTTGTAAACTTTTATTAAGTTAATTATGTTTATCACTGGTATTATGTTAATGTTGTAATTATTATTATGGTAATTTTGGGGGTGTTACAACCAATTTGAGTTGCAGTACTTCACCCTTAATTATTCAGTTATTTACGTCTTTGCCATTAAAAAAAAATTAAATCCTGACCACATGATCTATTTCAATCTAACGGTGATGTTATAGTACTCCAAGTACTCCAAATAATAAATACTCTATAGAACCAAAAATATATTAATCTAATTTATAATATAATATACCAACCATGTCAGGTAATTTTCGACGCATGATGAATAACTCATGTTCTAGTTGGTTATCGTTTTACTCAACTATTGGATTTTCAGCGCCCATTTTTAGATTTTATCTCTCTACTTGCAAGAGTTTTGTTTTGATTTAACGTTCGGGACCATAGATCAAAAGGATCGATACTTTTGTCAATTTATCGAAGAGGTATTTGAAATCATGTTTGATTTTTTGAACACGTTTTGATGAATCAAATTTACATGCTCTTCAAAATTTAAAAAAATTGTTTGATTGATCCTTTAAAATGATGCATATTTTAACGACGAAGATAAGGGATATTCGGCGGTAAAAATTCATTTAGCGTTAACGATCATACCTCATACTTCTGATGAGGAAAACATTAGATTTGATCTATTTAATTTTGTATTTGTTAAATTTCAATTATTTTTTAGATGTCGTATAATTTTTGATTTGGACTTCGAATTAAATTATGACCCAAAATTTTATATTAATAATTAATTTATTGAATTTTTATTATATAATCTAGTTTTGTTTACAACTAAATTGAATATGACATCAGTCATCAAAGCTAATGATAGGGTAATAAACAAAGTATTTAGGTTGATTAATCTTCGTGGTTATATCAAAAGCCGCAATACTATTGAAACTATTGTGCCACCTCTGTTTTCCCCCCAAAGTTGTGTTTGGTGTAGTTAAAGTAAAGGGTTAAATGACTAATTAATTATTATAATTAACAATAATTTGTAAGTGAATAATCAAGTTAAAAAAGTTTTCAATCAATTAATGAAGTATTTAAAAATTTATAAATTCATCATTCCCGTCGGTTTCGTTAAAATTTCTTATGAAAAATGACACGTAGTACACTAAACTTAATAATTGAACACTCAATTTGATCCCAATTTTCAATTAGGTCATTGATTAAGTTTTAGTCATAATTAATTTAAGTTTAAAATTGAAAATATCCATTTAATTCATATGCTTAGAAAAGTACCACATTTTTCAATCCAAAATTTCTCGATATGGTTGAATCGTATTAAAATTATAAAATTTTCAAATTCAAGTTTTTTTGTAATTGATTTTCTTTGATAAAATTTAAAATTGTACATATCAATTCAATACATATGCTTATGAATACATATAAGTGAACAAAATTTAAAGATAAATTAGTTACTTTTTTGCTTTCGAATGATTACAATTAAATTAAATTTAAATTTATACATATCATTTCAATCCATATGCTTATAAATGAAGTCGATACAAATGAACAAATATCTAGATATTACAGTTTTTCAATAACGATGATTTTTGTAAAAAATGTAAATTTTTAATTTTTAATGTAAATTTAAAATTTAATATACCCATTTATTTCATATGCTAATAAATCGATAAAAGCGAACAAATAAGATATCATCTTTTAAAATCCATTTTTTATAATAATAATTGATACCAAAAGTGTAATTTTTTTTAATATCATTTACTTTTCAATTAATTCCAATTTAAATTAAAAAATCATAATCATTTTTTAAAATATATAATTTCGTTTGATATTTTTGATTATTTAATTTTTTTTCTAATTAGTGATCTCTTGAATTTTTTTTGATAAAATATGAATTTCATAGAAAGGATCTTTTGAATTTGAATTGTTTGTGTCTCATATGTAAGAGTAACAGAAAGTATAAAAAGAAATGTTAACCTTTAACAAATTCGAGCTTTCTTTATAATTGGATTGAAAAATTTTCCAAATCATGGGGGATTAAATTTTTTGATTAAAAAAAAAAAAAGAGATCTGTCCAGATTTCGCGAATCGAACTTAAGTAAGGTTACACTCCCGAAGAACTGAAAATTTAAGAAATTAAGAATTCGAAAACCTTCCCCCACCCCCATCCTAAGAACAACAAAAAGAGTATATTTTCAATCGTAGCTGCATGTAGACTGCGATGTGTTATAGTTAGGCCTGACAATCGTGGCGTTTTGTATACTTTTATGTTTTCGGATACTCAGAACTAAAACTGAAATTGACCCGAGCTAAGTTGCTGCTATTCGTTGTAGCATATCATGAAGGAATAATTTAAAAGAAAAAAAAAGTAGTTGCACGGAAAAGGCACACACATCATAATGTAAAAAACGCAAGTATTACCCATGATTCCCCATATTAGAGATTAATATATCATTGTTGATACTGCAAATTCGGAACTTACAGCACAGCTATATGAAGGCACTTAGCATTGGTTCGTCACCGCCATATCAGTGCCGCTTTACTCAGATTATACAAAGCCAAACGATAAACGATGCTCACTATTTTTTCTTGATGTTCACTATTTTTTCTTACTAAAGTTAGGCCTTTAAATCATCAAATGCAATTCTCATCAAGAAAAACCTCTCCCTCCTCCAGAAGAACAAAATGTCTTTTTTTTTTTTTGGTTAAAAAAGGTAGCTGCATATAAACCGTGGATGTGCCATTATGGACTATTGCAAGTTAACTAGCTGCTAGACATTGATTCACTCTCGATCCCAAATAGTTAGAGCCTGTCTGACTTAACTTAAAAAATGTTACTTATAACTTAAAGTGCAAATTACTCACTTAAAGTGAAAAGTGATATTTTTAACTTTAAGTTTGGTGTATCTGTTTGGCTAATTTTACTTGAAGTAAATTTAGTTTTAAAAAATTAATTAAAAAGAAAAGAAATTTATATTTTTTACAAATATATGCAAAAAATATAATACGAGTTAAAAGGTGACTCAAATATATAAAAATTGATATGAGAAAAAAATAAGTTGAAGAAAAGTACCTCCAAGCTACTTAAATTTTTTGAACTAAAACTAACTTTAAGTTAAAAATTTTAAGGTTAGACAAACACGTTAAAATCACGATAAAAAAAATTTAAGGGGGGCCAAACGGGCTCTTAATGACTAATAAATTGTTGTTAATACTCGAGTTGATACTACAATAACAACTGCAAGTCCATGAATTTGTGGAAAAACTCATGCCACCCATTACATAGGGAACTTTAGAGAGACTTTTCGGTTCTATTGTCCGTGTCTGTCATAAACTGATACCTATGTTTACATGAAAAATCTTCATGATTAACCTAGTAGATTGTGTGTCTAGGCTTCTAGAGTTGTAAGCTATAGGCTTCTACAGTTGTAAGTTGTACAATTTACCAAGAAGTCTTTCTTGTGTTACCTACTACAAATCAAATCCAGTTACCTAAACAAAAAAAAAAAATCTTTCCGACTTCTAAGCATAAAAATCTTGTTTTTCAATCGATCTCTTTACATCATATACTAGATTGATTAACTTGTGTTGATAGTACTAGCAATCCATTCACAAACAGTGGTGTCATATTTACAATTCACTATTCACATTCTGTTTCTGAACATCAAGTCATTTCCTACCACAATTATCCATTTGCATATTAACCTTCTATCATACAATACACTTCAAGTATTCATATAGGGATGATACAAAAGGCGGAAACACAGCTAGCATCAAAAAAAGATTCAGAAACACAAAAGCCAATACACACAATTCCAAACATCCTTTAACCCTAAAAAATTCAGTGATGAATATGAGATTTTTTTAAGTCCGGGTTTTTTTCAGCAAGGATAATTAATTTCAGTAAATCAACAAGGATATTAAGTCACAGAACCACACACAAATATACAAGAGAAACAACACAACAGTCAAATTATTACAAGCAACCAGATAGTTTCGAAATCCAAACACAACAGAGATCTTAGGGTTTGAACAATATTACAGGCTTGTTAGGATCCAAAAAGCCATTTAAAGATAGATATATTATCATATGACGTACACACACAACCTAGGCTGGGTAATTGTCCAACGCGTGACGATTATTTTTTTCGATATTCTTGTGTTGCTTCAAAAAGGACATGACAATTGTGGCACACAACCCAGCCCGTAGGAACAAATCGAACCCCTCGCTGTTGACGTAAAACTGGAGTAGAAATACAAAGATAACAAGTGAATTAGATCTCAATAGGACATATATATACAACGGAGAACATACACAAGGTTTCGAATTTTGATTACCTCGTGAGCCCGACGAAGAGTTGGCCGAAACTCATTCAGAGATGTTTTCCAGGAACCAATCATTTTTTTCAACATCTCTCCTCTCTCCTCTCTCTCTCTCTCGTATGTTTGTGTATGGATCTATTATAAGAATGTGTCTGTATCTCTCTATCTTATCCTCTTTAGATAGAAAAGGCGTTTGTTCAATTTTTATTAGGGTTCTGAAAGGACATGGATTTTACCCGATCCCACAGGCCGAAGGCCCAAACACTGATTATTTTAAAGAAGGATTTGTCATGCATTATTTTTATTCTTCCTAACCTCATGATCCTGTAAGTTATGGTGTCCTAGAGACAATGTATACATTATATTTATGTTTGAGTGATATTATATATTCGATATATATATGCTTATTATTGGCTTTATTTACTGCGAAATAAATAAAGTATAATAAATATCCTTAGAACCTTGATACAAATTATATAGTTGTAAGTATGTGACTTGAACATGAGATTATATAATGATTATATCATATTCTTAAATGTCCCTAGCCGAGTATTATTATTACTTAGGACAATAATAATACACTGAGGCTAGTATGGTAATTGACTGATGACCATATCTCATTGGTCATAAGTATGAAGATACTAAAAGCAATGCATAAGTAACTGTACGAGTACAGGGTACTGGACAGACCCACATGTGAGATACATCATGGTAAATAATAAATGTGTCATATGTATTCTCACAGTAATAATGGTGTAATGATCCTTAGACCTGAAGTCGTTATAATTCTACATGAGAATTAATATATTTTGAATTCGTCAAAAGTTATCTTTAGCCGGATAATGATAAAGGTGAATATCGGATATATTATGAATCATGTGAGAAATATGAACGATCTAGATGGGATTTAAATCTCCTGATAAAGGAGTGATATTATCGGCCGCTTGTTTGAGTGAGACTATGAAATGCATGGCCATGCTCAAATGTTGATTTGATTAAATAGTCTACTCATCGATCAAGAAAATGAAGATTAAATTATGAAGAGGATGACACATTACATGCCTCGAGTTTAATCTATAATATCATGATTTAAAGGGATTATATTACATGGAACATTAGTCATAAAAGGTTGATTGAATCGTTGATTGAATTATTGTTTTATTGGGTAGCAATAATGTGTTACTAGACGCCGCTTATTGTTTATAATTTTATTAGAGAATAAAATTATTGCCAATTAAATAATAACCTACAGGGTCACACACAAAGAATGTTTAAAAGGGAAATTAATTTATTTCATGAATTTAAATTAATAATAATTTAAATTATGATTTTAAATTAATAATAAATAATAATTCGAATTTTATAAAATTAATTAAGTGAGACTTGATTAGTTAAAGATAAAATTTGAAGATGTATTTTCTTGACTTATTTGTAATTAAGTATGACTTAATTAATTTATTTAAATAAATAAGATTTGTTTAAATAAAAATGGCCTAATTGTTTAATGGTCCATTTTTCTTTATTTCTCTTTATAAGCCAAGGGTTGGCTAGTCTTCTAAGAGAACACAACTGAAATTTTCAGTTGATACATGTTAGAAGTAAGAGAGAAATTCAAGCTAAGTCAAGAACACATCCTTGATTATTTATTTTGGCTAGTACCTAATTCCGTGGCGAAATCGTTCGACGATTCAAGCAAGTCATTTGTAAGTGAATACATCATTTTATACATGGATCCGGGCTTTGGAATTCATTTTTAATTGTTATTTACGTCATTTCCGTTGCGTTATTATGCCCGAATTCCAACAATGGTATCAGAGCTACATGTATAAAAGGATGATTTGGTCTTGTGTTCTTGAAAATGAAACATACATGAATTTATGAATTATGCCATGCTTCATTTTAACATACAAAAGATTATCTATAAATTGTTATAATTGTTTGTATGATGTTATAAATTGTTATAACATGTTTTGAATGATGTACAATATGTTAGATATGTTAAACACATCATTAGAATAATTTTAGAATTGATCAAAACTGAAAATTTAATTTTCTGCAAGTTTTTGGACATTCTGCAGCTTCTGGAAAAATTCTGGAATGCAGGTATTGCGCATTCTGGTAATGCGCAACAGCAGTACAAGCCGGAGTTGCGCATGTCGGACATGCGCAACAACAGGATACAGACAGTGTTGCGCATGTCGGACATGCGCAACAGCAGTGGGTAGGCAGCAGTGCTGTGCGCAGTATTGCAGTGCAGAATATTTTATTTTATTTTATTTTCTTTTTCTTTTTATACTTTAACATTTTCTTTTACTTTTGCTTTAAGAATTATGTTAGTGGGCATTATAAACCTATTGCTATTAATCATTAGATTCCTAATGCCTATCATGATTAAAGTTTTAATAATTGAATATTTAAATTATGAATTTATATATTATTATTAATTCAAAATTTTATTAATTAATTTAATTTCGAATTTTGTAATATATTTAAATTATGAATTTGAATATTATTATTAATTCGAATTTTATTTTAATTAATGCTTTTAATAATTGAATATTTAAATTTTGAATTTAATATTATTATTAAATGCGATTTTGATTAATTTTAATTTTAAATTCGATTTTAATAATTAAAATTGATTTTTTTTAATTCCTTTTAAATAATTAGGTATTTAAATTAAGGAGTTAAATATTAATCGATATGATCATGATTAATGTGATGTCTATAATTGTTATATAAGCATGGTGCATTGATTATGGCCTAAAGACCCGTAGAATAAATGTTTTAATTTTATTTATGGTCTGTAATAATTAAATACGACTTGCATGTCGTTATTCTTGTAATTATTATATCTCGAATGCAACTCGAGTTCTTTTGTAATGTATTTCAAAATGAGCTTGGAGGCTTTGGAAGCAATGAAGAGTTATGTAATAATTAGTTATTATAACCATAGATTGACCTTGATCTTTTCATTAGCTCGAAAAGATCGCATAGGATCGGGCCATAACCATCGCACGTTTAATTTTGCGTAACTGCACTTTACATATGATGCATGGATATATTAGATATATGTATGGATGCATGGATGTATGGAAATTTTAGAATGTATGTATTAGATACGACACATATGCCATGTTTAAGCAAAATAAAATCTGTAACGATTTAAGATTTAAACAAACGATCAAGATCGTTAAATTTTTCTAAAAATCCCTTAAGAAATATTAAGTTAAACAGATGCTTTCCAACAAATAACACTCATTAAATCCTAGATCATTGAGGAGTGGATTTGCCAAAGCAAGGGCTTCTCTTTTATCGTGGTGAGATGTGATTAAGTAAACAAGCTTATTTGAATTGTTATTGTTGGGTCCAACTTAAATAAGTCGTCATAATAGGATTATGAACTTAGAAGCATAAAGTTTAGTGAAATCTATTAGATAGATCAGAGCAATATGTTGTTCACTAAGCTATCCAAGAGTTATATACGATATAATTGACATAACGGTCTACCTAAATAATCATATTTAAGAGGAAAGCCAAAGCTGACTTAAAATATGACGAAATATGGATCTTGGCTCACTAAGAAAGGTTTTATGGGAACCATTTTCCGAATTGATAGTAAGGGCTATTAATTTGATAAAAATAGTGGGAGGTATATTACGAATATGCTATAAATCAACTTGAACATAAATGGTTTTACGAAACATGCAAACTAACTCATTTTATGCGCTTTTACAAAATTGTAGATAATAAATGGCAAACAACACAAACCACTTTTCGATACAATCAGTCCTAGAAAAGGAAAAGCTGACAAGGACAAACTTCCTAGAATGGTTTAGAGACTTGAGGATTGTCCTCAGGCAGGAGCGAAAGCTGTATGCCATTGAAGTTCCTCACCCAAATCCTCTTCCTGCTAGAGCCACACGTGCCGAGCATAATGCTTATCAGAAGCATTTGGATGACTCAACTGATGTGTCATGCCTTATGCTTGCATGCATGGCTCCTGAGATTCAAAAGCAACATGAATTGATGAATGCTTATGAAATAATTGAGCACCTCAAAAGCATGTTTGAAGGACAAGCTCGTTAGGAGAGATATGATACGAGCAAGGCATTGTATGCTTGCAAACAGGGAGAGCGAGACCCGGTTGGACCACACATTCTTAAGATGATTGGGTATATTGAGCAACTAGATACCTTGGGCTTCCCGATTGGTCCGGAGGCTCAAATAGATCTGATCTTACAATCACTCAACAAGAACTTCTCTCAATTCGTCATGAATTACAATATGAATGAGATTGATAAGACACCCACTGAATTGTTGGGCATGTTAAGAACTGCTGAAACCAACATTCAGAAGGAATCCCCTACTCCCATGCTGATGGTGAACAAAGGGGGTGCCAAAGGGAAAAGAAAGTGGAAAGGCAATAAGAAGAGGATTGCATCCAAATCTGCTGCCAATCCTAATTCTGCTCCCAAGAAGGCTACCAAGCCTAAAGGAGGTGTCGAAAAGGGTGATTGTCACCACTGTGGTAAACCGGGACACTGGAGGAGAAACTGTCATGCTTATTTGGAAGAGCTGAAGAAGAAGAAGGCTGCTGGGCAGACTTCTACTTCAGGTATTTATGTAATAGAAGTCAATTTGTCTACTTCTACATCTTGGGTATTGGATACTGGATGTGGTTCTCACATTTGTATAAATGTGCAGGAACTGCAAAGGAGTAGGACACTGGCTAAGGGAGAGGTAGACCTACGAGTTGGAAATGGAGCAAAGGTTGCTGCTTTGGCTGTAGGGACTTACCATTTATCATTGCCCACTAGGCTTATATTAGAACTTGAAAACTATTTGTATGTGCCTTCTATTTGTAGAAACATTATTTCTGTTTCTTGTTTGGACAAGAAAGGTTTTTCATTTACCTTTAAAGACAATGGTTGCTCTTTTGGTTTGAATGACATTACCTATGGTGTTGCACAGTTATTTAACGGTTTGTATGTTCTTAATTTAGATACTCCTATCTTGAATGTAAATAACAAACGACTTAAGACTAATGACTCAAATCAAACATACCTTTGGCACTGTCGTCTAGGCCATATAAACGAGAAACGCATTTCCAAGTTACATCAAGATGGTTTCTTGGATCAGTTTGATTTTGAATCATATGATGAATGCGAGGCTTGTTTACTTGGCAAGATGACTAAAGCTCCTTTTACCGGACAGGGTAAGAGGGCCACCGTACGACTAGAACTAATACATAGCGATGTATGTGGTCCTATGAGATCGATGGCAAGGGGTGGCTATTTCTACTTCATTACATTTACTAATGATTTCAGTAGATACGGATATGTATATCTTTTGAAGAACAAATCCGAAGCATTTGAAAAGTTCAAAGAGTATAAGGCAGAAGCAGAAAAGCAAACTGGCGAAAGCATAAAAACTCTAAGATCTGATCGAGGAGGTGAATACTTAAGCCATGAGTTTAAGAACTATTTGAGGGAGTGTGGTATTGTATCACAACTCACTCCTCCTGGAACACCACAATGGAATGGGATTTCTGAAAGGAGGAATCGTACCTTGTTGGATATGGTGCGATCAATGATGAGTCAAGCAGATCTTCCAATTAGTTTCTGGGGTTATGCCCTGGAAACGGCTGCATATACACTAAACCGTGTTCCTACTAAAACGGTTCAACAAACTCCATATGAGATATGGACAGAAAAACGTCAAAGCATGTCCTTTATGAAAGTAGGGGGATGTGAAGAGTTTGTGAAACGCCTAATGTCAGACAAGCTTAGACCAAAATCTGAAAAATGTATCTTTGTGGGATACCCAAGTGAAACAAAGGGTTATTCTTTCTATAATCCTTCAGAGAACAAAGTAATTGTTGCTCGAACTGCTGTATTCTTAGAAAGAGAGCTAGTCTCTAGAAAAGATAGTGGGAGGAAAATAGATCTCGATGAAGATCGAGAACCACTTGATAACGTTGAACCAGAGGTGGAGCATGAGCAAGAAATACAAGATAACATTGCTCAAGAAACACAAGTTGTTCGCAGATCTAGTAGAATTCGCCATGAGTCAAAGAGAAATTATGGATTTCTCTTAACTCAAAATGATGATGTGATGCTCATAGACCAAGATGAGCCTCTCACCTACCAAGATGCTGTGAACTCACCAGACTCTGAGAGATGGCAAGAAGCCATGAATTCTGAGATGGATTCCATGTATGAAAACCAAGTATGGACTTTGGTTGATCCACCTGAAGGGGTAAAACCTATAGAGTGCAAATGGATTTTCAAGAAGAAAATCGACATGGAAGGTAAAGTACAGACCTATAAAGCTCGACTGGTTGCAAAAGGTTTCAAACAAATTCATGGTATTGACTATGATGAAACCTTTTCACCAGTAGCAATGATAAAATCCATCAGAATTTTGCTTGCAATAGCGGCTTACTATGATTACGAAATATGGCAGATGGATGTCAAAACAGCCTTCCTTAACGGAAGCCTTGAAGAGGATGTGTACATGACACAACCTGAAGGTTTTGGAAATCCAAAGGATGCTGGAAAGGTATGTAAGCTACATAGATCCATTTATGGATTGAAGTAGGTCTCTCAGAGATGGAACATCCGGTTTGATGAAATAGTCAAAGGTTTTGGCTTTATTCAGAACGTGGATGAACCATGTGTTTACAAAAGTTTAGTGGGAGCCATGTGGCATTCCTAGTATTATATGTCGATGATATATTAATAATGGGGAATGACATTCCTTCTCTACAGGCTGTAAAGACTTGGTTAGGACAAAGTTTTTCTATGAAAGACTTGGGCGAGGCTACCTATATAGTAGGGATTAGGATCTATAGAGATAGATCAAGAAGATTAATCAGCTTAAGCCAGAGTACATATATTGATAAAATTTTGCATCGTTTTGGAATGCAAGATGCAAAAAGGGGATATGTCCCTGTATCTCATGGGATAACGATCTCAAAAGAGAATGGTCCTAAATCATTGGATGATAAGGACCGCATGAGTAAGATTCCATATGCTTCAGCAATTGGATCTATCATGCATGCAATGATATGTACTCGTCCGGATGTCTCGTATGCTTTGAGCATGACAAGCAGATACCATTCTAATCCAGGTGAAGGTCACTGGACGGCGGTCAAGAATATTCTTAAGTACTTGAAAAGGACTAAAGATTCATTCTTGGTGTATGGAGGAGAAGAGAAGCTAACGGTAAAGGGTTACACGGATGCTAGTTTTCAGACTGATAGAGATGACTCTGTTTCTCAATCTGGATTTGTGTTTTGCCTAAATGGAGGTGCTGTAAGCTGGAAAAGTTCGAAGCAAGAGACAGTAGCTGATTCTACAATGGAATCCGAGTATATTGCGGCATATGAAGCAGCCAAGGAGGCTGTATGGATACGGAAGTTCATTACAGTACTTGGTGTAGTTCCATCGATCGCAGATCCCATAGATCTTTACTGCGATAATAATGGAGCTATAGCACAAGCCAAGGAGCCGAGAGCTCACAGCAGAACAAAGCATATACTTCAGAGATATCACCTTATTCGAGAGATAAATGATAGCGGAGATATTCACATATGTAAATTGCATACTGATGATAATATTGCAGACCCGCTGACTAAGGCTCTGTCGCAGCAGAAGCATGAATGTCACACTAGTAGCATGGGTATTCGATACATGGGTGATTGGCTCTAGTGCAAGTGGGAGATTGTTAGTATTGGTGCCCTAGAGGCAATGTATACATTATATTTATGTTTGAGTGATATTATATATTCGATATATATATGTTTATTATTGGCTTTATTTACTGCGAAATAAATAAAGTATAATAAATGTCCTTAGAACCTTGATACAAATTATATAGTTGCAAATATGTGACTTGAACATGAGATTATATAATGATTGTATCATATTCTTAAATGTCCCTAGCCGAGTATTATTATTACTTAGGACAATAATAATACACTGAGGCTAGTATGATAATTGACAGATGACCACATCTCATTGGTCATGAAGATACTAAAAGCAATGCATAGGTGACTGTACGAGTACAGGGTACTAGACAGACCCACATGTGAGATACATCATGGTAAATAATAAATGTGTCATATGTATTCTCACAGTGATAATGGTGCAATGATCCTTAGACCTGAAGTCGTTATAATTCTACATGAGAATTAATATATTTTGAATTCGTCAAAAGTTATCTTTAGCCGGATAATGATAAAGGTGAATATCGGATATATTATGAATCATGTGAGAAATATGAACGATCTAGATGGGATTTAAATCTCCTGATAAAGGAGTGATATTATCGGCCTCTTGTTTGAGTGAGACTATGAAATGCATGGCCATGCTCAAATGTTGATTTGATTAAATAGTCTACTCATCGATCAAGAAAATGAAGATTAAATTATGAAGAGGATGACACATTACATGCCTCGAGTTTAATCTATAATATCATGATTTAAAGGGATTATATTACATGGAACATTAGTCATAAAAGGTTGATTGAATCGTTGATTTAATTATTGTTTTATTGGGTAGCAATAATGTGTTACTAGACGCCGCTTATTGTTTATAATTTTATTAGAGAATAAAATTATTTCCAATTAAATAATAACCTACAGGGTCACACACAAAGAATGTTTAAAAGGGAAATTAATTTATTTCATGAATTTAAATTAATAATAATTTAAATTATGATTTTAAATTAATAATAAATAATAATTCGAATTTTATAAGATTAATTACGTGAGACTTGATTAGTTAAAGATAAAATTTGAAGATGTATTTTCTTGACTTATTTGATTAATTAAGTATGACTTAATTAATTTATTTAAATAAATAAGATTTGTTTAAATAAAAATGGCCTAATTGTTTAATGGTCCATTTTTCTTTATTTCTCTTTATAAGCCAAGGGTTGGCTAGTCTTCTAAGAGAACACAACTGAAATTTTCAGTTGATACATGTTAGAAGCAAGAGAGAAATTCAAGCTAAGTCAAGAACACATCCTTGATTATTTATTTTGGCTAGTACCTAATTCCGTGGCGAAATCGTTCGACGATTCAAGCAAGCATTCAAGTGTGGATTCCGGTGGAGGAGTTATAAGTTTAGCTTTCAAGATCAACAAGTTAGGATCTCCATTTGACATCCATTGGAAAGCTTTAACAAGGTACAATCTTGTTCTTGAGAATTTTTATACCATGATCATCATTTTATACATGGATCCGGGCTTTGGAATTCGTTTTTAATTGTTATTTACGTCATTTTCGTTGCGCTATTATGCCCGAATTCCAACAGATCCTTCACATAGTATTACTAAGTTTAATATTCTTGAATTTTATTAAAAATATTATATATTTTTAGATTTTATCTATAAAAAATCGGATTTTTATCCGAATTTCTTAAAAAGCCTGCGCTTTTCGAGCTTCGGTCGGGCTTTGGGAAAAATTGGAGGCCCATCTTATTATTATTATTGGGAAAATTACTTAATACATATGTACCACGTCAACATTTGGGAAAAAATGAATATTTTTTTAGAATTTTATTGGTTTTTGTAATCTGTCGTCAGGTGACGAATCTGTTGTCATTTTAGATGACTTTATAGTAAATTTTTATGAGAAATCCATATTTTATATGTCTAACCATAGGGGACCCCTTTAGTTAGATATATAAACTTGTTCAATCTTATTATGTTTATTGAGTATAATAATTATTTAATGTATATTCGATTAATGGTTTTTTGACATAGTTTTATCTGTTGTGTTGATATTTTCAGTTTTTGTGGTTGGAAAGAAGTGTAAAAAGAAGATGGATGATGGAAGAATTTTGGATATTAGGGGAATCAATAAGATATCTATAGTGGATGGATCAAGCTGAAGAATCAAGAAGTTTCTAGTCTTTTGATTTTTAGGCTTTTGTAAAATGATGTACTCTTTTATTTAGTAGGGCACTCTTTTTTCCCCGGTTGAGTTTTTTTCTCAAAGAGTTTTGTTTTTGTGAGGTTTTTAACTAGACCTTTTTTTGTGTGGATATAAAGGTGTAATTATCTAAACTTCCGGAAGAATCTATTTCTTATATGAGTCGTTAGAACCATGGATTGGTTAAGCATACCTTTTGATTAGATGATGCGCTTTTATTATCTCTTCAAATGTATCATCTATTTCTTTTCATGAATGAAATTTATCATTCCAATATAAAAAAAAACTAGACTTTATTTTTGGAATTTAGGTAACATATTAACCAGTACAGTTCATAGTGTTTTAACAATATACAGGCTTTTTACAACAAAGTTTGGCACAAAAAGCCATTAAATGATAAATATTGAGCCTGTTCGGCTAAGTTTAAAATTATTACTTATGACTTAAAGTTGTTTAAAATGATAAGTGAAAAATAAAAATTTAAGTCAATGATTTTATATTATGGGTAACTTATGAATTATTAAAAATGTTATAATAAAAATAAATATGATAAATAATTAATTTGAATGATGTTACTAACTTTTATCAAATAAAATCATCAAAATAAGTCAGAACAAGGCGGTGCTCTTTGCAATCTACAACTGGACTACCCTGCTTCTCTCCTTTGCAGGTCGTGCTCAGTTGATCAAGGCGGTGCTCTTTGCAATCCAAGCATACTGGTCCAAGTACTTCCTGCTACCTCAGTCTGTGCACAAACAAATTCAAACCATCTTTACTCGTTTCTTGTGGAAGGGAGACTTAGATGCCAAAGGTGGCGCTAAAGTCGCTTGGCATAATGTTTGCTTACCCCTTGAGGAAGGGGGTCTCTCATTCAAGAATACTAAAGAATGGAACAAAGCTCAGTTGTTACTCCACTTGTGCAAAATTATTCGAAAAGACAACTCTTTCAGGCCTTTATGGATGAATTCTACGTTGCTTAAACGTAATCATCTTTTGACCATGGTCATGCCTACTTACTGCTCTTGGATTTGGGATAAGCTTTTAAAACTCAGAAATGAAGCTCTTCATTTTATCACATACAGAATTGCAAATGGTTTGCATACTTCCCTTTGGTTTGACCCTTGCTGGCATGGTCAATGCTTGGCTTCCACTAACCGGGATCCTATAATCTCTTAGGCGAGTTCTTCTTCTAGGGCCACTGTTAATGACCTTATTAAGTCCGGCACTTGGAGACTCCCAACTCCCAACAGATGGCACCGACATAACCAGTCTTTGCGAAGATGGATCTTTGAGTTCGACTTCCCTGCTTTTGATCTTAATGTTTCTGATATTATCTTGTGGAATGGTATTCCTATTCGTAAAATTCGTACTCACCACATATGGCATGCCATCCATTTCAAATTGCCTGTTATTCCTTGGTATCATTTGGTTTGGCAAAACATATATGCTCATCATATGGTTGGTTTGTCATGGTCGTCTCAACACCTTTGGCACGCTGGCCTCCTTTGGTCTTGATCTATTTCAGCAATGTCTACTGTGTGTTGGGGGTAGGGGTGAGCAAAAAATTGAATCAAAACCGAAACCGAACCGAAACCCGTAAAAACCGAACCGAAAAAAACCGAAATCGTAAAAAGTCGAAATCGAAAATTTAAAAACCGAACCGCTCTAATGTTTCGGTTCCGGTTTTAGGTTCAAACCGAACCGAAAAAACCCGAAACCGAACCGATTATTTATACAAATAAATATTTATATTTTTTATAAATATTTTTAAAATTAATCATTTATATATATATATATTATGAGAGTAGATAGGCAGTGAAATAAAAAAATAATTGGGCCTAAAATTTGTTGTTGTATTTGGGCCTCAGGCGTAGCTATACACGGGCTAATGACTATAGTCACTAAAATAGACTTGTTTGGTTACGGAGACTGTATGCTTTGCAAGCAAACATAGCTCAAATTAATACTTTGTATCCATAGATTTATACTCTGATTACTGTGGAGAAGATTGTTTTGATACTTTTGTTTTAATACTTTTTTTATTGTTTCAAGTTTTTTTTTTGAAATCTTATTTTTTCAAGTTTTAAAAATTGTTGTATGAATACATTTGGACGATTTATGTTTTTATGGTAGAACTACTTTTTTAATTAATTTGTAATACTTTCTTATTTTATTTTAATCGGTTTTAAAACCGAAATCGAACCGATTAAAACCGAACCGGGATTTTAAAACCGAAACTGAAACCGGTGGTTCGGTTGCGGTTCCGGTTTTCGATTTTTAAAACCGAGGACATGCGGTTCCGGTTCCAGTTTTATCCGAAAACCGAACCGGGGTTTGCTCCCCCCTAGCTGGGGGAGATGAGAGCACTGATCACCTAATGGTCACGTGCTGCTATAGTTCTTTTGTGCTCAGTAAACTAGTGGCTCTCACAGGAAACTATGCTCACAGTTACAATTCCTGGAATGACATGGATATTGCTTGGGGATCAGTTGCCAACATTGCTCACAAAAATCTTCTTCTTCTTGCTGCTCAAGTCTTCTCTTATAACATTTGGAGGGAGCGAAACGCAAGGCTTCATGACAAAGGCATTTTTGGTCCGACTAAACTGTTACATGGCATTGTAATCAATATTAAAGCTAGATTGGCTACTTCTAACTAGTTTGTAAATATAGCTAGGGATTTCGATTGTACTAGTTGGCTCGATTAGCTAGGGTAGCTAGTAGCTTCGGTTTTTTGCTTTCTATTTGCAATCTGCTCCTTGTAGATTGCTTATAGATAGTCCTCCCCTTCGGCTTGTCGTTGGGCATGGGTTAATCCCTCTTTTTTGCTTGTCTATATATATATATATATATATATATATATATATATATATATATATATATATATATATATATATATATATATATATATATATATATATATATATATATCAGCTTAGCAAAAAAAAATCATCAAAATAAAATAAGTCATTCAAAAAAGTATCTCCTACCAACTTTTTGCTTTAAGCTGTTTTTTTAACTTTAAATTATTTTATAACTTATTATACAAAGAGACATTTTTCAACTTAAAATCAAAAAATCACTTTAAGCTCGGGCTTAAAGCCCGAGCCAAACGAGCTCATTATCATATAACGTACACAGCCTAAGTTGTGGTAATGGTCTAATGACATTTTTTGTTGGAGATTTTGAGGCTGTTTGGCTCCAACTTTTATGAGTTTAAAGTTGTTTTTGCTGTTTGTTTGTGTAATAAGTCACAAATTAATAGTTAAAAAATAGTTTAAAGTCAAAAGTTTGGAGGAGATACTTTTTCAAATGACTTATTTTATTTTGAAGATTTTATTTAATAAAAGTTAATAATCATCATTCAAATAAACAATTTATCAAGTCTAACCAAACGGACTCTTTATGTTACCTCCAAGCGGACATGACAATTGTCGCAGGCTCGCAGCCAGCCCAGCCTGTTGGAACAAATCAAGCCCCTCGCTATTTACATAGAACTGGAATTTCTTTAGGTTAAATACAACTGGAGATAACAATTGGATTAGATCTCAATAGACTTGTATATACATGAGGTATGAGTTTTATTTATTCTAATTAATTAACTCATACCTTATCCCTGATGTTAGCGAACGAAACTAACTCTTAAGTGAGTTGAACTGTAGTTTTTATATAGTCTTGCTTGCATGAAGGATAGTAGGAGACTCAAAATAACACTGTTTAGTGTTTAATCGTATGAACAAATTGCCCATGACATTTTGTAAATTGAACTGAGTTGCACGAAAATGGCTGGATGAATTGTACGTGTTTTAGTTTGGTTCAACTTAATAAAACAGAATAATTTTAGGTGAATTACATTATCTTGTTATTATTCGATTCGAAGCTTAATCACCCACATCTAATTCACTTCAATATATATATATAAAGGAGGATAGCGGGAGTTTAGGTGGCGCTCTAAGATCGTCTCAATCTATTTTTTTAATTTTCTAAAATTTTAGAATTTTAAATATTAATAAATATAAAAATATCATTAACATATTAAAAGTAGAATAGGTGTTCGAAATTATAAAGGAAAAGAGTTCGAATTTATAGGGAATACATATGATTAGAAGTTCTATTGAAAGTATAATAAGTATTTATAAGGCATACGATTAAAAGTTCTATTGGAAGTAGAATAGGAGTTCGAATTTATAGAGAATAAGAGTTCGAATTTATAGAAAAAATATATAAATAAACGTTTTACAAGAAGTAGAATATGTGTTTGAATATATAGAGCAGACATATAATTAAATATTTTATAGAAAGTACGATCTTCTTAAATTATATATTTTTTATATAAGTTAATTATACTTATATTAGGAAAATTTATTCATAAATCCAATACTATTGTCATTAAAAAAGTCACCGTATTTAAAAAGAAAAGAATTGATGTGTAAACATGATAAAAGAACAATCTCATGCAAGAATCCTAAATAAATATAGGAGTATCTATAATATAAAGAGAAAATAAGATGTGTTTTCATTTTCTAAAACTACAAAATTTTTAGAAAGTCTAGAGAAAGTATAAATTGGAATTCACTTTATTTTTTAGGTTTTGATTTTAACGTAAAAAAATTGTTGTGTAAGATAAGTATCATCAATACTATGTAATGAAGTTGGAATTTCGATCCCAAACGAGAGCGGCTCGAAACATGTTTAACGGGAAGACGGCTCACTATAAAAGATTGTACTAGCTATTAAAATACCATATTGATGTTATAAATTTATTTTATTTTTAGGATTTGATTTTTATGGATAAACATTATCATACAAGTAATATATGTAAAAGTTAGGTTTTTGGTCTTAACGAGAGAGCGGATCAATAGTAATAACCGTGTTTAACAAGAAAGCGGTTCATTAAATAAGACCGTATAAAAAGTGTTTAAATTTAAATATATAATACATAAAATAAAATATTTTATTGGAAGTAGAATACACGGATGGTGGAGACGTCATATACGATTTTTTTAAAACTATACATCTTTTTTCCTAAAAATCCTTTATTTTAACTTTTTTATACAAGTTTATCTATAATATACAGAAAATATAAGATGTATTTTCATCTTTTAAAACTCCATAAATATTAGAAAGGTTAAAGAATATAAAAATTGGAATTTACTCTTTTTATATAGTGAAGTTAGAATTTCGGTTTCAAGGAAGAGCGGCTCGAAACGTATTTAACGGGAAGATGGCTAGCTAGAAAAGATTGTATTAGCTATTAGAATTTGATACTGTAGTCATAAATTTTTTTTATTTTTACGGTTTGATTTTATGGATAAAAATATTATATAAGTCTTTATAATATATGTAAAAAAGTTGGGATTTCGGTTTTAACGAGAAAGCGGCTCAATCGAAAAAATCGTATTTAACAAGAAATTGATTCATTAGAGAAGATTATTTAATTATTAAAATTTAATATTAATATTATAATATGATGTAAATGTATTGAATTTTTTTAGAAATAAAAATTGTAACGCCGCCGCGAAGCGCGGCTTTATCAACAAGTTAATTAATATGAAAGAATAAACACATGTTCTTACAATGCGTGAAAACCTGATTAAATTCTGAATTCTATTAAAATCAGGTCAAATTTTAATTTAAAATTCGAAATAAACTGAAATACTACAACTCAATATAATAATTTAGATTATTTGAAATGAGTCAAAGACCATTAAAAGATTATAATTAGTTATTACTCTTAATAGTAATACACTTATACAAACTGAACTAATAATCTCGAATGTGAACAAACACATTCTTCTAGATCATTAAGTTGAATATTTTCTGGATATTATTATTTATCAAAAATTATTTTATACTGCTAACTCCTTTATAAAATATAGAATTGTTTGAATTTTTGACACATACTTTAATATTCTTTGATCGTACAACTAAAATTACATTTAAATATTTTGAATAAAGTATATAACTAATTTTATAATTTATAAAAATAAATTCAAACATAATAATTTAAAGTGTTGACATGGGTTAAAAGTAAGCCCTAAAGACACATTTAATGTGGCATTAATTGGGTCCAGTATGGTCAAAACGTGGGCCCACAGGCTGGGCCCAAACCCTATTTTTAATATTAATTTTGTTATTAATACAAAGGGTAATAAACAACTCAGCAAATAAGAGTCAAACAAGGATACTACTTGTTGTGGAATAAAAACTAGGTTACGATTTGTAATTAATGCTAGGGTGGTTAATCTTCGAGCTTTAATTGGTGTTTCCGTGTTACGAGACTGATCGGTCCTCACAGAGTGCCTACGTATCTCGTTATTGAGAATCAAGCCAAGACGTAGTTCTAGGTGATGGTGCCCTCGAGGCTATGGCGGCGAGAGCTCACCTAGGACGCAGTGGCTTGTATGTCCTTATTCGAGGATTAAGCCAAAACGTAGTTCTGAGATGAGGGGTAAGACCCTTTATATAGGCTGAGAAGCCCTAGAATTATGGTAAGAGTCAGAGACTTGGTGGACAAGTCTTCCTTGAGGAAGGTTCCAGATCTATTCCTTGTAGAAATCAGTTTCCATGTTGAAATATGTATCTTGGAGGCTAAGTCAGGCAGGAGTGATATCCTTGTTTGACTCTTATTTGCTGAGCTGATTATTACCCTTGATATTATTTACAAATTAAGATTGTAAATAGGGTTTGGGCCCATCTGGTGGGTCCCACGTTCGGACCATTCTGGGTCTAATTAATGCCACATTAAATGTGTCTTTAGGGCTTACTTTTAGCCCATATCATTTGCCCCCCAACTTCTAGGAAAACTGATCAGGTTTTCCTTGAAGTTATAACGGCCATATTCGAGACTTGGGTCAGGGTTCACTGCTCTTACGCGAGTATTTTCAACAATATCATCTTAATGTAAAGCGTGGAGCGATCGACGCATTTACGACAATGTTGAACGACACTAATCGGTGTTAAATGGCACTAGACAGCGCTAATCAGCCTTAAACAATGTTTAAACAGTGTTAAACAATGTTGAATGGCATAAAACGGCACTAACGGCACTGATCGGCGCTAAACGGTGCTAATCGGCACTAATTTGTGCTAACAGGCACTAAACGGTGCTAATCATTGACCTCGTTTTAGCACTGAAAATCATTCGAGATTCACTGAAAAATTCAAGTTTTGATCTCGTTTTAGCAATAAAAACTATCCGGGATTCACTGAAAAATTCGAGTTCTAGGACCACGAATTACCCGTGATCGGCCGGATCAAGGGCTAGCTCGTGGTCGGCTGAAGCCATTGAAAACAAGGTGGTCGGCCGGGAGGTGATCAGCCAAGGGTGGTCGGTCGTGGCTTGGTCGGCCAAAGCTTCTCCCGAGCTGGTGGTCGGCTGCCGCTCCCTCGGGGTGGTGGTCGGTTGATTCGTGGTCGGCCACCTCGTGGTCGGCTACGGCCCTCCGGGTGTCGTGGTCGGCCACTTCATGGTTGGTTAAAATGCCCGGACCTGAAAATCATTCGTGGTCTTGAGGATCAAGAATCTTGATCAAGTCACTATCTTGGTCATCCGTGACTTCGTTGTCTTCAAGGATCAAGAACCTTGATCTTGATCTCAAGTCATCAGTTTGGTCATTCGTGACTTCAAACGATATTACTCCTTAATTTATGATTAGCACTGCTAATCTTGTGATTAAGGCTGAACTTGCTACTTAACTTCTTAAGCGCAATCATCTGTTCAAATATATCAGCTATTTCTTCCTTGGCATATATAAATTATAACGATTCCTTCTGTATATCGCGGATAATTTCTGTCCTTTTTTAATCTTTAAATGATAGATGACCTGTAAACGCGAACCAAGCTGAAGTTCAACCTGATGTAGCAGGTCATGCTTTTTCTATAAAAGAGGAGAAGCAACCTTCATTTCACTCCACTTCTTCATTTCAGAGCTCTCAAATTCTTAAGTTCTCAAGCTTTCAAGTTGCAAGATCAAGTTCGAGCTTCAAGATCAAGTTTCAGCTTCAAGATCAAGATGTCGGAAGGTGATCAACCAATGGCTCCCCCTGTCTCCATGATGGAAGCTATATCGAAGAGGAGTAAGATGAGGACCACCAAAGGTAAAGAACAAATCAAACCTCCTTCGTATGTTGAACATAGATTTGAATCCTTGCTAGATCTCCTGAACATTATGAGGGAAGCATTCTGATGTGGCAGAAATGTGTACAATTAAAATCGCAAGCGCACGATCATCGTTTTAGTATTTATGATTCGATCCACAGGGAATAATATTTATTTCGCATTCCTTAATTTTAATTTAATCGAACTAGGACAATTGGATTTTTTTAGAAAATTTTAATTTTACTATTTATTATCTAAAAGAAAATTTATACCATTATTATTCTATAAAAAAATGAAAAATGAACAAACTAAATTAATATGAAAATTCTAAAAATCGAAAAAGAATAATTTTTAGTTTTTTTGAAAATTTGGATTTTAAACTATTTAATAACTAAATGTAAATTTAATCTATTTAAAAAAAAAAATTTCATTACTATTCTACTTCTAAACTAATTTATTAAAAACAAAGAGAAAGAAAATTTAATTATTCTAAAAATTATTCAAAGAACAGAACAATTCGCATGAAACAATACTATAACCTCAGCTAAGAACACAGCAAGAAACAGCTATACATGGAATCTACTATTACTGCTAATTAACGACAACCAAGTAGACTCAGCCATGGTGATAAAAGAAAACCAACAAAACAGAGCACGGCAAATTACAACAGGTAACACAACAATCGAACAATAACAGTTAAAAACACCAACGACCCAGACAGAATCTAAACTCCGCAGTTTTGCATTCGAAAAACAATCAACTCAAACAAACCAACTCGCCTAAACAGCACTACTCGACCAGAACCTGGACTCAGCTACAACGAACAAACTATTATGCAGAAAAGAACTCGACTAAATACTCGGGCAGAAAAATAAGCTCAAAACAACTTTCGGTAAAACGGCACAGTGGAACAGAACCAAGACTCGTGGAAATTTGAAAACTCTAACAGCAAAATCAATACTCAACACACAGGGATGAAATCGGTACTTAAACAAACTCGCGACTCGAACAATTATACACAGACTCGATGATTTCTGTACAAGAAACAGGACACGAAGAAATTTAAGTAACAATAATTGGGAAAATCACGAACCACTAACAACAACAATGACACAGTTGAAATGAATTAAACTATGACAACAATTCGACAGGATAATAGCAAATTCCACAAAGATTCAGCGACAAAGAAAACCAAATCAAAAACCGAACTCAACACTCGAATCTAAACTGAATAACAATCAAAGCTCAGCAAGCCGGGCGATTCAGACTCAACGGGCAAAACACGAACTAAAAATGCAACAGAACAATTACATGGCTCGGCAAAAATCAGAACAACAACACTCCCAAACATAAAAGAACTCGCAGCAAAGGAAACATGCTTAATTCTAAAAAAACTCGAACAGGACAGAAATTGGAAGGGATTTGTAAGTGTATATACGAGCTGAAGAAAAACAAAGAAGAGGGGAAAAGATGTGGTGGAAAAGTAGTGGTCTTTGTGGGGGTTTGCTGTGTGACAAAGAAAGGAAAGGAGGGTGCTTGTGAATTGATTGGATATAACAAAAAGAACAAAAGAAGAGATTGAAAACAGGCAACTAATACTTCGTATTAATAACAGTATGCAGAATCAATAGGAACTGAAAATTAAACTGTTTATAAAAATTGCAGAAAAATTACAATAATAAATTTTGGGAGTGAACTGAAACTAATCCTAATTCTAATCCTAAAACCTAATTCTAAGTTGCTCTTTTACAAGAGAAATTAAGGCTATTTATAGGAATTAAAGGAGATTTGTGGTTGGTGTGGATTAATCCCCACCATTCATTTTTGTTTGGTGGGATTAAATCCTAGCCCTCCATTTTTATTTTTAATTTTTTTTTTCTTTTTAGTTTTTAAATAAAAGTTCAGCTTTTGCACCAAACTCCCTCTTCTTTCCTTTTCTTCTATTTTGGTCCTTCTTCTTCTTTTTTTTCTCTTCTTTGACCTTTATTTCTTTATTTTGCCATTTCTTCATAATTTCTTGAATTTCCTGAAATAGAACAAAATTACTTATTAAAATACGAATTCAAACAATAAATAGGTAATAAAAATATGCAAAATTATGCACTCATCAAATGCCCCCATACCTATCTTTTGCTCGTCCTCGAGTAAAACAAAAAGAAAATCTAGATAAAAAGTCTTATACTCCTTTTCGTAGGTGTGACGGGTAATTTTAGGTTTACCAACCCGTTAAACCCATAGACGATCTCTACAGGAGGAGTGTTGTCTCCTAAGGGTTTACAGAAGATATACCCATAAAATCTTTGAGATAAGTCAGCAAGTATCCAACTTTCCTCTTTCACTCTAGCTTTCATTGGTGTCAACAAAACAATTTTGTAGGAAAATACATGCCTTAAAGATTATTCTAATAATAGCCAAGTTATAGGTTCCCACAATCCACTTGATTAGACTAAAAATTTACAAAAAATCCCAAGGTGTGTAGTGAATTTAAGGCCTTTGATGGATAAAATGCATACGAACATTTTCTCTTTTTCAACCAATATTGAACTGACCCAATCTCTATCAAAACAAGTATCTAGCCAAACTTCACGTTCTTAGCAGTTAGATCGACTGTGCAATGGTTGAGGTCCCAAAAGACTTTTGCATCAATACCCATTTAGCGAGTTTTAGGTCAACAATCCCAGATCACTAACGACCTTAGGTTGCTAGGCACAAAGTCCCCTCGGACTTACTTACTCGGGTTATTAATGAGCCCAACCTAGCCGATTTCCCTACTAAAAATTTATTATTACATAATTACACTATATTTATTGACTTTCTTTTTTTTCTTCTTTTTTTTTTCTTTTTTTTTTTTTTTCCTCTCTTTTTTTTTTTTTTTTTTTTTTTTTTTTTTTTTTACACAATAGGAACCCAATTTCGCAAAGGTTTGATTCGACATTGTTCTAACATGTGGGTTCTCTCTCAGGTATCGAATAACATTCCTATACAATTCTTCCATCAAAAGTCTTGTGCAAATGTGTCGTCTTGGACTTTTAAGCAAAAATTTGTTCGACACAAGTTTTATGAGGAAAACCTTACCTGACTACGTTCAAATTATCGAAAGGCATTATACATATAATTTTCGAAAAATAGTCAACACCAACTAGTTCTAGAATTTAAAGAGTGGGAAGGACAACTAAGCTAAAATATCTCTATTTTTGGATTTTTAAAATTTTTCAATTTTTTTGGATTTTTCAATTTTATGTATTTACACTAAAACCCTCCCCCATACCTAAATCATGCATTGTCCTCAATGTATGCAAAATTGTACGAGAATAAAATAGAGAGGAGGAAATACCTGATAGGGGATGACGGAGAATGACAAACTGCTGAAAAACTACGAAAGAAAACAACTCACACACGCACAAAATGTAACTCCCCCATGCCTACAATCCACTATGGGAGGTACAAAACAAATATTTACTAACCAATACCTGCTCGAGGGAAAACTACACATGTAACACAATCAACATATTTCAGAAACTCACCCAGAAAAATAGCATATACCACTCGAATGATCTGATTAGGCGCAAGAATAAAACTCATATTACTAACATCATTCATAGACCAATTAGACGCTTCTTCATGTTGTTTAAGCAAATTGATTACTTGAAATTCTTGGTTATGAATATCATGAGTTTCGATGAAAGATGGAGCATGAGTGGAAAATGTAGAAATAGAAACGGGTGGGGGTGGCTCTTCGAAAAATGTTTTACCAACAGAATTAGGATCACAAGAACTATCCTTATGTTGGGTTTCCCATTTAGAACAAATATTCATCATCTCTCCAAACATCTCTTCCGAGGTCAAATCCTTAAAAGATTCGTGAAGCTCTCGATTGGTCTCGTAATGCAATTGAAAATCTTGTTTAAGAAGAGACTCAATCTCATGATCGTCCAAATTTGACCTTGAAACAACCTCTGTTACTAGATCAGCTCCTATTGGTTGAGTATGAAGTTCTTCGGGTTTTTCGGGAAGAGGTTTGGAAGATGAAAGGAAAAGTTCACTAGAAGAAGATGATGGTTGTCTAGGTGAAGCCACAAACTCAGAATCATCGGGATTCTTCATTTCACCTAGAGAATGAAAGATGTCAGTATCAGAATCTTCTTCGTATAATTCACCACCGAAAGGAGTGTCAACTTGAACATTAGACCTAGGAGAAATGAAATTATCGAAAGTATCGATAGGTCTTTGAGTGATAAGAAATTCAGGGTTGACCTCGGGTGGATTCGGGGTGGTTATCGTCTCACGCTCACACATGGTGGCTAATTGATTCATTTGAAATTCTAACTTAGATAAGGCTTGAGCATTAGAGTTCAAAATTTGCCTATCTTGGGTCACGGTTTGCATGAAATCTGCTTGAGAAATCAATAAAGCCTCGATACTCTTTTCTAAGGTGTCAAGTTGACTCGGAATTGGATAAGAGTTCGGTTCTTGAAAATGTGGAGGCGGAGTTTGATAGTTATGACCTTGGTTCCATGAGAGATCGGGATAATCTCTCCAACCGGAGTTAGAAGACGATGTAAAATGGTCATTTCGAGAGGTTGGTTGAAACATGGCGTTGACTTGATAAGAGTCGGGGCCGTGTTGAAAATCGAGACTCGGAGAGTTGAAATTTGGGTGCCAAGATGTGTGTGAATGACCACTAAGGGTTTCTAAGGCTTCGAGTCGTCTAGTGAAAGCATCTAATTCAGAGTCGATTGCAATATCGTTTTCACTATAATGCAGATCACTAAAAGTAGACGACGCGTTATATACACTAGGTTCCCTAGTTGACTCATACCACATCGTATTATCCGCTAACTCCTCGTCAAAATCCCAACCTTGGTAATAACGATCCCTAAATGCTACGTACATGGAAAAGATTGATCAATGATAAAACCACGTAGCAAGAAAGTGCGAAAATGCAACACACAAAATAAATGGTGAAAAATCAAAAGAAAAATCTAACCTATGACACACTAAAAATTTCGTAAATTAAAAATTATTCAGACCGATTCGGCCAGATTAGAGCAGGCATTGCCAAGAGGCCAAACTCGTCACTTAGACACCAAATCTTAACAGCCAGGCGAACCTTAGACACTGAAGGTCGTGAATAAGTCTTAATTACGTTTATTTGATGCAACAAACAACAAGAAATATACAAAAACGATAAATAATTATGGATGCTTACACTACGTGTCCTAATCTAATAAAAAAAAATTTAACGTACCTTTGGGTCCTCCAGCGATCACCACAATTAAATAGGTACGAAAAATTAAAAACAAGAAATTAGAAATCTAGATGATGTGCTCCTAAGTGATTAAATGTATGATGCAACATTTATGTATTTACAATTAATTTTTTTTTGATTTTTCAATTTTTAATTTTTTTGTGATTTTTGATTTTTTTTTTTTTTTTGATTTTCTAAAAATAAAAAGGCGAAAAGAGTGAGATACGGGTTACCGAAGCATGCTTCCAAGAATTCCAATTTGTTCCGAGCTCCGTGAGAAGATTCCCGTAATTCCAAACTTTCCTAAAAAAAATAAAATAAAAATAAGGCAAGCGAAAGAAAACTAATCCGAAAAATTAAAAATTAAGGTGCGAAAAATAATTAATTCCCCGGCAGCGGCGCCAAAAACTTGATGTGGCAGAAATGTGTACAATTAAAATCGCAAGCGCACGATCATCGTTTTAGTATTTATGATTCGATCCACAGGGAATAATATTTATTTCGCATTCCTTAATTTTAATTTAATCGAACTAGGACAATTGGATTTTTTTAGAAAATTTTAATTTTACTATTTATTATCTAAAAGAAAATTTATACCATTATTATTCTATAAAAAAATGAAAAATGAACAAACTAAATTAATATGAAAATTCTAAAAATCGAAAAAGAATAATTTTTAGTTTTTTGAAAATTTGGATTTTAAACTATTTAATAACTAAATGTAAATTTAATCTATTTAAAAAAAAAAAATTTCATTACTATTCTACTTCTAAACTAATTTATTAAAAACAAAGAGAAAGAAAATTTAATTATTCTAAAAATTATTCAAAGAACAGAACAATTCGCATGAAACAATACTATAACCTCAGCTAAGAACACAGCAAGAAACAGCTATACATGGAATCTACTATTACTGCTAATTAACGACAACCAAGTAGACTCAGCCATGGTGATAAAAGAAAACCAACAAAACAGAGCACGGCAAATTACAACAGGTAACACAACAATCGAACAATAACAGTTAAAAACACCAACGACCCAGACAGAATCTAAACTCCGCAGTTTTGCATTCGAAAAACAATCAACTCAAACAAACCAACTCGCCTAAACAGCACTACTCGACCAGAACCTGGACTCAGCTACAACGAACAAACTATTATGCAGAAAAGAACTCGACTAAATACTCGGGCAGAAAAATAAGCTCAAAACAACTTTCGGTAAAACGGCACAGTGGAACAGAACCAAGACTCGTGGAAATTTGAAAACTCTAACAGCAAAATCAATACTCAACACACAGGGATGAAATCGGTACTTAAACAAACTCGCGACTCGAACAATTATACACAGACTCGATGATTTCTGTACAAGAAACAGGACACGAAGAAATTTAAGTAACAATAATTGGGAAAATCACGAACCACTAACAACAACAATGACACAGTTGAAATGAATTAAACTATGACAACAATTCGACAGGATAATAGCAAATTCCACAAAGATTCAGCGACAAAGAAAACCAAATCAAAAACCGAACTCAACACTCGAATCTAAACTGAATAACAATCAAAGCTCAGCAAGCCGGGCGATTCAGACTCAACGGGCAAAACACGAACTAAAAATGCAACAGAACAATTACATGGCTCGGCAAAAATCAGAACAACAACACTCCCAAACATAAAAGAACTCGCAGCAAAGGAAACATGCTTAATTCTAAAAAAACTCGAACAGGACAGAAATTGGAAGGGATTTGTAAGTGTATATACGAGCTGAAGAAAAACAAAGAAGAGGGGAAAAGATGTGGTGGAAAAGTAGTGGTCTTTGTGGGGGTTTGCTGTGTGACAAAGAAAGGAAAGGAGGGTGCTTGTGAATTGATTGGATATAACAAAAAGAACAAAAGAAGAGATTGAAAACAGGCAACTAATACTTCGTATTAATAACAGTATGCAGAATCAATAGGAACTGAAAATTAAACTGTTTATAAAAATTGCAGAAAAATTACAATAATAAATTTTGGGAGTGAACTGAAACTAATCCTAATTCTAATCCTAAAACCTAATTCTAAGTTGCTCTTTTACAAGAGAAATTAAGGCTATTTATAGGAATTAAAGGAGATTTGTGGTTGGTGTGGATTAATCCCCACCATTCATTTTTGTTTGGTGGGATTAAATCCTAGCCCTCCATTTTTATTTTTAATTTTTTTTTCTTTTTAGTTTTTAAATAAAAGTTCAGCTTTTGCACCAAACTCCCTCTTCTTTCCTTTTCTTCTATTTTGGTCCTTCTTCTTCTTTTTTTTCTCTTCTTTGACCTTTATTTCTTTATTTTGCCATTTCTTCATAATTTCTTGAATTTCCTGAAATAGAACAAAATTACTTATTAAAATACGAATTCAAACAATAAATAGGTAATAAAAATATGCAAAATTATGCACTCATCACATTCCCAGACTGTTCTAGCTTAGATTCTTTTAAAAGTCCAGGTAAGTTGTCGGAACGAGATGTCCAAGAGATAAGGGAGTCATATCACTTCCCAAGTGCCATTAAGGTTCGTCTCCCAAACCCATCAGATTGAACATGCAACTGGCATCCTGAGAGGATTTTTGTTCACTGGGGTGCCTTAGATGCTGGGTTCAGATTCCCGGTTGACAATTTTATCATTAGATTACTGGCGGAGTATCAGATCCACCCCTGTCAGTTGTATCCCAATGCTTGGAGGTACATCTCGATTTTCTTAATAAGGTGTCGCCAACTGGAGATTCATCCGACAACTACAATGTTTCGAAGTATCTTTGGGGCCAGCAACTCTTCCGACTCCAAGAAAGGATGGGTTAGCCTTAAGCACCGAGCTAAACTTCCACACATAGTGAATCCCTTCTCCTTTCCAGATTCACAGCATTTCTGGGAAAGGGAGTTTGTAGTTCTTGAGTGGAAAGGTGGTGACTGGGGCAACTTCTTTGTGAAGAGGTTTGGGTCCGTGGAGGACAGTTCACATTTCGTGTGTGACCTTACTGATTCAGAATTTTTGGATCGAGATAGGCTTCTTGCTGATGACGGCCATACACACTATAAAACATTTCTGAATGAAAAGAATCTATTTAGGCTGGCCTTAACTTTCTTTCCATTGAGGGTAACTTTCTTACTTGAGCTTATTATGAACTCTATTTGTTCTTATCCCGATATTCTTCTCTTTGTATTTCAGCTGCTGTGGAGATTGATAGTCGTCCTGAGAACCGGCCAACTGTTACTAAAAGGATGAAGAAGAAGGCTGAGGAGAAACTGAATCATACTAAGCCTCATATCCCTAACTTCTTGGAGCACCGCTCTCAAGGCGGTAAACGATCCCGAAACGCTGATGGGGACGTCAGGACTCCTTTCATACCTCCTTGGGGCATATGTGACCAAGACTCGGTCTTTGGGAGTCCTTATCTAGCCCTAGACTGGTCCAAGCTTTCAATCACTCCTCCTGACCGAGTGACAAGATGGATGAGTCTCAGCTCATGGGCGCTCAGGCCTTGTATCAGGTATGAAATTCCCTCTGTTAAGTTCAATACTGTTTTTGATTTTGACTCTGTATATTCCTTGTAGCTCACCCATTTCCTTGTTGCAGGCCAATGCTTACTTTTAAACTGTTTCGACTCAAGGCCGGGCTTTTAGGGATGAGAATATTAGCTTGAAGAATGACTCGGCAAGGTTCAAGGAAGAGATTGACGATCTGCACTCCCAAGTCGTTCGTGCTTAAGCTAATGCTGCATCTACCCGTAAACAACTTTCTTCTCTAGCCAAAAAGAAGGCATCTGATGCTGACAGGGTGATCCAGGCCTACCATAGGTCTCAACATTTTCTTAAGCTCATTGACGATCATGATGATGAGATGCGTCCCTTTAACATGTCTGTTGGTTGGGATAAGGCCATTAATGCTGTGAGTCATAGGCATCCATCTGTTGTCAACCCGGCTGATTTTCCTTGCCCAAATTGGGGTGTCAACCCGGCTAACTTAGCTTCTGGTTCGGGAACTAAAGTTGTTCCTCAGACATTAGGATCCGGCTCCAAAGGCAATCATCGACGCTCTGGATCCAACTCCAAGGGGGCTGTTCAAGTTGCTAGCCAAGACTCATCTTCTTCTGGCTCCTGTGGGAAGAAACCCCCACCTATAAAGAAAGTTGGAGTAGTTCGCCAACCCATCGCTGGCAAGAGACTGATTCGAAACGATGGTAGTTCTACTTCTGATTCATCTTCCGAGGAAGAAGGGGCCGAAGTTGCTAATGTTTAGCCAATGGTGATTGCCGAGCCCGGTGATGACTCCTGTGAAGACTCGAAGGAGGAGAGTGGCAAAGAGGAGTCTGGGGAGGAGTAGCTGGAGCTGGTTTGTGGCCTTGCATGGCCTTGTTAGCCGTATGTGGCTTTATATTTCTAGATTTCAATCAAGGTCCTTTGGGATCAAACTTTTATCTGTCTCGGTGATGTAACTTAACTGGTGGCCCTTCAGGGTCTTCATTTGTGCATTTGTTTCCTCATTTGTTTGTTTACTTGTTTTCGGTACTTGGTCTTTCTAGGCTTACACTCAGCAGGTGCTTGGTACATAAACAAAATTGCAGAATCATTGAAGGAAAACAAACTTGCATTAATAATACGAAATGGGTTCAACCCTTACATAACTTATTATTGTCCTACTCGGGGCGTTAAGCCCTGGAATGGTTTCATTGAACCTTATTTCTACTTCTCCTAATAGATAGATAAAAAAGGAACTTCCTTGCAAGGGTAGTTTAAATATAATAAATCTTGAGGTTCAAGGCATGCCAAATACGGGGTACCTCATTCCCATCCAAGGTCTCCAACTTGTAGGATCCCCGTCATAGCGTCTTCTTGACTCGATACGGCCCTTCCCAATTATGGGCTAACTTTCCTTTCTGACCAACTCCAGAGGCTTCTACCTTCCTTAGAACCAGGTCACCTTGTCGAAAGAATCTTTCCTTAACTCTCTGGTTATAGTGAAAAGAGGTTCTCTTCTGATGTTCAGTATTTCTAGCATTGGCTTCATCTCTAACCTCGTTAATTAAGTCAATGGCAAGTCTCATCCATTCTTCATTAGTTTCTGGTTCATATACCTCTATTCGAGGTGATGCTTGCATGATCTCTAAAGGCACAACTGCCTCAGCTCCATAAGCCAGCAGAAATGGGGTTGCCCTAGTTGTCACTTTACAAGTGGTACGGTATGCCCATAGTATGGGCAGCAACTCATCTACCCAAGTGTTCCTAGAGCATTCGACCCTCTTTTTCAGTCAATCAAGGATAATTCGATTAGCTACCTCAGCTTGCCCATTAACTTGTGGATGAGCCACTGAGGTAAAACAAAGCTCAATTGCATTCTCCTCACAATACTTCTTGAATTCTTCATTATTGAACTGTGTCCCATTGTTTGTCACCAAAATTCATGGGATTCCATACCTGCAAATTATGTTCTCCCAAAAGAACTGGGCAACTTGTTTGGTGGTTATCTTGGCTAGAGGTTTAGCCTCAATCCACTTAGTGAAGTAATCAATGGCCACTATGAAGAACTTCCTTTGTGCTGAAGCCATGGGAAAAGGACCAAGTATATCCATCCCCCACATCGTAAATGGAATAGGAGAGTTAATTGAAGTTAACATCTCAAGCGGTCGCCTTACAATTGGAGCATGTTTTTGACATCTCTTAACATAGTCTTATGCATCAGCCAACATCTCCGGCCAATAGAACCCTAAACGAGTGATCTTGTGAGCTAGGGCTCTACCCCCCAAGTGTTGCCCACAGATCCCTTTATGAACTTCCTCCAATGCTTCTCTTGCCTCTTGAGGCCTCAAACACTTCAAGTATGGGATGACGAATGACCTTTTGTACAGAATGCCCTCAGTCAAGGCGTATCTCAATGCTCTTACTGAAAGTTTTCGTGCCTCCAAGGCATTGTCTTGGAGCCACCCGGTTTCAAGGTGAGCTTTGATAGGATCTATCCAAGAGCCCCCTATATCAATTGGTGCCACTAATTTCGAGTTAATGGTCGGGGCCTTCAAGACCTGGAAGTAGACACTCCCAGCATAATTTTCTATCTCAGAAGAAGCGAACTTAGACAGGGCATCGGCCTTAATGTTTTCTTCTCTCGGAATGTGCTCAACATAGCATTCCTCAAACTGAGTCATAACAGCCTTTACGACTCTCAGGTATTACGCCATAGTTTCGTCCTTAGCTTCGAATTCACCATTTACTTGTGATACCACAAGCCTTGAATCTCCACAAACTTTATGATTCTTGACCCTCATGATTCTAGCCAAACCCAAACCAGCTATTAATGCCTCATACTCTGCTTCATTGTTGGTAGTAGGAAAATCTAACTTTAAAGCATACTCAACTGTGAACCCATCAGGGCTTTGCAAAACCAAACCTGCACCACTAGATTTTGTTTTTGATGCTCCATCAAAATAGAGCACCCAATATTCCTTCAGATCAGGTGTAAGTTCCTCTTCTTTTTTCTCTTTCCCAGGGGTAGTCACTATCTCTTGCCCCCCGACTTCTTGGTTGTTAATAGTGCATTCAACCACGAAGTCAGCCAATGCCTGAGCCTTAATGGTTGTTCGAGGCTTATATGTAATATCAAACTCTCCTAACTCAATCGCCCACTTAATTAGCCTTCCACTGGCCTTAGGGCTATGCAATATATTTCTCAACTGCTGGTTTGTCAGAACTTGAATCTTATATGCCTGGAAGTAAGATCGCAACTTCCTCGAGGTAGTCACTAATGCCAAAGCAAACTTTTCTATGGGTGAGTAATTCAACTCAGCCCCATGCAACACTTTGCTCACGTAGTAGATAGGTTTCTGGATTTTCTCCTCTTCCCGAATGAGGACAGCACTCAATGCTTGTTCAGATACCGCCAGGTATAGGTAAAGAGTCTCCCCAGGACTTGGTTTGGTCAACAACGGGGCTTCGGCCATGTATTTCTTCAGCTGTTCAAAGGCCTTTTGGCTCTCAGGAGTCCATACAAAATTTTTCATCTTTTTCAATGCTTGGAAGAAAGGCAAGCACTTGTCACCTGATTTGGAGATGAATCTCCCTAGGGCTGCCACTCGGCCCGTTAACTTCTGTACATCCCGTACAGAACGGGGTGGTTCCATGTCCAGAATCGCTTTGATCTTGTCAGGGTTGGCCTCTATGCCTCTTTTTGAAACCATCAGACCCAAAAATTTGCCTTGACCAAGCTCTTAACCAGCATATCATCAACATAGACCTCCATGGTTTTACCAATCAGATGGGCGAATATCTTATTCACCAGTCGTTGATAGGTAGCTCCTGCATTCTTTAGACCAAAAGCCATAACAAGGTAGCAGAAAACACCAAAGTCAGTTATGAAGGATACCTTTGGGATGTCATCCTTGTGCATATTAATCTAATTGTAGCCACTGAATCCATCCATGAAACTCAACATTTCATGCCCAGCCGTGGCATCTATTAGTGTGTCAATCCTTGGCAAAGGGAAGCAATCCTTAGGGCATGCGTCATTCAAGTTGGTGAAGTCTATACACATCCTCCACTTACCGTTGGCTTTCTTGACCATCACAGGGTTAGCCAACAATTCAGGGAACTGAATCTCCTCAATAAAACCAGCTTCCAAGAGTTTGTCCACCTCTTGCTTATTGGCCTCTTGCCTTTCTGGAGCAAAATTCCACTTCTTCTGCTTTATGGTCTTTCGCTTGGGATCGACATTTAATTTATGAGTTATGAGTTGGGGATCAATCCCTGGCATATAAGCCGCTGTCCAAGCAAACACATCACTGTTTTCTTGTAAGAATGTTATCAATTTGCCCTTCAAGGGTTCTTTCAGAGAAGATCCTACATAAGTAACTTTTCCAGGGTCGCCCAACTCTAGAGGTATGGGAACCAAGTCCTCTGCTGGCCTTCCTCGGTGTTCATCATCACCACGGACATCCATGTCTTCAATCGGGAGTACCTGCCCTCCGGCTCCATCAGCTCTCAAAGCAGCCACATAGCAACTCCTGGCCATTTTCTGATCTCCTTTCTGTTCCCCAACACCACTCCTAGTTGGAAATTTGACCTTCATGTGATAGGTAGAGGCAACAGCCTTGAACGCATGAAGTCCGGTCCTCCCCAAGATTGCATTGTACGTTGAGGTAGCCTTAATCACCAGAAAATTCAACATTTGAGTGGCTTCCTTAGGTTCTTGCCTGATTGTCACGGGTAACTGAATAGTCCCTTCAACCTTTGACTCGACTCCATTAAACCCGTATATCGGCATGTTGGTTGGTGTCAACTGAGAGTCAGTGTATCCCATCTTTACGAATGCGTCATGAAAAAAAATATCAATAGAAGCTCCATTGTCTATCAAGACTCGCTTCACCTCCGAATTTCCAACAATAGGGGCTATGGCCAACGGGTCGTCATGGGGGAATTTCACCCCTTCAAGGTCTGAATCATCAAACCCAATTGCTATTTCAGTCCTAGCACGTTTAGGGGCTTCTCCCACGATGTGCATCACTTCTCTGGCATATGCCTTTCGAGAGTTTTGAGTTGTTCCGGCCGCCGTTAGGCCTCCCCAAATCATGTTAATAACTGGCCCTCGAGGCTGTTGATTATGATCACGATCGCGATCGCGATCGTGTCATTGTCTCTTCTATCATAGTCCCTTCTTTGGGTTCCACGATCATCACCCTTTATGAACTTGTTCAGCTTCCCTTTTCGGATCAAGAACTCAATTTCATCTTTCAACAGCCTACAATCATCTGTATCATGACCCACATCACGGTGGTACCTACAGTACTGCTCTTTATTTCTTTTTTCGGGATCACCCCTAAGTGGCTTCGGCCATCGAAAGTCTTTATCCTTTTCAATATCTAACAAGATCTGACTCCTAGGAGCGTTCAGCCTTGCGTAATCAGAAAACCTCGGTCCCAAACCCTTCTTTGGTGGTGACTCAGAATCTTTGCTAGTCTGGGGATACTTGTCCCTAGCATCGTACTCTTGCTCTTGCTTTCGTTTCTTTGAGTCATTAGAACCCTTGCCATTGCCTCCTGCGGTTTCCTTCTTCATGCTGTCCTCAGCCTTGATATACTTGTCGGCCCTTCGTTGGAGCTCGACCATGTTTTCAGGAGGATGTTTTGCCAAAGACCTTTTAAAGAAGAGATCAGTGGTTCCGTGTTCCAGGGCTACCATGGCCACTTTATTTTCTAGATCAGTGATATTCAACGTCTCCTTGGTGAATCGCTTGAGGTAATCCTTCAAATTCTCGTTCTTCCCCTGCACCACATACATAAGGGATGCAGAACTTTTTTCATGAACTCTCCCACTAATGAACTGGCTGACAAAGGCGGCACTCAGCTCCTTAAAAGAGCCAATCGAGTTTGCAGGTAGGCGGCTATACCACCTTTGAGCCATGCCCGACAGGGTTTGAGGGAATGCCCAACATTTTAAGGCGTCACTCGCAGGCTGCAACAGCAGTGCGTTTGAGAATGTCCAAACATGGTTTGCGGGGTCGCCCGTTCCATCATAAGCCTTAATCGTCGGCATCTTGAACTTCCTTGAGATGCGGGCATTCATTACCTCTTCAGTAAACGGAGGTGTGGGATCATCAGGATCCCCAAGAGGCATCAGATCCTTGGGGTTACTTCTGGGGGTCTCCACCCTTGTCGATTTTTCAATTGGGGCTTCGGCCCTTCGCTGTCTCCTTGAAGGCCTCTCCAGATTTATAATGGGAATTCTCCCTAGGGCTGGAGGAGGTCGAATCAGACTTTGCCTTGCTTGCTCCCTAGCAATATCATCCTTCAACCTTTGGATCTCAGCCTCATGAGCCTTAATCCTTTCCTCAGCCGTTTGTGGAGGTCCATCATGGATTCTTTGGGAACTCCTTCGAGGTTCTCTACTAGCACGTCGCCTCCTTGGGGCTTCTTCGCGATCATCATCGTCATCCTCAGATGTCGAATCATCAGTATAGGGGCCGGAGTAGTCATCGTACTCTCGATCTCGGATCTGTAAGGCATGACCGCTAGGTCCAGGTTCCCTTTGTCGAGGGGGGGTAATTAGGCAACCCATACATCGGGTTGGTATTCAAGGGGAGATCCGTAGTGTGGATCTGTATTCCCGGGGGTAGTGTTCGACCAACATTATCAAGAGGAGAAACCACCATTTGAAGAGGGTTAGTTTCTTGGTTTTGAGGGATAATCACAGGTAAAGTTCCCTCAACATGGGGAATCGTCCCTGAGGGTTGAGAGTCTAGAGGTTGAATGACCGTCCCTGTTGATGGGGGTAATTGTCCTTCTTCAGCGGTGATAAGCGGATCAGAGGTGGCAGGTGGAGCAGAGCTAAGGGGTATGGCCTCAGTCGATGTTGTTCTTCGTGTTTGAACCATGGTTGATGTTGTCGTCCCACAGTCGGCGCCAAATGTTGTGGAATAAAAACTAGGTTATGATTTGTAATTAATGCTAGGGTGGTTGAGCTTCGAGCTTTAATGGCTGTTTCCGTGTTACGAGACTGATCGGTCCTCACAGAGTGCCTACGTATCTCGTTATTGAGAATCAAGCCAAGACGTAGTTCTAGGTGATGGTGCCCTCGAGGCTATTGCGGCGAGAGCTCACCTAGGACGCAGTGGCTTGTATGTCCTTATTCGAGGATTAAGCCAAAATGTAGTTCTGAGATGAGGGGTAAGACCCTTTATATTGGCTGAGAAGCCCTAGAATTATGGTAAGAGTCAGAGACTTGGTGGACAAGTCTTCCTTGAGGAAAGTTCCAGATCTATTCCTTGTAGGAATCAGTTTCCATGTTGAAATATGTATCTTGGAGGCTAAGTCAGGCAGGAGTGATATCCTTGTTTGACTCTTATTTGTTGAGCTGATTATTACCCTTGATATTAATTACGAAATTAATATTGTAAATAGGGTTTGGGCCCATCTGGTGGGTCCCACGTTTGGACCATTCTGGGTCTAATTAATGCCACATTAAATGTGTCTTTAGGGCTTACTTTTAGCCCATATCCCTACTCCTGCTAGACTTAGCATCCAATTCAACATGGAAACTGATTCCTACAAGGAAGGAGTCTAGAACCTTCCTCAAGTAGGTGGCTTGCCCACCAAGTATCCAAATCCTACCATAATTCTAAGGCTTCTCAGCCTATATAAAATAACGAGATTCGTAGGCACTCTGTGAGGACTGATTAGTCTCGAACACGGAAACAGCCATTAAAGCACGAAGCTTTCGAACCCTAGCATTAAATACAAATTCGTAACCTAATTTTTATTTCACAACAAGTGTATATCATAAATCAAACACGGATGCAATATCTCTATTATAATATTGTTATTACCGATAAAACATGTTTAAAATATTAACTATAATTTATGAAAATTATACTTTATTTGTGAAGTGAAAATAATTTTTTAGTTATGAATTTAGCAAAAAAAAAAAAAAAAACTTCCTCCTTGCTGCAAAAATAGGGCTCATCACTTCTCCTAGACTAGAAGTCCAAATCCAATCATAGTACTAGGCACGTGAAATGAAGAAATAAATAAAGAAAAGGGCACACGGTGTGACAATGATGGGACGACTATGGAAAGTGCATGACCAAAGTATGGGGAGTAGTAGTATACACTGTGGTATATACAGTTCAAACAAATGACAAATCTCAGATTTCTGATACTTTCATCGAGCCCACAATCACAACTTCCCGACAATTCATGTCAATGTCAAAGCGGCCACCACCATCATTTAACATCTTTTCCAAATACAACTAACTTTTTCTTATCCCACTCTAAGAATAAAATAATCTCTGTGACATTAAAAAATCTTTGTACACAATATTGATAAAGTATCAAATTTATTTTTGCACAAATTTCAATATATATATTAAATATAATTTCATAAATACTTTTGGAATTTCATTTTAAAAAAATTGAAATAATTATAAAATTATATTTTAAGTACACCTTAACGTGTAAAAAATAAGTAGACAACGTAGTTCAGACGGAAGGAACACTGGGTACCACTTCAATTTGGTGGACATACTTGAACGTACCAAATATGAAAGATGATACTACATAAATTTCATGTTCTTAATTTTTATTGTTTACAATATAAAGTGTACACAAAGTGATAAATACAAAGTTTATTGTACCGATGAAATCGAATGAAACGTGATTTATTGTTTACGATATAAAGTGTACACAAACTGATAAACACAAAATTTATTGTACCGATGAAATCGAATGAAACGTGAATTTGAATCCCCTAATATATGTGAGGATGTTCCCACATAATAATAATAATAATAATAATAATAATAATAATAATAATAATAATAATAATAATAATAATAATAATATGAACAATAATATCATAATTTAAAAAATCAAATATAATTAATATATGGGCCGGGTTCCAAACGATTACTAGATTGTGAAGTATATAGATTACATTTATCAAATGAGTAACGAAAATCGAAGAATTTGATTGCGAATGCATGATCATGAGAACCTAATACAATTATTGTAAGCCTAATGTTATTAGAAATGAAAAAAATCGGCAAAAGCACAATCGGGAATGCCTACAATTGACATTGATGATCCAGTAGCATACTTATCATATACATTTAATCGCAAATTAATATTCAACAAAACAGTGAATATAGATTTTGAAATATGTACATAAAATTAATGAATATTAACAAATGTGTTTGCAGTTATTCATGCATGCATGAGGGAATATCCACTATGAATGATATAACTCCTCAACTAATTTTATTATTTATGCATGGTACATATATTCTTTACTTCTTGTCACTGCATAGTGATATTAAAGAAACTAGTCAACGAATTAAAGATTCAAAATGAGAAAGGATTAAATCTTTAGAAATTTTAAAAGTACCAGTTAAGCATTTAAAAATAGTACTTAATATATAAAAATAGTACTAGAAATGTATCTCGATAGTACTAGAAATGTATCTCGATCATGGACTGATCCTTTATTTTCTGAATGGATTTAGCTATAAATATATAAAAATAATATGATTAATTACCCGCTACTCTATCAATCTAATATTCCCTCCGTTCCAATTTACATGTCCCTTTCAAAAAAAATACGCTTATTAAGAAAAAGGTTGGTTGGATAAGGTTTTTCACTAAATAACCTTAATAAATGCATTGAAAAATGAGAATAGAGTTAAGTTTTAGAGATTTCAAGCATTGAAAATACATAAATAAGGGTAATTTTGGAAAATTATACTTAAATTTGTATAGAAAGAAGAAATATTTGTATGGAAAGAATAGGGGGACATGTAATTTGGGACAATTTTTTTTGCAAAAGGGACATGTATTTTGGGATGGTGGGAGTAATTTTCGAATATGCTACCAGTCATTTCACAACTTTAGTGTATTTAATTCATTACAAAAATTTTCAATAATGTCTTTGTGCTTAAAAAGGGCATTAGAAATGTTTTTTTTTTGTTTTGCTATTGTATGTGAATTGCAAGCCTATATACAGTAGAACCTCGAGAATATTCGATAAACGAATATTTTTTTTCGATTCCGACATAATAAAGATAATGCATTTTTGACCTCGATAAATAAATAATCATGATTAATGAATAAAATTTTTCAATACCGAGCGTATTAATTTATTGAAATTTAATTATATTGTTTTACAAAATGTTGAAAAATTGATAAATTTCTTTTCCACACTAATTTTGAGTTAAATTAATAGGCATCCTTTATATATATATATATTATATTTAGTAATGTACTAATTTGTCCTTCCATCATATTATTATAAAAAAAATGTTTGTCATGGGAATTGAACCCATGACTTTTATGTAAACAAAGATTTATTTTCACATCTCTAACCACTGCACCAAAGAAGTTTTTAGAAATTTTTAGTAACTCATTAAATACATACTCCAAGAACTCATTTGTTATAATGTTCAATATTTGCCAAATTGTTCATCGGACTAATCGGAGATTTACTGAGCAAAGTTCAAGTTTTAAATTACTCGATTCTTGAGGTTCGCGAGACTAATCGAATTTTTAATATTTAAAATTTATAAATATTATAAATATCTTTCAATGTAAATATTTAATATTTTATAAAATTCATATATTTTATCAAGTTAAACCCGTGTCAAACATAAGTTGAACCGTTTATATTCAAACTTTTTTCATAATAAGTTAAATCGATTCAAGATTTCAAGCTTTATGAATCAAGCTTCGAGATTAAAATTAAAGGACCAATCGATGGAACTTTTTACCCGAGCTTGAGCTCGAGTGTGGCAATGTTCGACTCGACTCGATTACAACCCCTCTCTCATTGCTATTGACCTTTATGTAAAGAAAAGATTATTTTCACATCTCTAACCACTGAACCAAAGAAGTTTTTAGAAATTTTTAGTAACTCATTAAATACATACTCCAAGAACTCATTTGTTATAATGTTCAATATTTGCCAAATTGTTTATCGGACTAATCGGAGCTTTACCGAGCAAAGTTCAAGTTTTAAATTACTCTATTCTTGAGGTTCGCGAGACTAATCAAACTTTTAATATTTAAAATTTATAAATATTATAAATATCTTTCAATGTAAATATTCAATATTTTATAAAATTCATATATTATATCAAGTTAAACCCGTGTCGAACATAAGTTGGACCGTTTATATTCAAACTTTTTTCATAATAGGTTAAATCGATTCGAGATTTCAAGCTTTATGAGTCAAGTTTCGAGATTAAAATTAAAGGACCAATCGACGGAACTTTTTAGCTGAGCTTGAGCTCGAGTGTGGCAATGTTCGACTCGACTCGATTACAACCCCACTCTCATTGCTATTGGGCAAAATATTTTGATAGACTAGAAAAAAAAAAAGTTAAGGAAAACAAAAAAAAAATTGGAGATGAGATTTGAACTTCATATTACTCCCTCCGTCCCAAAATACATGTCCCTTTTGCAAAAAAAATTATTCCAAATTACATGTCCCCCTATTCTTTCCATACAAATATCTTTTCTTTCTATACAAATTTAAGTATAATTTTCCAAAATTACCCCTATATTTGTATTTTCAATGCTTGACTTCTCTAAAACATAACTCTATTCTCATTTTTCAATGCATTTATTAAGGTTATTTATTGAAAAACCTTATCCAACCAACCTTTTTCTTAATATGCGTATTTTTTTCAAAAGGGACATGTAAATTGGGACGGAGAGAGTATATATTAGATAAACATTTAGATAAAACACATAGTTAGGTCAAAAAAATTTATAAAAAAATAGATCATAGATACTCTTTTAAAAATAAAAAATTTAAAATGTCTAATTGTATTATTGAAATATGATACTTAGTAGATAATATATCACAATGTACATGAATACAAACCAAAATTTTAGCAAATTTTAATATAAATTATAAGAATATTAAATCACTATCACATTACCACTTCCACGCCACCACGACCACGACATGCACCACTACCAAAATTACAAGAATTTTGTCTGTAACAACATGAACACCACCACTTACACCACCGAAATCACCAATATCAAAGCAAAATCACTTGGAATTCAACTAAAGTTCCCAAAACTTAAACGTAAATCACTAAAAAATTTAAACGCAAATTACAAGAATATTCCAAATTAGAATTGTGTAAATATTCGAAACAGTTGGTAATGGTGTTGATGGTAGTAAATTGAGTAAAAATGTCATTGGTCGACGTTACAAACTTAGATGTATTGAGAGAGGGATGAATGAATTAGTGGAGATGTGGTCAGGAATGTGACTGGAATTCGTGACAAACATGTTCATCAGTTGCTTTCGGAGTGGTGGTCAATTTGGTGACAACAAAAAATCACAGAGTGATGATGGTATATACACACACTTCCTCACTCTCATCCATTCACACATTATACATTTGTGTGTGTATATCACGAATGATGATGACAAACTGAATGAGGTGGTCATGATAACGGTGGTGTTAATCAAGTGATGGTGTGTAAGGTCGCCGAAAATGGAAGGGGCATAGGAATGGATATTGGTGAAGATTGAGATGTAAATTAGATTTGAATGTGTGGTTATGATTAGTTTTTGATTCTCATATCTATAAAAATCTTATTTAGCACTTAGCTATAAATATACACGTGAGTCTAATGACTTGTGATTAGATTTAAAAATCTAATCACAAGTCATTAGACTCACGTGTATATTATTTAGAACATGAATTGTTCTTGACAGACTATTAGCTACCAATTTAAATGCTGGTATTCCTCCGTTAAAGGTACTAATTTCCTTAAATGTAATTAAGAATGTAGAAAGAAATTTTGAGTTTAATTGTCAAAAAAATGCCTAGGCTATACATAGATATCAGCCTGCCCACATCGCAAACCTTGAGAAGAAAAAGAAAAAAAAACTTTCTATAAAATAGCCGCACATCACATTAAAAAGGTGGTTTAGTCTAATGATGTAATAGACGTACCCATTTCCGAATTTCTAAACACATAAATAAAATAACGGAGTATAGTTGTTAAAAATGTAACCAGACTAATTTACCAAGATATCTTTGTAATTTAGATCATTATACCTGACTGAATTTGAAAAACCTTTATAAATAACTAAATTAGCATATGTGGAATATATTACCGTGGAGTCTAAATAATTTTAATTTTAAAAATTCTATATTAAATATACTAGGAGTGAATTTAATCGTGAAAATATTTTTCTTTTAGATACTCTACAAAAAAATTAACATTAACTTTGTTTAAATTAATATTTTTGATCAATTGACAAAATACCAATGTGTACATGCATTAATAATAGAACGGATTGTACATTAAATGCATGTAGCCCTACTACGATATTTATGATCCGAGTTCTATATTTAGGGATTTGTTTATTGATCTGTACAATATGACCTTGTCACTAAAATAGAAATGAATAAATGATTTAGTCATATACAATAAATGAACTTGTAATATCACTCCTCCATCAGGCTCCATGGCTCCATGCATGCAATATTTATTCGTGCATGCATATGACGAAGGATTATCAACAATAAGCAAAGATATTACTCCGTAAATTAGTATATACGTTCGTATTTATATTATGCATGGTATTCTTTTCCGTTGTCACAGTAATGCATATATATTGTTTCATCATTAAGCAGGGGTCACATATTATTTAGGAACTAGTTCAAATGAAATGTATGTATAAAATAGAAGACTGAAAGTACTATTTAAAAGATTCGACGACTGATTCTCTCTATTTTCATTTCTAAATTGCTCATCCTTTACCGTCTATAAGATATCCAGTTCTGTTAGACCTCAGCTAACAATCTATAAAGGAAGAACCTAGTGCATGTATGTGGGAAAATGCAATTCCTTTATAGCTTTCTCTATATTTTTTTGTATTCAGAAAGTTTTGGTATGATTTACTGTTCAATTTAATCTTTAGTATTGTTACTTCTTTTATGGAGTAATCACATGCAGTGCGAGTCATTTCACCAACACTAGTGTATCCAACTTCTATATATTTTAAGAATATCTTTATGCAAAAGATGTCCTCTTCTGATGTACTTGTTGCTTTTGTACGGGAATTGCACGTTTAGTGACTCACAATCCCGGAATCAACAGGTCCAGTAGTAGTCCTAACCCTTAAGTTTAGAAAACGTCAATCCGAACTTACCATTTTTAAAATTGGTATCCTTCTTAGAGATACTACTACAATAATTTTTTCTTTCAAATACAGTAATTTTTTCTTTCAAATTGAAGCACGATTAAATTATCTATTAACAATACTATCAAGTAGTAAAGAAGTTTTTATTGAGATTAGTGGTGTGAATTCTAGAAATAGGTAATTAGGATTTATTTTGTAATTTCCAGTTGTACACACTAGATAAGTTAGTTAGAAAGTTAGTTAGTTCCCGCCTATCCTTTTAGTTACTTGTATATAAGTAACCGAGCATAGATTGTATATATCACTTCTTCATTTTCAATCAATATAGTTCTCCTTTCTTTTTCCTTCGTTTATGAAAACTATCATGGTATCAGAGCTTGTTGAAGTTTTAATGGCGTCTTGCCGTGAGATCGGTTATTCTCAAACGTTCTTATCCGGCTAATCTCAGGTGTTCTTGTTCTTTCTTCGTAGTTAAGAACTCTTAAAGATTCATCGATTGCAATTGCATAATTTGATAAAGATTACGTTTATTTCTTGTGATTCATCGTTTCAATTTCATCAATCGACTAAGTGATTTCTTGTTTTTGATCATAAATTTCTTGCTTATTTCTTCAGAATCTGTTGCGAATATAGATATAAAACAACTCTGTATTTGCATTTTTCAACTAATCTGTTTCACTGAATTCTGAATCGATCTGTTTTTTATGTATTTGTCGATCATAATCGATCTCCTATGATTTGATCTTTGCGATTGTGTATCTCTGAATTGATCAAGTTGAAATCTGTGATCTTCGATTTTGAACTATTTTCTTTCATTCGTATTGTGTATTTTTCACACTAGACTAAACAAAACTCAGTTTTATTGGCTAAAACTACACATTTACAAGGAAATCAAGTGTCTATTATATTCATCCATCAGATGCTTCAACTACTCAGCTTGTTTCTGTAAAATTTTATGGCTCTGGTTTTCATAATTGGAAACGCTCTATAGTGTTGACATTATCTGCTAAAAACAAGCTAGGATTTGTTGATGGAACTATTGCAACTCCAGACCTGACATCTATTGACTACAAGTATTGGGAAAGATGTAACAATCTTGTTATCTCTTGGCTTATATCTAATCTAGATGAGACAATAGGGAAGAGTGTTCTTTTTTTTTTTGTGCAAACTGCTAAAAGAACTGGCAAGATCTTAATGATCAATTTGGTTATAATTCTACGGCACAAGTTTATTCACTTGAACAACAGCTCTTAGAACCATCTGAGTTCTTTACTAAAATCAAAACAATTTGGGATGGATTAAATGATGCAAATCCCTTGCCGTACTGCACTTGTAATCAGTGTACCAGTAATTTGTCTAAGATTGATTCAAAAACAACATGAACACAGAGTGTTACAATTTATAATGAAGCTGTTTGATCAGTTCTCTCAAGTTAGGGGAAATGTGCTCATAATGCAGCCTTCTGATGGGTTTTCCGAGGCAACAAACGCAGCGGAAAATAATAATTAAAACAATAAAATTGAAACCCAATCGCAGGATCCATGCAAAACAAGACGTTTAATTCGTAGTTATGAACGTTTACCTTAAATGGAGCTTTAATAGTTGAGAAAAGGATGACTAATGGAGTTCCTTGTTGCATCACCACGCAACCCTTTTGCAAAATTACGTCGCCAAAGTAGTCCAAACGAACGTTTGATCGTCCAACGATCACTAGAGCCGGTACTAGCCGTATATCTGCCCCATCTCTCTTTCTCTCTAGCCTCCCAAACGTTTTGAGCAGCTAGGGTTTTTCTCTAAAAACAAATTTCAAAGTATGACCCTAAACAATACATCATAATGTATTTATAGGAAAGAGAGATTGGGCTAAAACCCTAAATCGAAACCCATTCTGATTTGGTTTTACTATTAAATTTGAATTCTATTTAATTATAATTAAGACCAGCTCAATTAATTAAATATCTAATTTCGAATTTATTGATTTAATTTAAATTTGTAATTTAAATTAAAACTCCTTTTTAAGCATTCTAATTGTGTAACCCTTTAGGTTATTATTACGTTGACAATAATTTTAATATCCAATAATAAAATTATAAACAATGAGCGGCATCTAATAATACATCATTGCTACCTAAGTAATAATAATTGGTGATCCAATTAAACCTTTCGTAATATAATGTTTCCGTGTAATATAATCCCTTTAACCAAATATTATGGATTAAACTCGAGGCATGTTATTAGTCATCCTCTTTAACGTTTAATCCGGGTTTTCTTGATCAATGAGTAGACTATTAAAACAAAACAATATTTGAGCATGGCCATGCATTTTCATAGTCTCACTCAATTCAATCAAGAGGTCAATAATATTTCTCCTAATAATAAGAGGGTTAAATCTTATATCTATCATTCATAATTTTCATACAACTCATAATATACCCGATGCCCACTTTTATCATCACCCGGTCAAATGTAACTTTTAATGTAGTCAAAGTATATTAATCCTCGTATAGAAATATAATGATCTCAAGTCTAAGGATCATTACACCATTATCACTGTGAGTCTTACTAATGACTTTATTAACATGTAGAATCTCACCGTGGGTTAATCCAGTACCATGTATAATATTACATGCACCTATGTTCTTGACTTTAGTATCACTATACCTATGACCAATGAGATGTGGTCTGTTGGTGTATACTGAAAATATTTATTTGAAGTATATACATTTATTTCTGGCCTATTTTATTGAGAATCATTTAAATGTTTACATGTTGTCTAAATATTATATATTGTGAATAATCTAGTATCAAATGGGATACAGAATATTAGATTATTAAATACGGTTTATATAATATAATATGGTTCACAACACAGGTGGTGTTAGACAATCCACTGGAATGGATGTAGTATTATTTAGATTAGTTTATATTGACTAATAAATAATACTAGTATACTTTGTGTATATTGAACAGGATCAAATTTAGAATTGTTCCCTTATACTGATTAAGAAGGTGAACTAAGATTCTATGTTATTATTAATGCTTAGGTTCTTAATCCAGATATAGTAATTGACACGTGTATATTATTTACATGCTTTGATTTATATATGAAATAATTCTTTTGATTTATTTCATTATATTTTGGGTGATGAAATAATATATATGGTGGATATTATTTATTGAAGGAATCCATGTCCTGATAATATTCGGGTTAATGATGTCCCCTTGAAAGCTCAAAAAGATTTAATTATGTGAAACCCTGCAGGTGGATTTATTCCAGCATAATTAAATAAAGGTTGAGTGGATAATCAAGGATAAAAGATATTAATTAAATGAATTATCAGTAATTTATTTAATTAATGGACATGCAATATTTTAAACATGGGGAATTTAATAAGCAAATAATATTGGAACCGAATTAATTAATTAAATTACGGTATTAGGAAAGGTAATGCAAATATTAATTCTTTAGTGGATTGAATTAATATTTAATTACATTGGGCTAGGCTCAAGATGCAATTAGAAGGCCCAACCTAATTATCCATGATCCCTATTGTAGCCTATATATATTCCTATTCTCTTCTTGCTGGGGGCTGGTCGAAAAACATTTTGTAGCCACCCAGGAGCAAGAAGAGAGGTTAACTTGAGAAGACGAAGGCCACACTTCGCTCAAGGGAATTTGGGAATACAATAGAAGAGCGTGGAATCAACCGTTAACAAGGTGATTTTTCTATTCGTACTCGTTAATGTATTGTATCAAAAATCGTAGTGCCAATATCTGATTGTCCTAACAATTGGTATCAGAGCTAGGTTCAATGGTTCTGCGATTTTTGATACGATGTCCATGTCGTAATTATATATGCACGTATGTATGGTGGTGTGCTTGGATAATAATCTTTTTGCAGGTTGTTTAGTATCCACTATTATGGCCATGTATATTTTAATTATGTGTTTGGATCCCACGTGGTTTAATCGTGGTTATTTTGTTTGGTTTCCACGTGGTTTATCGTGGTTGTAAAACACGAGGGTTGATCGTGTTAGAATAGATTTACAAAATTAGTTTTGTATTAGATCTATTTTTTTGTAATTGTTTGTTGGATTTTATCAAGATCCGGGTAATTTGTAACAATTATGTGCGATCGGAAATCAATTCGGAGTTGTTTTTGTTCCGCTGCGAAATTTGGATGGGGTTGCTGTTGTGTTCATCAAGTCTCGAAGGTACTGTAGCAAACCGGTACTGTAGCAAACCGGGTACTGTACCAGTTTGGCGGCTGTTGCAGTTTGCAGATTTGCAGAAAATTTTCTAGGCCTGCTGAAATTGTTTAATGGGCCATAATAGTGGATTTAATTATTGTTTTAATTTTTAATTCCGCTATTTAATTTTAATTATTGCATTAAATAATTATTATGTTTGTTGTTAATTATGTGTGTAATTTTTTATTACATATTTAACATAATTAGGACGACATGGACATTAATTTTATTTATTGCTTTAATTTTATGATGCATGCTGCTATGTTATGTGTTCTTTGTATTGTTATTTTTATAACATGTAGACCTCGAAAAAATAACATAGGGCGATGCATCTAGATAAAATTCCTCAATTTTAAATAAAAATTCTAAGTGGGTGAGGGAATTAATTAGGAATTAAATCCCATGGTCTCCATTATTGTTTCTATGTAATTTAACACCGAGACGAATATAAATTATATACATGCCACCCATCGTGGCTTATGATTTATGGTGTCAGGTAGTGTTATGGATATTACTAGAACAAACTTACTAAATTAATTACGAATATTGAAAGGTATACATGCCACCCATCGTGGCGTACCAAGTTTCATAGAATTCGATTAATTAGAAGGGTGCTAATGATTGAATATAGATTTTCAATATAGAGAGAAAGGATGATTCTGTCTAGAAAGGGGTCTTAAGTGATGCCTCTTGACAATGCTCCCCCCGATCTGGGAATTATCCTATTATCGATTATTGATTTGAAATATTTAATGGTGGTATTCGGTCTTTTTATTAATTTAGGATTTCATAATGGTATACACTTAGCTATGAAAGGTAATATATAGTCCACCCAAACGTGGCGTATTATTTAGTAATAGGACCGAAGTAATATTTAAACGAATTAAGTGGTATATATGTCACTCATCGTGGCGTACCAGATGCTTATGGTGTTTAAATATTAGTGCATTAATTTTAATTAATTGTTAGAGGAAACCAATAGGTTTTAAGATTTATGCAACTATCTGATTATGTGCTACATGTATGATTCTCAGGATTAGATCATTATGGGCTTTAATCCACTATTCACCATACCTAAGGATAACAAACTTACTGGACCGAACTATATTGAATGGAAACGTAATTTGGACATAGTGTTGACTGCTGAGGAGTACAAATTTTGTACTTATGAACCCAAGCCAGATCAGCCTGCTGAAGATGCTCCTGAAAGTGAGAAGGAGTATTATAAGCGGTGGGTTAAGGCCGATGAGATGTCGCGATGTTACATTCTGGCAGCAATGTCGGGTGTTTTGCATCATCAGCATCAGGCTATGCCCACTGCTTCAGATATGCTCTTTAATCTCAAGGAACTTTTTGGAGAACAGAATAGGGCTGCTAGGCAAGTAGCAATGAAGGTTTTAATGAACACTCAGATGGTTGAAGGAACACCTGTAAGGGATCATGTTCTCAGAATGATGTCTCATCTGAATGAGATGGAGATCCTTGGTGCTGATATTGATGGGGAAACCCAGATCGATATCATCCTTATGAGCTTGCCCAAAAGTTTTGAGCAGTTCCGCTTGAATTACACCATGAACAAAAGGATGTATAGTCTCGCGGAACTTCTGACAGAACTTCAGGGAGCTGAAGGACTCTTTAAGCAGAATGTTCAAGTGAATGTGGCCGAGAAAGCTTCTTCATCTAAGCCGAAAGGTAAGAAGAAGGAAAAGACTCAGACATAGAAAGCTGGAAAGATTGCTAATGTAGTGGGAGTTCAAGGTGGTGTGAAAAAGCCTAAAGGCAAGTGCTTCGGGTGCAAGCAGTCAGGTCACTGGAAACAGGATTTTCCTCTTCCTAAGAAGACAAACAATACTGGTATGTCTCTTTCTCTAGTTACGGAAACATACATAGCGGCTATATCTACGAGCACTTGGTGTGTAGATACAGGAGCCACTGACCATGTTTGTAACTCATTGCAGGGGTTCCAGCAATCCAGAATGCTTAGAGATGGCGAGATATATGTGTTCATGGGAGATGCTACGAAAGTAGCAGTAGTTGCAGTTGGAATAATTACTTTATCTTTTGGCGATGATAGGATTTTGGTTTTGAACAATTGTCTTTATGTACCTTCGTTTAGAAGGAATTTAATTTCGGTTTCTAAACTTGCCATGGATGGTTATAATGTTTGTTTGGATCGTAATGTTTCTATTATGATGAATAAACGAGTTATATGTTCTGGTACATTGCAAGACAATTTATATATTATTAATCCTATCCAACCAATGCTGTAACAAAAGGAAACTAATAACATTCTTTCTAGCTCAAATAAAAGAAAGAAACCTTCTAAATTGAACCAAACATATCTTTGGCACTTAAGATTAGGTCATATTAACTTGAGGAGGATTCAAAGACTGGTAGTAGATGGGCCATTAGGCTCGTTGGCAGTGGAGCCATTTCCAGTTTGCGAATCCTGCTTGAAAGGTAAGATGACTAATAGGCCTTTTAAAGCAAAGGGGAATAGAGCTAAAGAAGTGTTAGAATTGGTACATACTGATTTAAGTGGACCTATGAGTATCCAAGCAAGAGGAGGTTATGAGTATTTTGTCACTTTCATTGATGATTATTCTAGATATGGGTACATTTATTTGTTGCGCCGTAAGTCTGAGTGCTTTAAAAAATTCAAAGAGTACAAAGCAAGTGCGGAGAAGCGACATCTTGGAAAATGTATCAAGTCACTACGATCAGATCGTGGTGGCAAATACTTGCTTGGAGAATTTAGGGAATATTTATCAAAAAATGGGATTGCATCCCAGTTGTCTACACCTGGCACACCTCAGCAGAATGGTGTAGCAGAGAGAAGGAATCGGACTCTTTTAGAAAGTGTTAGATCGATGATCAGTTATTCAGATTTACCCAAGTCGTTCTGGGGATATGCTATAGAAACAGCGGCTTACCTTCTAAACTTGGTACCTTCTAAGTCGGTTCCCAAGACTCCAATAGAATTGTGGACTGGTAGCAAACCAAGTCTAAGACATATTCGGATTTGGGGTTGTCCAGCACATGTGCTGAACAAGAACGCGACCAAGTTAGAATCTCGTACGGAAGTAAGGCTGTTTGTAGGCTATCTCATGGGAACGAAAGGTTATTCATTTTATAGTCCTAGGGATCGAGATATCATTGTTAGCACCAATGCTAGATTCTTAGAAGAAGACTATATAATGAACCATAAACCCATGAGTAGTATCGTTTTAGAGGAACTAGTGGGAAGGACAGATAATCCCCAAGTGCCAATTGTATAAGTAGATCAACCACAAGAAAATGCACAACCTGTCACTAATACCACACCGGTGCTTCGTCGTAGTGGGAGGGTTGTTCAACAACCTGATAGATTCATGTTTTTGGGAGAGTCCTCGGACTTGGTCTCTAGTGAACATGATGAGGATCCCAGGACATACGAAGAAGCAATTCTAGATAAAGATGCAGATCTTTGGCAAAAGGCAATGGAATCTGAGATGGAATCTATGTATTCTAATCAAGTTTGGGAGCTCGTGGAACCACCCAAAGGTGTAAAACCCATTGGATGTATGTGGATCTACAAGAAAAAAAGAGGATCTGAAAAAAGGGTGAAAGCCTTGAAAACACGACTTGTTGCGAAGGGGTATACTCAGAAAGAAGGGATCGATTATGAGGAAACCTTTTCGCCAGTTGTTATGCTTAAGTCGATCCGGATTCTTTTATCTATAGCAGCTCATCTCGATTATGAGATTTGGCAAATGGATGTCAAGACAGCTTTCCTTAATGGAAGTCTTAGCAACAACCAAAAGGGTTCATTAAGCAAGGCCAAGAGCATCTTGTTTGTAAGCTTAAGAGGTCTATTTATGGACTAAAACAAGCTTCTAGGGACTGGAATATTCGTTTTGATCAAGCAGTCCAGTCATATGGATTTGATCAAAGTCCAAGCGAATCATGTGTGTATAAGAGAAGTGAGGGTAATGCAGTGGTTTTTCTAGTACTGTATGTAGATGACATTTTACTCATTGGAAACAATGTTAAGATGTTGTCATCAATAAAGGCATGGTTGTTCAAACAATTTGAAATGAAGGACTTAGGTGAAGCGGCATACATCCTTGGGATCAAAGTAATAAAGGATCGCAAGAAAAGGATGTTGGCTTTATCTCAAGAGCCCTACATTGATGAAGTATTAGCTCGTTTTAACATGCAGAACTCTAAGAAAGGTTTTCTACCTTTTAAGCATGGAGTGGCTCTATCCAAGGAGCAGTGTCCTTCGACAACTAAGGATATAGAGAGCATGAAAGCAGTTCCTTATGCTTCGGCATGTGGAAGCTTAATGTATGCTATGTTATGTACGAGGCCTGACATCTGCTTTGCTGTAGGCATGGTTAGTAGATATCAGTCGAACCCAGGTCAGGAACATTGGAGTGCAGTAAAAACTATACTCAAGTACCTGAGAAGGACTAATGAGTATATGTTAATTTACAAGGCCTCAGATCTATTTCCTTTAGGATATACTGATTCAGATTTCCAATCAGATAGGGATAAGAGGAAATCAACCTCGGGATATGTTTTTACTTTTGGAGGTGGAGCCGTTATATGGAGGAGTGTAAAGCAGAAATGCATTACAGACTCTACCATGGAAGCCGAGTACGTGGCGGCCTCTGAGGCTGCAAAGGAGGCTGTACGGTTCAGGAACTTCCTTTTGGACTTGGATGTGGTACCTAATTTGCCTAGGAGCTTGACAGTGTATTGTGATAACACTGGTGCTGTGGCAAATTCGAAGGAACCGCGAGATCACAAAGCAGCTAAACATATTGAACGTAAGTATCATCTCATACGAGAAATCGTAAAGCGAGGAGATATAGTTGTGGCTCACATATCATCAGAAGACAACCGGGCAGATCCTTTCACAAAGAGTTTGCCAGCCAAATTTTTTGACAGGCATGTGGAAGCGATTGGAGTCAGATGGATGAACACATAGTTTTTTGTGTAATAGTGGATTAAATAAACACTGATATGCTCATAGAATATTTTGAGTATAAGTGGGAAATTGTTGGTGTATACTGAAAATATTTATTTGAAGTATATACATTTATTTCTGGCCTATTTTATTGAGAATCATTTAAATGTTTACATGTTGTCTAAATATTATATATTATGAATAATCTAGTATCAAATGGGATACAGAATATTAGATTATTAAATACGGTTTATATAATATAATATGGTTCACAACACAGGTGGTGTTAGACAATCCACTGGAATGGATGTAGTATTATTTAGATTAGTTTATATTGACTAATAAATAATACTAGTATACTTTGTGTATATTGAACAGGATCAAATTTAGAATTGTTCCCTTATACTGATTAAGAAGGTGAACTAAGATTCTATTTTATTATTAATGCTTAGGTTCTTAATCCAGATATAGTAATTGACACGTGTATATTATTTACATGCTTTGATTTATATATGAAATAATTCTTTTGATTTATTTCATTATATTTTGGGTGATGAAATAATATATATGGTGGATATTATTTATTGAAGGAATCCATGTCCTGATAATATTCGGGTTAATGATGTCCCCTTGAAATCTCAAAAAGATTTAATTATGTGAAACCCTGCAGGTGGATTTATTCCGGCATAATTAAATAAAGGTTGTGTGGATAATCAAGGATAAAAGATATTAATTAAATGAATTATCAGTAATTTATTTAATTAATGGACATGCGATATTTTAAACATGGGGAATTTAATAAGCAAATAATATTGGAACCGAATTAATTAATTAAATTATGGTATTAGGAAAGGTAATGCAAATATTAATTCTTTAGTGGATTGAATTAATATTTAATTACATTGGGCTAGGCTCAAGATGTAATTAGAAGACCCAACCTAATTATCCATGATCCCTATTGTAGCCTATATATATTCCTATTCTCTTCTTGCTGGGGGCTGATCGAAAAAAATTTTGTAGCCACCCAGGAGCAAGAAGAGGTTAACTTGAGAAGATGAAGGCCACACTTCGCTCAAGGAAATTTGGGAATACAATAGAAGAACGTGGAATCAACCGTTAACAAGGTGATTTTTCTATTCGTACTCGTAATGTATTGTATCAAAAATCGCAGTGCCAAGATCTGATTGTCCTAACAGTGGTCATCTGTCAACAAACATACTAATATTTATGCATTATAATTGTCCCATAATAATAATGCTCGATTAGGGATATTTAGGAATATAAACACTATTCATATAATCTCATTTTTAAGCCACATACTTAAAGATATAGAATACGTGTTCTATATTCCAAGGACATTTATTACTCAAACATTTATATCGCAGTAAATTAAGACATAATAAATTAATGTAGAATAATCCATAGAACATAATCGTCAAATACTAAAATAGTCTTTCCTAGAAGCACAACTACATTGTCTCTAGGATACTAACACTATCAATCTCCCACTTGCAATAGAGCCAATCACCCATGTATCTAATACCCATGGAACTAGTGTGACCTTCGTGCTTCTGCTGCGATAAAGCCTTGATCAGTGGGTCCGCAACATTATCATTAGTATGCACTTTACATATATGTATATCTCCTCTTTCATTAATCTCTCGAAGAAGGTGATATCTTCAAATTATATGCTTTGCCTTTGAATGGGACCTCGGTTCCTTAGCCTGCGCAATGGCTCCATTTTTATCGCAATACAAATCAACCGGATCTGCGATCGATGGAACCACACCAAGTCCTGTAATAAACTTCTGAATCCAAACAGCCTCTTTGGCTGCTTAACTGGCAGCAATATACTCAGCTTCCATTGTAGATACAACTATTGTTTCTTGCTTTGAACTTTTCAAGCTTTCAGCATCTCCATTTTGACAAAACACGAATCCAGACTAGGACATAGTATCGTCCCTATCTGTCTGGAAACTAGTATCAGTGTAACCTCTTACAACTAGCTTCTCATCTCCTCTGTATATCAAAAACGAATCATTAGTCCTTCTAAGGTACTTAAGAATATTCTTGACAGCCGTCCACTGACCCTCACCTGGACCAAGTGTTTTGAAGGTAGAGTGTCTCCCGAATTTTTGATGAGGTTTTGGGTATCCGTGAAGCTCTCATTTGGGTTAAGAACGCGAATCAAGTTGTAGTGGTAGTAGAAACGGATTGTTTGCAGGTTGTGCAACTAATTCGTAGTTCTTATTCCAGTTTATCCTATTTTGGGAGAGTAATTGCTAAGTGTAGGGAACTCTTATCAGGTTTGAAGAATCAAAACAATATGTTAAGGTTCGTGAAGCGATCTGCGAATAGGGTAACTTACTATTTAGAATTTTCGAGATACAGCTGTTCAATAGCAGCTGTTCAATAGCTGATCGTATTTGGAAGGTGGGAAATATCAACTCATAAATTAGTTTTGTTCTTTGTAAAGATTTGATTCAGTAATAAAATCTTTACTTTCGTGACAAAAAAAGAGCCAGTAACGAAAAAGGTTTGTTTCGCATAAAGTTTTGAAACTATTCAAACATATTTTGCTGTAAACTATTCAACCATATTTTGCATATTTTGCTGTAAATTAATGTTTAAATTTTTATACAAAAAAAATTAAAAATAAGTTATGAAACTATCCTTAAAATACACCCGGACACCCCTATTTTGAATATTAACAATCAAAAAGAATGGAGGGAGTACCATTTAATGAAATGAGCTTAAAAAATAATGTGCAAATTTTAAAAACTTCATGCATTCTTCATCTGAATCCTAAATCCTTATCTTGCTATTTGTGCTACTCTAGTATGCAGGGGTGAGCAAAATATAACCGAAAAATTGAAACCAAGCCGAAAAATTGAAAAACCGCACCGAAATAAATCGTAATCGACAAAATCGAAAAAAACCATAATCAAACTGAACCGACGGAACGGTTTGGTAACGATTACGGTTTTATCCCAATAACCGAACCGAAAAACCGAACCAAAAAAAATATTATTTTAATAATTTATAATTTTATATTATATATAATATATGAATTTATATGGGAAGTAAGACAAAAGCTAGTAGAACTTGAATTGCAAAAAATTTCTTGAGAATAATACTATGACTTGTGACATGTGAATCTCCACCTGAGGGAACCAATTTTGCCAAGCCGAAGTCTGATATTTTCGGATTGTAGTCCTTTGAAAAATAACATAAAATTCTATCAGAGTTGCTTATAAGCACAAACACACTATGGGGCCGTTTGGATTACCTTAAAATAAGTAGCTTATTTCTTATAAGCATAAATATCATATAAGTGATAAGTAGATCAGAAATTATAAGTTAGTAGAGTGTTTGGTAAATCATAACTTATAATCAGTAGAGTGTTTGGTAGATCAGAACTTATAAGTTAACTTTTTTTTATTATTTTCAAAATATTTTTTTTTAATATATATCAATGGATATCAATGAATAGATCTCGATGAGTGAAGAAATTTGATATATACATATCAATTTTCTAATGAAAGAATCAAAAGATATATAATTTTGAAGATTTGAAGGATATTATATATTGCATGTATCGAGAAATAAGAATAAGGTAATAAGCTGAAAGTTGAATGTTAGGAATTGATAACATTCAACTTATTGAAAATAAGTTGTCATAAGTCCATTAAAATTATTTACCCAAACACTAATGATAAGTCGAATTGGGCTTTTAAGTCCAAAGTGCTGTGGTAAATGAAACGCCAAACACCCACCACATATATGTATAAAACTAAACTTGAAAACCGGACAGAAGTTTTCATGATGGGGCAATGGTCATATCCAACTGAAACTGATTTCTTACAGAAGTTACAGTAAACAAATGGTAGTCATTAGAGAGGCATTAAATATAACATGTCCAGTTTCATATGATTGTCAAACCTTAAAAGTGCGTGCTACCTTCTATAGTTTAAGAAAACAGCTTCAAATATTCTACCTTAATATGGTTGCTGCATCTATTTTTTACACTAAACTGCACTTATTAATGTAAAGAATGGTAAGCTAGTAATTAAATTTTAAACTCTTTTGTTATTAAAAATATTATAAAAATGTTAAGATGACATTTATAAATTTTTATTAGCATGATATTAATGTATGCAGTATTAAAAATAAAAAACCGAAGAAAAACCGAAACTGACAAATGGTTAACCGAACCGAAAAAATCGTTTCAAACAGTTCGATTACGGTTAATAGGTAAAAATCGAACCGAACCAATATGTATGGTTTAGTAATGATTTTCGATAAAAATCGAGCCGAACCGATCCTGACACACCCCTAGTATGCACTGGTTTTTTATTAGAATCACTTTGTTCCCCTTTTACCCAATTTATATAACCTTGAGTAGAAGAACTACGTACAGAGCGGCTTTTTGATAACGAGAGAAATTGAGAGAATTACATTTCTGTTTCTATCACATCGAGCTGGTTTCCAACACCCTTTAACCAACTAATTAAGGTAATATAAATATTACCTCCGGTTTATTTTATAAGACATTTGATTTCTTTTCCACATATTTTCATGAAATTGGAATATATAATTTAAATTTGTATTTTCCAAATCTTATTCTATAAATAAAAGTTTAATATATTAAAGTTAACTACATAGTCAATTCTTTTGAAAATATGTGAAAAAAAAACAATTTTCGAATAAAAAAAGATCAATCGCCATACATAATGAATTAGAGGGAGTATTATATTTTTGATTGTTGAGAAATAGATTTGTGTTAGTACACTTTGTCATTGATTCAAGACAATATGCTAATATGAGTACTTGTGTTTTAGTTTTCGTGGACACGGGAAACTGGATCCAACGTTGAGCCTCTTGGTCACGGGTTATGTTGCAACTGGATTCTTCGACGGGGACCTACTAGGCTTATCTGCTTTGGACTTATCGTGGACTTCTGGACTATTATTAGTTATTACAAGTTTAATAGTAATATTTTAGAGAGTTATTGGGCTTAATGCATGGTTGGGCCCCCTCGAGCAAAGTAAATCCAATCATGCACCTTCATAGCCTTTGTTATAGATCTCACATAGAAAAATCGAGACAGAGAAAGATGTTGAGACAGATGATAGTGTTGTGGAAAAGGTGTTTGAATGAGCCAGCTTTTATCCAAAAAATGAAGATAGCTGAGAAGGCAAAATCACTAAATCAGTGCTGTGTTTTTGTATTGATTTGTTGAACTAATCGACTTGTTATTGTTGTTTATGATTTAGATTTATGTGAGCCAGTGGTTCGATGTCTTTGTCATAAGGGCTGGGTTCGCTGCAGTGCTTGTCATGTCCGCTGTGAGGGAGCATAAAAAGGTTACCAAGTCCATTTAGTACTGCAATCTCAATGGTGCTTGTGTTATATCTATTTATCTACGCTTTTATCTGTAATTAATCAACATGTCGGAGCTTTATTTGATTTTTGTTCGTCTTATTTGGAGTACTCCGATGATCACAAGTTGATAACTCGTGTACTTCTGTTACTCTGTTAGAACATTTTCTATTGTGTTAATGTCACTACTCTCTTTTAGCCTTTAGCCTTGTGTACAATTATTGTTATTTTTTCCGTATGGTTTATTATTGTTAATATTATGAATTCGAACTTGTCTTGCTATCATGGTTGATTATACCATGATTCGTTTAGTTGTTGATTTATGTTTCAACCAAATTAATTTATTGTACCTTTTCCTTTCAGGATTTCGTGTATGTTTATTTTGTATCTATTGCAATAGAATCTTCTAGATAAATTATCTCGGAATTTCTTAAAGATTTGTTAAGAGATAGTCAACAAGTGATTACAAGCAGTGATCTGCGTAGTCCAGAGATTCTACTCTAGCTTTGCATTTGAGCTCCATGACAGCCAATTTAACTATTGAATTTATACATTGATGTCAAGTACTGCTTCCAAAGCCTCAAGGCTTGTTAGTTTAATGCCGAGCAGTAGCATCTTAGGCAAGATTTGAGCTTTCACCAAAACTTTCATAATCCCCTTATCAATGGTTTCAATGATGGTATGATGCCTGACCACCTCCTCCAAGTTATCTTCCTCTTGTTGTTTAAGATTGCCCATGTTAGCGATAATCATCATTTCAGTAGCTTCAGGATTTGTGATCTTGGCACCTATTATTCATTCTTTGCTTGCAGTTGCACTATCCCAGAGGAGATAATTTCCTTTTCTCTCAAAGTTGCAACAGATCGACTCGTAACCCTTCTTTTTCCTTGGCGTTGGGAATAACCGAATAAGCAAGAGCTATTGACCCATGTCCAGATTCTAATGAGAAGACTTTATCGTCTATCAAGTGTTCAACTGTTGAAGATAGTAGGAGTATCTCAAAACATGACTCTTCTCTTTTCTTTCCAGTAATAACTTTTGCTTCATTTGAGTGTGTTTGGGTTCCCGAAAGAAAAATGTGTACTCTAGTGGGATCAGACAGAGATCTCCTACCGCTATAACTTATGGAATTATTTAGGAGAGAAATGTCGATTATGCAAAATTCCTCCCATCCCCACAGTAAAAGTAAAGAAGTGCTCTGAAGAAGGAGGCCTTTAGGATAAAGGGAAAGAAAGAAGCACTATGAAGAAAGTCTTTAGCTATGATTTTTGCACTAGATAAAGTAGTAATCGTTTTTACAGAGAATGTTGACACAATATTTAATTTGTATAAAAAAATTGACAATGAGAAATTATCGTCCTTAATATTTTTCAAAGTAATTTTTTACTTTGAATGATATTTAACTCTATATGCATAACTCACAAGTCATACCAAATTACAACTACATCCTAGAAAGAAACTAGATGCTAATTTTTAGAATTTACAAACACTTTTTCCGATATCCTGGTGGGGGCAAAAAACATTAAGCGAAATGCTCCCAGTGCATCATGTCAATTTTATATTTGAAAAAACTCATGCAAAATAAGTTTTTTTTTTCTTCCACAGAGGTATGTATCTTTCCACTTGTGTTGTGATACTAACAAGAGCCTGTACGTGTAGTGGCTCATCAATATATACCTTGATCCATGAAATGAATTTTAAAACCTATTGAACATAGTTACCCGAATGTTTGAAAGGAATGACAGCATTTCAGATGATTTTGAGTATCGTTGCAGACTTTTGATCCAGCACCAGAGCCAGAGGCGAACCTAAAGGTTAGCGGACCCAGCTTCCGCCGGGAAGAATTCAGAATTTTCAACAGAATTTTTTTTTTCTGCTGGGTAGAAAATCAAAAAGTTCTGTTGTTGGGTAGCAAAATAACCCACATAGTATAGGTTTTCAGTTGATATTATGTTAGCTCAGCTGGTCTTCTAGTTGTTTTTCAATTGGAGAGACCAGTGTTCGAATTATCTTAATTTTTTGCTTATATCTAATATCTATATATTACTACTGCATATGGACTATTTATATCGTGCAGAATTCTCTCATAGATGGCCAAGGTTCGATTCCTTTAGGTTACATTTTTACCTTTTCAAAAAATTTCGCACTTCGCGCGAGACCCTTACAAATTCCGCTGGGCAACAATTTTTGCCTAGGTCCGCCACTGACCAAAGCCCCAGTTGCGAGTCCAAGGCCTTAAGAAACCAATACATTATGAAAGAGAAAAGAAAAAAGACATACTTTACATGGTTGATAATAAAGACTTGATATCCCAAAGCATATTTGATGTTGCGACTAAAACTACGTTATGGATAGAGCTTTCTCGGATTCTTTTACGGTAGTATTAGAATAGATACTGTATGTGTTACACTTAAACTATAGACAATTTACTACCAGACTATTCATCACTAAAGTTTGTGGAAGAAACATACATAAATTTCCCGAACCTGGGCATTCAATCTATAATACCTTATATATAAATGAGTAAAATGCAAGATGTGTACCTGAAGTTTGGGATAAATGCAACTTGTGTACCAGAAATAGCAACTTATGTACCTGAAGATTGGAAATGTGAGCAAAACGTGTACTTCCGTAAAAAACAACTAACACCGTTAATTGTTTGGAGGGTAAAATGGTATTTTAAGAGGATACTCTCACTTTTTTATATTTAAATTTTTTAATCGTATAAATCATACTAAATAAATATTTAATTTTAATTTAATTTCATAAATGGAACTCCAAATTTTAACAATTTTAAAAAATTATAAATGTCTATAATAAAAAATTATACTAATTTTTTATGTAAAATTTGATGCAATAGAAAATACATTCTCTCTATTGTTCTCATCTAGTTGAGTTTACATAAAATAATTAAATTGTGTATTCGATGAATCAACAATTTATTTTATAAATTAGGGGCCTCTAGGACCTTGGAAACATGTGATTATTTAAAGATTTTTCTTTAATTAAAAATATTTTTTATTATGATAAAATAATAATAATTATGGTATAAAAAAATACCAATAATTATAATTATTTTGAGAAACCCAACCGGACCGGAGAGGGACAAAATATGAGAGAAAAGTTTTGTTTTACCTTTTTATTAAAAAATTATAATATTACATGGAATATTTATTATGATTTATAATAACTATAATTTAGTATGATTTATTATAATTTACATTTATATATTTTAAAAAAAAATATTAAAATTCTATATTTACATGGAAGGAATTAAGTTAAAAATAATTCATAATTATAATTAATGCGATTTATCATAATTTTAATTTTTATTAAACAAAAATGGGCGTGTAACATGTAAAAAACTACTTTACCCTTTCATAAACTAACGATGTTAGTTATATTTGATGGAAGTACACAATTTGCTAATTTTCGGTAAATAGAGGTACACACTTTGTTATATATGAAACTTAAGGTACACAAAGTGCATAAGTTGAAAACCACAAGTACACATATTGCATTTAACTCTATATAAATCTATCATTTATAGCATTTAGATCCCCAGATTGTGTTATTTTACTAACATATATTCTTCCTGTTTTTAATTAAAACAACTCTAGCTGTAAATACTAACAAATATCATTCTAAAATCTTGACTTCGTCTTATCATACTGCTAGTATCTTGACTTCATCATCATATCATACTGCTAGTGTTCATGCAGAGAGGCCTTAAGAAACCCCAAATCTTATTAAAATAAGATCTTAATTGCAGATGCCACGAAAATCAAGATCTTAAGACTTGCATATGCTTCTGAAATCAAGAACCATTTGTGTAAGCATAAGTCACACCTCTTCTTAAAATGTTCAATCTGTTGGTTTAATCTAAATTTATTAGTTATTTATTTGTTTGGTTTTATTATTTGTTCAAATAAGTGGCATGTGTTAGCCACATTGTTGGAGTAGATTGAGTCCTGGTTGTTGAGGTTTTTAGAAAAGTCAGTTAGGAGGTTGGAGTAGTGTTAGGAGATTGATGCTATCACTGCTAGTTTGTAGGAAATTAGCTTGTTATTTATTTTCATCTTGTACGCAGTTTCAATTCAAGGAAATAACTTTGTTTTTCCTCATTCGCTCTCACAGTAAACAGAGTGTGTAGTGTATATACCAGGTGTGTTTTCTAACACAATCTACAGAAAGGCACTACTTTAATTTCATATTGTTAAGCACATATATTCCTACATATTCACAAAAGTTCTATACGTTTTGTGTGAATTGAGATCACTACTCATCAGTGGCGGATACAGCAATTTGTAAATGGTGTGTCACCCGTTTACTATATAAAAAAAATTGTGTACCTGAGAAGTATTTTTTGTAATCGCTTTTTGGTAAAGAAGTTTGAGATATCTCACGTACTTGGTCTTTTTATTATTTCAATAACAAAGCAAATAAATATTTACCCAAAATAAAAGCAATTGAAACTAAGTTGCACTAAATTCTTAAAAACTCTTACTTTTAATTATTAAATGAGTAATGCAAGAGAACCAAAAAATATCTCCCAAAAATTGTCTCAAATGACGTGGCACTTGACATGTTTTAATTGGGGGCACATATGTGCACTTTTACAAGAAAAATTACCTACTAAACACATAACACATAAACATTTGGGACAAATTTTGGATTCCCTAGTATTTTTCTTATTAAATTACAAAAAATTGAATATGGAGGATGGAGGATGGAGATAAACAAGTTGGAGAGATGAAGTAGAACTTGATATGCATAATACAAAAAAAAAAAAAAAAAAACTTTTTTTTCACAAATAATGGTGTGTCACAGGACACACCATGTGTAAATCCGCCACTGCTACTCACATTATCGATATCTCCCAACAAATCTAACAAACAAGAAAGCAAGAATGGACAACATACAAGCAAGAAAGAAGTAAAATGATAGCAACGAATCACAGCTCAACCAACTGATGAGCAACCTAGCTAGCTAGCAACGGGAACTATCAAAATTAAGAATAAAGTCAAGTTAACAAATAAACATGCAAGTACTAAAGATATTAGGTTTACGAAATTAATCATAATTTTTTGTTACATAAAGCTCCAACACACTTGAGTTCATAACAAATAATACTTAAACATAACATGACAAAGTCAGAAAATGATTTTGAGTCGGGTTACAACATTAATCATTCAAGCTCCATTAAACAAAAACTCCAATACATTAGAGTTAATAACACACCACCGGACATCTAGTGAGGAAATGATTAGAGTAGTGGAGTCTAGGAACGAGTTTTACATCCTTGGTCTTATTGGGCTCAGCAAAAATCCAAAACTACAATATCAAAAATATATTACCTGGCCCAGTCGCTTGAAGGGTCTTGGCCCAGTCCATTGTTTCTAGGCCTGGCTAGATTATACTGAAAAATTTGATGCCTTCCAAGCCCTATGGCTATCATATATTCTGTATTTCTGCTAAAGAAAAGAAATCATATTATACATATCGACGTTATTTTATTTATTTTTTGCTTTTGTACAAACATTATATTTCGGAATTGATCATGTGAAGCATTTACGTAATTTAATTTATACTATACTATTATAAGCGAAATAAGGTATAATTGGTTGGTTGGTTCGTTGGTTAACACCATCCTAAAACAAATTTTAAGCTTTCCAAAAAAAAATTTAATTTATTAATTAATAAATGAAGCAAAAACAACCGAGATAAATGAGTCCATTAAAACACAAAATGAATGATAAACTATTGAGAAAAATAATCATCTCTATCCGTGTCGGGTAATACCAGCAAACGACTACTTTAATCTCAATCAGCGCTTTATTTTCCAAAAAAATTGTTAACATCTTCCTAAAAATAACAAGTTAAAAAAATTATATTAAAAATATTAATTAATTTATTTTAAACAACAAAATTTACCAATACGGTACAAAAGTATATTTTTAAAAAATTAAAAAATGTGCTAAAAACCCAAATTCAATTAAATTATATACAATTTATTAAAAATAAAAAATCACATATTTTATAGAATTATATACGTTTTTAATTATATCCCGATTAGAATCGTCGACCGCACACATTCTTCCAACTATTCTTTCTTCTACGATTTTAGTTATACTAAATAATTTTTAAAAATTATCTATTGAATTCTTAAGATATTATTTACTAATAAGGCACAAAAATAAATTTTTAAAAAAATTTAAAAAATGTGTCATATTCATTTAAATTATATATAATTTATTAAAGATAAAAAACCACATGTTTTATAAAATTATTAACGTTTTCAATTATATCTCGATTTGAATGATCGCCCGCACACACTTCTTCCTACGATTATTTTTTCTATGATTTTAGGTTATACTAAATAACTTTTAAAAAATATCTATTGCATTCTTAAGATATTTAACAATAAATTTAAAATTAACATTAAATTAATGATATTTATTTTCATTTATGTCATGAAACTAAGTATGCAACATATGTAAATTTAAAATTAATAATAAAATAAATTAAAATTTTAATGTAAATCAAATAATTAATATATTAGTTCACAATAATAATATATGATAGCCAGTGCTTTGCAGGGGTCAACTAACCAAAGAACCATGGCACAAACATATATTTTTAAAAAAAATTATAAAAACGTTTTAAAAATTTCAAATTCAGTTAAATTATATATAATTTATTCAAAATAAAAAAACCCACATGTTTTATAAAATTATAAACGTTTTCAATTATATCCCATTAATAATTTTAATTTCTAATTTAAATATGTTCCATACTTAATTTCATGACATAAATAAATATCATTAATTTAACGTTATTTTTAAATTTATTGTTAAATATCTTAAGAATTCAATATATACTTTAATAAATTTATTTAGTGTAACCTAAAATCTTAGAAGAAAGAATGAAGAAGTGTGTGCGGGTCATGATTCTAACCGGGATATAATGGTGGAGAATTCTAATGGAAATATAATCAAAATAGTATGTAAATATGTGGTTTATTTTCTTAATTAAAATTAAATACATTTTGATTTGTTTTTTGTTTTTTGGGAGGTGTTAACAAACTTTTTAGGAAGGCCTTATCCAAACTAAGGCATACAAATATATTTTAAAAAAAAATTAATAAACGTGTTAAAAATTCCAAATTCAATTAAATTATATATAATCTATTAAAAATAAAAAAATCACATTGTTTATAGAATTATGAATGTTTTCAATTATATCCCGGTTAGAATCATCGTCTGCACACACTTCTTCCTACGATTCTTTCTTCTACGATTTTAGGTTACACTAAATAATTTTAAAAATATCTATTGAATTCTTAAGATATTTAACAATAAATTTAAAAATAACATTAAATTAATGATATTTATTTATATTGTGAAACTAAGTATGGGAAATATGTAAATTTAAAATTAATAATAACATTTATTAAAATAAATTAAAATTATATATATATTAAATCAAAAATTTCATACAATAATTCATTATAATAATATATGATAGCCCGTGCTTTGCATGGGTTATAGGCTAGTGTATATATATATATATGTTGGTCATTGCTCCATACAGAACACTATTATATAACAAATAACAAAGAACACCTTAGATCTATTAGATCCTTTGGCCCCGCCAGGGGCACCCAATACAAAAAATTGTTATTTTTTTAACCTTTATCAAGTCTGCAAATTTTTTTTTGAAAAGTACTGTTCATTGATGACGTCACTAATGACGTCATCAATGAACAGTAAATTTTCAATTTTTTTTTCTTTTGCTGGTTTGCTATAGGGTAAAAAAATAACAACTTTTTGTATTGGGTGCTATGACGGAACTCTTAAATTATATTAGATATGAGGTGTTCTTTATTGTTTGTTATATAAGGTGTTTGCTATGGAGTGCAACTCATATATATATATCTTTAAACTACGTATTTAATACATTGGTGCATTTTATCTGCGAATAAAAAGTAAATATTAAACAAATAAACTTTTCCACTGAAATGAAATTATTTTTTTATGAATCAAGGAAGACTTCTCGCCTCCTTCAAAAACATAAAGGAAGGTCTTTAGTGTAATAAGATCGGGTTAATTATCTGATTGGTCATTGAAGTCAGTCTGGATTATCAAGTTGGTCACTAAACTCAAAACGGTATCAATCAGGTCACTTACTCGACATACATGTACGGTCCATTAAATAATCTTCATTTTTTTTACGGAAACAGACTGCAAATTGACATAAACGCTTATAACTGCAGATTCACTTAACATTTAAAAAATTCGAGACCATATTTGTGTTACCCAGATTACTCTCTTCAAATATATACAATATTAATAAGTTTTATTTCAGTTTTTGAAGAAGAACACTTCTAGTTCTTGAATTTTCTTTTTCGATTCATATAAATCTAGAGCTCATAATGAAAATCTAAACCTGTTTTATGAGACCCATAGCATCTAGATTAACACACTTTAATTTCACAAATTTTGGTGGAGATTTTTCGGACAAAATTTTGCGGACAGTAATTTCCATCAAAAAAATGAACAACTTGATAATCTATGCTGACTTCAGTGACCTGATTGAGACCGTTTTGAGTTCAGTGACCAACTTGATAATCCAGGCTGATTTCAGTGACCAATCAGATAATTAACCCTAATAAGATCAGATAATTTCTCTTGTTCTTGCTTAAAATATAAGATCAACAAGTTACACGAGTTTAAAATTCACAAAGATTTGTCATGTCATGTATTTTTGTGTCCATAATATGGATTTTATCTCTCTACTTGTATAAGTTTTGTTTCGATTTAACATCCCAAATCATAGATCAAAAGGATCGATTTTCGTATTGGTTTATTGAGAAGGTATATATATAAATTATACATTAATTATAATTGATTTTTCGAATACATTTTGATAAATTAGATTTTCATGTTCTTAAAAATTTTAAAAAATTTTTGGATTATTCCTTCAAAATCAAAATGCTACATATTTCAATGACGAAAGTAGAGGATGGATCGATGTTCGACAATGAAAAATCCACTTAGAGGAAAACATAGTAATATAGCTACTTGAACATGTCAGAACTTGACATGTTTAGTACCTCACATGTGACTTTCAAGTCTTTTTTGTGTAACGATTACAAGCAACGAAGGTGCAATCTACCGGATGAGTGTGGGTGTGTGTGTGTTTTATTCTAATGAAAGCCATAAATATTTAATCTATAATTCATCTTAGTTCTTACAATTAAGTTGTTAGTTGTTTTATTTGTGTATATTTAATTAACTTTTTTTAACTTAAAACTAGATTTATTAGTCCCAAAGATTTAATGACCTTTGAGGTATTTGTTTTTCAACTTATTTTATTATCACATCAATTTCTATATATCTAAAGCACATGTTTTATTTTTTATACACAAGTGTATTTAATAATTTTATTGTATGTTTAATAAATATAATTTTTTTATTTTTTAGTCAAATTTTTTATTAAAAAATCATTTTAAGTTAAATTAGCCAAACACTTTTCAATTAAATCGAATAAATTAAACTTTAAAATACAAACAATACTTTTTAAATTAGACAAATGTGTTCTTAATCTTCTAATGATTATTTTTGAAGAACTCTAGCTTTTAATTTCATTGGTTCGATATATAAGTTTACTAACGACTTTCACCAGTGGAATACAATTTTAGGTTTATATACGTAACTAGCCGATAATCCGTGCGAAGCACGGATCGTAATAAATTATCTTAAATTTTTTATTTTTAACTTTTTTTAATAAAATAAAATCTTGAAGCACCAAGTTGTAATATAATATTTAATATTGTTATTTTATTTAATTAAATTTACATAACTTTATTCTGGTAATATAATATAGAAAGAATGCCCAAAATACATCACTTTTGGAGTCCAACTACCCAAAATACCCGTATGCGCGAGAGGCCGCTCTTTTTGCCGACGGACTGCGCATGTTGGAAACGCGCAGAGTGGGATACGCATTATTAGAACGGAGCTCCAAATCGCCTCTTTCAGTCGCCTCCTTCAATCGCCTCCTTCGTTCACGACACTCAGGCAACCTCAACTTCTCCTAATGGCAAAAAAACGTAGCCCAGGCTTTGCTCTTCCCTTTCCCCCGTTCGTGTATTGAAATTTGGCCCCGCAGGGGAAAGTACAGACTTACCGGAACACTAGATCGGAAAATATATTAGGTTTTGGGATTTTAAATCCGGCTAAACAAACACAAATTAATTGGTACAGGCATGTAGAGGTTTGGACTACGATTGTTTTGGTATGTACAACGTGAGTACTCGTTCTCTATAAAGAGTGAACGACTCGATTAAGATTTTGGTCGAAAAAACTCACCGGCGGCAGATCGAAGGAGATGAACAGTAAGATGGAATACGCATGTTGTACATGCGTGTCTTCAAACACGCATTCCAAACATGCGTATATGATGTTACTGTTCACGAATGAATTTGCCAATATTACAAAGTGTGCGCATTGTAGGGATGCGTGGCCTCCGACCACGCAATTTTAACATGCGTATACCCTCCACGCATGTGTGTATTGCATGGTCCGTGGGTAAAAAGGACGGACACTTTCATTCGTGAGTATTTTGGGCAGCTGGAATTAAAAGGTGGGCATTTTGGTTTTTCACCCTATAATATAACAGTAGCTATATTATTAATTGAATTTATTGTTAATCTATTATAGATACTTTTAAATATTAATTAAAGGAGTCCTAAGTTATATTTAATACTATATTCTTAATTTTTTATTAATTAAAGGAGTCCTAAGTTTTATTTGATACTGACTTTTATTTCAATTTTTAATTAATAAAGTTATAGTATATAATTTCATTATTAAATTAAATTATTAATTAATTAAATTAATTAATATTTAGTGGCATACCGTGCATACCACGGTATACATGACATACCATTTAAATGGGATTTATCGATACATGTGTATCAGTATGCATGCAACATAAACGGGAAAAAGGACATTTTCACCACTGTACTATTTTCGGAATTGCAATTGCACTACTGTACTACAAACGGACTACTGTACTTTAGCATTTTTAACAAATTCACCACTCCAGTCAATCAAATTGTAAAATAGTAGTGGTGAATTTGTTATAATTTGACTGACGGGAGTGGTGAATTTGTTAAAAACGCTAAAGTACAGTAGTCCGTTTGTAGTACAGTAGTGCAATTGCAATTCCGGAAATAGTACAGTGGTGAAAATGTCCTTTTACCCCAACATAAACCCCACACATTGGGGGACCTAAAGTGCCAGGTCCGAAGAATACATAAAATTAAACCTAATTTACGAAAAATCAACAAATCGTGCCCATTGTATTATAATCAATCAAATTAAGACATCTATCATTTTGTGAAAATTTTGTAAAATTTTATGTAACTCTAGCATTTTCCTAACTAATTTACATCTGTCCATGTTTTTTTTTTTGAAACCATGCATGCATGCGTGCGTGCATGTATTTCCTCGCGTGTTTCCCTTCGACTTCAGTTCTTTTAATTACCTAGTACCGTGCATATCTAATGTTTGAACCAGAAGTCATATTCTATCTTATTTGCACGTATTCGTTCATATTATATACTAATATGCATACACAAGGACTAAGAAAAGAGACACACAATGAATAAATTGTACATCTTTAAACCTATGTTGACCTGGAATGTAAATAGAGATAGATGTCGGACATATAATATTAGATTGTTTTAAGATAAATCAGAAATGAGTTAATTCATACTTTGTGGCATGGTTCTAAAAATCCCCGATTTAATCGATTAATTCCCGATTAATCTTCTGTAAGATAATCAACCGATTCGATTTTTGAAATCTGATTAATTCTATGAATTTATTTAAAATAATATGTTTAACTATAAATTAGACTAATATATTAAATATTATTATAATACCTGATTAATACTCCGATTAATCCCCGATTACTCGATTAATCTTAAATTGGTACCCCAACCAATTTATACCGATTACAGATTTTTACAACCTTTGAGGAATTATTACATTACTTTTTGTTGCGATGATTATGTATATGTAGACTTATATGTATTAGTTGATATGCAATTGAAATCACTTTATTTATAAGTTAAAAGTGATTTGCACATATCGTAAGAAATTTTAGTTAAGTTTCAAAACTGAGGGACGAACATTACTATTATTTAAAGACATTTTAAACTCTCCTCCATTTTAACTGTCCATTCATTTTCATTTTTAAGGGGTTCTTTGCAGTTGAGATTGAAAATTAGTACTATATAAATATTTACTTAAAATTCATGATCGACTTAGCTTGATTTGGTTCCAGAAGGGCACTATTAACTCTTTACATATAGTTGCTACTTTGTAATTATTAATAACTATCAGATAACCAGTGCGAAGCACGGATCGTAATAAATTATCTTAAATTTTTTATTTTTAACTTTTTTTAATAAAATAAAAACTTGAAGCACCAAGTTGTAATATAATATTTAATATTGTTATTTTATTTAATTAAATTTACGTAACTTTATTCTGATAATATAATATAAGAGTAGCTATATTATTAATTGAATTTATTGTTAATTTATTATAGATACTTTTAAATATTAATTAAAGAAGTCCTAAGTTCTATTTAATACTATATTCCTGATTTTTTTATTAATTAAAGGAGTCCTAAGTTCTATTTGATACTGACTTTTATTTCAATTTTTAGTTAATAAACTTATAGTATATAATTTCATTATAAAATTAAATTATTAATTAATTAAATTAATTAATATTTAGTGGCATACTGTGCATACCGCGGTATACATGGCATACTATTTAAATGGGATTTCTGCTTTTAATAAATAGTATAGATATAATTTCATTATTAAATTAAATTATTATATAATATTACAATTTTAATTAATTAAATTAATTAATATTTAGTGGCATACCGTGCATACCGCGGTATACATGGCATAACATTTCAAGGGGGTTTCTGCTTTTAATATTAATATTAATATTGTTATTTTATTTAATTAAATTTACATAACTTTATTCTGGTAATATAATATAAGAGTAGCTATATTATTAATTGAATTTATTGTTAATCTATTATAGATACTTTTAAATATTAATTAAAGAAGTCTTAAGTTCTATTTAATACTATATTCCTGATTTTTTATTAATTAAAGGAGTCCTAAGTTCTATTTAATACTGACTTTTATTTCAATTTTTAGTTAATAAACTTATTGTATATAATTTCATTATTAAATTAAATTATTAATTAATTAAATTAATTAATATTTAGTGGCATACCGTGCATACCGCGGTATACATGGCATACCATTTAAATGGGGTTTCTGTTTTTAATAAAGAGTATAGATATAATTTCATTATTAAATTAAATTATTATACAATATTACAATTTTAACTAATTAAATTAATTAATATTTAGTGGCATACCTGGCATACCGCGGTATACATGGCATACCATTTAAAGGGTGTTGTGGAATAAAAAGTAGGGTTATCGAATTGCGGCTAGGGTTCGTGAGCTTCGTGCTTTAATGGCTGCGTTTGCGTTATCGTTACCTAATTCGGGTCCTCACAAGATGCCTACGTATCTCAGAGTTGAGAATCAAGCCACGTAGTTCTGAGATGAGGGGTCTGACCCTTTATATAGGCTGTAGGAGCCTTAGAATCGTAATAGGGTTTGGAGACTTGGTAGACAAGTCACCGTTATTGAGGAAGGTTCTGACTCCTTCTTTATAGGAATTAGTTTCCATGTCGAATTAGGTGCCTTGGAGGCTACTGAATATCCTTGGGATATTCTAGAACGTTCCTGGTTTCTAGAACGTTCCCGTTTTGTGGATCAGGCCCATGTTAAAAACAAGCTTATATCGGGCGTCCCCGGTTTGGGCTGTTCTTTTGGGCTTAATCATTAAATACGAATTTAATGCCAAACTAGGGTTTCGGGCCTTATTTATGAGCCAATAAATATTATATTAATTATGTCTTTAGGGATTATTTTTCACCCATATCATTTGCCCCCCAACTTCTAGGAAAACTTAATTTCGTAGAAGTTTAAGGTCACACCGGCCCTACCAGGGTATTGCTTTACAGTAAAGTGTGGAGCGACCTACACATTCACAACGACTAAAATTCTCTCCCAAGTTAATACTTAATAAAGTTAAACGTTCCTTGGCCTCTCGAACCTTTTTCTTAAGATTTCTGGGCCTTTAAGGAATAGGATTAGTGCCGTTTCGAGCTCGTAGACACTAATCCAAGTGCAATTCGTGCATAGGATCCTTTATCATAGATTCATTAGTGATTTATTTCCCTCAACTTATCTAAGTTAGGGTTAATATCATGCGGTTGTTTACACTAATACACGCAAGCGTACGAGGTCACAAGTAATATAGAATAAAGTTGAGTTCATTCCCATAGAGATCTGGTTTAGGTTCAATTCAGTTCATGTACCTATGCAACAATGTATGGTTTTTATTCACTGCTAAGACAATTAACAAATTTGGGTTTAATTAACTAAATTAACTAAGAAGTAAATTAACAACTAAGAATTAAATAACTGACGAGAATTGGAATCGAATTACTTCTACAAGAGTAACATGAGATCCTAACTTCATTAAATACTTCGTTTAGAGTTGACGCCTTTAATCAATACATATGATGGTTTTGATATCTGATCAGACAACACGGAACAAGTATACGCTACTTCTCAGTATACGAATACCAAACTAAACATACATCCACAAAAGAGATAGAAGATGAATAGACACCAATTATGCTTAGACCCTATATCTCTATAAGATTTGAAAACATAACGGTTGAAGAACAAGTTGTCTATTAAGATCACATAGGGCAGCATAATATCTCTATTTACGTTACAAATCATGATGTTAAAACATCAACCTATCCTATGCTAGCATGGCAAGTTCTAAATCTCAAGATCCACCCTCGTTTCGCAAGAGATTAACAAATTAGATGTTTGCGACGCATCTAAATACATGAATCACAACCATACGAGGATATCAAGAATTCACCACACATAAATCTTTAAAGCAGTCAAACTACTAAGCTACATAGATAAATCCGTTAGAATCCCATGACAACGATTAGTTCATAATTGAACCGCTCGTCATTATGGGATCTGATGAAACCATGATAATAAACAAAGTATTAAAAGATACAAATAAACTAGAGTAATGAGTTAAGAAAATAAATCCCAAAAACATTCAAGAGTTTCACCTAATTAGAAGAAAACAAAAGTAGATCTAGATCTCCGTTGCTTGTCACGAGCGTAGAAATCCTTCTCCAAGTCTGAATCTCCGTCTCTGACTCTCTCTCTCTCTCTGTTATGATGAGAATTGGTTGTTTTTATGATGATATGATGTGTTTATATAGGCCCTAGGAGTCTTTTCCAGCAAGAAACTACCAAATCAGAATTAAAATAGAATACGTTTCCTAAACTGATTCTGTTTTGAAGGAAAATTCGTAACTGACGTTTCTTCATTATTTCTGGGCCGTTCCAGTTGTTTTTTGACATCTGGACCACTTTAGAATAAAAGAGAATCTCGTTATCTTCGCGTGGACTGTAAGATCGCCCAAAACGGACTTGTAGATCTCAAGATATGGCCAAAATAGTGCATCAGCAATGCTGTCCAAGGTTGCCTGTAAGATCATCGCGCATCCTGCACCCAGAATTCTGCCCAAGGTTGTAGAAAATTTCGTTGTCTTCGTGTGAGCTGTAAGATCGCTGAATTCGGACTTCTACAACTCCAGATATGGCCAAAACAGTGTAGACTGCGCAACCTTCCCGGAAAATCCGAATTTTAATCAATTTAACCTCCAACTCATAGTTCTGCAAAACTCAATGAAAACACATTAAACACACCACATACTTGAGGCCAAGTAATCAATTTAAGCCGATACGAAGCATTCCAAATGGATATAAAATTCACTTATCAGCGGTCATCACTCACAAGCCTTAATAAGGGCTAATTTTTGAGCAACAGACATTAATTCGGCCCTAATCGGGGCTAAACAACCCTAAACGGGGCTAGAAAGGCCTTGATCGAGGCTAAATAGTTCGTACTAGTGTAATTGCTACTAGAATATCCACCATTAACCTTAAGATAGGTTAATTTTAGAGCGGGAGTCCTTAAACATCGATAATCGAGGTTAATCACTCCCTAATTGTGATTAGGGAAACCCTAATCCCAAATTTTGGAGTCAAGCCAATCTAATAGAGATTCTTATAACCTCATGGTTGTAGAAAGAATCACGTGAAAATTCTCATTTTTGAGTTGTCTAGGCAAGAAATACGGCCTTCTGGGCAAGGTGTTTCAAACACCTTCCTGATTTCGAACACCCTCCTGGTTTTGAACACCCCTGACATTCCTAAACCCAAATTTTGAAGTTGAGCTTATATGATAGGGATTATTATAACCTCCTGGTACGAACAAGAATCACATGAAAATATGCATTTTTGAACGTTTTAGAGGCGAAATACCTCATTTTAAGCTGGTTTTCAAACCAGACCTTGTTTCAAACACCTTCTTTTTTTCAACTTCTTGAAATCACTAAGAAACCTACCTAGGCTTGTAGAGAACCTTACAAGGTTTCCAAATCTCCAATTTGGGTGCAAAAGGAGTATTTTTTACTGTTCTGGAGGGTCATGAAATCACCTAGGGGCTCAGGTGTTCACAACACCTGAGCAATTTTTGCTCCAAGGTAGCCTGGTCGGCCTACCCTGGTCGGCCATTCGGCCAAGGGTGCCTGGTCGGCCACCCCTCGTCGGCTGGGCCCCATGAATTTTTTTTTTGAATTTGGCCAAATTTTGACTAGTTGACTTTGGCCGTTGACTTTGACTTTTGACCTTGACTTTGACCAAATCCAAACCTTGTTTTGAACTCCCCTCCTTGTTTCTAGAGTGCTTTTACAACACCATGGTTGATTTTGTGATCCTTGATCACAAACAACCTTCTTCTTAGTTTTTAGGACCTTCTGGGTTTTAACTTGTTCTTAAACTCTTGGTTTCAAATAACATTGGGTTATACTATGGCTGATAAGTGGATTTTATATCCACTTGGAATGCCTCAGTTCGGCTTAAATTGATTGTTTTGGACTCAAGATGTTGTAGTTTTGATGTGTTTTGCTTAGTTGTGCAGATTTACGAGAATGTTGATTAAAGTTGATGCTTCTATTGTTTTTGGAGATTTATTTGATTAGAATTCGGATTTTCCGGGAAGGCTGCGCAGCTTATACTGTTTTGGCCATATCTGGAGTTCTAGAAGTCCGTTTTCAGCGATCTTACTGCCCACGCGAAGCTTGAGAGATTTTCTACAACATGGGATAGGAAGCAGGTGCAAGGAACGTGCTGATTAAATTCGCACACGTGATCTTTTAAAAGAAGGCTATAAATTTACCGTTTTGCCCTTTTTCTAATTCTAATTGTATTCTGGGCAGTTTTGGTACCTTCTTTAAATTCTAATTGTAATAGAAGGTAATTGCTTGTTGGGCAAGATTAGGAGTATCTATATAAACACATCTAGGGATCGGAAAAACATTATTAGGAGTTCATTGTTAGAGAGATACAATTTGTACGCAGCTTTTAGGATTTTTTCTGGAGAACCATTATTTTCTTTGAAGATTGAAGTTAAAAGGTTTCTTTTCTGTATTCTTCTAATTATGATTTCTTCTTTTAATTCTTGTTTTGTTAATTTAATCATGTGTAACTAATTCTCTAATCTGAGAATTGGGTAGTATTCCTTGGTATTCATGCCTGTTTAATTATCTGTGATTTTCTTGCTTTGCTGATCTGTTATTGAGGGCTTAACACAATTAGGGGAGTCATGAACCTTTGATTGGATTTTAGGGATTGTAATAACTTGGAAGAGGAGTTGCAATTTTAGTACAGGATTTAACAGACATAACTCGAATATTTGATTGGAAGATTAATAGGAGAGTTGTGAGACTTATAATTCTTGGTGCGTAATAGTTTATGATTGTAATTTGATTGTATCACGGAAGTGATAATTAAGGTGTAGTTATAGACACTATATTGTATCTTGGAAGAGAACATTATAACCTTAGAAGAATTGTTTTCAGCAGAGTAAGAACGTAGATGTCACGTAGATATTGAATGTGCATTGAAACCAAGTGAAGAACCCCAGTTCTTGGATTGTTTTCCTCATATATATTTTATTCTCTATTGATAATTAGTTTAATTTAGTTTATAAACAAACCAAACATTCTTTTACACTTCTAAATTGTGAGAGATAAGATACTTGAACTTGATATTACATTCAGTCCTTCCCTGCGAACGAACAACAAAAATACTACTAACAAATTGGCGTCGCTTGCCGGGGAAGGCAGTGATGTGGGTTTGAGTTAATTGTTTCTTGTAGTTTGGATTTTATCTTTGTATATATTTTTCTTTTCTTTCTTTTTGTATTTCTTTCCTTGGTGTGTCTACAGGTTCTTTGAGGTAGACAACTTAAACAGGTTTTGAGGAGAGAGACTAGATGGAGTACAACTTTGGTTGGAACAATGCTCAGAATTTCTACAATAGTCAGGAACAATATCAAGATTTCAATTTTACCCACAATTCAATTCCTATGAGGATCGTAATGCAAATCAGGTGAATTCGTTCTATTCTGAGAACTCATTTTATGCTCCATATGCCCCTAGCAATGATTATTCATATTCGTTTGAAAATCAATATCATGATGATGTTTATCCATATATGTGTAATGATGTTGATACGAGTTTAACTCAGTCTAATCCTTCTTTACTTGCTGATTGGGAGATTGCGCTCAATAAATGATTCAAGGAACTCAGTCTAATCTTCCCTTACTTTCTTTGGGAGTTTTTGATGAAACAACTTTAGAGATTGCTAGTGACAATGATATTCCATGTGATTCAATAGCTTGGTACGAGGAGAATGCTAAACTAAATAATTTTATTTGGGAAGTTCGAGCAGTGTGGCATGACGGTTGTTATCGAACTCCTCCTTGTGTCAATTTTCCTCTATGTCATGATTCTTGTTTAGCAATTGATGATAATGTTGTGTCTGATGAGTCTACTTGTGTAGTTGATAATTGTCCCATGCGCATTAATGATAATTTGGATGCAATTGAAATTCTACCAAATCTAGAAAATTTTGAGCTTAATACATTGATAGACGAGATTAAAATTGATGAGTGTCCAATTATGAAAGAGAAGGAAGTTAAGATTGATGAAATTGAAAATCTTGCTTTAGAGTATAAGGATCCGATTTGGGAGGAGTACATGAGTCGTACTTATAATGATTATTCTGACGACTTTTCTAGCTATTTTGATGTTTCCAAGTCTCTTGAACATGATAGGTTCTTGAAAGTTTTCGTACATTTCAATGAAGCTAAGGTTTATTTGCACAATATGCTTATATTAGAAATTCGTAGATATGTGTATCTGTTTGCTTTTTCTCCTCATTGAAGATTTTATGTATGAATAAGTCGGGCTAACGACATTAAACAAATGCGCTTCGTGGGAGGCAACCCACGCATTAGTGTAAAAAAAAAGAAAATTGAGTGTTGAAAAAAAAAAGGAGTGTTGAGAAAAAAAAATGTGAAAAAAAAAATATATTAGTGGCGCAGGCAGGCTGCGCCTGCGTGACGCAGGTTGCGCCTGCGTTACTTCTTGTCGCGCAGGCTGCGCCTGCATGACGCAGGTTGCGCCTGCGTGACAGCTTAGTAGGGCAGAGTTTTTTTCAGCAGTTTTGCATTAAAAAAAATATATTTTCTTTTTCTTTCTTCTTTCTTTCAACCCTAATTCTTTTCTACTCCTATTCTTTCATCCCTAACCTATTCCTAATTTCATAATAATCCCCCATCTTCTATCTCTAATCCTATATCTATTCTAATTCTTTTTCTCTAAATTATTAAATCCTTTTTGTATCTTACCTCAAATTCTTACCCACTCAAAATTTCTCCTATACACATTAAAATTTTATTCACTCAATCCCTCCATTATATATACACACCCATACATACAAATCCAATTCCTCTTCTATTTATTTAAATTCAATTCTAAAGAGGAATTAATTGCAAGTTCACCTCTTTGATTCGTAATTGGGTTATCTTTTTCTCTAATATTATTTTTATTACGAATTTGTGTTCTTGTAATTGGGGTTTTGTAGTATTCTTGTTATTTGGGAAGTTACCAGTCTATGGAGCTCGTACGCATTATCCTCCACCAGATTCATCCGAGGAGGGTTATGACTCAGCTGATTAGGTATGTTTCTACTATCCCTCGTATTTACTTCCATTCAATGCGGACATTGAATCTTTCAAGTTTGGGGGTGTTTTGAGGGATTAGTAGTTGTATTATTATTTGTTCATGTAGGATTTCATGCTTTGCATATTAGTGATAGTTCATGCATGTATGTTCGTGTTATCTACGTTTGTTTCATGTAGGACATTTTGTTTTTATTTCTGTATACCATGTGAGTCCATTTTAGTTGCATTTTCATGGCATGCATATTTCATGATCCCTTAGAACGAGCTAATTCTGATTGGTAGGTAGGTGTCTAATTGAGTGTGGTAATGATGAATAGAGGGTTGATTTATAGTTTCTATGAAATTGACTTATGTGTTTCGGAAACAAAACTAATTACACAGTCTCATTGGGTGCTTTTGGGCTAGGTTAGGGTCATGCTTGTTTGGATGTTTTGAGATTTAATCACTTGATTATATTTAGAATTTTCGTTATTCCCTTGATGGCGTAGGAACATTTAAATCTAAATTTGGGGAAAAACAGGGATTTCATGCTAAATTGTAAATAATTGTCAATAATTGCTGGAAACAAATGGCTAGTAGCCGGCTCATATTTATATGAGTAGTCTAGGGTTGGAATTAAGAATTCTCATTCCAGATCGCAGAAAAAAAAAAGAAAAAAAAAAGTCAATAAATTGTTTATATGCAAAATTAACCAGGGTGAGCTCTTTAATACTCGAGTAATTAAGTACGAGGGGACTTTGTGCCTAGTGATCTAAGGCTTTTATAGTCTGGGATCCACTGACCTAACGCTCGCTACATGGGTATTATTGTATAAGCCTTTTGGGGTCTCATTCATTGCACGGTTAAATAAGCATGCTTGTATATATGTGTCGTAGTAGTTAGTAATGAAGCATGAATTTCTGTCTACCTTGGATAAGGATGGAGGTGTTTTTAGGTTATGAAGTGTCTACAGTCTATTCTATTTATAAACCTGTGATTGTCTTGGCGAAGAACATGTATGATTTTTGACCTAGTTTTGGGAGTATTTCTGATGAGCATTGCACACACGCACGTTTTTGTTCATGTATTGTTAGTATACGGGGACTTAGTCGAGCTCTATTTGAATTTAGTTGCATTCTTTGAGATATTTGCTTGTTAGTTGGTTTTGGTTAGTTTGAAGGGGATCATTGCATATTTCATATTAGTTGCATTCATGCATTGCATTGCATTAGGTTAAATGGATTTTGTGGGTACATTCGCTATAGGCCCTCACGAGACCTTACTCGTCCACTGGGGCTACCTAGGGGTTTAAAGGGCTTGTTGCATATGCCAAATGCAACCGTGATCACCTACGGAAGTGGTACTAGTTAGTTAGTTGTAATTGTTTATGCTTGAGGACAAGCATCAATGGCCCCTGGATTACTGACACCCTTTCATACTTACAATAGGGTGTTTTAAACAACCTTGGCCTTGCCCCCCTTGTCATGGAGGTCTTTGTTTCTTTATTTGTTTGTATAGGTATTTCCCTTGTTTTCAACATCTGACTTCAGGTCTAGGGTACTATGGTCAGTTTTTATCCTTGATTTTATACTCAAGGATTTTAAAACTCCTACCTTGTTTGTAAGACCGTGCCTTGGCTTGATTTTATTCAACGGTTCCTGACCTTCAGGCCTTGAATTCAATCAACCAGCTTAATTCAGGGCATACAACCTCGTTGGCCATCTGGGCTTATATTTTGTGCAGAGTTTCAAAACTCCCACCATATTTCTTAGAGTATATCTTCCATATTTCTTTAGAGTATTAGCTTTTTAGCTAACCTTTCTGTTTAGTGCCTTAATCGTGGATTTTTGGCTTAATCCTCTATTTAGGCTTATTAAGCATAAGTTAGTTCAACCTCCTAGGTTGTTAACTATGTTGTTGCTCCAGCCTGCATTTCCATTTGTTTCTTCCATTTATTTCTACGAATTAGATCATTTATTTGACCCAATTTCGAATTCATAAAGCCTTTTTCCTGCTATTTTTGGCTATTTAACCTGTAAACGCGGGTCGTCGGAAAGATGACCTGCTATGAAGGGTCGCCCATTTCCTTATAAAAGAGTAAGGGTGGAAGTCATTCTTCACATTTCCCTCTTCTCTCAAAGAAAATTTCTCTCTGAAGAGCTCTCAAGATTCAAGTACTTCTTTCAATTTCAGACAAACCTGATCGCAAGTGAAGGTGGTCAGAGCACCGTAGTTCCTTCTAAGGGCCTTCTCCAAGCAATCAACAGGAGGACCAAAGACAAGAATAGGAAAGGTAAGGTGTTTCCTCCTCGTTATCACTTAACTTTACCCCAACTCTTAGATGAGCCCGGGGACGTGTTTCCAAAAAACGCGGAATTTGATTCTTTCATATTCCCTACCACTTTAGACGTAGGAGATATTAACGACCTACTCAAATATGAATTTCCTTCTAGTTTGAGACTCAGAGTCCGCACACTGGGGGATAGAACATGTAATTGGCACCCTGAGAATTTATATGTATACAAAGGTGCTATCACCGCTGGCCCTAGGTTTCCAGTTCACCCTTGGGTTGTTAGGTTGCTAGCTGAAGTTAAAATCAACCTGTGCCAACTATATCCCAACTCCTGGAAATTTATCTTCATTTTTATGGTTGAATGCATCAAGGGAGGCATCTGCCTTAGCATTCCTTTATTTAGACATTTGTTTGCTTTTAAAAATAGCCCTGTTACTAGGAAAGGATGGGTAAGCATCCAACATCGTACAAAGTCCCGAATGATTATCAACGCTGCCTCCGTGCCTGATTCATACCACAACTGGAGGCACGAATTTTTCATCCTTAGATGGAAAGGGGGAGACTGGGGTGAATTTTTCAGGTCTAAATTCAATCACGTGAATGATGAGGGTGTTAGTGAGCTTCAGCTCTCAAGTGAAGAAAGTGCTCATCGGGATTGGCTTATTTCAACCATTCAAAATGCTCACTATCGCGAAGTCGTGACTGAGCATACCTTGATAGAGACCGGTAGTATCCCTCCCGAGGGTAATCCTTACTTTAACTCCTTTATTCTCATCATACTTGTTCTTATTCCAACATTGTTTTCTTTGTCTTTTTTTTGCAGTTGCTGAGGAGATTGACAGCCTGCCGGGTCGTGCTCCTCAGATTACTAAAAGGATGATTAAAAAGGCTGAGAAAGAGGCCAACCTTGACGACGTTCCAGTTCCTGAATTCCTTCAGCATTGCTCAAAAGCTGGAAAAATGATCAGGAGTTCGGATGCGAGTATGAAAACTGCGTTTATGTCTGAGTGGGGGGTATGCGAGCAGGACGCTATCCGGGATAGCCATCTTCTTGCTCAGGAATGGTCTCGGAATGCCATAGCCCCGGTTGATAAGGTTCATTTTACAACAGCAATGGACCTTGGAGAAAATGAAAGCTTGGGAGCGTTTCACGCCTATAACGTAATCTTATCTCCCCTTCTTTTTTGTTACTCTTATTAGATATTGACCATCATGGCTTAACATAGTTTTTTTTATGGTGCCTTATTCTTGTAGCTGAATGCTCATTTCCAGAACGCTGTCCAACTTGGGAAATCGTATAAGGATAAGGAAAGAGCTGCCCTCAAGGCTGTGGAGAAGCATCAGAAGGAATCTGAACAATGGGAGGCTAAGTACTTCACCTCCGAAGACCAACTCTTATCCCTTAGGGGAAAATATGCAGCCTTGGAGAATAGAACCCAGAACAACGAGGATTCCATCATTCAGAACTATTTGGGCTCGGATGCATTCCTTGCCTTCATTGACGAACATGACAGGGAGGTCCAACCGGACAGCATGACTATAGGTTCGGAAAAAGCTGTGAATAAATTAGCCATGACCACAAAGGGGTCGCTTTTCCTTCCTTTTATCCAAGTCCTTGGAAGGTGACTGATGTTGATGACCTTGTTGAGGGTGCTGGAACTTCCTCTCATGCAAACAGGCATGCTTCTGGCTCTGGGACTAAGGCCACTCCCCAATGCTCAGGATCTAGTTCTGGGAGACACCCTTCAAAATCTCGTGGGAAGGATCAAAGCGGCAGTTCAGAACGCCCTTTAGCCGGCTGAATTCGCGAGCCCAGATCATTGAGTGTTAGCAGTTCCTCGACTTCAACTTCCAAGAGCAAGGAAAAAGGTGAGATGGGGTCATCCAGTGAAGAAGAAGTCCCTGTTCAGGTTGCTCCTCCCAAAACCAAGAAACGGTTGGTGAAGACTGTTTCTGCTAAAAAGTGATTATCTTTTGAGCCTTGCATGGCCTATGTTAGCCTCATGTGGCTCTTATCCAGTTCTTATTTTATCCTGACTTTGATTGTGGTCCTTCATGGACTTGTATTTTTATTCGGTGTGTCTGTAACTTATGACTCGAATTTTGCCCCTTAGGGGTATTTTATCTACATGCTTGTTTCCTTTAGTTCATACGTTCCTTTATTTACGGTACTTGGTCATCCTAGACTTACACACATCAAGTGTTTGGTACATCACTAAAATCACAGAAATGTAGAATGGAAAACAAACTTGTATTAATAACGTGAAATGGGCTCTGCCCTTACATTAAATGATAAGTCCTACTATGAGCAACATGTTCTGCAGCGGTTTTATATGAACCTTATTTCTATTTCTATTAGATAGGCAAAAAGCTAAGTCCTTACTAGGAGAGCTTAAACATAATAAATCTTGAGATTCGAGGCGTGCCAAGTGCGAGGCACCTCGTTTCCATCCAAGGTTTCAAGCTTGTAAGAACCTCTTCCCAACGTTTTGTTGACTCTATACGGCCCTTCCCAATTAGGGACTAACTTGCCTGTCTGTCCAACTCCGGATGCTTCTATCTTCCTTAAAACCAAGTCACCTTGTTTAAAAAACCTTTCTTTAACCATATGTAGTAAAAGGATGCCCTCTTCTGGTGCTCAACATTGCAGGCGTTCGCTTCATCCTTGACTTCATCAATTAGATCAAGGGCAAGCCTCATGCCTTCCTCATTAGTTTCTTGCTCATATGCTTCCACCCTTGGAGACACATGAGAGATCTCGACGGTCACTATTGCCTCTGCTCCATAAGCTAGCAAAAGCGGGGTAGCTCTTGTTGTTACTTTACAGGTGGTACGATATGCCCACAGTATAGGCAGCAGCTCGTCCACCCACGTGTTTCTTGAACGTTCGACCCTTTTCTTAAGTCCATCAAGGATAATCTGATTCGATACCTCAGCTTGCCCATTAACCTGAGGGTGAGCTACTGAAGTGAAGCGAAGTTCGATGGCGTTCTCCTCACAATACTTCTTAAACTCCTCATTGTTAAATTGACACCCATTATCTGTCACAAGGATTCGTGGGATACCATACCTGCAAATTTTGGGTGGTTATCTTAGCTAATGGCTTAGCCTCAATCCACTTGGTAAAATAGTCAATAGCCACTATCAAGAACTTCCTTTGTGCTGAAGCTACAGGGAAAGGACCAAGAATGTCCATCCCCCACATGGCAAACGGAATAGGAGAGTTAATCGATGTTAACATCTCTGGTGGCTGCCTAACAATCGGGGCGTGTTTCTGACACCTGTCACACTTCTTGACATAACTTTGTGCATTTGTCAACATCTTTGGCCAATATAATCCTAGACGGGTGATCTTATGGGCTAAGGCTCTGCCCCCTAAGTGTTGCCCACATATCCCTTCATGAACTTCCTTTAATGCTTCTTCTGCTTCCTGAGGTCTCAAACACTTCAAGTACGGGATAACAAAAGACCTCTTGTACAGGATGCCTTCAATCAAGGCATATCTCAACGCTTTCACTGACAGTTTCCGCGCCTCCGAGGCGTCTTCGGGGAGCCATCCTGTTTCCAAATGTGCCTTGATTGGATCTATCCAACAATTTCCTATATCAATGGGTACCACCAATTTTGAATTGATGGTAGGGGCCTTCAGGACCTGGAAGTAAACACTCCCTGCATAATTCTCTATCTCAGAAGAGGCGAAGTTTGATAGGGCATCGGCCTTGACGTTCTCCTCCCTCGGAATGTGCTCCATATAGCATTCATCAAACTGAGTCATAACGGCTTTTATAACCCTTAGGTATTTTGCCATAGTTTCATCCTTGGCTTCGAACTCACCATTCACCTGTGATACTATGAGTCTTGAATCTCCACAAACTTTAATGTTCTTGACTCTCAATATTCTGGCCAAGCCTAATCCGGCTATCAAGGCTTCATATTCAGCTTCGTTGTTGGTTGTTGGAAAGTCCAACTTCAAAGCATATTCTACTAAAAACCCATCGGGGCTTTGCAAGACCAGGCCTGCACCACTAGACTTTGTTTTTGATGCCCCATCAAAATAGAGCACCCAATATTCCTTCTGATCGGGTACAAGCTCCTCAACTTTATCTTCACCTTCTTGGTTTGGCACTACCTCCTTCCCCCCGACTTCTTGGTTGTTGATGGTACATTCAACCACGAAATCAACTAATGCCTGAGCCTTGATGGCTATCCGAGGATTATATGTGATATCAAATTCCCCGAGTTCGATCGCCCATTTAACTCGCCTCCCACTGGCCTTGGGGCTGTGGAAAATACTTCTTAACTGCTGATTCGTCAGGACTTCAATCTTGTGTGCCTGGAAGTAAGGTCGTAGCTTCCTCGAAGCTGTTACTAGCGCCAAAGCAAACTTCTCGATGGGTGAGTAATTCAACTCAGCTCCGTGTAATACCTTGATCATGTAGTAGATATGCTTCTGAACCTTGTTTTCCTCTCGAATGAGAACGGCACTCAATGCTTGTTCGGATATCGCTAGGTATAAATATAGGGTCTCTCCAGGACTAGGTTTGGCCAACAACGGGGCCTCAGCCATGTACTTTTTCAGCTGTTCAAAAGCCTCTTGGCTTTCTGAAGTCCATTCAAAATTCTTCACTTTTTTTTAAAGCCTGAAAGAAAGGCAAACATTTGTCGCCAGACCTTGAGTTGAATCTTCCCAATGCAGCTATTCTACCAGTCAACTTCTGCACGTCCCTCACAGAACGGTGTGGTTCCATGTCAAGAATCGCCTTAATCTTATCCGGGTTGGCTTCAATGCCACGTTTTGAAACCATCAAACCCAAAAACTTCCCTGATCCAACGCCAAAAGCACACTTGGCCGGATTTAACATCATCTTATGGTGCCTCAGCACTTCAAATGCCTCTCTGAGGTGTTCTACATGGTCTACTGTAAACAAGCTTTTGACCAACATATTATCAACATAGACCTCCATGGTTTTCCCAATCAGATGGGCAAATATCTTATTTACCAATCGTTGATAAGTAGCTCCTGCATTCTTTAGTCCAAAAGCCATGACAAGGTAACAAAAAACACCAAAGTCAGTTATAAAAGATACCTTCGGGATGTCATCCTTGTGGATCTTAATCTGGTTGTAGCCGTTGAAACCATCCATGAAACTCAACATTTCGTGCCCAGTCGTGGCATCTATTAGTGTGTCAATCCTTGGTAGAGGGAAGCAATCCTTAGGGCATGCGTCATTCAAATCGGTGAAGTCTATGCACATCCTCCACTTACCGTTGGCTTTCTTGACCATCACAGGGTTAGCCAACCATTCAGGGAACTGAATCTCCTCAATAAATCCAGCTTCCAAGAGTTTGTCCACCTCTTGCTTAATGGCCTCTTTCCTTTCTGGAGCAAAATTCCTCTTCTTCTGTTTTATTGCCTTCCGCTTGGGGTCGACATTCAACCTGTGAGTTATGATTTGGGGGTCTATCCCTGGCATATCAGCTGCTGTCCAAGCAAACACATCTTCTTTTTTGTAGGAATTCTACCAACTTGCCCTTCAAGGGTTGCTTTAAAGAAGTTCCAACATACGTAACTTTTTCAGGGTCTCTGCAATCCAAAGGTATAGGAACCAAATCTTCTCGCCGGCTTCCCGCGGTGTTCATCATCACTTCGGACATCCATGTCTTCAATCGGGAGGACCTGCCCCCCGACTCCATCAGCTCTTAATGCGGCCACATAACAACTTCTGGCCATCTTCTGATCACCCTTCTGTTCTCCAACACCATTCCTAGTTGGAAAATTAACTTTCATGTGGTAGCTGGAGGCAACAGCATTAAACGCGTGAAGTCCAGTCCTTCCAAGGATCGCATTATACGTGGAGGCTGCCTTGATTACCAGGAAATTTAACATCTGAGTGGCTTCCTTGGGCTCCTGTCCAATAGTAACTGGTAGCTGGATGGTCCCTTCAACATTGGATTTGACTCCATTGAACCCATATATAGGCATATTGTTTGGAGTCAACTGTGAATCATTGTATCCCATCTTCACAAATGCATCATGAAACAAAATATCGACAGAAGCACCATTGTCTATCAAGACTCGTTTCACCTCTGAATTTCCAATTACCGGAGTTATGACCAACGGGTCGTCATGGGGGAACTTCACCCCTTCCAAGTCTGAATCATCAAAACCAATCACTACTTCAGTCTTTGCACATTTTGGGGCCTCTCCCACGATGTGCATCACCTCCCTAGCATATGCCTTTCGAGAGTTTCTTGTTGTGCCAGCCACAGTCGGGCCTCCCCAAATCATGTTAATAACTGGCCCTCGTGGCTGGGGGTTACGATCACGATCGTTATCCCTTCTATCATTATCCCTTCTATCATAGTCTCTCCTTTGATTTCCACGATCTTTGGCTTTTGTGAACCTGCTCAACTTTCCTTTTCGGATCAAGAATTCGATCTCGTCCTTGAGTTGTCTGCAATTATCAGTGTCATGTCCTATATCCTTGTGGAACCTACAGTATTGATCCTTGTTTCTCTTTGCGGGATCACCCTTGAGTGGCTTCGGCCATCGGAAATCCTTGTCTTTCTCAATATCCATCAGGATTTGACTCCTAGGGGTATTCAACTTTACGTATTCAAAGAACCTTGGCCCCAAATTGTTCTTAGGGGCAGAGTCAGATTCCTTTCTAGTTCGGGGATATTTGTCCCTAGCATCGTACTCCTGCTCTTGCTTCCGCTTCCGGGAATTTTCGTTCCCTCCATTCGTAGTAGGAGCTTCTGTTTTCCTCATGCTCTCTTCTGCTTTTATGTATTTACTCGCCCTTCTTTGGAGCTCAGTCATGCTCTTGGGGGGATGTTTTTCCAATGACATCTGAAAGTAAGTGTTCGTTGTTCCATTATCCAAGGCTATCATAGTTACCTTATTCTCCAAATATGGGACGTTCAATGTCTCCTTGGTGAAGCGCTTGAGATAATCCCTCAGGTTCTCATTCTTCCCTTGTTTCACGTGCATGAGAAATGCAGAGCTTTTTTCATGGACCTTTCCACTAACAAACTGATTGATGAAAGCAGTGCTCAACTCTTTGAAAGAGCCAATTGAGTTTGCGGGCAATCGGCTATACCATCTTTGAGCTATGCATGCCAGGGTTTGAGGGAACGCCCTACACTTAAGAGCATCGCTAGCGGGTTGTAACAACAGTGCATTTGAGAACGTCCTGACATGATTCGAAGGATCACCCGTTCCATCGTATGGTTTTATCGTCGGCAGCTTAAATTTTCGGGAAACACGAGCGTTCATCACCTCCTCAATGAACGGGGGTGTGGGATCGTCAGGGTCTCCAAGTGGCATCAGGTCATTGGGATCACCCTTGGGGGTTTCCACCCTTGTAGCTCCTCCAGTTGGGGCATCATCCCTTCTTGGTCTCCTTGAAGATCTTTCCAAATCAATGAAGGGAATCTCCCTCGAAGTTGGAGGGGGCATATTCTGGTTCTGCCTTGCTTGCTCCCTAGCTATGTCGTCCTTCAACCTTTGGATCTCAGCCTCATGAGCCTTGATCCTCTCAGCAGCTGTTTGAGGAGGTCCATCATGGATTCTTCGAGTCCTTTCCATAGGCTCCTTGCTTGCACGTCGTCTCCTCGGGGCTTCATCACGATCATCGTCCTCAGACGACGAGTCATCAGTGTAAGGTCCGGAGTAATCATAATATCCTTGCTCAAGAGGGGCCAAACCCCTAATATAGGGCGGCTGATATGACTCAAGTATCTGTAGAGCGTGACCACTTGATCCAGGATCCCTTCGATTTGGGGGGTAGTTAGGCAATCCGTATAACGGATCAGTACTCACGGGGAGTGTAGTGGTGGAGATCTGAACTCCTGAGAGTGGGGGACGGCTATTTAATGGTGAGACCACCATCTGAAGCTGATTAGTCTCCCGTCCCGGGTGGACGTCCACTGGTAAGGTTCTCTCAATATGGGGAGTCGTCCCTATAGGTTAAGAAACTTGAGGTCGAGTGGTTGTGTCCGTTGGTGGGGGTACATACCCTTGTTCAGTAACGACGGGTGGAACAGAGGTGACGGTGGTAGCCTCGATTGAGACTGGTGTCCTTCGTGTTTGAACCATGGTTGATGTTGTCTTCCCACAGACGGCGCCAAATATTGTGGAATAAAAAGTAGGGTTATCGAATTGCGGCTAGGGTTCGTGAGCTTCGTGCTTTAATGGCTGCGCTTGCGTTATCGTGACCTAATTCGGGTCCTCACAAGATGCCTACGTATCTCAGAGTTGAGAATCAAGCCAAAAACGTAGTTCTGAGATGAGGGGTCTGGCCCTTTATATAGGATGTAGGAGCCTTAGAATCGTAATAGGGTTTGGAGACTTGGTGGACAAGTCACCGTTATTGAGGAAGGTTCTGACTCCTTCCTTATAGGAATTAGTTTCCATGTCAAATTAGGTGCCTTGGAGGCTACTGAATATCCTTGGGATATTCTAGAACGTTCCTGGTTTTTAGAACGTTCCCGTTTTGTGGATCAGGCCCATGTTAGAAACAAGCTTATATCGGGTGTCCCTGGTTTGGGCTGTTCTTTTGGGCTAAATCATTAACTACGAATTTAATGCCCAACTAGGATTTCGGGCCTTATTTATGAGCTAATAAATATTATATTAATTATGTCTTTAGGAATTATTTTTCATCCATATCAAAGGGGTTTCTGCTTTTAATAAATAGTATAGGTTCTCATAAAATAAGAAACTATACAAATATTATTTTCACCTAAAATTCACAAAACTAACTTTTTTTTCAATAAAAGGACTCAAAAAGGGCTAACGGTCCCCGCTCTATTGACTTTAGTCCATTTTCCAAATTTTAAAAGTCTCGTGAAAATGAGTTAGGAAAAAGTTTATCTTCAAAAATGTACGTCACAGTCAGACAACCGTACAAATTATTACTTTCTCAAGAAAGATATTATCCAGCCCACCATATAATCGAATCATGCGATCTTTTTTTACAAATGACAGTTCATCTTTGCATGGTGCACGTACACTTTGTCTGAAATATCTTCTGAAAATTATATAGGAGTCACATTATCCAATTTGCTCACATGGTACAAAGAATTTTGCACATAGGACCTCTTAGAACACATCATGTACCTATTTAGATAAATTGGTACTTTTTTAGTATGGAGTCAGGGTTTTATGGGGATGATTTGGCTTTGGGATGCACTGAAAATGATGTATCAAAAATTTGTCCCTGTAGTTGATGTTTGTCCTGTATGCAGATGAGATAATGAAACTATCTTTCACACATTGGTGGAGTGCCCGTTTGCGAAGAACCAATGTTGGAGAACAGGTTTCTCGGGGATTCTTTTTGAAGCAGCGGTGATTTTTTTACATGGTTAATGCACAACTTTCATATTGCTAATAATGATAGGCGTGCAGAATTTGCCACTCTGTGCTGGGCTATTGGGAAGTATCGGAATGGGTTAGTTTGGAACCAAAAATAGGCTCAAGTAAACGGTGTCATTGATTCAGCTGATCAGTACCTTGCACAATGGAGGAATTGTTGAAATTAAACAAATAACTGAATCATAATAACAAGAACAATAATGAAAATAAGCAAGAGGAAAACTGATATGTACAAGACCCAAATACTTTAAAAACTACATTGTATTATACTTCTGCCTTAATGATTTACTGAATGAAAATGATTAGATTATTTAAATAGAAAAAAAACTAAACATTACAAACAGGCCCGGCTTTAATCCCATGCGGCCCATGCAATGGCATGGGGCCTGCTAAATAGGGGGCCCAAAATAAAAAAAAACCAGTTATTATATATTAAAACCAATGAAAAACCTAGTCTCGTCTTTTGACGTGTTCTCTCTGTCTCATCATCTGATGAGTGTTTTCGTATTTTAGTTTCATCATTTACATCAAAATCTCTGCAATCTTTTTGATCTCTCTTTTTTATTATGGCGGAAACATCTCATGAACGTGAAGTTGTTGAAGGGTATGAAAGGCTCAAGATCTCGGATGATGACCAAGATGGGCTTGTTTTTGAGGAAGTGTCTCCAGAAAACCAGGAAAATGGATATGATAAATGCTTGATCGGAAGTTTCTTAACAAACAGAAAGGTGAATTTTGTGGCTATGCAGGATACATTGTCAACGATTTGGAGGCCTGTTAAAGGAGTTTTCATGGAAGAGACAAATTTTCCAAATTTGTTTATCTTTAAATTCTTTCATGATCTGGATATTAAACGCGTGTTAGATGATGGTCCATGGACGTTCAACCAACAAGTTCTACTGCTGAAGAAATTGGATACGGATGAACAACTGAAGGATGTAAAGTTGACAGAAGTTTTTATGTGGATGCAGATCTACGATCTTCCAATTGGTTTTAACTCGGAAAGTATTTTGAAGTCTATAGGGAATTATGTCGGCAAGTTTATGGAGACTGATCCTAAGAACTTCCAAGGTCTGGGCAGGAATTATCTCAGAGTTAAAGTGGCAATTGACGTTAGACATCCACTAAAAAGTTGCATGAAGATTAAGAAGGCAGGGGGATCATGGATATGGATTCAATTTAAGTATGAGCGATTACCATCCTTTTGTTTCTATTGTGGTTTAATCGGCCATTCGGATAAGTTCTGTGAAATGCTTTTTGACAATCCGCAAGCTGGGGAAGAAAGGAAGTACGACAGTTCTTTACGTGCTCCTGCTAGGAGACAAAACTATACTCAAGAGAATCAGTGGCTCAGGGATGCAAGTGGGAAGTTGATTAGCTTGACTACAATGGGTAGCAATGGTGGAAGTACGGCTGAGGAAGGAGAGAAGGGATGGAACATAACAAACTCCCGTGATCTACGGGTAATTCAGCGTGGAAAAAGCATTCAGGGATATACAAGAGATATTCTTACTCCAATTAAGGACGGAAGAGATAAGGAAAATTTAAATTTTGAAAACAATATTTCCACCAACGAGGGAATAGTGGTTAAACAGAAAAGATTGCGAATTGATATGATGGATAATATCAATTTGGGCCATGATCAAAATCCATCCAATGGGCTGGACTCAGTAATGACAGAAACAGAAATTCAAGAGAACCAAAAAAACTTGGCACTGGCGGGTCCTGTTTTGCAGGCCCGCCCGCCACAATGAGTACCTTATTCTGGAACTGTAGAGGCTTGGGCAATCCTCAAACAGTTCAAGTTTTACTGGACCTAGTCCAGATTAAGAAGCCCATGTTTGTGTTCTTGATGGAGACGATGTGTAATGATGACAGAGTTGAGCAAGTTCGAGCAAAGATGAATTATGAGGGTATGTTTACGGTTGCAGGCCCAGGCCATGGAGGAGGCTTAGCATTGTTATGGAAGCAAGACGGTATGATTAAGATTAAATCTTCTTCCCAGAATTTTATTGATACTAAAGTATGCATAAACAACATGGATCCTTGGAGACTTACCTGTTATTACGGCTTCCCAGAGCGTTCGAGAAGAAAAGATTCATGGAACCTCCTGAGAAATCTAGCTGCGAGGTCGTCCCTTCCTTGGGTTGTCTTGGGAGATTTTAACGATATCCTAAGGAATACGGAGAAAAAAGGTAGACACAGGCAACCAAATTGGTTGATCAATGGGTTTAAGGAGGCTATGTCGGATTGTGGAGTCTCTGATTTACCATTGGAAGGATATCCTTTTACATGGGAGAGGAGCAAAGGCACTGACAGATGGGTTCAAGAGATGTTAGACCGTGTTTTTGTTAGTGATGGTTGGAGAGAGATGTTCCCAAATAATAGTGTTCAGAATATGGTGGCACCTTCTTCTGATCACTCAGCTTTGTTTTTTCAAGTTCAAATATGGAGACCAATCCCTCGTAGAACTCGTTTTCGATTTGAGAACGCGTGGTTACGGGAGAAGAGATGTAGTGAAATAGTTCATGATTGTTGGCAGCAGAGCAGAGATAATAGCATTGAGGATCGAATAAATCTGTGTGCAAAAGAGCTTAAGGCATGGGGAGATAGGCTTTCAAAAAAGTTCAAGGAGAGTTTAAGTAAATGTCGTGAGAGAATGAACAGGTTCAGGGGAGGAATGGATGCATTTTCTCAGCAATGTTTCACAGAGGCTATGAAGGAGTATTCGAAATTATTGAGCCAGCAAGAGGATTTCTGGAGGCAACGGGCTAAGCAACATTGGTTGAAAGCGGCTGATAATAATACGAAATATTTTCATGTGTATGCATCTGCAAGGAAGAAAAAGAACCAGATAACGCAGCTTAAAGATGATAGTGGTAGTTGGCGTGACTGGAAACACGGATTAGGAGAGGTCATTGGCGATTACTATGAAAGGCTTTTCAAATCGAACGATGTGATCTATGAAGAAGTGCTTGAAAGTATTGGCCCTCGAATTACCAATGATCAGAATGAGATGCTAACAGCTAGCTTCACAGTGGAGAGAGTTAAGAGTGCAATTTTCTCTATGCACCCGGATAAAAGTCCTGGCCCGGATGGAATGAATCCAGCTTTCTATCAGAGATTTTGGGATATTATAGGTAATGATGTCTCCTCTGCTTGTATAAACATCTTATCTAATAACAATATTCCTATTGGTTTAAATGATACTCTAGTGGTTCTTATTCCAAAGAAGAAAACTCCGGAAACAATGAATGATTTGAGGCCGATTTCACTTTGCAACGTTATGATGAAAATTATAACAAAAATGTTGGCTAATAGAATGAAGGAAGTTCTCTCGAATGCAATTTCAGAAATGCAAAGTGCTTTCATCCCTGGTAGATTTATTACTGATAATGTGATTGCGGCTTATGAGGTTAATCATTGGATGAAGAAGAAAACTCAAGGAAAAATGGGCTACTCGGCTTTGAAGATAGATATGAGTAAGGCTTATGACAGGGTAGAGTGGGATTTTATTTTGGCCATTATGCAGAAAATGGGTTTCACAGACAAGTGGATTGATTGGGTTCGTTTATGTATGTCGACGGTGAAGTATAATTTTCTAGTGTCTGGAAATGAAGTTGGTCCTATAATTCCGAGTCGTGGATTACGTCAGGGCGATCCAATTTCACCCTATCTGTTTCTTCTTTGTGCAGAAGGCCTCTCTACTCTTCTTCAGAAAAAACAAGCAAGTGGTGCTATTCATGGGTGTAAAATTGCAAATTCTGCCCCTATTGTTTCACATCTGTTCTTTGCTGACGATTGTTACCTGTTTTTTAGAGCAACAGTTGGAGAAGCTACGTGTGTTAAGGAATGTTTGAGTCTCTATGAAACGGCAACGGGACAGCAGGTTAACTACCAGAAATCAAGTATAAGTTTTAGTCGAAATACAGGGGTCGATACAATGGAGGAGGTTAGTCAGTTATTCCAAGTGCCTATCCGCAGTGATGATTCGTATCTGGGTCTTCCAAGCAATGTTGGTGGTAATAAGCGAGAAGTGTTTAGGTATATCAAGGATAAAATCTGGAATCGTATGCAAAGCTGGAAAGGAAAAACTATCTCTCGAGCAGGTAAAGAAATTCTGTTGAAGTCGGTAATCCAAGCAATTCCGTCTTATGTCTCGAGCATTTTTCTTCTTCCAATCTCGCTTTGTGAGGAAATAGAGAGGCTCATGAATAAGTTCTGGTGGTTGTCTGATATGGAGAAAAGTGGTGGGATTCGGTGGATGGCTTGGGACAAAATGTGCTACCCAAAGAAAGTTGGTGGCATGGGTTTTAAACGAATTAGGGAGTTTAACATAGCTTTGCTTGGGAAGCAGATTTGGAGAATTCTCACTGTGCCTCAGTCGTTTGTAGCAAGGTTGATGAAAGCAAGATACTTTCCTTCTACTTCGATTCTCAATGCAGGCCTAGGAAACAACCCTAGTTACGTTTGGAGGAGTATATCAGCTGCCAAGGATCTTATTGGCACAGGTAGTATTTTGAAGGTGGGAAATGGTGAGGACATAAACATATGGAACGATCCCTGGATTCCAGTTTATGGTTCAACAAGAATTCAGACGCCGTTAGTGCAAGGTTTGGAGGAGGCTAAGGTTAGTAATCTTTTCAGAACAGGTTCGAATGAGTGGGACTATGATCTTCTTAGGGATATCTTTAATCAGGAGGATGTAGAAAGGATCATAAAAATCCCAGTAGCTCATACTACTCAGGGTGTTGATAAATGGATTTGGCTAGAGGATGTTAAGGGGCAGTATACAGTAAAAAGCGGCTACAAGTTACTTAGTTCTTCGCTCCCTCAGTTCTCAGCAAGCAATCTCTCTTTTAAATGGTTGAAGCTTTGGAATTTATCTATTCCTCCGAAGGTTAAAAATTTCTTATGGAGAGTGATTCATGACTGCCTTCCTACTGTCGAAAATCTCAGACGTAAATTTGTTGATGTAGACCCAATCTGCCAGGTTTGTAAATTGTCGTTTGAATCGGTTGATCATGCTCTTTTAGGCTGCCCTTTTGCTAACAAATGCTGGGAGTTGAGCAATCTTAGCCCTACTATTGATGTAGGTCAATCTTTTACTCAAATGGTGGCGAGTACCTTTGATACTTTGCCTCTAAAGGAGCTGGAGTTGTTTTGTTCAGTTATGTGGAGCATATGGAACCACCGTAACTCAGTGGTGTGGAATAAAATCGTCAAAACTTGTATCCAGGTGATTAACGATGCAAGTTCTTCTCTTTTCCAGTGGCAGCAGGCACAGGTCATTCAAAACAGACAGAGTAGTTGTCTGGAGCGAGAAGGTTTAATGGTTTGGCATCCCCCCCCTTCCGATTGGCAGACCTGTAATGTTGATGCAGCATTCTCAGAAAATGGCAGCAGAAGTTCTTATGGCTGTGTTCTGAGAGATGATTTGGGTGGTTTTGTGGCGTGTTTTGGAGGTCGTTTTATGGGTGCGTTAGATTGCCGAGTCGCTGAAGCTATGGCATTTAGAGAAGCGTTGTCTTGGTTGAAAAAGTTGGGGAATCATAATATTCTCGTGGAGCTTGACAGTCTCAACGTGGTCGAAGCCATCCGTAGTAAGAATATAGATGATTCTTATTTCGGAGTAGTTATCTCAGATTGTTTGAATATCTTAAAGGACTTGAGGTCCCTTCGTGTTTATTTTGTTAGGAGATCAGCGAATTTAGCAGCTCACGCTTTAGCTAGAGTAGCTAGTTCTATGTCTGGTCAGGAGGAGTGGTTTTCTGTACCCTCTTTTCTCATCGATGTTCTTGCTAAAGATTTGAATTATTAATAAAATGTGATTTTGAATTTCAAAAAAAATATATTAAAACCAATGAAGTTAGGTGAAGCAATAAAATCCCGTTCTTTCTCCACAATCTTCACAAATACAGAAGCACATACTAAACCTCTCACCTCTGTTTACCCCTTTTGGCAAGTAATTGGGCAAAAGTAGTGAAGATTAAAAAGCAAGATATCAAATATTATATACAAGCACATATAACAAACATTGTAGAAAATTATATTTTGAGAGTTTAATAGATAAGTTTTCATCGAGAAATGCATGTAATGCAATTTTTAAGAGGGTAAAGAGAATCTACCTGATACTGTAGAAAAATTCACTACCTATGCGGTTTCAAATTCATATTTTTAATATTTTTACGAAAATCCAACCTTACAAATTAAAAATTTACGTAAAAATTAGTGAATACACAAAATTACACAGAAATTGATTTTTAAATGTATTTTTAAAGGATAAAATTTATAAATTTTGCACGCCTACTTATTTTCGCATAAAATTTTCATTGGTACGGTTAAATTTACAAAACAATTGATAAATACATGATTTTAAACCGCATAGGTAGTGAATTTTTCTACCATGTCCGGTAGATTCTCTTTACCATTTTTAAGAAATCAAATTAGTGATTTTTATATATGAGGGCCTTTTTTTATAAGTTTGCATTGGGCCTTGTAAATGTTGGGGCCAGCCCTGATTACAAACAAAGGATAAGAACGATGATTTGATATAATCTTATCTCTTATCTTATTCTTATCTTACCTCTTATCATCTTATCCCTTATCTCTTAATTACGATTGACCAAATCATGTTGACATATCAACACTTTATTTCCATAACCGAACTTGTTTCCTGATTTTTCTCCACGTTAATCTACAAGTTTAGATTACTTTTCCAACAATCTCTCCCTTAATCTAAACTTGTCTCGTGCAATCCTTCTAGGTCGTATGGCTTTTAAACTAAGCCCGTTTGGCTATTGAACTGAACCTGTATGGCTATTGAACTTCTCTACCCATCTGGCACTTCAACTTGTTTTCCCGTATGGCACTTTTCGTGTTTGCCCATCTGGAAATCAACTTTGCCCATCTGGCAATTGACTTTGCCCATCTGGAAATCAACCTGTATGGCTTTCATCTTGTCCGTCTGACACTACTAACTTGCCTGTCTGGCACAACTTATTCACTAGCCCGTTTGGCTACTATGGTGCCCATCTGGAGACACTTATAACAACGCAGGTTCCTCATCCTCCATGACTGCAAGGTTCACTTCTTGTCTTCTCTCTCTCTCTCTCTCTCTCTCATTTTCTGCCTTCAGTAAGCTTCTCCGGCATTGCCTCGTCTTTCTCGGCCATACTACACATGCATACCATAGTACACATGCAGCTTTGTCACCATCCTTCTGCAATGCCTACCTGAAACTACCTCCTTTCAACAATCTGCACACCATCTGCTACAACAAAAAAAAATGAGTTCCTCTTCTTCAATAACAAAATCGTTCTTCTTCCTGCTCCTCTTGCTGAGGAATCCGCCTGTGGCCTTCTCAGCTCCTAGAGCTTCTTGTTTGAAATCATTTGTTACGCCCCAAGGAACGCCCGCTTTAATACCATGTTGAAATTAAACAAATAACTGAATCATAATAATAGAACAATAATGAAAATAAGTAAGAGGAAAACCGATATGTACAAGACCCAAATACTCTAAAAACTACATTGTATTATGCTTCTGGCTTAATGATTTACTAAATTAAAATGATTACATTGTTTAAATAGAAAAAAAAAACTAACCATTACAAACTAAGGATAAGAACGATGATTTGATATCATCTTATTTCTTATCTTTTTCTTATCTTACCTCTAATCATCTTATCTTTTATCTCTTAATTACGATTGACCAGATCATGTTGACATATCAACACTTTATTTCCATAACCGAACTTGTTTCCTGATTTTCCTCCACGTTAATCTACAAGTTTAGATTAATTTTCCAATAAGAATGCCCAGAATTGGTCAACGAAGGCTCTATTACAAACTTTGGTTAATGGAGATGGAGCGGTGAAATGGGTGAAGCCACGAGAAGATATAATCAAGGTGACAGTTGATGCAGTAACGTTTGATGAACAGCAGGATTTTGGTTTTGGCATGATAGCCAGGGATTCTAAAGGAGAGCTGGTCCAAACAAAAATAATGAGCAAACAGAAGAACAGTCTCAGCTGAGATAGCAGAAGCAATGTCTATCAAGAAAGCCCTCAGCTGGATCGAAGGACAGACGTGGCACATGGCAGAGCTGGGGACTGATTGTCTGGTGGTCATTCAGGCTATTAGAAGTAACATAGCTATGTTGTCCCTGTTTGGGCAGGTGGTGGAAGCTATGTGGTTGCTTAGTAGAGAGTTAAACACAATTTCGTTGTTTTTAATAAAATGATATGCTAATATGACGGTTCATGAGTTAGCTAGAGTGTCATTTTCATACTAAGATCGATTATTCAATAGGAGGGATGTTCATACTTGAGTTCAAAATGCATTGTTAAGTGATTTGGCAAGTTAATACAATGCTTATTTTCGTGAAAAAAAAAATATATATATATATAGTTCTTGTTCTTAATTAGAAATTGAATATAAAGATTGACCAAATATAAAGAAAATATTTATTTTAATTTGCAAGAGCACTGTAAAAAACATTAAAAAAATTCTTTTAATTCGCATGGGTATACATAATATTATACGTGAACTGTTTGCTTTAGGTTCAAATTGTTAATGACATTAATGATGTTTATAATGGGTGAAAATATTATGTCACCCAGTCATATTACTACTGATATTTTCATGAATTCATGTCATTCTTATCAATAAGTAGGCTTTTTCGGTTGAAGCGGAATAACACTTTTGGCAAAAATATTTAGCCACCTTATACTCGTAAGCTTTTTTTAATCATAAAAATAACAAGTACTTCAAACTTCTTACATGCCTCGTGTCCTAAACCCCAGCTCTAATTAAGAATTTCCAATCGTTGAATAATATATGTTGTAGCATAACATTTCTTTGATAATATATTTAATTGTTGAATAATATTTTGTTATAGCATGGCATTTTTTTGATAGCTTAACGTTTTAGAGTGATTGGTTATTTAAAATAATATTGGAGCTCGATTTAGGAGGGATCTCATATGAGTGTTGAATAATATTTAGCATAAAATCCTGTAAATTCGGCTTAAGTTCAGCCATATGAATTTATATATTATAAATTCAGCTTTCGCTCTAGCAGCTTGAGCCTCTGCTCTAGCAGTAGCTTCATCTTTTGCAATAGCAGCTTGAGCCTCCACCCTAGCAGCTTGCGCCTCTGCCCTAGCAGCTGCAGCTTCTGCTTCTCGTGCTCTCCTCCTTTCTTCAACAATAACATCTTGTACTACATTATTAATCATCACTTCCAACTCCTGCTTTCTCTTATCATTAGCTCTTTAAATTCGAGAACAAATAGGAAAATAATCAACGAACAATACAAATTTAGGAAATTGAATAAAGTTTTATGCTCACCTTAAATTTACTATCAATAATGCACTCCATGTCATCCTTGGTGGCTGGTGCATCCTTCTTTTGAAGGTGGTCAGTAGTGAATATGAGGATACCACCCAATTCAGTTTTTAAGCACAGACTCTAAAACACCATAGTTCCTGCATTTGCAGTGGGTGCCCTGCAAAGATCTTTTGATGGACCCAAGACAGGTAGCCCCGCTGCATTGCAGATATGTTCCATACAGACCTTGTAAATTAAAACAAACATACATATAATCAATAAACTTATATTCTCATAAAAAAATACAACTAAAAGTACAAACAAACAAACATCACACCAACAAAGTCAAGCAATCTCCATTAACTTGTATACAAAAATTGTTAGAAACCTCTTTCTTGCAACTTTTAACAATTATACAACCTATGTTCAACAAATCTTTTTAATAGTTTATATATTTTAATACATGTTAGATTTTTTTTATTTTTTCGTTATACAACTTTTTTAGAGTTATTTGTAGTACATACATTCTTTTATTTTGAAGATTCTCTCTCTAATATGCTTGTTATTTTCGTTTTATAGATTTATTTGAATATGTAGACTTGTATATATTCATTAGTTATTTGCTCAAAAGGTTTTAACTATTTTCATTTTTAGATTTGTTAGTTTTACTTCAAAATTTAACGTTTTTAGCATGTATGGTACATGAATATATCTTATATATATTCACACATATCATTTAAAAGATGATGAAATACATGGTCTTGAAAAGTTCAATGATTTCTAAAATCAATGTAAGTAATAAAGATCATTTCAAATTTTTTTAATTAATACTTATATTTCACAGTTCTTCGCGAGCTTGTGCTCTCATCTACGCTTTCATTCAACAGGTACTTTCATTATTTTAATTTATTGCATCTTGTAACGTTTTCTTATTATTGTTCATATTTATTTCATTCTAAAGATGTATCAAAATTTGTCACACCTCTTTTTTAAAATTTTTACATCTTTATGTTAAATTAATCTTTAATAGTTACCATATTTTAATCTCTCTAATATTTTTTTTTGTAATAAAACATCTTTAGAGTTATTTTTGTTGCATGCATTTTTTTTTATTTTAACGATGTTCTCTCTATTATGCTTGTTATACTAGTCATATACATTTATTTGAATATGTAGACTTGAATATAGTTAAAAGTCATTTTTTCAAAAATATTTTAACTATTTTCTATTTTAGATATGTTAGTTCTACTTCAAACTCTAACGCATTTATGTATATATGATACATGTATATATATATATATATATATATATATATATATATATATATATATATATATATATATATATATATATATATATATATTCTTATTCATAGATATGTGTTTGAAAGATTACGCTGTCTTTAAAAGTTTAATGGTTTCTATAATCAATGTAAGTAAAAAAGATAATTTTAACTTTTTTTTTTAAAATCGATATTTGTATATCACAGTTCTCACAATTTGATAATTTCTAAATTTGAAGCTACTTCTTGATAGAGTTGTCAAGTTATGTCAAACTACTAACTCTTATGATAAAGTGATTTTCACACATGAGTAGTTTGTTTGGTATAATCTTGTTGTATACATTTCAAAACTAATTTATTTTCTTAAATGTGGAGTGAATATTCTTGCTTGATCGAAACTTTTTTAGCTATATGTTAATGGTTATGTTATATCTTGTAGTTAATTTCTTTCTTGCTTCATTCTATGCAAATCAAATAGGTCTTTTGATGGATTTGTCCTTGAATCCTTCAAAGATTTGTTAAAGATAATTTGATAATCTTGTATTAGAATCGAGTTTACATTTATCGTCTAGAGTACTTGTCCTAAACATTTATCGAGCAAGGAGGGAGGAAGAAAGGTATTCATTTCGATTTACGTACAAGATGAGAGGATTTGGGACAAGATTGTTTTGAAATTTATTATTTAATGCAATAGTCCAATGATCAAAACCATATTTTTGGTCTATTACATACTTTTTTTTCCCTGATACACAATCGCCGATCAATGTCATCGGGACCGAGACCTCTATCGACTTCCGGACTATCGGGCCTTAAATTAAAGGTTTCTCTCTTGCTGGATTCCATGGCTTTTATGTTAAATATAATTGATGTGTTTTAATCAGTGTTTTAGTGTTACAGTGAATTATCAGAGTTTAGCTGGAAGCGGTCAGAGTTTAGTGTAAACTCTGACAGTTGGAAGCTCGACAGAGTTTGTCAAACTCTGTCTGGAGGCAGCGTCTACTGGTCAACAGTGATTGAAGATTTATTATGGAAGCGATATCTTTGAAGATTGGATAGCTATCAAAGAGATCGAGTTGACTTAGGAGACGTGTGACAATCTGTAATTGATATCATTGTATAGCTGATTATTAGGAATATCAATTAGAGATTGTATCGAAGCTGTATGTTTTATAAATACAGTTAGGTTAACCCTAGAAGGGTATCGTGCAACGAATTATCTTTATTGTAACCTAGCAGCTCTTTGTGATAGTTTACATCACGAAGAGGTTTTAATACCAGAAGTTTTTAAGTGCATAAACGTCTTACTTGTCAAACTCTCATACGAATTTGATTATTAATTTTGTATTCGGCCTAACAATTGGTATCAGAGCCAATCTGTTACTTTATTACAGGTTAAGATCCAAACACAACAATAATCATGTCAGCAATTCCTCCACCAACACCTACTGTTTCTGAAAAGGCTCCTACTACTGTGAGTCGTTATGAACCAATCAGGGTTCCTATTCTGAGGCCATTAGAGTATGCCATGTGGAAGGTCAAGATGACTATGTTTCTGGCGGCTACAGATCCAGAATATCTTGACAGGATTTATGAAGACCCTCACAATCCTACAAAGCTATCTGTTGCAACTGCCGGTGAAGAAGCTAAAATAGTTCCAAAGGAAAAGAAGGACATGACTCCTGAAGATCTATCATCAATTGCTAAGGATGCAAAGGTTAGGCATTTACTGCATAGTGCTTTAGACAATGTTATGTCTAACAAAGTGATTAACTGCACCACTGCAAAAGAGATATGGGATGCTCTTGAATTCAGATGTCAAGGAACTGCTGCTATTAAGAAGAATAGGAGAAACATACTCACACAAGAGTATGAGCATTTTGAGGCTAAACCTGAAGAGACCATGACAGATACATTTGATAGATTCTGTAAATTGCTTAATGATCTGTCATTGGTCAACAAAGAGTATGATCTCGAAGACTCTAATCTCAAGTTTCTTCTTTCTCTACCTGAAAAGTGGGATGTGAAAACAACCACTATTAGAGACAACTATGATCTTGCTGAAACAGAGATTGATGAAATCTATGGGCTGCTCAAAACTCATGAATTGGAAATGGAGCAGAGAAACAGGAGATCAAGCAGGAAGGCAAAGTCTGTTGCTCTTAATGTTGAAGAGAAGCCTCAGAAGAAAGAGGCATCAAGAAGGAAAATGAAGGGAAAAGCTTTGGTCATACACTCAGAAAGTGAATCATCAAACTTTGATTGTGATTCAAACTCTTCTGAATCATCTGACTCTGAGGATGATGAAGAAGAAATGAGGAAAATGGCTGTGTTGATGGTGAAGACCTTCAAGAAAATGGGTTTCAAAAATTTCAAGAAAGGAAAAAGGTTTTCTAGAGACTCAAATGAAGACAGAAAAAGCTTCAGGAAGTCTGATAAGAGAGATTCTAGGGGGAAGAAGGATAAGTCTGAAATTCAATGCTACAAGTGTAAGGAGATGGGTCACTATGCTCCTGAGTGCAAGAAGGGCAAAACTGGAAAGGTACTCTACACTGAAGGCAGAGATTGGGCAGATACTTCAGATTCTGATGAAGAAGTGAACTATGCTCTCATGGCTACTACTGAATCAGAAACTTCTGAAAATCAGGTACCTCTAACAACCTATACTTATAATATTGATGACATTGCTCAATTAAGAATTTATCTTAAGTCATTGCATATAAGTTATAGGGATCAGACTTTAGAGAATGAGAGGATAAAATCTGAAAATTCTGAACTTAAGGTTAGAAATAAACTTGTTGAAGAAAAACTTGAAAACATGCAACAAGTTCAGAAAGAGAGAGATGATGCTGTTTCTATAGAACAGGATTTGCTTCAGAAATATAAACAACTAGAATCTGAGTTGGAGGAAGCAAATAAGAAAATTAGGACTTGGACTAATTCTGGAAAGGACACTCAATAGATTTTTTAAACAGACACTGTTGGTCTAGGTTATAATGAGGGAGATGAACTTAGATTTCAAAATCAAGTTAAAATCAGACCTCATTTTGTACATGGAGCCAGTAAATTTTTGTCTGAAAATGAAAAAGAAGCTGTTAAAAGTGAACCAGTAAAAACTAGTGTTAAACAGGTTAATATTGGTTCAATGACAGATAAACAACTCAAACATAAACTGAAGGAGTTAAAATCTGTTAAGAAACAGAGAGTGTCAAATAAGAACAGAAATGGAAAAGTAGGCATCACTTCAGGAAATAAACCAATGCTTGCTAGTTATGCTCCAGGAAAGACATGTCATAACTGTGGCAGTACTAAGCATCTTGCAAATTTTTGCAAGAAAAACAAAAATATAAATTCTTTACCTTCCAAGTCTAAGGAAAAGAAGGATTTTGCTAGAACTAAGCCACAGACTTTATGCACACACTGTGGAAGCACTTGGCATTCCATTTATACTTGTAGAGAATATCATGCTATCTATCATAATTACTATGAACTGAAACCCAATCTGAAATGGGTTAAAGTTGATACTGCAAGTGTAAACACTGATACTGTTAGCTCAAACTCTGATAATGTTAATTCCGCTGCAAAAGCTAACAAAGTTAAGAATGTCAAAGGATCCAAGCAAGTCTGGATCCTTAAATCTAATTCTCAGTAATTGCTTGTGATTGCAGGGCAACAGGGAGGCAACCCTAGTCGTGGACAGTGGATGTTCAGGACACATGACTGGAAATAAAGCCCTGCTATCAGACTATGAGGAGAAGGCTGGCCCAAAAGTTTCCTATGGTGATGGCAATGTAGGAAGAACATTGGGATATGGCAATATTAATCTTGGAAATGTCATCATCAACAATGTAGCTCATGTCCCAGGACTCAAGCATGACTTGTTATCTGTGAGTCAAATCTGTGACAAGGGATATCATGTAGATTTTCAACCTGAATATTGTGAAGTTATCATCAAATCTACAGGAAAGGTTGTTCTAGTTGGTCATAGGCAAAACAACATTTATGAAATCAAGCTTTTGATAGACTCTGTTGGAAAAGCTGTTTGCCTGTCTACAAGAATGTCTAGTGAAGAGAGTTGGAATTGGCACAAGAAACTCTCACATTTGAACTTGAACAACATAAATGAATTGATCAGAAAGGATCTTGTAAGAGGACTCCCAAAGGCTCTGTTAAATGTTGATGGCCTATGTGATTCATGTCAGAAGGCTAAACAAAGGAAGTCATCTTTCAAGAGCAAGACAGAATTTTCAATCACTGATCCTTATCATCTTCTGCATGTTGATCTCTTTGGTCCAGTAAATGTTATGTCTATAGCAAGGAAGAAATATGCTTTAGTCATTGTTGATGAATACACTAGATTCACTTGGGTGTATTTTCTAGCAAAGAAGGATGAAACTACATTAACTCTGATGGAGCATGTGAAGCTGTTCAAACTGCTTGTTTTACTCAAAATGCTACACTGATCAATAAGCATGGAAAGACACCATATGAGATGGTAAAGAAAAAGAAGCCTAACCTGAAATACTTTCATATTTTCGGGTGCAAATGCTTTGTTTTGAAGACTCATCCTGAACAGTTGACCAAGTTTGAGCTAAAGGCAGATGAAGGAATTTTTGTTGGCTATCCACTGTCAACAAAAGCATTTAGAGTTTACAATCTGAGAACCAAAGTGATCATGGAATCTATACATGTGTCTTTTGATGACAAGAAGATAACTGGACTTGAAGACAAAGATGAATATGATCAACTGAACTTTGAAAATGAAGATTTAAACTCTGTTGAAGTAAACTCTGACCAAACAATTCTGACAGACTCTGTTGAAACAAACTCTGAACCTCTACTGGTAAACACTGGAGAAACTTCTCAGCCACAACAAAGGGAAGAACCAGTTGAGGGGGAGCATGATCAAGATGAAGACTCAAACACTGATAGTGAGTCAATTGAAAAATCTGGATCAAAATCTGATGATTCGAACTCTGAAAATTCAAATTCTGACTCTGGGCAGTCAAGTTCAGGGGGAGTCTCAGAAAATGAAGAAAGATCACAAAAAAATCAGGAGAGCATGGATCAAGGGGGAGGATCACATGTTGACAGAAGTCATTTGCCTTCTGCTAGGAAATGGACTAAATCACATACACCTGATTTGATAATTGGTGATCCAGATGCAAAAGTGAAAACAAGAAGTGCTATTGCAAGTGAATGTCTGTTTCATGCATTCTTATCTAAAAATGAACCAAAGAAAGTGAAAGAAGCTCTTCAAGATGCTGACTGGATAACAGCAATGCAGGAAGAGTTGAATGAATTTGAAAGGAATGAAGTTTGGACCCTTGTACCAAGGCCAAAGAACAGATCTATTGTTGGTACTAAATGGGTTTTCAGAAACAAGACTGACAGTGAAGGTGTTATCACAAGGAACAAGGCTAGACTGGTAGCAAAAGGCTATTCACAGCAGGAAGGAATAGACTATGATGAAACATTTGCTCCAGTTGCAAGATTGGAGGCAATCAGAATTTTTCTAGCATATGCCTCTCACAAGAAATTCAAAGTGTTCCAGATGGATGTGAAAAGTGCTTTTCTGAATGGAAAGCTTGAAGAGGAAGTGTTTGTTGAACAACCACCAGGATTTGTGGACCCCAAATATCCAGATTATGTCTACAGGCTAGATAAGGCACTATATGGACTTAAGTAGGCACCAAGAGCATGGTATGAGACACTTGCTCAATTTCTTCTATAAAGTGGATTCAACAGAGGTACAATTGACAAAACTCTGTTTTATTTCAATCAAGGAAGTGACCTCCTTTTAGTTCAGATATATGTTGATGACATTATCTTTGGGTCTACTAATGATAAACTCTGTAAGAAATTTGCCAAGCTCATGCAGTCCAGATATCAAATGAGCATGATGGGAGAGCTTAGTTATTTTCTAGGCCTACAGGTGAAACAAACAGATGATGGTATCTTCATTAATCAAGCAAAATATACCAGAAATCTTCTCAAGAAATTTGGTATGCTTGACTGTTCATCTGCATCAACTCCCATGGCAACAACAACTAAATTGGACAAAGACACAGGAGTTTCAGTGGATATGACAAACTACAGGGGAATGATAGGATCTCTTCTTTACTTGACAGCTAGTAGGCCTGACATCATGTATGCAACCTGTCTTTGTGCAAGGTTTCAGGCAGATCCTAGAGAGCCACATCTGACAGCTGTGAAAAGAATCTTCAAGTATCTCAAGGGCACCATATCATTAGGTCTGTGGTACCCCAGAGAATCAGATTTCAAGCTACTTGGGTATTCTGATGCAGACTTTGCAGGCTGCAAGATAGACAGAAAGAGCACTAGTGGAAGTTGTCAATTTCTTGGTGACAGACTTGTCTCTTGGTACAGCAAGAAACAGAAATCAATTTCCATATCTACAGCTGAAGCAGAGTATATTGCAGCTGGTAGCTGTTGTGCACAGATCTTGTGGATGAAGAATCAGTTTCTGGATTATGGATTGAGGTACAGTAAGATTCCTATTTACTGTGATAATCAAAGTGCTATTGCTATGACAGGTAATCCAGTACAGCATTCAATGACCAAGCACATCATCATAAGGTACCATTTCATCAGAGAACATGTGGAAGAAGGGAATATTGAACTACATTTTGTGTCTACAGAACAACAGCTTGCAGATATCTTCACCAAACCATTGAGTGAAGCTACATTTACAAGACTGGTCAATGAACTAGGAATGGTCTCTGGTTCTGACTATGAATGTTGGTTAGATTCAAATTTTACTTATGTAATGTGTTGCTCATATTTCCTTGATTTGTTAAATGTTAAGTGAACTCTGTTATGCATACTCTGATAATCTGTTTTTCACTGTCAAATTCTGTTAAACTCTGTTAGCATGCCTGTATGTCATACACTGATAATAAGTTTGATAAACTCTGTGAACTCTGAGTTGATTTTTGTCTGAATGAAAACACCAATGAAGAAATATGTATGAAGCATGATTCTCAAAAATTAATCATGAATCTTTCTGAGTTACTGTGATCTAATCTTAGATTGTACAGAAAATTAACACAGCATGATACTGGTTCATATTTATAGCATCTCTTAGTTTATTTTGTCCTAAACTCTGAGTCTATAAATACTGTGTGCATTGCCTTTCATGAATAACTACTGATGTTGATGAACTCTAAACTCTGTTAGTTATACTCTGGTAGATTAAAATGCTTACTGCAATACCCCAAAGAAAATGTATATAGGTTGTTATACTCCTTTGAGATTATGTTGGACACTAGGATGACCCAGGAACTTATTGGTATATAATATGTGCTAAAATTCTCTAATTTTTGGTGACTAGTCAAATACTAGGATGACCCAGGAACTTATCAAAATGATAAGGGCTAAAATTTTTGAATTTTTGGTGACTGGTTCCAACCTCTAATTACTGGAATGAATAGAATTTTAAAAAAAATTATATATGTATATATAGAGGGGGTATAAAATAAATTAAATGTTACTGTATATAGATTGATTACCAGAGAGTTTAGCTTTAATCATACAGTCAGTGTTTACTATGACAGTTTGTGCATCCAGTGTTTATTGATTTACTTTATGAATTTTATGAAAAATTAGATGCTCTAAAAATTGATTTAGTAAACTCTGCTTCACACACACATATTTTCACAACTGTGCAATTTTTGAAAGGGTTTCGGTGATAAAGTTGGAGAATTGACAAACCCTGTTAATTCGTGGTTCGTACTCTAAGGTAAATTTTCATTTGGATAATTTGAAAATTTTGGAGTAAATAGGGCTTTTGACAACTGTTAATAAATGTATTGTTGATTTGTGGTTCGTACTCTGAGTTCTAGACTTCTCGAATAGAACAAAACACTTCTCGAATTGGTACTTTGTTCTGTTCCTGATTTAATTGTGGTTATTGTTGATGAATTTGTTTCTTATATGATTACTTTAATTAGTTTTTATTTTCTCTGATTTAATTCTTTGAAGAACAATTCATAAACATAAAATTTGCAGAACACAATGAATAATATTAGAGAAACAGGATTTTTCATTGATAATAAGAAAGAGATTACAAGCAAGTATTACATCTTTTTGTTCTCTCTATCTGCTAATCTATTCAACAGGAAAATAAAAGGTCAAGTCCAAACCACTCCATTGTTAGCAAACATCCCAGATCCCATCTTTGCCACTTTATTTGGGTGGAAGGTGAAGGGATAAGGTTATTTTTGCTGACATATTCATTAACAATGGTTGGTGGTGTTGGATGAGGATGCCTTCGAGGAAAGCCATGCTAATGTTGCTTGGAGAGCAGCATCGATGTCAATCACTCTTGCAGGTTTTTCTCTCTCGATTTCTTCGAGACCGGCATCCATCTGCAGCCACAGAGTTTCAAGCTGCCTTTCCCAGTCAAATGCATCAAACTCTTCACGAGTATAACTGAAGATATCTCTGTTCTCTACGAGATGGAGATTCTTTTCTTTGATGGTAAGGTTTGACATTGTTTAATGGTGTGTTGTTTGAAGGGTTTTTGATTTTCAGGAGAGAATGAAAGGTTAAAGGGATAGTGAACAAGTCTGAACAAGTCTCTAGGCCTTAAATAGAGATGGGTAAGCAACGAAGTACTAAAACGCTTCGTATTCTGGTTATTAATGGTTACAGGTAAACGCTTCATATTCTGGTTTTAAATGGGTCCAGGTATTTTAAGAGAGTGTTATTTGATTTTTTTTAATCAAATATTTTATTGTTATATTTGCAAAATACACTTCTTAAAAATACGAGCACGTGACCCACTCACCCATTATCGTGTCCCACTCACACATTAATCTAGGAACTGTTGAGTGTTTGATTACATAAAAGATTGAGTTTTTAATTACTCTAATTACTTTTGTGTCCAAACGGTTGTGTTTTATTTTTTTTACATCTCACAGTTCTCTCACTTTTCACTTGGGCATTTTCGCAAACACTTTTCCTACATACACTTCTCTTAGAGATTTCCTGCAAATTTCTTGATTCAATGGCTTCTAAACCATTCACTGCTCTTGGTCTACGGTTTGTCCCTAACAACTATGAAGCTCCACTCTATCATGAACGTGTTCCAGAAGCATTTCATCTAATGCAGAATTTCTTGAGAGACTCAGAGATTGGACAAGCTCTGGTTGAACCTGGTACTCTCTCTGCATCTCAAATTGCCACTTTTTGGCAAAACTCAGTCTATGTGGATGGAGGAGAGAATGGGACTCCTAACATCATCTTCACTTATGAAGAACAAGAGTTTGTGATTACTCCACAAACTGTGAGAGATACGATGGGGTTTGATACACATACCTCTTATACTTATGTTGCTGAACCTCAATTGAGACAGATGCTACAGGAGATAGGTTACATGGAATCTCTTGACAAGCTTGGCAGTGTAAAGAGGCCTAATCTCAGGAAGGAATGGAACTTTTTCTTCGATTGCATTACAAGAACATTCCAGAAGAAGGTCACTAACTGGGATGCTATTCCAATAGACAGTCTACAAATCGGGTATTCTCTACTTTATGGTAGTAATTTTGATTTTGGTAGATATGTTCTGACGAATTTAGGTGATAAACTGTCGGAGTCTACTACAGTTTATTTTGCTCGATTTTGTCAAATGCTGTTCAATGCTTGTGTACCTGGTCTAGAGATTGCTGATACTGATGAAATTCAGCCTTTTAGAGTCAATAAGAGAATATTCTCTGATATGACTAATAAGGATGTTGGTAAAGAAAACCTACCTGCCTTTGTTCTGCCACTTGCTTTGCAGAATTTTCTCAACCAACCTCAGGACCAACCACAACCAGAACCACAACCAGAACCACAACCTGAACCACTAAACATTGATCGTACTCAAACACTAAACACTGAACCACCTACATCACCTATCCACTCAGCACCTACAAAACAACCTTCACACACTCCACAAACAAACTCTGAACCATCACAATCTCCACCACAACCACAGCCTACAGCAAAAAGAGGTAGAGTAAAGTCAGCAGCAATCACTGAACGACATGCAAGAGTTAAGAAGACAATAGAGACACAAATGAAAGCAAAACAGACATCTCTTGGAGCTGTTTATACTAGAAGAATGAAAAGAATGAAACAAACGGTAAACAGACCTAAGTCACCCTCAGTGGTAGCAGAATCTAGTAAAGAGGATTCAGATGAAGTGCCTCTAGCTAAGAGAAGAAAACTGGTAATCTCTGATTCTGTTGATGAAAATGTTGAAGCTCCAGAGGTAGTTTCACAGCAACCACCTACTGTTGAGGATGAAAAAGATTCAATGCCTGATGAAGTTGAAATGCCTGCAGAGGTTAAAATGCCTGCATAGGTTGAAATGCCTGCAGAGGACAAAATGCCTGCAGAAGACGATACTAGAGATGGCTTTTCTCCTATGAATGACATTCTTGATTTATTCATGCCATCCTCTGACCCTATCTCATCAATTTTTGCTCAATCTGAAGCACTGGTGCAGCTGATCAACCTACAGTTGTCCTATCTGAAGCTGTAGCATCACATACAGAATTACTCTCAGATGCTCACCAAACTGTTGAAGGAGGAGATGAGATTGATCAACAACCTAAGGAGATAAACTCTGAGACTATTGTGCAATCTGCAGAGGATGTTGTACAGCCTATTGTTGACTCTACTACTAAACCTGTTGCAGAGGATGTTATTGGCACTGTTGATGCATCTATTCCTATTCCTCCATCCTCTCATCATGTTGAAGCTGAGGTTGGAGATGAAACTGAAGGGAATACTGAGTCAAGCCCTTCTCAGAGTTTACCAGTCCAGACTGATGCTAAGGTTAAGGATTTTGCTGGTCCTTCAAATCAAGCAGATGCTGAAGAAGAACACCTTGAACAATTTTCAAATGACTGGTAGAAGGACACTTGTATCTTTCCTCCTGCAAAAGCATCTGAATTTGTCAAGAGAACCTCCAGAACAATTACAAATCCAGAGATTCTATCTTGTCTTAAGGCTACAGTTGTACAAGTGAAGACTCTCAACTCGAGGTTTGATCTGTGTCAAAAGGCAATCTCTGATGTTCGAGGTGATGTTGTTAGAGGAGCTGAAATGATTAAACTTGACAACAAGAATAAATTTCAATATCTTACTCAGAATCAAGACACTTTGTCTCACAGGCTGAGCAAAGTTGAACAAAATCAGAATGATATGTCCTTAAAGATTGATTCTATTGCTACTTCCTTGGAGTTAATCACATCTATTCTTATGCCTGATGATGTCAAAAAGGGGGAGAGAGTTGCTAAAGACAAATGCAAGCAATCTCAAACTCTGATCAGAAAGGATAAAGCTGGAGATGGAGGAGCAAGTAGTAAAGGAAAGAGCAAAACTGAAGAATTTCAAACTCTGAAAACTAGCAAGTCTTCTAAATCACAGTTTGTTGGGGTAAACACTGATACTCAAGGTACTTCAAAGACCAAGAGTTTGCTATTATTTTCTAATCCACAGACTGATAAAGAATTGGCTGCTAAGTTGTTTATTGAAGAGAATGAGGAAGGAGTTACAATTGAGGACATTGAAGCTGAAGAAAAGAGTTTACAAGAAGAACATCTCAAGGCTTTAAAGTCTGGTAAGTTAAAGAAAGGAAAAGCTCCTAGGCATGTTGTTAAAGGCGTTGTGATAAAGGAAAGGGCTGATGTTAGTCAAAAATCTCAGTTATCAAAGGAAACGATGGCAGCAGAAGCTCACCTCAAGTTGAAAGGCATTGAAGGAGATAGTTCACAGAAGAAAGTTACAACCTCTGTTTCTACACAAGTTGTACAGAAGAAAGAAAACACAACCTCTGTTGCTACACAAGTTGTGTCTAAACCTTTATCTTCTCAGTTGCAATCAGTTTTTGGGAAAGGAACACTTCATGATCCAAATCTATTATCTGGAGTTTCTATGAATTTTTCTGATGCAAGAGCCTTGACTGGCAAGGTTGGAAACAATAAGGGTGGACTAGGTTCACACAAGGACAAAAGGCAATATACTGGTCCTAGAGATCCTTCTTCACTGGCTGTTCCAGGTCGTGGTGTCACTCAAGAGAGTTTGGACAGACTGGAATCTGTACAGTTAGTTTATCAGAAGAGTTTAAAGAAGGACTTTCTCTTGTACTTCATGGCTGATGGGACAGTATTTAGAATTGGTGAGAATGATATTGGCTTGAAATATTGGGAAGAATTAGAACATGTTCTATATCTTTTCAAGGTGAATAGTCAAAGGACTCAATCAGTTGCAAATGTGCTTAGAAAGAGAATGCTCCAGAATTTGGCAATCAGAGGAGTGAAGTATAATAGCAGTTATGTTCCTAAGTACAGGGATTACAATGGAAATCTTATTGAAATGAAGAAAGGTACTGCAAAATTAAAGACTGATTTGGGAATCACAGTACTTGACTTCAATTCACAGTCAGAAGAAGTCAAATTTATCAGACTGGGAAATGAGATGAGAAGAAACAAAATCTATGATCTTAGGGCTGCTATCTATCAGACAGATGAGAGTGATCCTCAGCTCAGAGAGATTAAAGAAGCTATGAAGATTGAGCTTGAAAATGCAGAAAGAAGATTGCTCATAGATTATCTCAGAGCTACACCAGATCTTGAAGAGATTAGAGATTAAAGTCTGTAAGGATTTTCTTATTCTCTGTAGATTTTGTTAAGTAGAAGCTTAAACTCTGAATTTGTATAAACACTGTATTTGTCTATTTGTTTTGACATCATCAATTACTGTTATTAACTTGTGCATTTTTGCTAATGAACAAGTTGGGGGAGATTGTTAAATATAATTGATGTGTTTTAATCAGTGTTTTAGTGTTACAGTGAATTATCAGAGTTTAGCTGGAAGCGGTCAGAGTTTAGTGTAAACTCTGACAGTTGGAAGCTCGACAGAGTTTGTCAAACTCTGTCTGGAGGCAGCGTCTACTGGTCAACAGTGATTGAAGATTTATTATGGAAGCGATATCTTTGAAGATTGGATAGCTATCAAAGAGATCGAGTTGACTTAGGAGACGTGTGACAATCTGTAATTGATATCATTGTATAGCTGATTATTAGGAATATCAATTAGAGATTATATCGAAGCTGTATGTTTTATAAATACAGTTAGGTTAACCCTAGAAGGGTATCGTGCAACGAATTATCTTTATTGTAACTTAGCAGCTCTTTGTGATAGTTTACATCACGAAGAGGTTTTAATACCAGAAGTTTTTAAGTGCATAAACGTCTTACTTGTTAAACTCTCATACGAATTTGATTATTAATTGTGTATTCGGCCTAACATTTTATTTGTTTTACTTTTTTCTATTTCTTTTTATTCAAACTTAAACTCCTAAAAAAATTAATACAATTTATTGATTAAAAATGCAGTTACTACCACTAACATACCTTCGATTGTAATATATTTGTTGTTGTTATATACATCCAAGTGTAGAATACATGCATGTCGATATTTGATAGTTGTGAAATTGATCCCGAACTTTACAAATATAAAATTGTCCAAAGTTTTGTTCTTATACTTATACATAAGAGACATTTAAAGCACATAACAAAATTGTTACATCAACGAGTGTTGAAATTCCATTTATTTGGTTACTAAACAAATTCCTACCTTTTTGTTTTTACTCTTACCGTAACCAATGCATCCAATTCCCTGCAAATAGATGCATGATTATGGTTCATACTCCAATTTCCATGTCAGAGTTTTGAAACTTCATCAACAACAGCTAGCTGGCTTGTATTAATGTCTATAAGAATTCTCAGATTCCAATTTCTATCTAACTCCCGGATTATGTTATCTATCTTCCTTCCTCACTATCTTTGCCTTAATTTACCCCGTGATGATCAATTGAATTTATGAGCCTGTTTGGCTCTCATTATTTTAAAAAAATATGGACTTATTTCGAGAAAAAAATTACATTTACATATTAATTTTTAGGACTAAATATTTAGGAGGGATTTAATATTATGCAGAAAATAAGTAACTTATTTTAAAAAAAGTACAATTTAATGTACTTTTTTCAGAAATAAGTAACTTATTTCTGATAAATAAAATTTGCCAAACAGACTCTATGTCTCAGTTCATTTTGCAACGAACATATGCAGTTTCTTGTTTGATTCTCCATTCTTTCTGCGCGTACAACAGGGAAAAAATAGACATTTCAAGAAGTAAACAGTTGAGTAGACTCGACTACTCAAGGGTGGTAGTAATATATATTTCCATTGATTTAATATTTGTTCACATGTTATACATATAAATAAATGTATTCAATACTCAAACTCACGTCCATATCCAAAATTCAGTTATTATGAAAAAATTGGATATGGGTTCTATCATATTTGAAAAAATTAAAACTGGGATTTAAAATTAAGGATATGTTTGAGCCGATAATTGTATAAATATTTCAGTAGCAAGCTGAAAGGGCGGTCAATCTTGATTAATCATATACTCCCTCCGTTCCCAATAATTTATATACATTGGGAGACGAGGGTGTGATAGGCTCCTAACTACTATGGTTACATAACTTATTTTTACAATTTTTTTTTTTGTATAAAAATAGAACAATCCTATTTTTATACAAAAAAAGAAAATTTTAAAAATAAATTATGGAACTATACTAGTTATGCACCTTAAAATGCGTGTTAGACACTTTAACCAATAGGCTCTTTTCTTGGAGATAAAAATGTTGATGGAAGCTTGTACCAAAGAAAAGGTTTATGAAATATACTACTGCATGATATATTCTAACAGCGGGTTAAGTTTGTTGTTATCTTATCATTGGTACTTGCCTGATTTCAATATTCAAATCAATGCTATATGTTATCATTCAAATTCCAAAGTGTGATTGTATCTTTTATGTTTTTTTAACTATCTAAATTGTGGTTTTGTATTGTGGTTTTTGCCCTGTTTAAAAACTATGTTAAGCATGTATTTAGTTCAGACGACTTCGAAGGCCTTAACGAGTGCCGTAAAAAGTAAGTTTACACAAGTTTGTTAGTTTACACGTTCTTCATATCCTGCAAATCGAAGAACCTCGGTCCTTTGCTACGATTTTCCTCTTCACGAAAATGAGGAGGAAATGAGCGGATTGGGTGAAACTGTACAAAAAAATAAGGGTGGAGCAGAAAACATATATCAAGCTGTTGCTGCTTGTGTGACAGGTGCAAAGAACGCACCCTTCTTGGAGAAGCTCCTTGAGGTAGATGTTGAAGTACACACTTATGTTTCCTTCGTCAAATTTATATACAGACATCGAGGTAATATTTTTTGTAAGGGAATTGTATAATTGTATAAATGTTTAGTAGCAGAGCTCTTGAAGATCCTTCTTTTAAAATCTTGGAAATACATTCTATGGCTAATATTTAGCAGGGTTGGGTTACTACTTAGGGTTGATGTATGAACTGCATGTAGGGAAAGAGAGCCTTTCGCCCATTCGTTGACAATGGAAAACCGGGTTAATTTCCGGGTAGTGGTGCCTCTTGGTCCAGGGCTTTCCCACTCATACATAAAATATTGTCCAAAAGGGAGTGTCGAATGAGAAGGCTGAGCACTACACCTTGAGATTTTATGAGTTCTTTGGTCCGCGTCATGCGAGGTCTACTAATATAAATGTATTATACCAACTGTTTCTCCATATATGCTCTTTTTTCTTACAATTTAATGAATTTAGCTAGACTATATGCCTCCATATAATTTAGCAGAGAATGCTCAGGTTATAATCTTTTTATGCATCATATATATTGTTAAAGTTTCTGAGCAGAAGAATTAATAATCATGACATTTTACCCACCCTGTAAACTACCATACGATTAACCAAGACTATAGACTACTATATCATTATGGTCAGTTCATTCAATATACCAGGAGTCCAATGTTCTTGCAGCATTACTGTCCTCACTGTTTGTTGTATCGCTTTGGCATAAATAAGGTCTAAAAAGACCATCAGTAGTTCTCGCTCTGTTCTAGCATAGTTGTATGTTATTTTGGCAAACAATAGCTTACTTTTCCCTTATTCCCTCCTTTATTCCAAAGAAATATCAAGGCAATAGAATTTTCACAGGAAGATAATTCTGGTTTGTGACCCTAGTTATGAGCCTGACCGGTCGATGCATAAACTCCTGGATCGTTTAAACTAAGCATGTGGATCAGTGCGCATTCTTGAATGGGGTTTCACTCTCCTGACGAAAATTTTAAAGCCAAACTTGAAATTTACATATCCAGCATCCAGATTCCAGACCACTCCTCTTCTCCAGGATAGACTTTTTGATTTATTTGCCCAGGATGCCATCAACAGGACCGGTTATTTGCTATCATATAATTCACAAATTTGCTCTTACTAATTAATACAAGTTCTACAACAGAAACTGAAATGGAAGTTAAGTAAAAAATGATCCTCAACTAAAAGTAAATATAGAAACACTTCGTAAACTAATTAACAAACAAATGGAGAATGGTGATGAGACAAACCTTTTTCGACAAGCACTAACTGATCTCAAGATGTAATTTTCTCTCTCTAATTCTATTCTATTAGTCTCTGTCAAGCCTACAGGCGTATAATTATCAAAAAAAAAAAAAAAAAAAAAAGCCTACAGGCGTATATGTATGTGTGTTTGTAAAGTTCAATAGGTACATAAGGTTTCCAAGAGGGATGTTCTAACATCTATGCTGAACCTATCTTTAAGTTACAAGGATGCGGAGATACACAGAATCATACTGAATTAATAAAATCGTCGTAGGAGCTTATGAAAGATTTACATTTTGTAGACGTAAGTGTTAGAGTAATTCCATTTAGGTTGAAAGATTTTTGGACTTGACAAATTTAAAGATTATACGAAGCAATTGATCTTAACATACTCTCGGAAATCTTGCTACCGATAATTGAAACTAATCACATATTGTTTAGAACAAAACAAATTAAAAGTGCAACTAATGTATTCGTTAACCAAAAAAATGCAACCCAGGTATCCACAAGTGAAGAAGCAACTAATAAAAATTGAAATTGAATGTTTTGAGAACCTGAGTTCAGATGAAGGTATCCGACAGTGTTGAATAAATCTTGGCACTTAAACCTGGAAGTGCTCCAATGATCCTTGCAGTCGCTAACATCTTTTTGCTATCTGGACTCTGGAACATTCTCTATCATATTAGTGATAATATGGCAGACACTTCATAATTTAAAAACACAAGTATTACCCATGATTCCCCAAGTTAATGATTAATGTATCACCGTTGATTCTGCAAATTTGGAACTTACAGCACAACTATGCGAAGGCACTTAAAGTGTAGCATTGGTTCGTCACCGCCATATCAGTGCCGCTTTACTCAGATTGTACAAAGCCAAACGATGTTCACTATATTTTTTTTTACTAAAGTTAGGCCTTTTCCTTTCACAAGTTGAAGAAATTAGTTTATTGTACCTTTTCCTTTCAGAATTTCGTGTATGTTCATTTTGTATCTATTCCAACAGAATCTTCGAGATAAATTTATCTCTGAATTTCTTAAAGATTTGTTAAGAGATAGTCAGTAAGTGATTGCAAGCTGCGGATTACAGGTACTAAAACAAAGTGATTTGCGTAGTCAATTCTACTTTAGCTTTGCATTTGAGCTCCATGATAGCCAATTTATCTTTTGAGTTTTAACATTGACGTCAAGTACTGCTTCCAAAGCCTCAAGGCTTGTTACTTTAATGCTGAGCAGTAGCATCTTACGCAATATTTGATCTTTCACCAAAACTTTCATAATCCCCTTGTTAAGTTTCAACAATGGTATGATGCCTGACCACCTCCAACTTATATTCCTTCTGTTGTTCAAGATTGCCCATGTAATCTATTATTCATCATTTCAGTAGCTTCAGGATTTGTGACCTTGGCACCTATTATTCATTCTTTGCTTGCAGTTGCACTATCCCAGAGGAGATAAATTCCTTTCCTCTCAAAGTTCATCGAATTATCTACAACCTGGTAACTTGTGCGCAACAGACTCTATGCATAACTCATAAGTCATACCAAATTACAACTACATCCTAGAAAAAAACTAGATGCTAATTTTTAGAATTTACAAACACTTTTTCCGATCCTGGTGGGGGCAAAAAACATTATGCGAAATGCTACCAAATGCATCATGTCCATTTTATATTTGAAAAAACTCATGCAAAACAAGTTTTTTTTCCTTCCACAGAGGTAGCATGTTTGAAAGGAAGGACAGCATTTCAGCTGATTTTCAGTATCGTTGCAGACTTTTGATCCACCAGCAGAGCCCCAATTGTCAGTCCAAGGCCTTAAGAAACCAATACATTATGAAAGAGAAAAAAAGACATACTTTACATGGTTGATAAATAAAGACTTGATATCCCCAAAGCATATTTGATGTTGCGACTAAAACTACATTAAGGATCAGATAGAGCTCCTCGGATTCTTTTACGTTAGTTTGTATTAGAACAGATACTGTATGTGTTATACACACTATAGACAATTTACCAGGCTATTCATCACTAAAGTTTGTGGAAGAAACATACATAAATTTCCCGAACCTGGGCATTCAATCTATAATACCTTACATATAAATCTATCATATAGTATAGCATTTAGATCCCCAGACTGTGTTCCTTACAAGTCCGCCTGTTTTCAAGTAGAACAGCTCTAGGTATAGATACTAGCATATATCCTGGTTGTTTTTAATTAAAACAGCTCTAGGTGTAAATACTAACAAATATCATGCAGACAGGTCTTACGAAACCCCAAATCTTATTAAAATAAGATCTTAACTCTTTAGACTTGCAGATGCTTCTGAAATTAAGATCCATTTGTGTAAGCATAAGTCACACCTCTTCTTAAAATGTTCAATCTACAAAAAGGCACTACTTTAATTTCATATTCTTAAGCACGTATACTCCTACATATTCACAAAGTTCTAAAATGTTTAGTGTTAAGATCACTACTCTGATCACATTATCTCCCAACAAATCTACAAAATATTTAGATATAGATTTATCGGAGGCTTTCGATTAGCATCAGTAGAATAATTAACCTAACAAACAAGAAAGCAAGAAAGGACAACATACAAGCAAGAAATAAGTAAACTGATAGCAACGAATCACAGCTCAACCAACTAAGAGCATCTCTAATAGAGGTTGCCAAGAAAGTTGCCAACATCTATGTGGCAAGCAATCTTGGTTGTCATCTTATTGGAGAGCCAAGGTTGCCTCAAGGTTTCCAACAATTGTTGCTAAAAGTTGGCAACTTCCTCAAATGGTTAAAATGCATATTGTTGTTTAAAAGAAATATATTAATACCTATTTTACATGTCTTCCTTCAAATTTACATTATTTAATTACTCATATGGGGACCATTTATACAATTTTTAGAGTTGCCAACCATTAGATCATTTTTCTACTCAAAGTTGTCAAATTGAAGATAAATTAAAAAATTAATTTTTTTTGATGATTTGGCAAAGTTGGCAACTTGATTAGCAAGTCCCATGAGTAAGCAATGGGAACTATCATTTTCACGTGACTTTTAAGATAAAGAAAATGGAGGGAAGTCCACAGAGCATGGGCAGTTGGCCCAGTTTGAGTACTTTAACTGAGGAAAAGGAAAAGAAACGAAAAGTAGTTTTGTAAAGTTTAGGTAAAATAATGTTTAAGTATGTTCAAACTGTAAATTTAGCATAACAAAGAAAATATATACTAGACAATTTAATAGACTATTCATCACTTAAAAGACTTTGGAAAAATCATATATAAAATTCTTGAAGTTAATACTTTATACAGTTTACTAGACCATTCATTACTTAAAAGATTTTGGAAAAATCATATATAAATTTCCTGAACCTGGGCAATAAATCTAAAGATAATACAACTGCCTGTATAAAAAATGTATTTGAATACAACCTTGTACATAGTAACAGATCAATCATAAATCATATAAAGCACTTAGATCCCTGCTGCCTGTGTTCTTTACAAGTCCGCCTGTTTTCAACTAGAATAGTTGTAGGTATAGATACTAACAAATGTTGGGCCTGTTTCGAATTAGAACAGCTCTTAGTGTAAATACTAACAAATATCATTCTAAAATCAAGAACTTAAGACTTGCAGATGATTCCGAAATCAAGATCCAATTGTGTACAATGTTTGGGATGGTGTGCTGGAGCTTGTGGAATCGTAGGAATAAATGGTTGTGGGATAGAGTTAACGGGTCGGCTTTTGGTGTTAAGGCAGCTGCTCTGAACTTGTTGGGGGACTGGAGAAAATCTCAGGTTATTAATAAGGGTAATGGTTGTCGAAGTGATGCAGTCCCAAAGCAATGGAGCAAGCCACCTGCAGATTGGACAAAGTGGAATGTGGATGTTGCAATCTTTGCAGATGGTAGTATTGGCCTGGAAAGTGTATGTCGAGACTCTCAGGGAAGATTTATTAGAGCTAGGTGTGGTCGAGTTAGTGGTAGGTGGCAGCCAAGGGAGGCAGAGGCTTTAAGCCTGAAACGAGTTTTGATATGGGCAAAAGAACTAGGAATGGACTGCTGTGTTTTTGAATCTGATTCCATGGTTTTGGTTGAGGCTTGTAAAGGAAAGCAAGGAGTTAGTTATTTCCATACTATTGTGTCCGATTGTATTGATTTGTGTAAGCACTTTAATCAAGTGCAAGTAGGTCAGCGAATAGTGTGGCACACTTGTTAGCTACACATTCTATGTCTGATCTAATGGAGTGGGCTGTTAATCCGCCTGACTTCATTACTCATGTTCTTGATTATGATTTGGGTTAAGTAATGCAAGTACGATTTTATTAAAAAAAAAAAAAAGTCATCACACCTCTTCTTAATTAAAATGTTTAATCTAGGAAAAGGCAGGCACTACTTTAATTTCATATTGTTAAGCACCTATACTCCTACATATTCACAAAGTTCTATACGTTTTGTGTGAATTGAGATCACTACTCTGATCTACATATCCAAAGGTATCTGATACTAACATTTTCTCCCAACAAATCTAATAAACAAGAAAGCAAGAAAGGACAAGCATACAAGCGAGCAATCACAACTCAACCAGGGGACTATTGCAAGCATCAAAATCAAAAATAAAGTCTAGTTAACAAATAAACAAGTACTTAAGATATTAGGGTTACGAACTTAATCATACATTTTGATTAAATAAAGCTCCAGCACACTTGAGTTCATAACATATAATACTAATACATAACATAACCAAGATCAGAAAATGATTTTCAGTCGGGTTACAACATAAATCATTCAAGCTAGTTAAACAAAAGCTCTACCATATTTAGAGTTAATAACACATCACCGGACATCTGGTGAGGAAATGATTAGAGTAGTGGAGTCTAGGAACGAGGTTTGACATCCTTGGTCTTATCGGGCTCAGCAAAAAACCAAAACGCGGAGCCAATTGCAACATAACACCCAATGCTCAACGTTCGATCCAGTGTCCTGTGTTCCTGGAAGAACTAAAACACAACTAACTACTTCAATTAGAATATTGTCTGAAAACAATAGTATGTGTAGATTTACCACAGAATATCAAATATTTATTACCTGCCCCATTCGCTTGAAGGGTCTTGGAAACGCCATCTCTCCTCCGTGTCTCTCTCTCTCTCGAAATGGATCTATATATCTCTCAAACACAGCCACTCAGGGTTAGGATATAAACACATGTATACTAGATTTGAGGCCCAATTTGTGCATAGCCCAGCCAAAGATTGTAATGATAAATTTAATGTCTTCCAAACCCTATCATATATTCTGTTAAAGGAAAGAAATCCTATTTAATTATTATTTTTGATAAAAAAAATATATGTTAAACAAATCACTTTTTCCACTGAAATGGACTTCTTTTTTTATGAATCAAGGAAGGCATCTCGCGTCCTTCAAAAAAAAAAAAAAAAAAAAGGTCTTTCGTGTAAAATCAATTAATTTCGATCTTGTTATTGCTTAAAATATAAGATCAACAAATTATACTAGTTTAAAAGTCATAAAGATATGCCATGTCCATGGTTGGTTGAAGATTTCGGAAATCGAAATAAATTAGTTTAGGTATCTAATAGTGATTTATCGGTAAATCGAGATTTATCAGAATGCTAAATCGGAATAAAAATCGGATAAATTTTAATATTTTTAGTAATATTTAATATATTGAAGAAAATTCTATGGAGTACTATTTAAATTGGAGTATTGAAGTACTAGATCTTAACCATTAATTTGTTTATTATCCAATGGTCCAGATTTTTTTACTTTCTTTTATGTAATTAAAATTGAAAGGTTAGTTTTGTAAACTTATATATGATAAATATATTTCAGTTATATATTTCGAATGGATCAAGTTTATGAAGACATGTGGTTACTTTTTTAAGGGATACAATTTTTTATTTTATGGATATTGCTATTTGTAGAAATCTATTATTGCATCTTCTTCCCTACCTGTTTTTAACATTTCTTGAAATATGTATATTGTTCTAATATGACTCTTGGCGAAGTTGGTTCAGGTAATGTCACGATTGGAGTTTTTTTGTCCTGCAGATGTACATTGGTTTTGTCCTGCATTTGTACATTGTTTTTGTCACTTACCTTAATAAGAAACAGAAACCTTCCATAGTTGCACTCATGATCAGATATTCTTTGTTTCCTTATTTGATGATACTGATTGCAAGGTTATGAGTACGAAACTATAAAGATCCAACGTGTGAAATGCATTATTTTCGCTTGTACAATAAGAAAATAAAAATAAAAATCATGCTCTATATTTCAAGAAGATTTGAAATACGTAATCTCAAAACAAGAAGATTTTGGATTGTAGAAATCAAGAAATCCTTTACAAGAATATTTCAAATCATTAATCATAAAGGTTTTGTGAGCATCAAATTACATACCTTCGTTTATAGTTCGTTATGTTCCCAGTTGAAAGTTTTTACTTGTGCTAATTGACCTGTAATGCATTTTATTATGTACTAACTGCTAGTAACTGCTAGAGTGATGAGAGAGTGCTGCGCTTTTTTTGGTTTTCTTCACGTACGCCTCTTTTTTAAATCCATTTTAAAAAAAACGTCTATTACCAATGTAATAGACCAGAATTTTATAATAGTATTTTAATGTTTTATATCGTGAGAGAACGATTTAATTAATATATTAATAATTTCATTATAGGATAGTGATATATATTATTGTTTGTATGTTATTATGACATTTGTGTGTGATTATTTGAATTTTATGTGATGCTTATGTGGATGATTTGTTTTTAGGAATTTTATTTTATTTTTTTTAAAAGTCATTTTATGCACTGTTTCATTTTTATAAAATCATCAGAGTATTTAAAAAATCATGAAATCTTCTATATTGCATTGTTTTCATTTTTAGAGACTTTTTAAAAATATAAGTCTAATTTATTTTAGGCTTAAAGGATTTATTTCTTTTAGTGATTTTACTAGATATTTTCCTTCTTAGAGTTAAATCTTGTAAAGTTCATAACTTTTTATTTATAGGCTCTAAAAATATTTTAAAAATATGTATGTGAATCCTTATTTGGTGAATTTTATTTTAAAAATATAAAATTTTATTATTTTTATCAAACCCATTTATTTTTTTATTTTAAATGGTAAATAAAGTATTGTATTTATAGATAGTTGGTTAGTGGATTATTAAATTTGCCTTGGGTCACATAAACCCCATTCCCCGTTCTTTTCTTTTCCCCTGACCGATCCTTTTCTCTCCCCCATCTCTCTCGCGTGAGTTCTCTTTCCTCTCTCCTTTGTTCTTTAATTATTAGGTTCTTATTCAAGCTATTATCCAATTACTTGCTAGTTTGTTTTTATTGTATAAGTGATGATCAAGAGTGGGTGTTCTTGTTTGATGAGTTTTTTTGTGTGTTGGTATGTATATATATGTTTGGTATGTATATATGGGTTGGGGAGGGATTAAAACTTACTTTCAAGTATGATAAAAGGTTTATTTGATGTTAACTAGTGATGGGTTAGCATTTAAATTGGGTTTAGAGGTATTGTATGTTAATTTCTTGTTAAGGATTTTGAGTTGTAACTTTGTAAATCATGAGTTTGATATGGGTTAGTAATAGGATGATGTTGTTGATAATTTTTGTGAAAGGAATTGAGTTGTATGTCAATTTTGGGATAGTTTTATAATAATTCAGATTTGTTAGAGTGTATGTATAAGAGTATTTGATGGTGTGTGGTTAGTTTTATTGAGGGATCTTGATCCTTTCTTTTTCTTCTTCTATTTGCCTCATATAACTTGGTATCCTTGGTTTATGCTGAAATCCGTATTCTATGATTCCTGAAATTCAGTCATGTTGTTAAATTCGTAGTAAATTGAATATTGCTCGGTTCTGGTTGATTTTGGACATTCTAGAAAGCTCTTTTCGGTATCTACAACTTTCATCTCAGGAGAAATTTTGAAATTCGGAGTCTAACTGTCCTTAAAATTACATTCTTTGCTGACCTCCATATTTGTCTCGGGAACACTTGTTCCAATGTTGTAAAATTCATTATAAATTCATTGTAATTCTGATCTTTAATTATAATATCAATCTGGAAAGCTTATGACATCTCCTTTAATTCTCAGTTATGCCCATATAATTAGGGATGACAATCGGGTCGGATCGGGTCGGGTTTGACATTATCCAAATCCAAACCCGATTTTTTACATAAAACCCGAACCCGATCCAATGGATTTCGGGTATACCCGAAACCCGAAATTTTTTAATAATACCCGAAACCCAAAATAAAAACCCGAAAATTTTGGATTGGTTCCGGATAATACACGAAACCCAAAAATAAAAACCCGAATTTTAAAGTCTGCATTTCACATTTTAGTAGCAAATAAAGATACAGTCTTAAGTTTTTCCATGACCATGATCAATACAAAGTATCAACTTACAACTTCTGACTATTGTCGTAAATCAATAAATCCCTAATCTATCTATTGTCGTTTTTATGAATTATGATTATTAAACAATACACTTTTAATATTTTATATATTATAAATAATTTAATATACATATTATATATATACCATATATTTTTATACATTATAAATTATATATTATACATTTTATATAAATATATATATATAACTTATATTTTTCTATTTTTGAAATTATAAATTAGTACCTAATTCTTTAAATTTTTAATAGTTAGGGGTACTGGTCAAATTATTAATTGACCGTTAAGTTACCAAATCAATTAAATTTATTTTTTTCTAAAATTTTGGCAATAACATTTAAAAGGATGGATCTTAACATCCGTATGGTTGGATCATCGATAAATATTTTGAAAAAAATCGAAACACGAATCAGGGACGAAACCTTGTTTAGGGACTAACTACTAGTCAAAGTACGAGTTGACTGTTAAATTACTAAAGAAAATAAATTTATTTTTTCTTTGAAATTTTGGCAATAACATTGAAAATGATAGATCTTAACATCCGTACGGTTGGATCGTTTAGAAATATTTTTAAAAAATCAAAAATTGAAACCCTAGAAACCCTAAACCCTAGTCGAGTCACTAAACTTGAAATTTCTAAAATTTCTTACATCCATACTAGTATTACTACTACCACTACTACTATTTTTAGTTGTTTTGTAGTGTTCATAGAATAATGGTGAGTATGACTAATTGGGTATTTATGAATTTTTATCCAAATTATGGTTTTTTTCTAATTTAATTTAATTTTTTAATTTATTTTACAAACTACTTAAAAATGGATGAAAATTTTAAATCAAAATTAGTTAGTACTTAATATGACTACTTGGTTGTGTATGAATTTTAAATCAAAATTTGACTTTTTTCCTAATTTTATTTAATTTATCAAGTAATTCTACAAACTACTTAAAAAAGAGGGGAAAATCAAATTATTAGAAAATTAGGTAATATCATCACAAAAATAGTTAGCATCAATACTTGGATGTGTATAAATTTTAAATTAAATTTACGATATAATATATATATATATATATATATATATATATATATATATATATATTCGTGTTTTTTTTCAGGTTTCGGTTCGGGTCGGGTTTCGGGTTTCGGGTTTCGGGTTTCGGATCGGGTTTCATAAAATTCTAATCCAAATCCAAAAATTTTCGGGTCTGAAAATCAAATCCAAATCCAAAAAATCGAGTTCGGATTATCCAAAATTTCGAGTTTCGGATCGGATTTGTTTGCCAACCCTACATATAATAATTTATTGATGTTTATTGCCTAAACTGACTTACGATCATTCTGAGCTGTTAATGTTTTTCTACTGATTGTCACTTCTTCAAAAAAATTGGTATCTCCTTCATTATTCGTCTGATTTTTATGCAGTTTACCATTCTGAAATCCTTATCGAATGTACTCTAACTCTTCAGTTGATCACTTTCTCATATTCATAGTGTATCAGTTTCTAATATTGGTGTTATTAAAGTGTATTTTGTTATCCCCTTTTCACCAACCGAATTGTATTAGTTATTGATGTTTATTTCGTTGTTGTCCATATTTATATCCTTGGGCACTTGTTAGCTACTTCAGCTTATGATGAGTATTTGAAATTGTTATATTTGTTCTTAGTTTCTTCGATGATCATTAGTTACGAGTAATTAGTTCTTAAACGATTTGGCTCATTTATCGGGAACCACTATGATATTTTTATTCTTAGTGAAAGTTTTTGGACTTTATTTGGTATGTTTACATGCAACTTAAGGGTGACTCTTTGTGAAAGGCAGCTGCATACCGGTATTGCATTTGTATTAGTAAGTTGAATGCTTGATTATGTTACAAGTATGTGATTTGGTTGTTGTTTGTGTCTGTTGTATTTCGACTGGGAATGTAGTATAAGCAGGGAAGTGTTGCCAAAATTTTCTAAAATCCCCTAACCTTTTCAAAAACACTTTCAGCATGCTCTATAGCTAGTTATTATATAATCAATCGGAATACTTTGAGTGCTAATTGTTATAGGAGCTAGTCTAAGATCATTAAAATTATTATAATAATATAGTATATATATATATATATATATATATATATATATATGTATAATATAGTAATTTTGTGCTATGTGTTATGTGTATATGTGTATATTTATACAGATGTGTTATTCATTAATATATAGAGCCTAATATTATATATATATATATATATGATTATAGGACCGAGCATTAGCAGGAAAGGTAAAGAGACAGTAGTGAAGCCAGTGAGAAAGTCTGAGGGTCTTAGCAAAGCAGCTCGATAAGGCAAGTGTTAACCTCTTTCTCTTGTTTAAACCTTGCCGATTAAACTTTATTGATTATTGAGATTGCTCTTGTGATACCTTTGTAATGATTAATAACTTTGCTATACTTTGAACCCAATCACGATTATTATTCCGTTGAAACCTTTGATTGACCATTTCAAATTGATATAATACATTTGATCTATACTTTGAACACATCTAACCAAGTTATTCAGATTTATATTTATCGACTGTGGAAAAGTACAATTTCCTTTTTATAACTTAAATTACCTTATACTAGGCTGATCTTTTGTCAGTAAGTATGAGGATTGTTTTGAATACTCTGATATTGAAATGGTTGATTTATGATCAACTTGATTTTTAAAAAGGATTAAGTGGGATAAAAATAAAAATGTTTTAGACCGTGACGCCGGTCTGTTATTATATGGCTTTATGCCTTGGCCAATGTCAATAAGAGCCACTAGGATCCTACAATAAAGGAGGAGTCACATGTACGGTGTGATATCCGGAGCTATTCACGGGCTGATCACCCGGCTAGCTCGTAGCGTTCAAGTTGAAATCCCAGGTTTTCATAATGTGTAACATCCGCAGATCCGGGGTCCGGGATCCGGTCGTTACGGTCTCCAATTCTGTCCACAATACTTGAACTTACCTCAACATAAAATAATTTACATCTTTATGACCCAACATAACAATATAAAACACACCGGTTATAGTCCCAGAGATGAAATCAGAGTAACAATCAAATTTTATTAAACACATTATGAGTTCTTACAACCCAAAAGAGTTACAATATGAATACATACTCTTTGCCATCCATTTACATAAGTCATACTAGTCCATATATTTGGTACTGAAAGAATGAATCTATCCTATCAATATCTTTCTCTTCGGCTTTGGTAGTCTCATCGTCCTCGCCAGCATCGAGTGCGCCTTGTGCGAATCATCTGGTCTAGCTGTTGTTGTGATATAATAATAAAGCAAGGGTGAGCAATAGCCCACCAACAATAATATTTAACTTAACTATAATATATAACAGTTCAAAAGTATCTTTCAAACCATATGCCATGCATTTACGGAAATGATGCCAGAATAACATGAACGATGAAGTTACGAGATATCTCAAAATGCATATATAGGTGGGAATATCTGCTATGTCAAAGATAAGCCAGATATTATCATTTATCATATAAAGAGGAACTTGCAAGGAAAATACTGCAATTCCAGTTATTAACATTTTTCGAAGTCCTACAACCTGAAAGAAGTCTCTTCGATACGTGTTGCGGAAGACACCGTCAACCTGAAAGAAGTCTCTTCGATATGTGTTGCAGGGAATTTCCAATTTGGGAGATGAACCAATACTGGAGTCATCACGCGCCAGCTGTTCCACTCCCTGATGATCAGTCGGGGATGGTACAGCCCAATATAGTTTACTACCGGTAGAAGGAAGAACTGACGGCTCCACTTGTCGATTGCCTTTAATAGTAACTCCCTGGCCAATGGTTAGGCCTTGAGATGGACCGCGCGACTCGGCCTCTTACACACGACTCCTAGTTCGAATAAATCCACAGCATTGAAACGTAGAGTTTGTCCTCCCTTCCCCAAGTGAAATACTTGTTGATAAGACTCCACAAAGTAGCCGTATCTAGTTGGAAAGGAAAATTCACCAACATTTCCCAAGCTTTTGCTTGTTAATGGATATCAACTTGTTCCAACAATCTTACCCCTCGAATGATGAGAAGGTACACACAGACTTAATGAGTCCATAGCAACCAAGTTGCGAGTGAAAAGGATAAATTATGACCGGGAAGTCAACAAGATAAATAACCTTTCTCAAGGAAGGTTCCCTTATAATTTAAGAGATAGATTCGAGTGAAGAATGGAATCTTGAGGACCTTTCTTAATATAATATTAATCGTATGACTCCGAAGAATTTTCAGAATGATCGAAGGTCGAAGATAATATCTGAAGAAGAATAAACAACATTGAAGTTGTTTACAAGTATTGAATAAATATTTATAGAATATTTATTGAGTCGGAAGTATTTAATGAATGAAAATAATATTTTACATAATATTTGGAGGTGAAAGATAATCTACAAATAATATAAATCATTTTTAAAAGAATTTAAAAGAATTAAATAAATATTCCAAGAATAATTATTAACTCAATAATAATTACGGAATATTATTAAATTATAATGTTGCTCGTAAGTAATCCTCGAATGAATATATAAAATTATTTACTAAATAAATCCCTCCTTAAATGAATATTCAAAATAATATTCATTAAGTAATTAAACTCCAATAATTATTTAAAATAATATTTAATAAATAAGTCAAACCTTAAATGAATATTTGAAAAATAATATTCATTTAATAAATAATCTTCTAAATGAATATCCAAATAATATTCATTTAGTAATCAAAACTTTTAAAGGAACAATCGAAATAATATTCTTTAAGTAAATAGAGCTTCCAATGAATATTTTAAAATAATATTCATCAAGTACATAAAACCTTAAATGAATATTCGAAAGTAATATTCATTTAATAAATAACATTCTAATGAATATCAAAATAATATTCATTAAATAATCAACTCTAAATGAATATTCGAAACTAACATTCATTTAATATCTCTCGACTGAGATAATACTCGAATAACATTCCTCGAAATATTTCCAAGTAATTGATACTTTATGGAAATACAAATACCGTTTAATAATAACATTCCTTAAAATAAATAATAATCTGCCGTTGGAATCCCTCCGGGTTTCCATGACTATTTATATCTCAAAATACCGACTCCCGGTCTATACTTAAGAATGAATATCATATGCCCTTCGCTAAGGGTCTTATCAAAACAATCCGGCTTATAACTGATAATTCGTATCTAGTCTATAAGCCAATATCAATTCAGGGAACAGGTATCATAATATAATTTGACAATAGGCATGCATGCTATGGCATATGTAAAATGGCAGTCACACACACACACACACACACACACACACACACACATATATATATATATATATATATATATATATATATATTATCACAACAACAGGTTCAAAGTTTTGAACACTTACCTAGTAATCGGGTGTGGGTAGAGATAGCGTGTCCTGGGTCTGCTCGATGATCTATAAACAATCAGAACATTCGAGATTAACCACTTAACACCTTTTAAAAGTCTAAGTATAAACTTCACTTAAGTCGAAACACGTTTTCGAATTATCTCGTTATACACCTTTTAGACTAACTCTTTTTATTACCGATACGATTCGACATTTGTTCGTTATTACGACATGTCATCATACCCACACTCAGTATATACTTAAGTCGTATAAGTTCTAAAGTCGATCGATTACGAACCGAGATTATTCCTCGAGTTTTAACGTTCGTTTTCTAAGTGTTTTACCAAAGTTATAACCAAGCGGGTTTTTAGGGGTTCGTTCGCGTTTAACTTCGATTCAAACATTTTTATAAAATCGGAAAACGATCTGTTTGATATGTGGTTTTCTTTCATACCTTCCTCATGACCCCTAGTATTTATTTACCAAGATTCGCCACTGAGTAACATGCTTTACGAGGATTCAATTGAAGTTACGAACTTTTACTTACGGTTCCGAACCAATTTTAGTAATTTGACCATAACTCCTAACCGTAAGTCGGAATGTTTCGATTCTCATGCCAAAACGATTTATGGATCGAGATCTACAAGGACCAGTCACAATATTACCAAGGTCAGGAACTAATATTAACTGCCATGCTTAGTTTTTAAGTATTAACAAAAATTCGGCATTACAACGGCTATAAATCGGACGTTCTAAAAATCGTAACAACACAACCAAGCCACACCGGGCATCAATACAACTCATACACATATTTCTCATCCCAAATCTGTCCAAGAAAATCTACTTTACCATCATAATCATCATGTTACCAAAACCACTAAATCGCTTACTAATCACGCTAATAACATACTAACATCATAACTACTCTTGAATCCATCAAGAACATGCATACACTTAAAGTATGAGCTAGGGTTTCAAGAGTGTTATACCTTCCTTGGTATGTATATGAGCCTAACAAGCCTTGATCTATCCTTGTGTGGCCTTAGAGTAGCTAGATCAAGCATGAGAATCAAAGAAAACAAGGTTAGTTCTTGAAGAACACTATTCACCCTCTTTGTAAATGATTTATTTGAAAATGGAAACAAAGGAGTTTGAACTTGAAATTTCTAGGAGATTAGTTTCTTGAAATATAAAACTCACCTTAAAAATTACAAGATCAAATGATGGTGGAAGCTAGGACTTTGGATTTGGAATTTAAGGAAAGTCGAATGGTCTTCAATGGGAGAGGATGGAGGAGTTTTTGATCATGCTTGCTTGGTTCTCTTGCATAAAGTGATTTCCTTGAATAATATCTCCTCCTTTTTCATAAAGTAGCTTTATTAAAGTGCTATCCCGTTATTTTAGAATAATAATAATAATAAAAGAATAATAGAAAAAGAATGAATAAAAAATTACTAAAAAGTTAGGTATTAAAATTGAACTTGAAGATATTAGTCTAAAATATAGATGAGATTCTAAAACTAGGATAATTAGTAAAATTAGAATTACAGTTTTAAAAATATACTAGATTAATTATTATTTAGAGCATTAATTTCTTTTTGTACAAGTTAGTTAATCGAAGATAAGATTTGTTATTATGGGAAAGAAGCGTGAGAAAATTTTAGAAGATTGATATCATAAATAGGATATTTTATTTTAAGAATTACTTGGGGAGGTTGTAAAATTATTAGGATCAATTTTTAGAATTACCTTATTTAATTAGGGTTTGTAAGACATTATAAATACATCATATTCTCCTTCTCCATCTTTTATAACAAAATTCGTAGGTCTCCTTCACACATAATTCAGCAGTTTTGTAAAATTCATAGTAAATTCATCATACGTCGGAATTCATTGATTCTGGACTTTTCGGAAAGATATTTTCATGCTCTACAACTTTCGTGTTTTGAGTTTTCCAAAAAAACATCGTTTAGAGGGTCAAAAAGGATAAATACAGATCTGATCAGAATTGTAATCATGGAGTCTTTCAAGATTTTAGATGTTTTGCTTCTGAGGGGTTGCTACATGTGTTCTTATATGATTATGTGAATTCTTGATTTGCGTAATTGAGGTAAGTAACTATTCGTTGCTCCGTATTAATTTGAAATCTGCTTATATATATTAATTGATTACATGTTCTTGAATATTTGTGTAAGTAATTATTCGTTGCTTTGTGTAGTTGTAAGTAACTTTATGTTGCTCTGTATAATTCTGAAGCGTGATTTATGTTGTTTGATTACATGTTGTTAGATATTTGTTTTAGTTATCGAATATGATATTGATATGTGATTGATAAGATAAGAACTTTGTTTTGATTCCCCAGTTTTAGTTGCGTATCGAATTATAGAATCCGGTCACTGGATAGTGTGGCATATAGAATATAGAACTAGTTTACACACGTTCCGGAACAGATAGATACCTTGTTGAGTAAGACTTAATGAGGGACGTAAACTGGCCCCCATCGAACCATCGAATTTTAGAAGCCGTGTCACTGGCATAGTGTGACCGTAATTTAGAACTGTGGGAATTAAAAGAAGAATTTAATGTTAAGATTTATTTGTTCGATCCGGATTTAGATTATGTGAGTTATTGAAAATATGGTGTACATCGATTTGATACTTGTTATAGACTATATTGTGTGAATTTTTATCGTAATTGTTATCGAGTATGTTGTGTGAAACTATGTGATAGATGTTATGTGCTCCATGTGGAAATCGTGTTTTTTTAAAAATTATAAAAATATTATTTTGAGCCGTCGGACGGTAGTTGCTTGCTGGGCTTCGTAGCTCATTCTTTTAATATTTCAGGTTCGGTGTGCGATCGAGTTTGGTAGCGTTGGAGTTCGAGGACCTTGGAATTGGGCTAGATTGACTTTTCGATAGATGTTAGCTGCGCTTTTGTAATAATTACCTTTGTAATAGACTTTTGGATTAATAAATCTGTTTTATTCTAGTTTTCGATTTAGAATTAATAGTCCGAAAAGTCGGGCTGTTACAGTTGGTATCAGAGCAGGCTGTCCTACGGAGTGTGTTAGGTATGGGACTAGTACATTCCCTAGGATGCGATCCTATAGACTTTCGTTTAGGTGTAGATGCTTAGAATAGATGTGTCACAAACATTTGGAATATAAGAGTTTGAGAATTTGGGGACCAAATTCTTTTTAAGCAGGGTAGTAGTCACACTATGCCAGTGACACGGCTTCTATAATTCGATGGTTCGATGGGGGCCAGTTTACGTCCCTCGTTAAGTCTCACTCAACAAGGTATTTATGTGTTCCGGAACGTGCGTAAACTAGTTCTATATGCCACACTATCCAGTGACCGGATTTTAGAACTGTGGGAATTAAAATAAGAATTTGATGTTAAGATTTGTTTGTTCGATTCATAATTTAGATTATGTAAGTTACTGATAATCTGGTGTACATCGATTTTATACTTGTAATAGAATGTATTATGTGAAATTTTATCGTAATTGTTATCGAGTATGTTGTGTAAAACTATGCGATAGATGTTATGTGCTACATGTGAAAATCGTGTTTTTGAAAAATATAAAAATATTATTTTGGGCAGTCAGACGATAGTTGCTTGCTGGGCTTCGTAGCTCATTCTTTTAATATTTCAGGTTCGGTGTACGATCGGGTTCGCTAGCATTGGAGTTCGAGGACTTTAGAATTGAGCTAGATTGACTTTTCGATAGATGTTAGCTGTTCTTTTGTAATAAGTACCTTTGTAAAGGATTTTTGGATTAATAAAATCTGTTTTATTTTAGTTTTCGATTTAGAATTAATAGTCCGAAAAGTTGGGCTGTTACATCATGTCATGCCTTGCATCATTTATGGACAAGTGTTGGTGTTTTAGTAGTAAGATGATAAAATCAAGCTAACTACTTGGTTTGATTCTAATTGTTCTAGTTACCTTGGTAACTACTTGATTACTTGGCCTTATCCACTTGCACATGCTTGTATCTTGGCTCCCTACTTGTTTCTTTGTCCGGTTATTGCTCGTTTCGATTGATCGTTCGTAGGAATATCTCACGGATTTCTAATTAGGGTTTACCGGGAATCTTCTTAATATTAATACTATCATTCTCCATCTTTCTTACTAACTTTCGAATTTATTTTCCTTAAATCCCTTCGTTAAATTCTTAAGTCTTTCAGTGTCCAGGGAACTCTCAGAGAAAATAAAAGTGTGGTTTTTCAGAATCCGACAGCTTTTACATACACTTATTTTCCTCTTGGATCACTAATACGAACTCGGAAATCCGTTCCGAATACTTCTATATAATGTCCTCTCATAATATTCTCATTTCCACCAAAATCACTATTCATACTTTTTTCTTCTATTATTCCCTATATTTATGACAATGTCCTTGTTCTTTCTCGGGCGTTCCTTAACCCTTTCACGGAACCACTGGAATAACCGTTATCGATCTGGATGACATGAGAATATTCTCCTGCTTGGAATTGCCATATCTTATTCCCCTAGGAGATAGATTATTCTTACCTAAGTTGTCAACCATTAGCATTCTTCATGACATAAGTATTTGAATCCAAATCTATTCCTTTCATTCATTATCTCAATCGTTACATCGTAGTCCTGATCACTATTCACCAATACCTCAGTACATAATAAAAAGTTCTAATTATATCCAAAATTTGGGGTTCTTACATAATGCTTTTAAATTGATGTTCAAAGTTGTAAACTCTTATCTTGATATCTCATTCCTTATGATTCAGTTTTTCAGAACTTAAACCAGATTTAGTTATTGCTTATTCATCAGAACTTTGTTGAATACCCTTGCTACGTTTGATAACTATAACATTATTACTAGTTGAGTCTGATAAAGTTTATTGCTGATTTATTCGCACTTGCTGAGCATTTGGCTCATTACCTTGCTATCTAACCTTTTTCAACTAGACTAGAAGATGGTGCGAACCTATCAACCGCTCGTAAGCAAACTGGAGGGTCTGGTAGAGCATATCGTAGCAGGGCTAGTCACCATTGTTTAGTTTTGATGTAATCTTTTGGAGTTGTAATTAAGGTTTGTAATGATGATAGATGTTGTTTTCATACTCGAACCTGTTGGCATCCTAGGTTGGTGGGTGTTTTGGTTGTAAACTTTTATTAAGTTAATTATGTTTATCACTGGTATTATGTTAATGATGTAATTATTATTATGGTAATTTTGGGGGTGTTACAAGTTGGTATCAGAGCCACATGTTTGATTCAATGAAACAATATAGGATTAGGATGTTAAGATTAGAGTAAATTAATAAGATAGCTAGTTATAATAAATGAGTAGATACTTAGGATAGGTTGAGTTGTTAGGATTTGCCATAACCCTTAATCTTGTAAGTCGAAATAGGTAGGTTATAAGTTTTATTTTAGATCACCAAAGTGAGGAATGGTTCGGGACGTATTGTATGCCAGCTAGTGATCGATGAGCTTCAGAGGACAGTGAATCAGCGTCAGATGTGATTAGTGTTGGTATTTGCTATGAGGACTTGGTCTAATGGATGGTTGTACTATCTTTTATTATCGTTTTATCGCTATATAGGATTTTATTTTATCGGATTGTAGACCTATGGTTGTGGGATTTTGTATCGGATTATATTTATCGTGTGGCAGTGTTGCCATTGTTCTACGAGTAGTTCTAATATTTGCATCTTTATATATATTGCGTAACGTATACCTACTGTCCATTACATATACCTTGTGATCCACCATTTAAACTGTTGATACCATGATTGTTGTTCACCTTATTCATATCTATATCATCAATGTTGTAAACCTATTTTTTTATCTCCAATAGCTATTATCAGACTATGCCACCCAGAAGGAGAGGGGGAAGAACCGCAAGAACTCCAGCTCATTCCGCTACAAATTCGAACCAACATAACCATGATAATCCAGGAAACCATGATGCTGTAGACCTGAGTCAACTTGTTCAAATTTTACAACAACAGACTGCTACTCTTGCCCAACAACAACAGATTATTCAACAACAACAACAGCAATTGCAGCAGTAGCCACCTAACCAGTCTGTAGTGACCTTTAAAGCTTTTCAAGCGGTTAAACCTCCCGAATTCCAAGGTTCGACAGATCTAGTAGAAGCCCAGAAGTGGTTAAAAGAGATTGAGAAAGCGTTTGAGTTGTTCCAGGTTAGTGAGGAACAAAAGACGAAGTTTGCTGGTTTTCTTTTGAAAGGTGAAGCCAATTATTAGTGGGAATCAACTAAGGCTTTGGAAGTAGATGTAGTGATACCTTGGGATCGATTTAAGAATGTGTTTCTAGACAAGTATTTTCCTAGGTATATGAAGGCTCAGATGGAATTGAAGTTTTTCGAGTTAAAGCAGAACAACATGAGTGTGGCAGAATATGAGAAGAAGTTTACAGAGTTGGCATGATTTGTGCCAGAATATGTGGATTCAGAAGAGAAGAAAGCATGGAGATTTCAGCAAGGTCTGAAATCATGGATTAGAGGAAGAATAGCTATGTTGGAACTGAATACTTATGCTGAGGTGATTTAGAAGGCGATTATAGTGGAATGAGAAAGTGAGCAAGGTCAGAAGGAAAGATTTGACAGAAAAAGGAAGTTTGGACAGAAAGATGAAGGGTCAAGTCAGAATGAAGCAACAAGTAAGTTTGTAAAGAAGCCAGGATTTCAGTCAACTAGTGGAGTAGGAAGTTTTCAGAGGAATCACAATAACAATAGGAATCAAGGGAATAAGATGCAGAGTCAAGGAAATCAAGGACAACAACAGAGGACCCAACAAGTGACTATTCCAGAATGTAAGATTTGTTTGAAGAAACATACGGGAGTGTGTACGAAAGCCGGTGTTGTTTGTTATAAGTGTAATGCTAGAGGACATTATTCCAAAGAATGTCCAAATGCGAGTCAAATTCAGAGGCCAAATGTTACATGTTTCAAGTGTGGGAAAGTGGGGCATATTTCTAAGGAATGTAGAGTTCCGGTGAAGAATACCAACTTGATGAGGTTAGCAGCAGCTCCAGTACCATATATGATCCAACCAGCTCCTTCGATGATGAGTTATGAATCTGTAGCTCAATTTCCGGAACAAAGACTCTTAGGATATCAGACTCCTATTTTCTCAGATCATGTCAACACTTTGAACATGAATATGCGAGAGGCAATACAGAATCCCGAGGTGGTAGCAGGTACGCTTCTTGTAAATTCTACTCCAGCGAAAGTATTGATTGATACCGGTGCAACTAGGTCATTTATGTCTAGAGATTTTGTAGAGGTGTTGGGATGTGAAACAGTAAGATTAGAGGGAATGTTGAATATAGTATTAGCTAATCAGGAACAGGTGCACATTAATCAAGTTTTTCCGAATTGTGAGGTTAGTATAGGAGGTTATCTTTTCCCTGTCACGTTGATTCCTTTTCAATTAGGAGAATTTGACATTATACTTGGAATGGATTGGTTAATTGAGCATAATGCGCAAATTGATTGTAAAAATAAGAAAGTGATTTTGAAGACGTCAAAAGGTAAGAAGGTGATTTTCAAAGGTCAGAAGCATAATAAGTTATTTCTTACGATGATGCAAGCTAGAAGGTTAATAAGACATGGGTGCGAAGCTTATCTTGCGTGTGTGGTAGATAAGAGTAAGGAAGAACCTAAGTTAGAAGATATTCATGTTGTCAACGAGTTTCCAGACGTGTTTCCTGATGAGTTACTAGGCTTACCTCCAGATCGACAAATTGAGTTCTCCATTGAGTTAGCTCCAGGTACAGAACCAGTGTCGAAAGCCCCGTATCGTATGGCCCCAGCGGAAATGAAAGAGTTATCGTTGCAGTTACAAGATTTGTTGGATAAGGGAGTTATAAGGCCAAGTACGTCACCGTGGGGAGCTCCAGTTTTGTTCGTGAAGAAGAAATAAGTTAACTATCAAGAACAAATATCCGTTACCAAGGATCGATGACTTGTTTGATCAGTTAAAAGGAGCAACAAATTTCTCGAAGATTGATTTACGCTCGGGATACCATCAATTGAAGATTAAACCTGAAGATGTGCCGAAAACAGCATTCAGGACGAGATACGGACATTATGAGTTTTTAGTGATGGCTTTTGGATTGACAAATGCACACGCAGCTTTCATGGACTTGATGAATCGAGTGTTTAAAAAGTATTTAGATAAGTTTGTGATAGTCTTCATCGATGACATATTGATTTATTCTAAGATGGAAGCAGAGCATGCAGAACATTTGAGATTAGCTTTAGAAAATTTAAGGAAAGAGAAGTTATATGCAAAATTTTCTAAGTGTGAGTTTTGGCTTAAGGAAGTGCAGTTTCCAGGACACATAATTAGTAGTGAAGGTATTAAAGTGGATCCAGCCAAGATTGAAGCGGTAACAAAGTGGGAAAGACCAAGGACACCGACAGAAGTCAGAAGTTTCTTAGGATTAGCTGGGTACTATCGAAGATTTATTAAGGATTTTTCTAAGATTTCTGTGCCATTAACGAAGTTGACTCGAAAGAATGAGAAGTTTGAATGGAATGATAAGTGCGAGAATAGTTTTCAGGAACTTAAACAAAGATTGGTAATTGCCCCTGTGTTGGTTTTACCGGACGATAAGGGAAATTTTGTAATATATAGCGACGCGTCACTCAAAGGACTTGGGTGTGTTTTGATGCAGCATGATAAGGTGATCGCATACGCTTCCAGACAGCTCAAGCCACATGAGCAGAGGTACCCTACACACGATTTGGAACTAGCAGCTATAGTGTTCGCATTGAAATTATGGAGACATTATCTTTATGGAGAGAAGTGTGAAATCTACACCAATCACAAAAGCTTGAAGTATATTTTCACGCAGAAAGAGTTGAACATGAGACAAAGAAGATGGTTAGAGCTGATAAAAGATTATGACTGTACTATTAACTATCACCCAGGAAAAGCGAACGTGGTTGCAAACACGCTAAGTCGAAAAGAAAGATTGAATGTATTGACGGAGACTAAGGAGTTGAAGGAATTTGAGAAATTGGAAATAGAAGTTTGTCAGTCTGGTGCTGTAAATGATATGAACTATAAGATGACGTTTCTGCCAGAATTACTCGAGAAGATTAAGAGATGTCAAGATGAAGTGATGGATCAAAGGATGAATGAGTTAACAGGAGAAGAGATTTGTACTCAAAGGGATGATCAAGGAGTTTTGAGGTTTAGCTCTATGATTTGTATAACGTCCTAGAAAAAAATATCGTACTTATTATTATTTAATTATTTAATATTAAATATGGATTATAAGGTGTGAATATTTTTTTTTTTTTTTTGAAGATAAAATATATGTGACAATATGTTTACATGTTTATATTGTGATGTATGTGTGACGTGCTAGTCCGTGAAATTTTTATTTGAATTTTTATGATTAAAATTTATTTGAATTTTGCATTATTGATCTTTGAAAATTTTTATGAAATCGTCGGAGTTATTAAAAATCATGAAATCTTTTGTAATATTATCGTTGTATAATTATTTAGTTTTTAAAATTATTGGATGAATTAATTTGGGGTATTTTGTTATTTCAAAATGATTTTAAGAGTTTTGTTGCATTTAAAGGATCAAAACTTGAAAAATTCATATAAAATTCATTTTTGATCCTAAAAATATTTTAAAAATATGGGTGTGGTCGTAATTTTATATTATTTATTTTAAAAATGAAAAGTTTTATTTTTTTTCATTATTTTTCCATTTAATTAATTTTTTTTTTTGAAAGGTATTTAAAATTTTTTCTAAAAGAGATTTTAGCATTTTAAAGTTCCGATTTTTTTTACTTTTTTTGACCCAGCAGTTGTTAATCACAAAACCCAGCCTATTGTTTTTTTCTCTCGAGATGCTTCTGGGTTGTTCTTGGCAATGCTCTAATCTCTCTCCCTTCAAAAATCTCTCTCGACTCTCTCCTTTAATCTCTCTCATTTTTTTTTCTCTCTTGAAAAACCTTTCTCCCACCTCCCTGTCTCTACTCGACTGTGTGTGCCTGTTCTACAGAGTGTGTGTGGCTATGTGTAGGCGTGTGGTTGCTGTGTGTGGGTCTAGTTGTGGTGAGAGGTGTGTGCGTGAGGGAGTTAGCATATGGTTGTGTGTGCTGAAAGATTGAGGTGAGATTGTGGTGTTGTTTAGGGACAGTAATAATCGAAGGTGGAGATAGAGTGGAGTAAATGAAAAGGGTGTGTGTAGGTGGCTAGCTGCGTGTATGTGTGTGCAAGTCTATGCGTGTGTGTGTTTATGTTGTGATGATGTACAAGTGTGAGCTTTTGTATGTGTATATTTTAGCTGCTGATGGTGGTGAATCAAAGGAAAGGGATGGTTGGGTTCAATGATGTCATTGGGGTGAGAAGCTGGAGGTGGTGGTGGTTTGGCTTGCTGCAGAGGATTGAAACCAGGAGAGAAAGCTAGGGTAAAGGGAGGGGAAGCCATCACCTTTGTGTAAGACTATTTTTTTTATTTTATTAATTGAATGTTAAGAGTGAATTTTAGGAATTTTAGTTGATAATTGGAGAATAGTTTGTGTTTGAGAATTTGTGGATAAATTAAAAAAAAAATGACATAGTTTTTTTTTTTAGTTTATGAGGTGATGAAATGGAATTTGGGATGTTAGTTTAGAAAATTTGGTAAAATGAATAAAAGATAGGACTTGGGATGATTTTATAAAATTTTGAGAAATTGTATATTGGAAATTATGATTTTATTTGGATAGAGGATTTTATGAGGAACATTATGATAATTTTTGGATAATTTTATGAGAAGTGGAAATGGAGATATGAATTTTGTTTTAAGAATAGAATAAAATGATTTATTAAGTTATTTTGTGGAATTTGGAGACTTGGCTGAATTATATTAAATAATGAATATGGTAAAAAATTCTGAAATTTGGTTATTAAATCAAGGAGGAAATGTAGTAATTTCTAAGATATTTGGGAGTGGTAGGAGTAATTGGATAAATTAGTTATTAAATTCAGAAAATGATTAAAATGGAGACTTTGAGGAATTATTATAAATGGTGGGAGGTTTGATTTCCGGAGGAACAAATTTTATTTGGCTTTGGGATAATATTAGAAGTTTTATGGAAATTTTTATTTTGATTTAACGATGAAGATCTTTGGAGTTATGGATTTTACTAGAAAATGGATTATTAAATTGTCATTTCTAAGGAGCCAAGAGTATTTTTATTAATTAAAATACTTCCTGAACTCAGAAATTTACGTATAATATATGGACACGACCGTATTGAGATGTACTATTTAATTAGATGGATTTCATTCAGAGATTCTGAAGAGGATACCATATTTTAAAGGAGATAACAGATTAACGGGTTTAGTATCAACGACAACAATTTTGTTTTGATATTCACTGTGTTAGTTGTCTATATTACATAGATACTGATTCGAGAGTTCCTAATTGAGGCATGATTAATACGTTCGGGTTGAGTTTATAAGCGTTTATAGAATATTAGAATTGTCGTATGGAGAATGAATTATTGTATTATGTTTAACTATAGAAGTTGACGCGCGGGCTCGATATCGGTGGATCAGACTCGTGGAAGTCAGCGTCATACCAATGCATGATTGGAATAGAAGATTGTGATAGCTAAGGATCAGAGGCAAGTGACTATATCCCTTCACTTATTGTTCAAGTGAAATATTTTGTGCAACTATTATCTTGATGATTTGATTATTCCCCAAATTTTTATTGCAAGTATATTATCCCTCACTTATCTTTCAAGTGATGTGAACCCTTCTATTTTATTTATATGTTCTTTTGAATCCTTTCTTGCAAGCATTTATACCCTTCATATTTATGTTGAATGCGGTGAACCTATCCTTATAAATTTTAAGGTTTCCTTCCAAATCGTTTCGCTAGGGTCACCCCTTAAATTTGTTCCTAGTGATATTTTCCTTCAACTAGTATTTAAGGGTTTATTTTCAAAAATATTATTCAATTGTTGATTCTCTCCACCTATTTTTTAGGTGTTGATTCTTTAAAATTATTTTAAATAAATATTCTTAATCTTTATTAATATTCCAATACTTGATATTTTATCTGATTCCTCGATACCTATCATTCAGGTGTTGATTCTTTTAAAATTATTATATATAAATATTCCTCATTTTTATTAATATTCTAATACATGGTATTTTATCGGATTCCTCAATCGTGTAATATTTTATATTCTTCAAAAGTAATTAAATGATATTTTTAAACAGATGAAATCCAAGATTTAAAAAGTTATAAAAATATTTTAGTATAATTTTTTATTGTGATTTATGATTTTCCTTCAATAAATACTCTTCAAAGAATGTTTTCCTCAAATACTGTACAACTATTTTTTTATGATATTATTTTCGCTATAAATGAATGTAAAATAATTCGTGGTTTATACTGTCGTTGAAGCATGTGTTGCTCAGTGACAGTTAAAGCCAAGAATGAATTGAGATCTTCTTAATTATTCAAACTCAATATTGTCATGCCGGTTCTGGTAGCTACAGCCTATGAGTGCTTAGCTGACAAGAGTGAGACTTTGAGTAATTGAGAATTTCTTAAATCTTCGTTTTAAATTATTCAAATCTTTAATGTAGATTCGAATTTTTCCATGAAAATTTTATCAATTGGTAACCTTTTAAATGAATGGTCATACCTTCTGTAGTTACTCTAATTTACGGTTGAATTTCAGATTCCTTTATTTCATGATTTTCCTTATAAACTGTTGTTCAATTCTAGACCCTGAATAATTGATCTGTTCCTTACTGGATTTATGTTTCCTTGTTGATATATGATTCTGTTTTGTTGTATCATAACATGCTTAGTTAAATCTTTTGGCCTTGGCGTTTATGAATCCTTATATTACATGCTTCCTCTGAATCTTAACCCTATTGCTGTTGTTCATAATTCTTTATATCAATTGCTTCCTTGACCCTCAGTCTTTTAAAATGGTAAATGAAAATGAGTTAAAGATGTATTTTAAAATTCCTTATACTGGGCTGATCTGTTATCAGTGAGTATGAAGAACTTAAAAGTGAAATGTTTTAAATTATTATTAATAATAAATTTGTTTATAAATTGGAAAAGCGTAAGAGGCTAGGGTGGTCCTAGTCCAGCACTTTTTATAGCGTAAGAGGCTAGGGTGGTCCTAGTCCAGCATTAAAGGCCAATGTGTTGCCTAATTGGGAACCCAATTTCAAAGGAATGGGGACTTTACGTGGCTGATCACCCGTATTGTCCGTAATCAGGAGAATAATAAAAAATCAACTTAAATGTTTTTAAAAAGTTTTGTGAAAAGTATGTTTCAAAGATAAAAGGGTTTTAAAGAAAGGAATGTTTAATATATATATATATATATATATATATATATATATATATATATATATATATATATATATATACATTCCAAGGTAAATGGTTTCTAGTTTCGAAATGGTGAATATCAGAGTTAGTCGTTTTCTACATGATAAAATTTGGAACTCAGTAAAATAATGGGATTAAGGATGGATAGAAGTTTCCCAGTTATTCCCTTCGCGAGTAACATTGTACGTTGAAAGTGGAGTAAGAATGATTGGGGAATTTCTTAACATTCTTTTTCTCAAAGTTTTATCTGAGACCGTGTAGTTGAAGAAAATGGAAAAGTTTTACTCTGTGAGTGAAATTGAATGATCTCTTGAGACAAAGTATTCATTGATATTGTTCATCAATGAATTATCGTAATATCGTTGTTCCACTATATTATTAACTTGCTGAGCGTTCTTTGGCTCACTCTTGCTTTGTTTTACCTACCCCTTTGCAGTTAGGTTTAAGGATGATCTACTACATTTATCACTGCGAATGAGAGCGATGAGGCGTTCTTTTCATGATAGAATTCAAGGCCAGAGCGGGTAAGCACGGACTGGAATTAAGCTACAGACTAGAGGGTTTAGTAATTATATTTAGAGTAGTAAAAGAGATTGTAATAATTTGTATAGTTTAGATTCTTGTTTCATACCATAACCTGAAATCGATCCTCGGTGAGGAATCGCTGGTGTATTAAGTTTTATTTGTAATTGTTAATTGGAAATTTGATTTGGGTTGAAATACAGGTGGATAGTCCGATTTACGAATACTTCATGCCGAAATTTTCTAAAATTCCCCTGTATCAAAGTCTATTTTATTATAAAAAGTATATTTTCAGTATTGGGAAGTCGGGCCGTTACAGGTTGGTATCAGAGCGACAGTTTATGGTCACTGAAACAAGTTAGGATGATTAGGTATACGTATTTAAGTGGGACGTTAGATAGGACAATTTAGGATAAGATTCGCCTTAGGATATTAGGACGAATGTTGCGACGTTAATTGGGATTTCGACATATCGCGTGAGCAGAAATTTGATTCATCCGGAGACTCAATTTAGGACGAGGCAGATAATTCGGAACAACATACGCTAAATAGATGACCAGAGTTATCAGTTTGGAAGACCCTACGTGCAGACCCTCGTGTGCCTTCTAGATTTTCTTTTGCGACTTTAGTTACCCTGCGAGCGATATAAAAAGTGGGAAAGGATTATAAACAAGGTGTGAAATGTGGTTACTGGCATGTGTTGGAATAAGAGCGTGGTTATTCACTACTAGCCGTTGATTTCATTTAATTTATTGATTAAGGAGATTCAACCTTTCTTTCTGTTTCTTCTTATTTTGATAATACCCCATCACCTTTGATAATCAACTATACTTCAATCGATGATGAATTTTTCAGATTCATTTAAACACATCCCTATTTTTCAGAGATACCTCTATTTTCAAGGGGATCACTTGATTCAACATGATGCATATAAATTATTGAGATCCTTGAATTCTTTCTATTTTCCCCGAATATTTGATATTCCTTACTCAACATTGTAAATATATAAACTTTTGAAACTTTTGAATTCTTTTTGTTCTCTTTGAATACTTAACCTTATTTATTCTGACTGGGATGAACAACCCTATGTATATAGGGGATTCAGGGACATCTTATCTATGTGATAGAAGTCTGGTGGGACGCCACTGATTGTGTTTGTCATGAAAGTACAGAAGGCCGACCCCCTTCTTATGCTATGGTGGTTGACCTAAGTGACAAATGCAACCTGAGATTAGTTCAATGATCATATTGATCTCTCAGTTAAATTCTTTTATAAAATTCTTATCAAACAAAACTCAACTTATATTCATACCTGCTAATACTTGTTTATTCTATTGATCCCTTTTGTTATAAACCCTTGTGATTTCTAAAAGTTATCAATGATTGAGAGCAGTAAAGATGAAGACGATGAAATTTGGAGTGGTGTAAGTTACATCTATGTCAAATGAAAATTTGATGAGCAGATTTGAGAATTGAGGTTAAAGCAGAGATTGAATATCAAGTTAAATTATGTAGTGGATTGACAAAATACGTACAAGATTCGATAAAAAGGAGGACTGGGTATGGATAAAGAGCAGATGACAAGGACATGAGAAGAACATATATACGATTTCTAAGTACGAGCTTTGCAATTGGAAGAACTATAATTTTCAGAATATGACGAGAGGATCGAAGTGTATGCCGTGACGACGAAGCAGTAATGAATCGAGAAAGGTCTAAAATGCCAGCAGAGATCGAAAACTTTGAAGGACCAGCTAGGAATTATCGAAGGTTGTCAAAGATTTTTCCAAGATAGCTACAGTAGTGGACAAGCCTACAAATCAGGAAAGGAAGAGATAAAGGTGGAGAAAGCTTTCAGGAGTCAAGGAAGAGATTGAAAACCGTCCAGAGTCAGTGCAACCGGATGTACAAAGAAAAGATGAACCTGAGTTATGGGTAGGAGCGTGGAAGTAATGTCAATTGTTTTAGTCGCGTGTTATTCATTTTAAAGATTTAATCATTTACCCGTTTACTTAAAGTCAAGGCAGATTTCTTCGCTTATATGTTTGCTGTAAGTTAACACAGGTTTTGTTATAGTACTGTATATGAATGAATTGTTTCTGGATGATTGGGTTAGTACTTGAGGTGTTGTGTACAGGACATAGTCCATTATACGAATAGGTCATGTCCGATTTTCGGTAGAAAAGGATCGTCACGTGCGAGTGATCAGTATCTAGAATTAACGAGACATACAAACCAAAGATCTAAGTTTATTTTGGAATTCGAAGGCATGCAGGATGAGCTTATCGATACACGAGTTGAATTAAAGAAATCCTAGAATGAAAGAAATGACATGGAAATTGAAGGAGAAATGGTTGAGTAATATCGTCATTATGTTTTCTTAAGATTGATTCTGAGGACAGAATCCTATTAAGGGGGGAAGGATATAACGTCCTAGAAAAAAATATCGTACTTATTATTATTTAATTATTTAATATTAAATATGGATTATAAGGTGTGAATATTTTTTTTTTTTTTTTGAAGATAAAATATATGTGACAATATGTTTACATGTTTATATTGTGATGTATGTGTGACGTGCTAGTCCGTGAAATTTTTATTTGAATTTTTATGATTAAAATTTATTTGAATTTTGCATTATTGATCTTTGAAAATTTTTATGAAATCGTCGGAGTTATTAAAAATCATGAAATCTTTTGTAATATTATCGTTGTATAATTATTTAGTTTTTAAAATTATTGGATGAATTAATTTGGGGTATTTTGTTATTTCAAAATGATTTTAAGAGTTTTGTTGCATTTAAAGGATCAAAACTTGAAAAATTCATATAAAATTCATTTTTGATCCTAAAAATATTTTAAAAATATGGGTGTGGTCGTAATTTTATATTATTTATTTTAAAAATGAAAAGTTTTATTTTTTTTCATTATTTTTCCATTTAATTAATTTTTTTTTTGAAAGGTATTTAAAATTTTTTCTAAAAGAGATTTTAGCATTTTAAAGTTCCGATTTTTTTTACTTTTTTTGACCCAGCAGTTGTTAATCACAAAACCCAGCCTATTGTTTTTTTCTCTCGAGATGCTTCTGGGTTGTTCTTGGCAATGCTCTAATCTCTCTCCCTTCAAAAATCTCTCTCGACTCTCTCCTTTAATCTCTCTCATTTTTTTTTCTCTCTCGAAAAACCTTTCTCCCACCTCCCTGTCTCTACTCGACTGTGTGTGCCTGTTCTACAGTGTGTGTGTGGCTATGTGTAGGCGTGTGGTTGCTGTGTGTGGGTCTAGTTGTGGTGAGAGGTGTGTGCGTGAGGGAGTTAGCATATGGTTGTGTGTGCTGAAAGATTGAGGTGAGATTGTGGTGTTGTTTAGGGACAGTAATAATCGAAGGTGGAGATAGAGTGGAGTAAATGAAAAGGGTGTGTGTAGGTGGCTAGCTGCGTGTATGTGTGTGCAAGTCTATGCGTGTGTGTGTTTATGTTGTGATGATGTACAAGTGTGAGCTTTTGTATGTGTATATTTTAGCTGCTGATGGTGGTGAATCAAAGGAAAGGGATGGTTGGGTTCAATGATGTCATTGGGGTGAGAAGCTGGAGGTGGTGGTGGTTTGGCTTGCTGCAGAGGATTGAAACCAGGAGAGAAAGCTAGGGTAAAGGGAGGGGAAGCCATCACCTTTGTGTAAGACTATTTTTTTTATTTTATTAATTGAATGTTAAGAGTGAATTTTAGGAATTTTAGTTGATAATTGGAGAATAGTTTGTGTTTGAGAATTTGTGGATAAATTAAAAAAAAAATGACATAGTTTTTTTTTTTAGTTTATGAGGTGATGAAATGGAATTTGGGATGTTAGTTTAGAAAATTTGGTAAAATGAATAAAAGATAGGACTTGGGATGATTTTATAAAATTTTGAGAAATTGTATATTGGAAATTATGATTTTATTTGGATAGAGGATTTTATGAGGAACATTATGATAATTTTTGGATAATTTTATGAGAAGTGGAAATGGAGATATGAATTTTGTTTTAAGAATAGAATAAAATGATTTATTAAGTTATTTTGTGGAATTTGGAGACTTGGCTGAATTATATTAAATAATGAATATGGTAAAAAATTCTGAAATTTGGTTATTAAATCAAGGAGGAAATGTAGTAATTTCTAAGATATTTGGGAGTGGTAGGAGTAATTGGATAAATTAGTTATTAAATTCAGAAAATGATTAAAATGGAGACTTTGAGGAATTATTATAAATGGTGGGAGGTTTGATTTCCGGAGGAACAAATTTTATTTGGCTTTGGGATAATATTAGAAGTTTTATGGAAATTTTTATTTTGATTTAACGATGAAGATCTTTGGAGTTATGGATTTTACTAGAAAATGGATTATTAAATTGTCATTTCTAAGGAGCCAAGAGTATTTTTATTAATTAAAATACTTCCTGAACTCAGAAATTTACGTATAATATATGGACACGACCGTATTGAGATGTACTATTTAATTAGATGGATTTCATTCAGAGATTCTGAAGAGGATACCATATTTTAAAGGAGATAACAGATTAACGGGTTTAGTATCAACGACAACAATTTTGTTTTGATATTCACTGTGTTAGTTGTCTATATTACATAGATACTGATTCGAGAGTTCCTAATTGAGGCATGATTAATACGTTCGGGTTGAGTTTATAAGCGTTTATAGAATATTAGAATTGTCGTATGGAGAATGAATTATTGTATTATGTTTAACTATAGAAGTTGACGCGCGGGCTCGATATCGGTGGATCAGACTCGTGGAAGTCAGCGTCATACCAATGCATGATTGGAATAGAAGATTGTGATAGCTAAGGATCAGAGGCAAGTGACTATATCCCTTCACTTATTGTTCAAGTGAAATATTTTGTGCAACTATTATCTTGATGATTTGATTATTCCCCAAATTTTTATTGCAAGTATATTATCCCTCACTTATCTTTCAAGTGATGTGAACCCTTCTATTTTATTTATATGTTCTTTTGAATCCTTTCTTGCAAGCATTTATACCCTTCATATTTATGTTGAATGCGGTGAACCTATCCTTATAAATTTTAAGGTTTCCTTCCAAATCGTTTCGCTAGGGTCACCCCTTAAATTTGTTCCTAGTGATATTTTCCTTCAACTAGTATTTAAGGGTTTATTTTCAAAAATATTATTCAATTGTTGATTCTCTCCACCTATTTTTTAGGTGTTGATTCTTTAAAATTATTTTAAATAAATATTCTTAATCTTTATTAATATTCCAATACTTGATATTTTATCTGATTCCTCGATACCTATCATTCAGGTGTTGATTCTTTTAAAATTATTATATATAAATATTCCTCATTTTTATTAATATTCTAATACATGGTATTTTATCGGATTCCTCAATCGTGTAATATTGTATATTCTTCAAAAGTAATTAAATGATATTTTTAAACAGATGAAATCCAAGATTTAAAAAGTTATAAAAATATTTTAGTATAATTTTTTATTGTGATTTATGATTTTCCTTCAATAAATACTCTTCAAAGAATGTTTTCCTCAAATACTGTACAACTATTTTTTTATGATATTATTTTCGCTATAAATGAATGTAAAATAATTCATGGTTTATACTGTCGTTGAAGCATGTGTTGCTCAGTGACAGTTAAAGCCAAGAATGAATTGAGATCTTCTTAATTATTCAAACTCAATATTGTCATGCCGGTTCTGGTAGCTACAGCCTATGAGTGCTTAGCTGACAAGAGTGAGACTTTGAGTAATTGAGAATTTCTTAAATCTTCGTTTTAAATTATTCAAATCTTTAATGTAGATTCGAATTTTTCCATGAAAATTTTATCAATTGGTAACCTTTTAAATGAATGGTCATACCTTCTGTAGTTACTCTAATTTACGGTTGAATTTCAGATTCCTTTATTTCATGATTTTCCTTATAAACTGTTGTTCAATTCTAGACCCTGAATAATTGATCTGTTCCTTACTGGATTTATGTTTCCTTGTTGATATATGATTCTGTTTTGTTGTATCATAACATGCTTAGTTAAATCTTTTGGCCTTGGCGTTTATGAATCCTTATATTACATGCTTCCTCTGAATCTTAACCCTATTGCTGTTGTTCATAATTCTTTATATCAATTGCTTCCTTGACCCTCAGTCTTTTAAAATGGTAAATGAAAATGAGTTAAAGATGTATTTTAAAATTCCTTATACTGGGCTGATCTGTTATCAGTGAGTATGAAGAACTTAAAAGTGAAATGTTTTAAATTATTATTAATAATAAATTTGTTTATAAATTGGAAAAGCGTAAGAGGCTAGGGTGGTCCTAGTCCAGCACTTTTTATAGCGTAAGAGGCTAGGGTGGTCCTAGTCCAGCATTAAAGGCCAATGTGTTGCCTAATTGGGAACCCAATTTCAAAGGAATGGGGACTTTACGTGGCTGATCACCCGTATTGTCCGTAATCAGGAGAATAATAAAAAATCAACTTAAATGTTTTTAAAAAGTTTTGTGAAAAGTATGTTTCAAAGATAAAAGGGTTTTAAAGAAAGGAATGTTTAATATATATATATATATATATATATATATATATATATATATATATATATATACATTCCAAGGTAAATGGTTTCTAGTTTCGAAATGGTGAATATCAGAGTTAGTCGTTTTCTACATGATAAAATTTGGAACTCAGTAAAATAATGGGATTAAGGATGGATAGAAGTTTCCCAGTTATTCCCTTCGCGAGTAACATTGTACGTTGAAAGTGGAGTAAGAATGATTGGGGAATTTCTTAACATTCTTTTTCTCAAAGTTTTATCTGAGACCGTGTAGTTGAAGAAAATGGAAAAGTTTTACTCTGTGAGTGAAATTGAATGATCTCTTGAGACAAAGTATTCATTGATATTGTTCATCAATGAATTATCGTAATATCGTTGTTCCACTATATTATTAACTTGCTGAGCGTTCTTTGGCTCACTCTTGCTTTGTTTTACCTACCCCTTTGCAGTTAGGTTTAAGGATGATCTACTACATTTATCACTGCGAATGAGAGCGATGAGGCGTTCTTTTCATGATAGAATTCAAGGCCAGAGCGGGTAAGCACGGACTGGAATTAAGCTACAGACTAGAGGGTTTAGTAATTATATTTAGAGTAGTAAAAGAGATTGTAATAATTTGTATAGTTTAGATTCTTGTTTCATACCATAACCTGAAATCGATCCTCGGTGAGGAATCGCTGGTGTATTAAGTTTTATTTGTAATTGTTAATTGGAAATTTGATTTGGGTTGAAATACAGGTGGATAGTCCGATTTACGAATACTTCATGCCGAAATTTTCTAAAATTCCCCTGTATCAAAGTCTATTTTATTATAAAAAGTATATTTTCAGTATTGGGAAGTCGGGCCGTTACAATTTGGTTTCCAGATGTACATGAATTGAAGACAGAGATTTTACACGAATCGCATAATTCTAAACATTCTATTCACCCCGGAAGTACCAAGATGTATCATGACTTGAAAAGGAATTTTTGGTGGCCAGATATGAAAAGAGAGATTGCAGATTGGGTTAACAAATGTTACACGTGTCAAAGAGTGAAAGTAGAGCATCAGAGACCTGGTGGTATGTTGCAGCCGTTAGAAATTCCATAATGGAAATGGGATCACATTGCTATGGATTTTGTCGTAGGATTGCCAAGGACGAAGTTGAATCATGACGCTATTTGGGTTATTATCGATCGATTAACGAAGACAGCACATTTATTGCCTATTGACGAAAGGTATTCTTTAGATAAGATGGTTCATATGTATCTGAAAGAGATTGTAGCTAAACATGGAGTTCCAGTGTCGATTGTGTCAGATAGAGATCCTCGTTTCAATTCAAGATTTTGGAGACAGTTTCTGGATTGTTTAGGGACTCAATTGCGAATGAGCATGGCTTATCATCCTCAGACGGACGGTCAAAGTGAGCGAACAATTCAAACCATTGAAGATATGTTGCGAGCGTGTACTTTGGATTTTAAAGGAAGTTGGGACGAGCATTTGCCTTTGGTGGAATTTTCTTACAATAACAACTATCACGCAAGCATAGGAATGCCGCCATTTGAAGCTTTATATGGACGTAAGTGTAGATATGCAATCTGTTGGGAAGAAGTCGGAGAGCGAAAAGTTATTGGTCCAGAATTGATTCAGCAGACCGAAGAAGTTGTGAAATTAATTCGGAAGAGATTAGAAGTTGCTCAGGATCGACAACGTAAATATGCAGATCTTGCCAGAAGACCATTAGAATTTGATGAAGGTGAAAATGTATTACTCAAGATATCTCCGTGGAAAGGATTGTCAAGATTTGGTAAGAAAGGGAAACTTAGCCCGAGGTATAGAGGACCTTTCGAAGTTTTGAGACGGATAGGAAAAGTCGCTTATGAATTAGCGCTACCCCCGAATTTGCAGCACGTGCATAATGTTTTTCACGTATCATTGCTGAAGAGATTTGTTCCTAGTTCGAATTGTGTTATAGAATATGAACCAGTAGAGATTCAGCCAGATTTGTCTTTCGAAGAGCATCCTGTTAGGATAACAGATAGAAAAGAGAAAGTTCTTATGAACAAGACAGTGGTAATTGTAAAAGTGTTATGGAGGAATCCTAAGGTTGAGGAATTCACCTGGGAGTTAGAAGATGAGATGAAAGAGAGATATCCTCAGTTATTCGATTTAACTTGATTCTGGGGACAGAATCCTTTTAAGGAGGGTAGATTGTAATAGACCAGAATTTTATAATAGTATTTTAATGTTTTATATCGTGAGAGAACGATTTAATTAATATATTAATAGTTTCATTATAGGATAGTGATATATATTATTGTCTGTATGTTATTATGATATTTGTGTGTGATTATTTGAATTTTATGTGATGCTTATGTGGATGATTTGTTTTTAGGAATTTTTTTTTAAGTCATTTTATGCACTGTTTCATTTTTATAAAATCATCAGAGTATTTAAAAAATCATGAAATCTTCTATATTGCATTGTTTTCATTTTTAGAGACTTTTTAAAAATATAAGTCTAATTTATTTTAGGCTTAAAGGATTTATTTCTTTTAGTGATTTTACTAGATATTTTCCTTCTTAGAGTTAAATCTTGTAAAGTTCATAACTTTTTATTTATAGGCTCTAAAAATATTTTAAAAATATGTATGTGAATCCTTATTTGGTGAATTTTATTTTAAAAATATAAAATTTTATTATTTTTGTCAAACCCATTTATTTTTTTATTTTAAATGGTAAATAAAGTATTGTATTTATGGATAGTCGGTTAGTGGATTATTAAATTTGCCTTGGATCATATAAAACCCATTCCCCGTTCTTTTCTTTTCCCCTGGCCGATCCTTTTCTCTCCCCCTTCTCTCTCGCGTGAGTTCTCTTTCCTCTCTCATTTGTTCTTTAATTATCAGGTTCTTATTCAAGCTATTATCCAATTACTTGCTAGTTTGTTCTTATTGTATAAGTGATGATCAAGAGTGGGTGTTCTTGTTTGATGAGTTTTTTTGTGTGTTGGTATGTATATATATGTTTGGTATGTATATATGGGTTGGGGAGGGATTAAACTTTCTTTCAATTATGATAAAAGGTTTATTTGATGTTAACTAGTGATGGGTTAGCATTTAAATTTAGTTTGGAGGTATTGTATGTTAATTTCTTGTTAAGGGTTTTGAGTTGTAACTTTGTAAATCATGAGTTGGATATGGGTTAGTAATAGGATGATGTTGTTGATAATTTTTGTGAAAGGAATTGAGTTGTATGTCAATTTTGGGATAGTTTTATAAAAATTCAGATTTGTTAGAGTGTATGTATAAGAGTATTTGAAGGTGTGTTGTTATTTTTATTGAGGGATCTTGATCCTTTCTTTTTCTTCTTCTATTTGCCTCATATAACTTGGTATCCTTGGTTTATGCTGGAAGTCCGTATTCTATGATTCCTGAAATTCAGTAATGTTGTTAAATTCGTAGTAAATTGAATATTGCTCGGATCTGGTTGATTTTGGACATTCTAGAAAGCTCTTTTCGGTGTCTACAACTTTTATCTCAGGAGAAATTTTGAAATTCGGAGTCTAACTATCCTTAAAATTACATTCTTTGATGACCTTCATATTTGTCTCGGGAACACTTATTCCAATGTTGTAAAATTCATTGTAATTCTGATCTTTAATTATAATATCAATTTGGAAAGCTTATGACATCTCCTTTAATTCTCAATTATGCCCATATAATAATTTATTGATCTTTATCGCCTAAACTGACTTGCGATCATTCTGAGCTGTTTATGTTTTTCTGCTGATTGTCACTTCTTCAAAAAAATTGGTATCTCCTTCATTATTCGTCTGATTTTTATGCAGTTTACCATTCTGAAATCCTTATCGAATGTACTCTAACTCTTCAGTTGATCACTTTCTCATATTCATAGTGTATCAGTTTCTAATATTGGTGTTATTAAAGTGTATCTTGTTATCCCCCTTTTCACCAACCGAATTGTATTAGTTATTGATGTTTATTTCGTTGTTGTCCATATTTATATCCTTGGGCACTTGTTAGCTACTTCATCTTATGATGAGTATTTGAAATTGTTATATTTATTCTTAGTTTCTTCGGTGATCATTAGTTACGAGTAATTAGTTCTTAAACGATTTGGCTCATTTATCGGGAACCACTATGATATTTTTATTCTTAGTGAAAGTTTATGGACTTTATTTGGTATGTTTACATGCAACTTAAGGGTGGCTCCTTGTGAAAGGCATATGCATACCGGTATTGCATTTGTATTAGTGTTAACTCGAATAACTTGTAGAAGGGGGGGTTGAATACAAGTTATATAATCGTGTCTGATTTTTGCTTGATTATATGAACAAGAAAACGAATGAATCAAACTTTGTTTGTATTAAAATAATCAAATACAAACTCTACCAAAGGTGTACAATACCTTTAGCAGCTGCTGACAATATAAATCCCTCTCTCTGTTTGTTTCGAACTCTCGAATACAAATCTTACGAAGTCACACACTCACACTTTTTACAATGATATAGAGAGAGTATTTATAATGCTGCCTATCAACTAATAACGGAATTATGATCCATCTATGACAATGTTCTGCCGTCCAGTTGATAGTTTCCATCAATAGAGAATTCGTTTCCTTCACGATATCTTCTTGCTTGTTTTCCAAAACAAAGATCCTGTTTTATAGCACTTGCCAGTTTCTGTAGCATCCATAATGACATCATCAGTAACACGACTGACATCATCAGTAACACGACTGCTATCATCAGTAACACGACAGATATCAAGATTTCCCATTGCATCAGGATCTGATTATCCCATCAGTATTTGATCAGGATCTGACTTACTATATCAGGATCTGCTCCTCTATTCCTGACATGTAGTCCCCGATACACTGTTCCTGACATGTAGTCTCTGACGCACTATTCCTGACTAAACTCTACAGATTACTGTTTAACACATATATCCTATACAAAGTGCTAAATCCTTTATAAGATCAGGATATACAAGAAGTATTAGCAAAATTTTATTCTTAACATCACAACTTATGAATTATTCCTAACAATCTCCCCCTATTTATGCTTTAGAATCTGAAGCATAAATCTAAGTTGTAGATGTCAAAACATATAACAATACAACCAGAATAGAATTTATGAATTCAAGATCATAAAGTTAAGTACCTCCTTCTTCAGATGTAGACATGTATCTAGTACTTAAAAGAAAGAATTCAACTATTTGATGCTTCTTTTCCTTTACCACTTCCATGATGAAATTTACCAACTCTGTCACCCTTGTTTCTGTTCCCAGTCTGTTTATCTCCCCCAGTCTGTTGTTGTTGTTGTTGTTGTTGTTGTTTTTGAATTGTCTTTATCTCCCCCTTTTTGACATCAGCAACATGAATTCCAAGTGATCCAGTAACAGAACAAATGAGATTCATCAAAACTGCTTGATTGTCCATGATAGTGACTTGGTTATTTTCAAGAATTTGAAGTCTCGATTGAATATCATTTTGAGATTTTTGAATGTCCTTAAGAATTTCAGAATTGACTTCAATGTTGGAAGTGCTTGTTGTATCTTCAGATTCAGATGTAGAAAGAACATTATCTTCAAGTCTTGTAGAAGAAGTTGCCTGTTGAGAATGATATTCAAGTAATAATACTTGAGTAGAAGTACAAACATCTTCATTTTCTGATCTGGAGCTGAAGTATGATCATCCTATCCTTCACTAGTATTCTGTGTACTAACATCTACAAATTCTGACTTCTCCTTAGATTGATTAGATATTGTTGATGTCTCAAATCTAGCTGAAATTGGAAGTACAAACAAAGGAATACTAGGATCATTAGGAATTTCTTCTGGTACTGGTTGAGTAGAAGTTTGTCTTAGCCTTTCACCTCTGTTTCACTGCAAGCCTTTCTTTCTGTTTCTGAGCTTTAACTTCTGGCTTTGCATTGTGATGTGCTAAGTCATGCTTCTCATAAATCTTGATAAAAGAATAAGTACCAGCATCCATACCAAGATTTTCAGACCAAGATTCAGGAAAAACCTGATCCCAGAAATCAAACGATGGTGGTTTCCTAATTTTCTCTCCCTCACTATGGAGTTGATCATCCATACCCTCATTCTCACTTTGACTATCTAAAGTCAACACTCTTTCTACCTCTCCTTTTGCCTGGTTAGGAGTCAGCCTCTCTGTGTGTGGATCTATGTCCATCTTTTCAAGTGTATCATTCAAATTTGGATAAGTGCTCTCATGACCTACAGAAAAATAGGGGTTAGAAGAAGTTTTTATACCTGAACTCACATGGAGAGAGGGTTCCTCATATGGCATGGGGCTTGAGGTTTTCTCCAAGGAGTGAGCTGCTATAGTCTCTGAACCCTTACAAACATCTACTTTTTTTTTGCAGAAACTACAGGCTCCAGTATACCACTTTCAGGTTTTACACTAGACTCTGATGTCTTCAGTAATACTTCATTAGACACCATAGCTAATATGCCACTGTCTTTAAGTGTTGGTTGCTGAGACACACCCTCAAGGTGGATAGACTCTGAAAGAACAATATTGGTTTGATCTTCGGAAAAATCAATCAAAGTCATTCCTCCCATATCATAGGGTTTCTCACTTGCAATTTCAGTCATCACAAAAGCAGTTGCATGAATCTGTGATAATAAACCATATTCCTGTCATGATCTCTTGACCCAAGTTTAATACACATCTGACTTAAGATAATGTGACCAAAATTAATTACTCTGTTATAAAGCAAAGCATATGCAATATGTGATGTAACAGCTGTAATTTGTTGAAAAGAACTACATTTACCAGTAAAACATTTAGCAATTTGATCAAAGAAGAAAGACCATTCTTTCCTAAGAAAAGATCTATTTAACTGGCTCATGTTATCTAGAGGTCCATCATAACCTAATTTAGATAACATAGTTCTCACATCATCATCAGATGGTACATTCTCAAAATTTGTACTAACAGGTAAGCGATGTACTGAATTAATAACAGATTCAGTAAGATCAAATGAGTCTTGTCCTAAGTGTAGAACAATCTTACCTGATTGACTCTGAGTAGAATCAATTACCTCAGCCTTCTCCCAAGCTTGTGAAACAGCTACTTGATTAATCTGTGGAGATGCTGTCAAGGCATAGCTTAATGGTCCTTTCGCCATAAAGTCCATTATCAGGTGAAAATCAGTTGACACCCCTTCCTTGTTGGTGATAGCTGCAACATGATTGTTCATCATAAAATTAAAGTCACCAAACTTGAAAGCTACTGATTTGGGTAGTCTTCTTTGAGTTGCCATTTTGATCTGAAAAGAACTTAAGAAATCTTTGAAATTGATTAGTGATTTTGAGAACTCGAGAGTGTTTTTGATTTAGAGAATGAAATTAGAGAAAGCAATTACACGATTAGAGTGTCAAAATAATTATATTTCAAAAATCCTTCAGACCCATTATCCCACGTTGACACATAGGTTGACAGGTGTCAGCCCCTGAAAAATGCGGTTACCCATGACTTTTGGAAAATAAAATCCAAAAATAATTTCAAGTAAATAAGTCAAGGTAAAATCAAGATAAAAATCAATACTGATCAGCTTCCTTTTCCTGATGTGATCTACTCATTAGAATAATTACACGATTCAATGTGATTTCTGAATAGAAAGAATTACTAATCCTGATGTGAACACATTCGTATTCCTGATCAATATCATCCTGATTCCAGAGACTAAATGGAGTTTCCACATGACATATCTTTTTACGTCTTTCTATAAAAGAAACTGACGCCTTATGCCATTCTCCAAAACCTTTTCATTCTTTTCTCTTTCAATAATGACTTCCAACCCAAATCTTCATATGAACCCTAGCTTTTGGTTCATTACCACTGAAAAGTTCTTTACTCTTGATGATCAGGAGCAAGTGAACTATCTCTTAGAAGAGATAATTTTTCTCATTAAGTCAGATATGGTTGATCTTAACCCAGATGATTTCCACGAATCTCCTCTAAAACATCTACCAGTTGGATACAATCCTCCTCTAATCTCTTCACACCTTGAGGATGAAGAATTTGGTGAAGAGTCTGAGGTTGATCTTGATGGAGATGCTATTCATCTTCTTCAATAAGCATGAAGATGAGTCAGCTGCTTTAATTCAAGTCGCCAAGACAAGAAATCCAATCTTGAGATGCTCCTTGTCCTGAAGTCGATCGTTGAGGATTGAAGTAGCAACAACTTTAGACAAGAATAGAATTATCAGTAGTAGTTAGACAAAAGAAGAATTGTATTTCATTTTCATGTATGTAATGCTTTTGATTTATGAAAATACAAGTTTTCTTAATATCTACTTGTCTATCGTTGTTTATTGACTCACATGAATAATGACATAAATTATTAGTATGCATGTAATAACACTTGCTAACATAGACTTAACAAAACTCAGAATTGAACTAATAAATAACATGAACTTCAGAATTTGAAACAGTAAGACACACAAATTTCATAATCCTGATACTGACGATACAATCCTGATGTCAATACTGATGATGTCAGCATATTGATTGCAATCCTGATGTTTATTAACAAGTCTATCATACTGTAATTTATCAAAGTAAAGTGTTACAGCTTAAGCATTTAACCATCAAGTATAGATCCTGACAAAATATCAAGTCTATAAGCTGAAACAACATACCTTGCTACTTGTGCAGATATTAAAGATCTAAAAATTTAACATTCCTAACTCATTAACCAATCTAATGAATGTGGCCTCATCAAGTGGTTTAGTTAGAATATCTGCAAGCTGTTTGTCAGTAGGAACAAAATGAAGTTCCACAGTACCATTTTCAATATATTCTATAATAAAATGATACCTGACATCAATGTGCTTAGTCCTTGAGTGTTGAACTGGATTTTCTGCAATTTTGATAGCACTAGTATTATCACAAAACATAGGAATATTACTAAGTGTCATACCATAATCCATCAACTGATTTCTTATCCAAAGGAGTTGAGCACAACAACTGCATGCTGCAATGTATTCAGCTTCTGCAGTTGAGGTTGAAACAGATTGCTGCTTCTTGCTTGCCCAAGAAATCAATCTGTTTCCCAAGAATTGACATGTACCTGTAGTGCTTTTCCTATCTATTTTACACCCTGCATAATTAGAGTCTAAATAGCCAATTAGGGAGAAATCAGATTCTCTTGGATACCACAAACCAAGATTTGGAGTTCCTTTGAGATATCTAAAAATTCTCTTCACAGCAATTAAATGAGATTCCTTAGGATCACTTTGGAATCTAGCACATAAACAGGTAGAGAACATTATATCTGGTCTACTTGCAGTTAGATATAACAGTGAACCTATCATGCCTCTATAGCTAGTGTTATCAACACTCTTTCCCTTAGGATCAGAGTCTAGCTTAGTGGCTGTTGCCATGGGTGTCTTTGCAATTGCACAATTTTAAAAGTCAAACCTTTTTAAAAGATCTTTGATATACTTTGACTGATTAATGAAAATACCAGTCTCAGTTTGTTTGACTTGCCAGCCTAAAAAGTAATTTAGTTCACCCATCATGCTCATCTGATATTTAGACTGCATAAACTTGCTAAACTTAGCATATAACTTTTCATTAGTAGAACCAAATATAATATCATCAACATAAACTTGAACTAAAAGCAAATCACCTTTTATCTTTCTAAAGAATAGAGTTTTGTCAATTGTACCTCTTGTAAAGCCATTTTCAAGAAGAAATTTAGACAAAGTCTCATACCATGCTCTTGGTGCCTGCTTCAGTCCATAGAGTGCCTTGTCAAGTTTGTAGAGATGATTTGGAAACTTTGGATCAACAAAACCAGGTGGTTGTTCCACATATACTTCCTCATCAAGCTTGCCATTTAGAAAAGAACTCTTTACATCCATCTGGTATACCTTGAATTTTGAATGAGCTGCAAATGTAAGAAACATTCTGATTGCTTCCAATCTTGCTACAGGTGCAAAGGTTTCATCATAGTCAATCCCTTCTTCCTGAGAATAACCATTGGCTACCAGTCTTGCTTTGTTTCTTACAATCATACCAGATTCATCTAGCTTGTTCCTGAAAACCCATTTAGCACCAAGAATAGATCTATCTTTAGGTCTTGGTACCAGTTTCCAAACTTTGTTCCTCTCAAACTCATTCAATTCTTCCTGCATTGCTATTACCCAATCAGGATCCTGTAAGGCTTCTTCAACCTTCTTAGGTTCATTCTTTGAGAGAAAACAACTGTACAAGCATTCATTTTGAATTGATCTTCTAGTTTGAACACCACTATTTGGATCACCAATAATCAAATCCTCAGTATGATCCCTTGTCTATTTTCAAACAGGTGGTAGATTGCTCCTGCTAGACTCTCCCCCTAAGTTAGTGGTATTTCTTGTAGAAGAACTTTCTCTGCCTTCAAAAGCTCCCCCTTGATCAGTAGAATCAGTGGATTCAGTACTGCTGCTAGTTCCTGATCTTCCTTCATTAGACTCTGAAGGATCAGTTCCTGATGAAGTAGACTCTAAAAGACTAGTTTGTTCCTGACCAGTCCTATGTTCTCCTTGATTGAATTGCTCCCCCTCAACAGTAGCATTCCTTTGAGAAGTAATAAAGATTTCCTCTAGAGAACCTTCATCATCGCTGGAGGGAATCTCAGAATACTTAAGATTTTCAAATTCCAGATTGTCATGACTTTCATCATCAGTTTGCAAAATTCCAAACTTCTTATCATCAAATGCAACGTGAATTGATTCCATAACAATGTGAGTTCTGAGATTGTATACTTTGAAGGCCTTTGATGCTGAATATCCTAGAAAGATTGCTTCATCCGATTTGGCTTCAAATTTCCCAAGTTGTTCTGGATGAACTTTCAGGACATAGCAATTGCATCCAAAGATGTGAAAGTATTTCACACTTGGTTTCTTTCCTTTGATCATTTCATAGGGAGTCTTACCATGACCATTTACCAAGGTACAGTTTTGAGTGAAACATGCAGTGTTGATAGCTTCTGCCCAGAAATAGGTTGGAAGCTTTGCATCTGCAAGCATGGTTCTTGCTGCCTCTATGAGAGTTCTGTTATTTCTTTCTACTACACCATTCTGCTGAGGTGTTCCAGGTGTAGAAAACTGTTGAGTAATTCCACTGTCTACACAATACTCCTCCATTGTAGAATTCTTGAATTCTGTACCATTGTCACTTCTGAGCACTTTGACCTTGTATTCAGAGCTATTTTGAATATTCTTGACAAGTTCAATGATTTGCTGAGGAGCTTCATCCTTGTTGTGTAGAAAGAATACCCATGTGAACCTTGTGTAGTCATCCACTATAACTAGAGCATATCTTTTCTTATTGATAGACATAATGTTTACTGGACCAAAAAAATCAAGATGGAGCATGTGAAATGGTTCAGTAATTGAATTTTCTGTCTTGCTCTTGAAAGTGGTTCTTCTTTGTTTACCAAGCTGATAAGCATCACAAAGTCCATCTTGCACATAGTTTGCCTGAGGTAGGCCTCTCACCAGATGATGCTTAACAAGTTGATTAAGCTTCTTGAAATTAAGATGTGAGAGCTTCTTGTGCCAGTTCCAGCTTTCATCATTTGATGCCTTGCTTTAAAGACATCTGACAGTTCCTTTAGATGTGTCACTCAAGCTGGCTTCATATATGTTACCATGTCTTTGACCAGTCAGAACAATGTCTCCATTTTTCATATTCAAGATTTTGCATCCTTCACTGTCAAAGATTGATTGGTAACCCTTATCACCCAGTTGACTTATGCTTAAAAGTGTGTGTTTTAAGCCTTCAACCAGTGCTACATTTTCTATGATGACATTCCCTAAAATAATTGAGCCATATCCCAGAGTTTCTCCTTTGTTGCCATCTCCAAAGGATATTACTGGGCCAGCTTTCCTCTCAAACTTTATAAGCAGGGACTTCTTTCCAGTCATATGTCCAGAGCATCCACTGTCCAAGATAATTGAATGCTTCTTTCCAGTGCCCTGCAAACAAAAAGTAGCTAGTTAGAATTTTTTAGGACCCAACTTTGATTGGATCCTTTCTTACTAACTTTTGAACCAACAGGCATTGAAAATTTTGCTTTTAATTTACCTGTTGCAGAGTCAACCTTAGACTTTGATTTCACAAACTGTTTGTGACTAGGAGTTTCAGATTTCAGAGAATAATAGTCATAATACAGTTCATGATATTCCTTACACATATAAATGGAATGAAGTAAACTACCACAATGATAACAGGGTTCTTGTGGTTGGTATTGAATTCTCTGAGTCTTGGGGAATCTGGACTCAGTTTTCCAAGAAGGTTTTTGATTGCAGTCTAGGGCTAAATGATTATGATTTCCACATTTATAGCATTTCTTCCTAGGTGCATCTGGTACATTCTTGTAATTATTCTCTTTGTTAATACCTTCTTTTCCATTCCTATTTCTTCTAATCTTGCTAGACTCTGAAATACTTTCTAGACTCTGTTTCAACCGAGACTTAGACAGAAAACCTATGTTGATATTCTTAGGTTTTTCTAACACTCTCTCATCTGAATTGCTATTGTTAATTCTTTTGTGCACAACTGGGGTACCTTTAGAATCAACAAATTTAACATGTTTAGGTTCAGAAACTATCTTCTTACCTTCAGACTTAGATGTGTTAGCTTCAGATTTACTATCATCATTGATAATAGTTACAGTATCTTCTTGCCTAGCCTTATCAAAACCTAAACCATTAACTTTACCAAGAATTTGATTTTCAATGATTTCTTGAGTCATTTTACCAGAATTGTTAATGGTTTTAATCACATCTCTCTCTTCCTCTAGTTCTTTTCTGACATAGTCATAAGCCTCAAGAATAACACCATAATCATGCTTAGCTTTATCAGAACTTAACTTATATTCTTCCATTTGAATTAACTCGAATTCAAGAAAATTATTTCTACTAACTAATTCATCATTCTTAGCCTTGAGTTCCTCTTTTTCACTAGCAAGAATTTTGAAATTAGTCATAAGATTCTTAAACTCAACATGAATAGATCTAATATCATCAAAATCTAATCTATCAAACGAATCAAGAGAGTGAAGTGATACATTAACAGAAGATGAAGAAGTTTTCTTTGGAGATCCAGGCTTGTCTGAAGCACTTGCCATTAATGCAATGTTGTCATAATCCAATTCATCTTCAGAATCACTGGAGTCTGCCCAATCCTTCTGTGTGACCATGAGTGCATTACCCTTCCCTGAATTCCTAGGCTTCTTGCACTCACTAGCAAAGTGTCCAAGCTCACTGCAATTAAAGCACTTGATCTTGGCTTTATCAAGCTTGATAATTGTACTTTTGCCTTTGTCATTCTTCTTCTCCTCTTTCTTCTGAAAAGAGCCTTTGCTAAATCTTCTCCTATTGAATCTTCCTTTCTTGAAAGCTTTAGCAAACATAGCAAAGAGTTCTTGCATCTCTGATTCAGAATCATTATCTTCAGAGTCTATATCTGTAGTCTCTGACTCAGAACTTTCTTTGCTCTTCTTCTTCCTCAAGTCTCTTTCAGTAGATTCAGACTTTTCTTCTGGAAGCTTCTTTGATTCAGATTGAGCAGTGAGTGCAATATTTTTCATCTTTCCATCACTCCTGCTCTTTTTCTGCTGCCTGTCAAGTTCATAAGCTCTCAATTTTCCATAAGCTGCTTCTAATGATATCTCATCAAGATCATTAGCTTCCTCAATTGCAGATATCTTCTCATTGTAGAAATCAGGCAGAGCTTTCATGAACTTAATATTCATATCCTCCAAGTCATAATATTTACCAAGCATGGCCATCTCATTGATGAGTTTAGTAAACCTATCAAAGGTGCCAGTAAGTGACTCACCAGACTTGGATTCAAAGTACTCATACTGTTGTATGAGAAGTGTCCTCATATTCTTTCTGACAGGTTTCGTTCCTTCACAGTGAACCTTTAGATTGTCCCATATTTCCTTAGCAGTTTTACACAAGAGAACATAGTTAGTGAGAACAGAATCAAGACTGTTGAATAGTATGTTTCTCACTTTAGCATCCTTAAGAACATTCTCCTTTTTCTTATCTGTCCATTCAGATTTAGGCTTCTCTGCTGTATGTTCTGGAAAACTTTTCCTTCGACAGTTACTTGAGGAACAAGCCTTGTTGGAACAAAAGGCCCATCTCTGATTCTGTCAAGATAATCAGGATCTGTTGCTTCCAAGTAATGCAACATCTTCACTTCCCATATAGTATATTCAGTTCTCTTGAGCATAGGGATCTTAGTATTACCATCCTTGTAACCAGACATGATTGTAGATCTTTATGATTATTCGAAATAAACCTGCTCTGATACCAATTGTTAACTCGAATAACTTGTAGAAGGGGGGGTTGAATACAAGTTATATAATCGTGTCTGATTTTTGCTTGATTATATGAACAAGAATAAATGAATGAATCAAACTTTGTTTGTATTAAAATAATCAAATACAAACTCTACCAAAGGTGTACAATACCTTTAGCAGCTGCTGACAATATAAATCTCTCTCTTTGTTTGTTTCGAACTCTCGAATACAAATCTTACAAACTCACACACTCACACTTTTTACAATGATATAGAGAGAGTATTTATAATGCTGCCTATCAACTAATAAAAGAATTATAATCCATCTATGACAATGTTTTGCCGTCCAGTTGATAGTTTCCATCAATAGAGAATTTGTTTCCTTCACGATATCTTCTTGCTTGTTTTCCAAAACAAAGATCCTGTTTTATAGCACTTGCCAGTTTCTGTAGCATCCATAATGACATCATCAGTAACACGACTGACATCATCAGTAACACGACTGATATCACGATTTCCAATTGCATCAGGATCTGATTATCCCATTAGTATTTGATCAGAATCTGACTTACTATATCAGGATCTGCTCCTCTGTTCCTGACATGTAGTCCCCGATACACTATTCCTGACATGTAGTCTCTGACGCACTGTTCCTGACTAAACTCTACAGATTACTGTTTAACACATATATCCTATACAAAGTGCTAAATCCTTTATAAGATCAGGATATACAAGAAGTATTAACAAAATTCTATTCTTAACATCACAACTTATGAATTATTCCTAACAATTAGTAAGTTGAATGCTTGATTATGTTACAAGTATGTGATTTGGTTGTTGTTTGTGTCGGTTGTGTTTCGACTGGGAATGTAGTATAAGCAGGGAAGTATTGCCAAAATTTTCTAAAATCCCCTAACCTTTTCAAAAACACTTTCAGCACGCTCTACTGCTAGTTATAAATTATATAATCAATCGGAATACTTTGAGTTCTAATTGTTATAGAAGCTAGTCTAAGATCATTAAAATTATTATAATAATGTAGTATATATATATATATATATATATATATATATATATATATATATAATATAGTAATTTTGTGCTATGTGTATATGTGTATATTTATACAGATGTGTTATTCGTTAATATATAGAGCCTAATATTATATATATATATATACACACACACACACACACACACATATATATATATATATATATATATGATTATAGGACCGAGCATTAGCAGGAAAGGTAAAGAGACAGTAGTGAAGTTAGTGAGAAAGTCTGAGGGTCTTAGCAAAGCAGCTCGATAAGGCAAGTGTTAACCTCTTTCTCTTGTTTAAACCTCGCCGATTAAACTTATTGATTATTGAGATTGCTCTTGTGATACCTTTGTAATGATTAATACATTTGCTATACTTTGAACCCAGTCACGATTATTATTCAGTTGAAACCTTTGATTGACCATTTCAAATTGACATAATACCTTTGATCTATACTTTGAACACATCTAACCAAGTTATTCAGATTTATATTTATCGATTGTGGAAAAGTACAATTTCCTTTTTATAACTTAAATTACCTTATACTAGGCTGATCTTTTGTCAGTAAGTATGAGGATTGTTTTGAATACTCTGATATTGAAATTGTTGATTTATGATCAACTTGATTTTTAAAAAGGATTGAGTGGGATAAAAATAAAAATATTTTAGACCGTGACGCCGGTTTGTTATTATATGGCTTTATGCCTTGGCCAATGTCAATAAGAGCCACCAGGATCCTACAATAAAGGAGGAGTCACATGTACTGGTGTGATATCCGGAGCTATTCACGGGCTGATCACCCGGCTAGCTCGTAGCGTTCAAGTTGAAATCACAGGTTTTCATAATGCTTTTAAATTGATGTTCAAAGTTGTAAACTCTTATCTTGATATCTCATTCCTTATGATTCAGTTTTTCAGAACTTAAACCAGATTTAGTTATTGCTTATTCATCAGAACTTTGTTGAATACCCTTGCTACATTGGATAACTATAACATTATTACTAGTTGAGTCTGATTAAGTTTATTGCTGATTTATTCGCACTTGCTGAGCATTTGGCTCATTACCTTGCTATCTAACCTTTTTCAGCTAGACTAGAAGATGGTACGAACCTATCAAACCGCTCGTAAGCAAACTGGAGGGTCTGGTAGAGCATATCGTAGCAGGGCTAGTCACCATAGTTTGGTTTTGATGTAATCTTTTGGAGTTGTAATCAAGGTTTGTAATGATAATAGATGTTGTTTTCATACTCGAACCTGTTGGCATCCTAGGTTGGTGGGTGTTTTGGTTGTAAACTTTTATTAAGTTAATTATGTTTATCACTGGTATTATGTTAATGATGTAATTATTATTATGGTAATTTTGGGGGTGTTACAACCAATTTGAGTTACAGTACTTCACCCTTAATTATTCAGTTATTTACGTCTTTGCCATTAAAAAAAAAATTAAATCCTGACCACATGATCTATTTCAATCTAACGGTGATGTTATAGTACTCCAAGTACTCCAAATAATAAATACTCTATAGAACCAAAAATATATTAATCTAATTTATAATATAATATACCAACCATGTCAGGTAATTTTCGACGCATGATGAATAACTCATGTTCTAGTTGGTTATCGTTTTACTCAACTATTGGATTTTCACCGCCCATTTTTAGATTTTATCTCTCTACTTGCAAGAGTTTTGTTTTGATTTAACGTTCGGGACCATAGATCAAAAGGATCGATACTTTTGTCAATTTATCGAAGAGGTATTTGAAATCATGTTTGATTTTTTGAACACGTTTTGATGATTCAAATTTACATGCTCTTCAAAATTAAAAAAAATTGTTTGATTGATCCTTTAAAATGATGCATATTTTAACGACGAAGATAAGGGATATTCGGCGGTAAAAATTCATTTAGCGTTAACGATCATACCTCATACTTCTGATGAGGAAAACATTAGATTTGATCTATTTAATTTTGTATTTGTTAAATTTCAATTATTTTTTAGATGTCGTATAATTTTTGATTTGGACTTCGAATTAAATTATGACCCAAAATTTTATATTAATAATTAATTTATTGAATTTTTATTATATAATCTAGTTTTGTTTACAACTAAATTGAATATGACATCAGTCATCAAAGCAAATGATAGGGTAATAAACAAAGTATTTAGGTTTATTAATCTTCGTGGTTATATCAAAAGCCGCAATACTATTGAAACTATTGTGCCACCTCCGTTTTCCCCCCAAAGTTGTGTTTGGTGTAGTTAAAGTAAAGGGTTAAATGACTAATTAATTATTATAATTAACAATAATTTGTAAGTGAATCATCAAGTTAAAAAAGTTTTGAATCAATTAATGAAGTATTTAAAAATTTATAAATTCATCATTCCCGTCGGTTTCGTTAAAATTTCTTATGAAAAATGACACGTAGTACACTAAACTTAATAATTGAACACTCAATTAGATCCCAATTTTCAATTAGGTCATTGATTAAGTTTTAGTCATAATTAATTTAAGTTTAAAATTGAAAATATCCATTTAATTCATATGCTTAGAAAAGTACCACATTTTTCAATCCAAAATTTCTCGATATGGTTGAATCGTTTTAAAATTATAAAATTTTCAAATTCAAGTTTTTTTTAAATTGATTTTCTTTGATAAAATTTAAAATTGTACATACCAATTCAATACATATGCTTATGAATACATATAAGTGAACAAAATTTAAAGATAAATTAGTTACTTTTTTGCTTTCGAATGATTACAATTAAATTAAATTTAAATTTATACATATCATTTCAATCCATATGCTTATAAATGAAGTCGATACAAATGAACAAATATCTAGATATTACGTTTTTTCAATAACGATGTTTTTTGTAAAAAATGTAAATTTTTAATTTTTAAAAGTAAATTTAAAATTTAATATACCCATTTATTTCATATGCTAATAAATCGATAAAAGCGAACAAATAAGATATCATCTTTTAAAATCCATTTTTATAATAATAATTGATACCAAAAGTGTAATTTTTTTAATATCATTTACTTTTCAATTAATTACAATTTAAATTAAAAAATCATAATCATTTTTTAAAATATATAATTTCGTTTGATATTTTTGATTTTTTAATTTTTTTTTCTAATTAGTGATCTCTTGAATTTTTTTGGATAAAATATGAATTTAATAGAAAGGATCTTTTGAATTTGAATTGTTTGTGTCTCATATGTAAGAGTAACAGAAAGTATAAAAAGAAATTTTAACCTTTAACAAATTCGAGCTTTTTTTATAATTGGATTGAAAAATTTCCCAAATCACGCGGGATTAAATTTTTTGATTTAAAAAAAAAGGAGATCTGTCCAGATTTCGCGAATCGAACTTAAGTAAGGTTACACTCCCGAAGAACTGAAAATTTAAGAAATTAAGAATTCGAAAACCTTCCCCCACCCCCATCCGAAGAACAACAAAAAGAGTATATTTTCAATCGTAGCTGCATGTAGACTGCGATGTGTTATAGTTAGGCCTGACAATCATGGCGTTTTGTATACTTTTGTGTTTTCGGATACTCAGAACTAAAACTGAAATTGACCCGAGCTAAGTTGCTGCTATTCGTTGTAGCATATCATGAAGGAATAATTTAAAAGAAAAAAAAAGTAGTTGCACGGAAATGGCAGACACATCATAATGTAAAAAACGCAAGTATTACCCATGATTCCCCATATTAGAGATTAATATATCATTGTTGATACTGCAAATTCGGAACTTACAGCACAGCTATATGAAGGCACTTAGCATTGGTTCGTCACCGCCATATCAGTGCTGCTTTACTCAGATTATACAAAGCCAAACGATGTTCACTATTTTTTCTTACTAAAGTTAGGCCTTTAAATCATCAAATGTAATTATCATCAAGAAAAACCTCTCCCTCCTCCAGAAGAACAAAAGGTCTTTTTTTTTTGGTTCAAAAAGGTAGCTGCATATAAACCGTGGATGTGCCATTATGGACTATTGCAAGTTAACTAGCTGCTAGACATTGATTCACTCTCGATCCCAAATAGTTAGAGCCCGACTGGCTTAACTTAAAAAATGTTACTTATAACTTAAAGTGCAAATTACTCACTTTAAGTGAAAAGTGATATTTTTAACTTTAAGTTAGGTGTATCTGTTTGGCTAATTTTACTTGAAGTAAATTTAGTTTTAAAAAATTAATTAAAAAGAAAAGAAATTTATATTTTTTACAAATATATGCAAAAAATATAATACGAGTGAAAAGGTGACTCAAATATATAAAAATTGATATGAGAAAAAAATAAGTTGAAGAAAAGTACCTCCAAGCTTCTTAAATTTTTTGAACTAAAACTAACTTTAAGTTAAAAATTTTAAGGTTAGACAAACACGTTAAAATCACTTTAAGTAGATAAAAAAAATTTAAGGGGGGCCAAACGGGCTCTTAATGACTAATAAATTGTTGTTAATACTCGAGTTGATACTACAATACCAACTGCAAGTCCATGAATTTGTGGAAAAACTCATGCCATTACATAGGGAACTTTGGAGAGACTTTTCGGTTCTATTGTCCGTGTCTGTCATAAACTGATACCTATGTTTACAAGAAAAATCTTCATGATTAACCTAGTAGATTGTGTGTCTAGGCTTCTAGAGTTGTAAGCTATAGGCTTCTACAGTTGTAAGTTGTACAATTTACCAAGAAGTCTTTCTTGTGTTACCTACTACAAATCAAATCCAGTTACCTAAACAAAAAAAAAAATAAATTCTTTCCGGCTTCTAAGCATAAAAATCTTGTTTTTTTCAATCGATCTCTTTACATCATATACTAGATTGATTAACTTGTTGTGTTGATAGTACTAGCAATCCATTCACAAACAGTGGTGTCATATTTACAATTCACTATTCCAATTCTGTCGTATAATTTTTGATTTGGACATATATATATGGTTGAATCGTATTAAAATTATAAAATTATAAAATTTAAGTTTTTTTGTAATTGATTTTCTTTGATAAAATTTAAAATTGTACATACCAATTCAATACATATGCTTATGAATACATATAAGTGAACAAAATTTAAAGATAAATTAGTTACTTTTTTGCTTTCGAATGATTACAATTAAATTAAATTTAAATTTATACATATCATTTCAATCCATATGCTTATAAATGAAGTCGATAGAAATGAACAAATATCTAGATATTACGTTTTTTCAATAACGATGATTTTTGTAAAAAATGTAAATTTTTAATTTTTAAAGTAAATTTAAAATTTAAATACCCATTTATTTCATATGCTAATAAATCGATAAAAGCGAACAAATAAGATATCATCTTTTAAAATCCATTTTTTATAATAATAATTGATACCAAAAGTGTAATTTTTTAATATCATTTACTTTTCAATTAATTACAATTTAAATTAAAAAATCATAATCATTTTTTAAAATATATAATTTCGTTTGATATTTTTGATTATTTAATTTTTTTCTAATTAGTGATCTCTTGAATTTTTTTGGATAAAATATGAATTTAATAGAAAGGATCTTTTGAATTTGAATTGTTTGTGTCTCATATGTAAGAGTAACAGAAAGTATAAAAAGAAATGTTAACCTTTAACAAATTCGAGCTTTTTTTATAATTGGATTGAAAAATTTCCCAAATCACGCGGGATTAAATTTTTTGATTTAAAAAAAAAGGAGATCTGTCCAGATTTCGCGAATCGAACTTAAGTAAGGTTACACTCCCGAAGAACTGAAAATTTAAGAAATTAAGAATTCGAAAACCTTCCCCCACCCCCATCCGAAGAACAACAAAAAGAGTATATTTTCAATCGTAGCTGCATGTAGACTGCGATGTGTTATAGTTAGGCCTGACAATCATGGCGTTTTGTATACTTTTGTGTTTTCGGATACTCAGAACTAAAACTGAAATTGACCCGAGCTAAGTTGCTGCTATTCGTTGTAGCATATCATGAAGGAATAATTTAAAAGAAAAAAAAAGTAGTTGCACGGAAATGGCAGACACATCATAATGTAAAAAACGCAAGTATTACCCATGATTCCCCATATTAGAGATTAATATATCATTGTTGATACTGCAAATTCGGAACTTACAGCACAGCTATATGAAGGCACTTAGCATTGGTTCGTCACCGCCATATCAGTGCCGCTTTACTCAGATTATACAAAGCCAAACGATGTTCACTATTTTTTCTTACTAAAGTTAGGCCTTTAAATCATCAAATGTAATTATCATCAAGAAAAACCTCTCCCTCCTCCAGAAGAACAAAAGGTCTTTTTTTTTGGTTCAAAAAGGTAGCTGCATATAAACCGTGGATGTGCCATTATGGACTATTGCAAGTTAACTAGCTGCTAGACATTGATTCACTCTCGATCCCAAATAGTTAGAGCCCGACTGGCTTAACTTAAAAAATGTTACTTATAACTTAAAGTGCAAATTACTCACTTTAAGTGAAAAGTGATATTTTTAACTTTAAGTTAGGTGTATCTGTTTGGCTAATTTTACTTGAAGTAAATTTAGTTTTAAAAAATTAATTAAAAAGAAAAGAAATTTATATTTTTTACAAATATATGCAAAAAATATAATACGAGTGAAAAGGTGACTCAAATATATAAAAATTGATATGAGAAAAAAATAAGTTGAAGAAAAGTACCTCCAAGCTTCTTAAATTTTTTGAACTAAAACTAACTTTAAGTTAAAAATTTTAAGGTTAGACAAACACGTTAAAATCACTTTAAGTAGATAAAAAAAATTTAAGGGGGGCCAAACGGGCTCTTAATGACTAATAAATTGTTGTTAATACTCGAGTTGATACTACAATACCAACTGCAAGTCCATGAATTTGTGGAAAAACTCATGCCATTACATAGGGAACTTTGGAGAGACTTTTCGGTTCTATTGTCCGTGTCTGTCATAAACTGATACCTATGTTTACAAGAAAAATCTTCATGATTAACCTAGTAGATTGTGTGTCTAGGCCTCTAGAGTTGTAAGCTATAGGCTTCTACAGTTGTAAGTTGTACAATTTACCAAGAAGTCTTTCTTGTGTTACCTACCACAAATCAAATCCAGTTACCTAAACAAAAAAAAAAAAAAATTCTTTCCGGCTTCTAAGCATAAAAATCTTGTTTTTTTCAATCGATCTCTTTACATCATATACTAGATTGATTAACTTGTTGTGTTGATAGTACTAGCAATCCATTCACAAACAGTGGTGTCATATTTACAATTCACTATTCCAATTCTGTCGTATAATTTTTGATTTGGACATATATATATGGTTGAATCGTATTAAAATTATAAAATTATAAAATTTAAGTTTTTTTGTAATTGATTTTCTTTGATAAAATTTAAAATTGTACATACCAATTCAATACATATGCTTATGAATACATATAAGTGAACAAAATTTAAAGATAAATTAGTTACTTTTTTGCTTTCGAATGATTACAATTAAATTAAATTTAAATTTATACATATCATTTCAATCCATATGCTTATAAATGAAGTCGATAGAAATGAACAAATATCTAGATATTACGTTTTTTCAATAACGATGATTTTTGTAAAAAATGTAAATTTTTAATTTTTAAAGTAAATTTAAAATTTAATATACCCATTTATTTCATATGCTAATAAATCGATAAAAGCGAACAAATAAGATATCATCTTTTAAAATCCATTTTTTATAATAATAATTGATACCAAAAGTGTAATTTTTTTTAATATCATTTACTTTTCAATTAATTACAATTTAAATTAAAAAATCATAATCATTTTTTAAAATATATAATTTTGTTTGATATTTTTGATTATTTAATTTTTTTCTAATTAGTGATCTCTTGAATTTTTTTGGATAAAATATGAATTTAATAGAAAGGATCTTTTGAATTTGAATTGTTTGTGTCTCATATGTAAGAGTAACAGAAAGTATAAAAAGAAATGTTAACCTTTAACAAATTCGAGCTTTTTTTATAATTGGATTGAAAAATTTTCCAAAACACGCGGGATTAAATTTTTTGATTTAAAAAAAAAAGAGATCTGTCCAGATTTCGCGAATCGAACTTAAGTAAGGTTACACTCCCGAAGAACTGAAAATTTAAGAAATTAAGAATTCGAAAACCTTCCCCCACCCCCATCCGAAGAACAACAAAAAGAGTATATTTTCAATCGTAGCTGCATGTAGACTGCGATGTGTTATAGTTAGGCCTGACAATTGTGGCGTTTTGTATACTTTTGTGTTTTCGGATACTCAGAACTAAAACTGAAATTGACCCGAGCTAAGTTGCTGCTATTCGTTGTAACATATCATGAAGGAATAATTTAAAAGAAAAAAAAAGTAGTTGCACGGAAATGGCAGACACATCATAATGTAAAAAACGCAAGTATTACCCATGATTCCCCATATTAGAGATTAATATATCATTGTTGATACTGCAAATTCGGAACTTACAGCACAGCTATATGAAGGCACTTAGCATTGGTTTGTCACCGCCATATCAGTGCCGCTTTACTCAGATTATACAAAGCCAAACGATGTTCACTATTTTTTCTTACTAAAGTTAGGCTTTTAAATCATCAAATGTAATTCTCATCAAGAAAAACCTCTCCCTCCTCCAGAAGAACAAAAGGTCTTTTTTTTGGTTCAGAAAGGTAGCTGCATATAAACCGTGGATGTGCCATTATGGACTATTACAAGTTAACTAGCTGCTAGACATTGATTCACTCTCGATCCCAAAAGCCCGACTGGCTTAACTTAAAAATGTTACTTATAACTTAAAGTGCAAATTACTCACTTTAAGTGAAAAGTGATATTTTTAACTTTAAGTTAGGTGTATCTGTTTGGCTAATTTTACTTGAAGTAAATTTATGTGACGCCCCCAGATCCACCCTGACCGGAGACCCAGGTCATCACATTGTCTCAATATCATGTAGCACAAGCTACGCAGTAATAAAGCAAAATATATAATACAACGGAGCATAAGTGTCCCACTCCGCAAATCCAAGATCAGTCTCACACATTTTTATCATACGACATAATACATCTCGGGATAATATTTTACATATGATTACAGGAGTAGGTAGATAAAGATTCCAGCTAGACATTCTAGTTCCCGTCAGCATAGCCTGGAGCTTTCTCCTTTGCCTTGGATCCCTGGTTGGACGTTTCGCCTTTTTCCCTCTTGATAGCTGAATAAAAATGTTGTAAAGCAAGAATGAGCAACTACAGTGCTCAGCAAGTTCTCTTCTTACTCGGTATATAAATATAATAAGATTTCCCAAAATTAATTGAATATCACAAATCTGGATTTTGACTCAGTACTCATCTTGAAAACAGAATACTCGAAAAACTCAATACTCATCTCGAAAATTGAATTCTCGAAAGACTAAATTGATATAACTCTGTTGACTCATGATTTAAGAATAAACTGGTCTTCCACCTCTCAGTATCTCGGTGGGGCGATCAACTATCCGACCGGGAATACCGTCCTCCAATGATATCGCACTTCGCCCGATCACGGCTACAATACGCTATCAACAATGTAATATAAAAATATGAATGCTAGCATCATAGGGGTTATTAATTAAACCCTGGCAGCATAGTGCCAATATATCTCGTGTCCGCATAACGGTACACAAGTCTCTCTTTCTCTAAAATGGGCCTCTTTCCCAAAATTTGACCAGTAGAATACAGAATTCCCGAATATTTGATGAACAGATAACTCGAAATAATTCTTCCATGAAAACATTACAAATCTGGCGGACTGCCAGACCGACTCAATTGTTCCACCAATCCGATCAATGGACTGAGGTAAATTCTCAATAATATTTTATTGGTTGACACGAACAAGATGCCAACCCTCGACAATAAAGTCAACCATCTCGAACTATTGAGGATAGTCTTAAAATGAAGTAATTTGGAGTCGTACTGTACAGATAGTACTTCTCGAATATTTATAATACCCATAAATGATGAACGTTAAATAGAATATTTTTCACTTGATCAACGAGTAAAACTCTAACGATCCTAATTTTTATAACTTTTATTTATTGATTCGAAAGACGAACCAACTAAAAGATAATCAATAATTGTTGTCGAATTTGTACAATAAATTCGACTGAAAGGAATAAATTTAACTATCTCGAATAAATGAGAATAGTTTCACTGAATCATAATAATAGTCGTCTCGAATTAATGAGATCGACCCGATAGCAACGAAATTAATTCCACGCTTATAAGGGATATAATTCACAAATAAACTAATTTTAACAGTAACAAAATATCGCAACGAGAAAATAATGCTCAAAAGGATAATTAAATCTCATAATTGACAGCTCGAAATTAAATAAGGAAAATAATAATACGAACAGAATTTCAAATCTCTAAGAGTTAGGGTAGGAATGAACTTGCCTCGATCTCGAAGTGCAAATGAATGCAGATAAAAATTTATACTCTACCCGTGAACTCGGCGTCGATCTACGTCTCGAGAATTATTTTCTAAAAACGGCAACCAGAAATACGTGAGCGATTCTTTAGAATAAAATACCCCCGATCCGATAATCTAATTAATACTAATATAATATCTCATAAAATCTCCGGAATAAATAACAGAAATTAATTCCGGGATAAATAAATATTACCTCGAACACAGAAATTAAATCTGGAGAATATATACTATTTTTAATATCTGGAAATCCAAATTCTTACTCAAAATGAAAAATTCAAACATCTATTTTTATTCAATTTAAATCCAAATAATTATTCTCATTTTTAAAATAATTTATCAAAGAATTCCACTTTTAATAAACCTCGCAAATCCTAATTTATGTAATAAAATATCAATCTCTAAATTAAATCTGACTCGATCCGGTTAATTAAAATAAACCAGAAAATATTAAAAACAGCTTTCTAAAAAGAAAACATATATTATTCTATTTACTTCACAAATATTCTTCTTTTTATCAACAAATTATTAAATCTCTAATTTTCGTCCAAAAATCACAAAATAACTCTTTTTAACAACTAATAATTAATCCATTTTATTAAACCCTTTTTATTGCAAATTAATAAATATCTAATCACATAATAACACTTATTTAATTAATAAATAATAAATTCTAAATTACATTTTTAAAAACTCTAAATAATTCCATTTTTAATCAATTAAACCATTTTAAAAACAATTAATACCAACTAATTTAAATACCGATCCAATTAATAAAATCTTGATTTTTAACGAGCTATCGCTAATTTACTAAACTATATCGTTTTAACAGAAAAAAAGATGTGGGCCCCACTTTCCCCGTGGGCCCCACTCCTGATCCCCTGCAATCTCTCGACTCCCTCCTCCTCCTGCACTGTCTCTCTCCCAACTCAAAATCTCTCTCGATCTAAATCTCTCTCTCCCTCTCTCTCTCTCTCTCTCTCTCTCTCTTTCTCATCTCTCTGCCCTCTCTTCTCTCTCAATCTCTCTCCCCGCCCGTCTCCCTCTCTACAATCTCCGTCCGTCTCCCATCTCTTTTCCACCCACAATCTCATCATCAATCTCCCTCTCATCTCCAACCATTCCCTCTCTGCACTCTCCTAATCTCTCTCCGTTCTCTCTTATCACCACCACCACCACATTTTGGTGGTGGTTCTCTCCACCCAAACCCCAATCGAACTCCTCCCTCCTCCTTATTCCACCCCATCTCAACGACTTGCTATCACCACAGTCAACAACAAACAACAATCAATTTCTCTCTGCAAACTCTACCTCACTCTCTCCGTCTCTCCTCTCATCTCTTCTCTTCTCTCTCACGACAACACTCACCCTCACAGTCGCCCCCCTCCCCTGTTCTCCGTTTTAACACAACAAACAACTCAACCACCAATAAATCCAAGAGGCAATATTGAACAATTAATAAAAAAAAAAGACAAGAAATCGGAAAGAAGAAAACGAAAAAGAAAAACAAACCACCTGTGTTGGTTTAGTTTTGTATAAATGAATGTCAGGTTTTGGTTTTTGGCTAGAAGAGACAGGACTTGTGTTTTCGGGCGTATGTATATATGTGTTGAATCGAGTTTTTGGTTACAAAGAGAGAGACCTGTGTTGTGTTGTTGTTTCTGTAAAAGTTTTGTAGTGTATCTGTTTGTGAAAAAAAAACAAATGTCCCGGCTTTTTGTATTAAAGAGGTAGTGGTTGTGGTATTATAATAGAAAAATAAAGATGGGTGTGATTGTTTTGTGTTTAACACATTTTAAGAACCGAAAATGTGCAGTCAAAATAATGCCCTGAAAACAAGCTCCGGGTTTTGTGGGAATAATTGTTGTCTTCTTTTGATTTTAACAATCTGATTATTAATTAATAATATTTAACTCATTTCTCCCCTACCGGTCAATTACAACGAGGCTCTAAAATTTAAATATTATTCGTAAATTCACGGTTATTACAGTCTTCCCTCCTTATAGGATTCCGTCCTCGGAATCAAAACTATGCACTAAACAATTCAGGATATTTATTTCGCATTTCGTTTTCTAATTCCCACGTGGCTTCCTCAACTTGGTGGTTTCTCCAAAGTACTTTCACTAAATTCACTTTCTTAGTTCTCAACTCTTGCACTTTGTAATCTAGGATCTCCACTGGCTTTTCTTCGTATGTCAAATTTGGACGAATTTCCACTGGTTCGTAGGTTATAACGTGCCTGAAATCAGAATGGTACTCTCTTAACGCAGAAACATGAAACACATCGTGGATATGCTGAGGGTCTGGAGGTAGGGCCAACTGATAAGCTAGTGGTCCTATCTTCTTAAGAATCTCGAAAGGTCCTATATATCTGGGGCTTAACTTGCCTTTCTTTCCGAATCTCATTACTCCTTTCCAAGGTGAAACTTTTAACATCACTTTATCTCCCACTTCAAATGCTTTGTCTTTCCTCTTTTGATTTGCATACTTCTTCTGTCGATGCTGAGCTGCAACTAACCTTTTTCGAATAACTTCGATCGCTTGCTTAGTTTGTTGAAGTAATTCCGGTCCTAGTATCTTTCTTTCTCCTACCTCATCCCAACTTTCTTTGAAATCAAGTGCACAGAATCTTAATATTACGAAGAGGAAAGAAATGAGGTTGCTCTCCGTGCTTTTCCGAGGTTTAAATATTGTCTTTTCACTTTGTTCGTCGATCTGTGGATGATATGCAGTGCTTAGATTTAGCTTCGTGTCAAGACATTCCTGAAAACTCTTCAAAAATCGAGAAGTAAAACGGGCATCTCTATCAGAAACAATTGAAATAGGCACTCTATGACGAACCACAATTTCCTTTAGGTATATTTTCACCAATCTTTGAACGGAGTACTTATCACTAATTACTAGGAAATGCGTAAATTTGGTGAGTCGATCGACGATAACCCAAATCGCATCATGGCTGGCTCTAGTTCGGGGCAATCCTACGACAAAATCCATGGTAATATGTTCCCATTTCCACTCAGGTATCTCTAAGGGTTGTAAAATTCCACTTGGTCGTTGATGTTCGGCTTTCACTTTCTGACAGGTCAAGCACTTGCTTACCCATTCTGCAATCTCTCTCTTCATGTTAGGCCACCAATAGTTTTGCTTGATGTCTTGATAGATATTTGTGCTCCCTAGTGAATAGAATATCTCGAGTTATGTGCTTTACTCATAATTTCATCCATTGAACTCAGAAATTCTTCTTCGGTCAACTCTGATCTTCTTTCTTGTTCCTGACAACGTCGAATCTCCTCGAGTAACTCCGGTTGAAACTTAATGTTGTAAACTCTTTCATTGTTTTGGACTGGGACCTTGACTTCTAATTCCATTTTCTCAAATTCTCTGACTAATTCTTCTGAGGTTGTCAACAGGTTTAGTCTTTCCTTTCTACTTAAAGCATCAGCTACGACATTAGCATTCCCTGGGTGGTAATTTATCGAACAATCATAGTCTTTGATCAGTTCTAACCAAATTCCTTCTGCGTGAATATATACTTTAAGCTCTTGTGATCCGTGTAGATCTCACATTTCTCTCCATAGAGATAATGTCTCCAAATCTTGAGGGCAAAAACAATAGCAACAAGTTCTAAATCGTGAGTAGGGTAACGGGACTCATATTCCTTCAATTGTCGAGAGGCGTAAGCTATTACTTTACCGTGTTGCATCAGAACACAACCTAAACCTTTGTGAGAGGCATTGCTGAAAATCACGAGATCGCCTTTCTCATCAGGTAAGGTCAACACTGGGGCAGTAGTTAATCTCTTCTTCAATTCCTGAAAGCTGTCTTCGCATTTGGGGGTCCATTCAAACTTTTCACTCTTTCTGGTAAGTCGAGTCAGTGGCATAGCTATCTTTGAGAAATCCTTCACAAATCTACGATAGTATCCGGCCAATCCAAGAAAACTTCTAACCTCTGTTGGAGTCTTGGGTCTCTCCCAATTTGCTACGGCTTCTATTTTTGCGGGGTCTACAGAAATCCCTTCACTGCTCACAATGTGTCCCAAAAATTGAACTTCCTTCAACCAAAATTCGCACTTTGAAAACTTTGCATATAACTTTTCCTTTCTCAATGCTTCCAAAACCAAACGGAGGTGTTTAGCATGTTCCTCAGGAGACTTCGAGTATATCAAGGTGTCATCAATAAATACAATTACGAACTTATCCAAATACCTCTTGAACACACGATTTATTAAATCCATAAAAGCAGCTGGCGCATTCGTCAATCCAAAAGAAATGACTAGGAACTCGTAATGTCCATATCGGGTCCTAAAGGCAGTCTTAGGAATATCCTCAGGCTTGATCTTTAGTTGATGATATCCGGATCTCAAATCGATCTTCGAAAGATATATAGCTCCCTTAAGTTGGTCAAAAAAATCGTCGATCCGAGGTAGAGGGTACCTATTCTTGATAGTCATCTTGTTCAGTTCACGGTAATCAATACATAATCGCATAGTTCCGTCCTTCTTCTTCACGAACAATACTGGAGCTCCCCACGGGGATACACTTGGTCTAATTACACCTTTGTCAAGTAACTCTTGCAGCTGTGTTGCCAATTCCTTCATTGCTATTGGTGCCATTCTGTACGGCGCCTTTGAGATTGGTGCGGTTCCTGGTTCCAGATCAATCGTAAACTCTATCTCTCGATCTGGTGGAATTCCAGGTAACTCGTCGGGAAAAACGTCTCTAAACTGGTTAACTACAGGGACCTCCTCGATCATAGGGGTCTGTTTCTCGGTATCTATCACATAAGCTAGATAGGCTTGACATCCTTGCCGAAGTAATCTTTTAGCTTGAATTATTGACAGGAAATCCTTAGTCGGTTTCCGTCCGCGAAATGAAATACTTATACCGTTAGGTCCACTTAAGCTGACCTTCTTACGGCGACAATCTATTAGCGCATCATAACGTGATAACCAATCCATCCCTAGGATTACGTCAAATTCCCCTAAATTAAAAGGAATGAGGTCTGCATCAAAACGTTGCCCATGTATCTCTATGGAACAATTCGGACACAATCGGTTCACTGGTATGACTTCCTGATTAGCTACTTCTATATTCAGAATTCCCTCTAATGGCACAGACTCAAGATTCAACTTATTCATGAAGTTCTCAGAAATAAAAGATTTGGTAGCTCCAGAATCAACTAGAACACACGCATCCTCAGAATTTACTAGAAGCGTACCTGCGATCACATTGGTGTTATCAATGGCATCTCTTACTGTCATGTTGAAGGTTCTCGCGGTTGGCTTGTTGTTGGGAGGTGCTGTGAGTCGAGGCACCGGATTTTCCTTCGCAGGTTGTCGGCAGTCTCGGGACACGTGGCCTTTCCTTCCACAGTTGAAGCAGGTGACAGATTTATCCTTGCAACTAGAAGCATAATGACCCTTCTGTCCACAGTTATAACAATTCACGGTCGCTAGATGACAGGGTCCGGGGTGTTTCTTCCCACATGTCTTGCATTCTGGCAAAGGTGGTCTTCCTTGCATCACATTAACTGTCTGGGGCTGTCTGATCCTCTGATTGCTTCCTCTGGTGTCAAAGTTTCCAAACTTTCTTGTATCAACACTCTTATCTTCCCTTTTCACAAACGGTTTCTTATCACTCTGATTATCAAATCTCCTCACAAAGTTACTTCCACTGCTCTGAAACTTCCTTTTATTTCCATCTTTCGGGTACAGTTCACTTCCACCTTCCACTATCGCCGCTTTCTGTACTAAAGTTGCATAATTGGTGATCTCAAATACTGCAACACGATTCTGTATCCATGGTTTCAATCCTTGTTGAAAGCGTTTTGCTCTCTTCTCTTCAGTGTCTACATGATAGGGTACAAACCTCGAGAGTTCTGTAAACTTGGCCTCGTAGTCTGCAACAGTCATCGTTCCTTGCTTGAGCTCTAAAAACTTTATCTCCATCTGGTTCTCCAGATATTTGGGGAAATACCTCTCTAGAAACAACATTGTAAATCTAGCCCACGGTATAATCGCATCACCTTCCATGGCTCTCTTCGCTTCCCACCAATAATTAGCTTCACCTTTCAACATATAAGCTGCAAATACCGTCTTCTTATCCTCTTTCACTCCCACTATCTCGAAGGTCTTCTCTATTTCACGTAACCAGATTCTAGCTTCCACTGGGTTAGTGGTACCTTTAAACTCAGGTGGACTCAAGGATTTGAATGATTTGAAACTCACAGTAGTTTGGGTCAGTTGAGCTGGAGGTGGATTCCCTCCTACATTTTGGTACGGCTGAGGCTGAGGGTTCTGGGTATGCTGAATAAGAAAGTTCATAAGTAGACTCATCGGGTTATTTTCTTGGTTGGGATCTCGAGCGAGTTGTGGTTCCGGGTTTGGAACTTGGTTCTGAGGTGGAACCTCATTCTCTGGATTCACCTCGGGTTGAGGACGAGGATTTCTTGCGGGTCTTCCTCTCTTTGGTGGCATCTTTTACTATAAGAGCGAAAACAATAAGGTACGTTATATTTTGGATATGCAATTCTCAAACACCATTGCTGGCACAATTAAAATTGGTATTCTTAAATATCTACTCGATCAAAATTTATGGTTCCTCACAATACTCAAAATACGACTCTCTCTTGTCTCTTTATAACCAGTTACTCTTATTTCTCGATATAAAATTATTTTAGATACTCGTGAAGATTTATCTCAATTTAAATGGCGGTTCTCAAAAATTCAATCATCATAAATCTCTGGTTCTCGAAAATTCTTTTTAAGCCGTAGTACCGGAAAAGAAATTGTTAACTAATTCAGGGGTAATATGGAAATTATTCTAACATGCTATTCTAATATAACACAGATCTATAATAAACAAAATGAGATAATGGTACTATAGCAGATCACAATATAATACTGATAAGGTTCCATACTGGTGAAGTCCAGGTCATGGTACTGAATACAAACTGGTCGCTAATAATAAGTACATCGTAAAAGTATCTAACCAACATACTAGTCTAGTAGAGACAATAAAGGTTACTACCCAACAGGCTGGGCATCAGGTCTATTTCTATTTAGAAATTGTCACTCCGACTTGAGTTGTTGAAATTTCCATTTCTGGAAGAGAAGTTTCATCACTTTCAAATTTTCGTATACCACTTTTAGAATTCTTAGGCCCCAATCATTATAGGATCCATAAGAACATTGAATAGAGATAACTCATAAGGAATAGATGTTAAACAACACATGTGCACACTCAATTCTTGATGGTGAGAATCTTTTATGAAAGGATTAGTTGAGAGATCATTATGATCATCGAACATTTGTTTTGTTGCATGTATCATTAGGACAACCGTCATAGTACACAAGGTGGCCAGCCTTTAGTACTCTAATTAACAAACAACAGTACAAATGGTGGCGTCCCACCAGACTTCTATCACAGAGACAGACAGTCTTCCCCTGTAATAGTAGGGTTATTCATCTCAGTATCACAAAGGGTGACAAATATAGGAAGGGATATGAAAGAGTTTTATATTTAGAGAAGTACATGACACTCTGTAAATGAACCTTTGAACGATATCGGTCTTTTCAAATAGGATAGATATTGCCTGAGTAAATTCGAATGATAAGAATCACCGATAATCATTGTTAAGGAAGTTACTTAAGGAACGATTTCCTAGCACACAATAAGCTCTTAGGATCGACTATCGATTTTCGAATAAAAGTGACACTCGTAGACTCCGGTAAAGGTATTGACAACATTTACAAAATGTGGAAACTCTGTAAGGTATCATCCGATCTCATTTATAATGGAAAATTAGGCATCCTATCTTAAATTAATTGGGAACTAGGGATCCATGTGAATAAGGTGTAGGAAGTCTATCTCGAGTAGAACGAAAATCTGCCGGTCCAGAAGTAGACATCTACAAAAGTACGAAAAACCTCGGTCAGGTTTCAATCGACTAGATATGCCTATAAATATATATATATAAAAAGGCGTAAGGCGCTTAGTGCCAAAATCTCAACATCGTATAATATATCTCTAAATTCTCACGTCGCGTTATAGTTCTAGGCTCGTATTACATCTCTAAATTCTCGCATCCGGTTATACTCTAAGGCTCGTACGATTCCTAAAAATATAACTAATGCTCTGATACCAACTTTGTGACGCCCCCAGATCCACCCTGACCGGAGACCCAGGTCGTCACATTGTCTCAATATCCTGTAGCACAAGTTACGCAGTAATAAAGCAAAATATATAATACAACGGAGCATAAATGTCCCACTCCGCAAATCCAAGATCAGTCTCACACATTTTTATCATACGACATAATACATCTCGGGATAATATTTTACATATGATTACAGAAGTAGGTAGATAAAGATTCCAGCTAGACATTCTAGTTCCCGTCAACATAGCCTGGAGCTTTCTCCTTTCCCTTGGATCCCTGGTTGGACGTCTCGCCTTTTTCCCTCTTGATAGCTGAATAAAAATGTTGTAAAGCAAGAATGAGCAACTACAGTGCTCAGCAAGTTCTCTTCTTACTCGGTATATAAATATAATAAGATTTCCCAAAATTAATTGAATATCACAAATCTGGATTTTGACTCAGTACTCATCTTGAAAACAGAATACTCGAAAAACTCAATACTCATCTCGAAAATAGAATTCTCAAAAGACTCAATTGATATAACTCTGTTGACTCATGGTTTAAGAATAAACTGGTCTTCCACCTCTCGGTATCTCGGTGGGACGATCAACTATCCGACCGGGAATACCGTCCTCCAATGATATCGCACTTCGCCCGATCACGGCTACAATACGCTATCAACAATGTAATATAAAAATATGAATGCTAGCATCATAGGGGTTATTAATTAAACCCTGGCAACATAGTGCCAATATATCTCGTGTCCGCATAACGGTACACAAGTCTCTCTTTCTCTAAAATGGGCCTTTTTCCCAAAATTTGACCAGTAGAATACAGAATTCCCGAATATTTGATGAACAGATAACTCGAAATAATTCTTCCATGAAAACATTACAAATCTGGCGGACTGCCAGACCGACTCAATTGTTCCACCAATCCGATCAATGGACTGAGGTAAATTCTCAATAATATTTTATTGGTTGACACGAACAAGATGCCAACCCTCGACAATAAAGTCAACCATCTCGAACTATTGAGGATAGTCTTAAAATGAAGTAATTTGGAGTCGTACTGTACAAATAGTACTTCTCGAATATTTATAATACCCATAAATGATGAACGTTAAATAGAATATTTTTCACTTGATCAACGAGTAAAACTCTAACGATCCTAATTTTTATAACTTTTATTTATTGATTCGAAAGACGAACCAACTAAAAGATAATCAATAATTGTTGTCGAATTTGTACAATAAATTCGACTGAAAGGAATAAATTTAACTATCTCGAATAAATGAGATAGTTTCACTGAATCATAATAATAGTCGTCTCGAATTAATGAGATCGACCCGATAGCAACGAAATTAATTCCACGCTTATAAGGGATATAATTCACAAATAAACTAATTTTAACAGTAACAAAATATCGCAACGAGAAAATAATGTTCAAAAGGATAATTAAAACTCATAATTGACAGCTCGAAATTAAATAAGGAAAATAATAATACGAACAGAATTTCAAATCTCTAAGAGTTAGGGTAGGAATGAACTTGCCTCGATCTCGAAGTGCAAATGAATGCAGATAAAAATTTATACTCTACCCGTGAACTCGGCGTCGATCTACGTCTCGAGAATTATTTTCTAAAAACGGCAACCAGAAATACGTGAGCGATTCTTTAGAATAAAATACCCCCGATCCGATAATCTAATTAATACTAATATAATATCTCATAAAATCTCCGGAATAAATAACAGAAATTAATTCCGGGATAAATAAATATTACCTCGAACACAGAAATTAAATCTGGAGAATATATACTATTTTTAATATCTGGAAATCCAAATTCTTACTCAAAATGAAAAATTCAAACATCTATTTTTATTCAATTTAAATCCAAATAATTATTCTCATTTTTAAAATAATTTATCAAAGAATTCCACTTTTAATAAACCTCGCAAATCCTAATTTATGTAATAAAATATCAATCTCTAAATTAAATCTGACTCGATCCGGTTAATTAAAATAAACCAGAAAATATTAAAAACAACTTTCTAAAAAGAAAACATATATTATTCTATTTACTTCACAAATATTCTTTTTTTTTTCAACAAATTATTAAATCTCTAATTTTTGTCCAAAAATCACAAAATAACTCTTTTTAACAACTAATAATTAATCCATTTTATTAAACCCTTTTTATTGCAAATTAATAAATATCTAATCACATAATAACACTTATTTAATTAATAAATAATAAATTCTAAATTACATTTTTAAAAACTCTAAATAATTCCATTTTTAATCAATTAAACAATTAAACCATTTTAAAAACAATTAATACCAACTAATTTAAATACCGATCCAATTAATAAAATCTTGATTTTTAACGAGCTATCGCTAATTTACTAAACTATGTCGTTTTAACAGGAAAAAAGATGTGGGCCCCACTTTCCCCGTGGGCCCCACTCCTGATCCCCTGCAATCTCTCGACTCCCTCCTCCTCCTGCACTGTCTCTCTCCCAACTCAAAATCTCTCTCGATCTAAATCTCTCTCTCCCCCTCTCCCTCTCTCTCTCTCTCTCTCTCTCTCTTTCTCATCTCTCTGCCCTCTCTTCTCTCTCAATCTCTCTCCCCGCCCGTCTCCGTCTCTACAATCTCCGTCCGTCTCCCATCTCTTTGCCACCCACAATCTCATCATCAATCTCCCTCTCATCTCCAACCATTCCCTCTCTGCACTCTCCTAATCTCTCTCCGTTCTCTCTTATCACCACCACCACCACATTTCGGTGGTGGTTCTCTCCACCCAAACCCCAATCGAACTCCTGCCTCCTCCTTATTCCACCCCATCTCAACGACTTGCTATCACCACAGTCAACAACAAACAACAATCAATTTCTCTCTGCAAACTCTACCTCACTCTCTCCGTCTCTCCTCTCATCTCTTCTCTTCTCTCTCACGAAAACACTCACCCTCACAGTCGCCCCCTCCCCTGTTCTCCGTTTTAACACAACAAACAACTCAACAACCAATAAATCCAAGAGGCAATATTGAACAATTAATAAAAAAAAAAGACAAGAAATCGGAAAGAAGAAAACGAAAAAGAAAAACAAACCACCTGTGTTGGTTTAGTTTTGTATAAATAAATGTCAGGTTTTGGTTTTTGGCTAGAAGAGACAGGACTTGTGTTTTCGGGCGTATGTATATATGTGTTGAATCGAGTTTTTGGTTACAAAGAGAGAGACCTGTGTTGTGTTGTTGTTTCTGTAAAAGTTTTGTAGTGTATCTGTTTGTGAAAAAAAACAAATGTCCCGGCTTTTTGTATTAAAGAGGTAGTGGTTGTGGTATTATAATAGAAAAATAAAGATGGTTGTGATTGTTTTGTGTTTAACACATTTTAAGAACCGAAAATGTGCAGTCAAAATAATGCCCTGAAAACAAGCTCCGGGTTTTGTGGGAATAATTGTTGTCTTCTTTTGATTTTAACAATCTGATTATTAATTAATAATATTTAACTCATTTCTCCCCTACCGGTCAATTAAAACGAGGCTCTAAAATTTAAATATTATTCGTAAATTCACGGTTATTACAATTTAGTTTTAAAAAATTAATTAAAAAGAAAAGAAATTTATATTTTTTTTACAAATATATGCAAAAAATATAATACGAGTGAAAAGGTGACTCAAATATATAAAAATTGATATGAGAAAAAAATAAGTTGAAGAAAAGTACCTCCAAGCTTCTTAAATTTTTTGAACTAAAACTAACTTTAAGTTAAAAATTTTAAGGTTAGACAAACACGTTAAAATCACTTTAAGTAGATAAAAAAAATTTAAGGGGGGCCAAACGGGCTCTTAATGACTAATAAATTGTTGTTAATACTCGAGTTGTTACTAAACTATGTCGTTTTAACAGGAAAAAAGATGTGGGCCCCACTTTCCCCGTGGGCCCCACTCCTGATCCCCTGCAATCTCTCGACTCCCTCCTCCTCCTGCACTGTCTCTCTCCCAACTCAAAATCTCTCTCGATCTAAATCTCTCTCTCCCCCTCTCCCTCTCTCTCTCTCTCTCTCTCTCTCTCTCTTTCTCATCTCTCTGCCCTCTCTTCTCTCTCAATCTCTCTCCCCGCCCGTCTCCGTCTCTACAATCTCCGTCCGTCTCCCATCTCTTTGCCACCCACAATCTCATCATCAATCTCCCTCTCATCTCCAACCATTCCCTCTCTGCACTCTCCTAATCTCTCTCCGTTCTCTCTTATCACCACCACCACCACATTTCGGTGGTGGTTCTCTCCACCCAAACCCCAATCGAACTCCTGCCTCCTCCTTATTCCACCCCATCTCAACGACTTGCTATCACCACAGTCAACAACAAACAACAATCAATTTCTCTCTGCAAACTCTACCTCACTCTCTCCGTCTCTCCTCTCATCTCTTCTCTTCTCTCTCACGAAAACACTCACCCTCACAGTCGCCCCCCTCCCCTGTTCTCCGTTTTAACACAACAAACAACTCAACAACCAATAAATCCAAGAGGCAATATTGAACAATTAATAAAAAAAAAAGACAAGAAATCGGAAAGAAGAAAACGAAAAAGAAAAACAAACCACCTGTGTTGGTTTAGTTTTGTATAAATAAATGTCAGGTTTTGGTTTTTGGCTAGAAGAGACAGGACTTGTGTTTTCGGGCGTATGTATATATGTGTTGAATCGAGTTTTTGGTTACAAAGAGAGAGACCTGTGTTGTGTTGTTGTTTCTGTAAAAGTTTTGTAGTGTATCTGTTTGTGAAAAAAAAACAAATGTCCCGGCTTTTTGTATTAAAGAGGTAGTGGTTGTGGTATTATAATAGAAAAATAAAGATGGTTGTGATTGTTTTGTGTTTAACACATTTTAAGAACCGAAAATGTGCAGTCAAAATAATGCCCTGAAAACAAGCTCCGGGTTTTGTGGGAATAATTGTTGTCTTCTTTTGATTTTAACAATCTGATTATTAATTAATAATATTTAACTCATTTCTCCCCTACCGGTCAATTAAAACGAGGCTCTAAAATTTAAATATTATTCGTAAATTCACGTTTATTACAATTTAGTTTTAAAAAATTAATTAAAAAGAAAAGAAATTTATATTTTTTTTACAAATATATGCAAAAAATATAATACGAGTGAAAAGGTGACTCAAATATATAAAAATTGATATGAGAAAAAAATAAGTTGAAGAAAAGTACCTCCAAGCTTCTTAAATTTTTTGAACTAAAACTAACTTTAAGTTAAAAATTTTAAGGTTAGACAAACACGTTAAAATCACTTTAAGTAGATAAAAAAAATTTAAGGGGGGCCAAACGGGCTCTTAATGACTAATAAATTGTTGTTAATACTCGAGTTGATACTACAATACCAACTGCAAGTCCATGAATTTGTGGAAAAACTCATGCCATTACATAGGGAACTTTGGAGAGACTTTTCGGTTCTATTGTCCGTGTCTGTCATAAACTGATACCTATGTTTACAAGAAAAATCTTCATGATTAACCTAGTAGATTGTGTGTCTAGGCTTCTAGAGTTGTAAGCTATAGGCTTCTACAGTTGTAAGTTGTACAATTTACCAAGAAGTCTTTCTTGTGTTACCTACTACAAATTAAATCCAGTTACCTAAACAAAAAAAAAAAATTCTTTCCGGCTTCTAAGCATAAAAATCTTGTTTTTTTCAATCGATCTCTTTACATCATATACTAGATTGATTAACTTGTTATGTTGATAGTACTAGCAATCCATTCACAAACAGTGGTGTCATATTTACAATTCACTATTCACATTCTGTCGTATAATTTTTGATTTGGACATATATATATGGTTGAATCGTATTAAAATTATAAAATTTTCAAATTCAAGTTTTTTTGTAATTGATTTTCTTTGATAAAATTTAAAATTGTACATACCAATTCAATACATATGCTTATGAATACATATAAGTGAACAAAATTTAAAGATAAATTAGTTACTTTTTTGCTTTCAAATGATTACAATTAAATTAAATTTAAATTTATACATATCATTTCAATCCATATGCTTATAAATGAAGTCAATAGAAATGAACAAATATCTAGATATTACGTTTTTTCAATAACGATGATTTTTGTAAAAAAATGTAAATTTTTAATTTTTAAAGTAAATTTAAAATTTAATATACCCATTTATTTCATATGCTAATAAATCGATAAAAGCGAACAAATAAGATATCATCTTTTAAAATCCATTTTTTAAAATAATAATTGATACCAAAAGTGTAATTTTTTTTAATATCATTTACTTTTCAATTAATTACAATTTAAATTAAAAAATCATAATCATTTTTTAAAATATATAATTTCGTTTGATATTTTTGATTATTTAATTTTTTTTCTAATTAGTGATCTCTTGAATTTTTTTGGATAAAATATGAATTTAATAGAAAGGATCTTTTGAATTTGAATTGTTTGTGTCTCATATGTAAGAGTAACAGAAAGTATAAAAAGAAATGTTAACCTTTAACAAATTCGAGCTTTTTTTATAATTGGATTGAAAAATTTTCCAAAACACGCGGGATTAAATTTTTTGATTTAAAAAAAAAAGATCTGTCCAGATTTCGCAAATCGAACTTAAGTAAGGTTACACTCCCGAAGAACTGAAAATTTAAGAAATTAAGAATTCGAAACCCTTCCCCCACCCCCATCCGAAGAACAACAAAAAGTGTATATTTTCAATCGTAGCTGCATGTAGACTGCGATGTGTTATAGTTAGGCCTGACAATCGTGGCGTTTTGTATACTTTTGTGTTTTCGGATACTCAGAACTAAAACTGAAATTGACCCGAGCTAAGTTGCTGCTATTCGTTGTAACATATCATGAAGGAATAATTTAAAAGAAAAAAAAAGTAGTAGCACGGAAATGGCAGACACATCATAATGTAAAAAACGAAAGTATTACCCATGATTCCCCATATTAGAGATTAATATATCATTGTTGATACTGCAAATTCGGAACTTACAGCACAGCTATATGAAGGCACTTAGCATTGGTTCGTCACCGCCATATCAGTGCCGCTTTACTCAGATTATACAAAGCCAAACGATGTTCACTATTTTTTCTTACTAAAGTTAGGCCTTTAAATCATCAAATGTAATTCTCATCAAGAAAAACCTCTCCCTCCTCCAGAAGAACAAAAGGTCTTTTTTTTTTGGTTCAAAAAGGTAGCTGCATATAAACCGTGGATGTGCCATTATGGACTATTGCAAGTTAACTAGCTGCTAGACATTGATTCACTCTCGATCCCAAATAGTTAGAGCCCGACTGGCTTAACTTAAAAAATGTTACTTATAACTTAAAGTGCAAATTACTCACTTTAAGTGAAAAGTGATATTTTTAACTTTAAGTTAGGTGTATCTGTTTGGCTAATTTTACTTGAAGTAAATTTAGTTTTAAAAAATTAATTAAAAAGAAAAGAAATTTATATTTTTTACAAATATATGCAAAAAATATAATACGAGTGAAAAGGTGACTCAAATATATAAAAATTGATATGAGAAAAAAATAAGTTGAAGAAAAGTACCTCCAAGCTTCTTAAATTTTTTGAACTAAAACTAACTTTAAGTTAAAAATTTTAAGGTTAGACAAACACGTTAAAATCACTTTAAGTAGATAAAAAAATTTAAGGGGGGCCAAACGGGCTCTTAATGACTAATAAATTGTTGTTAATACTCGAGTTGATACTACAATACCAACTGCAAGTCCATGAATTTGTGGAAAAACTCATGCCATTACATAGGGAACTTTGGAGAGACTTTTCGGTTCTATTGTCCGTGTCTGTCATAAACTGATACCTATGTTTACAAGAAAAATCTTCATGATTAACCTAGTAGATTGTGTGTCTAGGCTTCTAGAGTTGTAAGCTATAGGCTTCTACAGTTGTAAGTTGTACAATTTACCAAGAAGTCTTTTTTGTGTTACCTACTACAAATCAAATCCAGTTACCTAAACAAAAAAAAAAAAAAATTCTTTCCGGCTTCTAAGCATAAAAATCTTGTTTTTTTCAATCGATCTCTTTACATCATATACTAGATTGATTAACTTGTTGTGTTGATGATACTAGCAATCCATTCACAAACAGTGGTGTCATATTTACAATTCACTATTCACATTCTGTCGTATAATTTTTGATTTGGACATATATATATAGTTGAATCGTATTAAAATTATAAAATTTTCAAATTCAAGTTTTTTTGTAATTGATTTTCTTTGATAAAATTTAAAATTGTACATACCAATTCAATACATATGCTTATGAATACATATAAGTGAACAAAATTTAAAGATAAATTAGTTACTTTTTTGCTTTCAAATGATTACAATTAAATTAAATTTAAATTTATACATATCATTTCAATCCATATGCTTATAAATGAAGTCAATAGAAATGAACAAATATCTAGATATTACGTTTTTTCAATAACGACGATTTTTGTAAAAAATGTAAATTTTTAATTTTTAAAGTAAATTTAAAATTTAATATACCCATTTATTTCATATGCTAATAAATCGATAAAAGCGAACAAATAAGATATCATCTTTTAAAATCCATTTTTTATAATAATAATTGATACCAAAAGTGTAATTTTTTTTTTAATATCATTTACTTTTCAATTAATTACAATTTAAATTAAAAAATCATAATCATTTTTTAAAATATATAATTTCGTTTGATATTTTTGATTATTTAATTTTTTTTCTAATTAGTGATCTCTTGAATTTTTTTTGGATAAAATATGAATTTAATAGAAAGGATCTTTTGAATTTGAATTGTTTGTGTCTCATATGTAAGAGTAACAGAAAGTATAAAAAGAAATGTTAACCTTTAACAAATTCGAGCTTTTTTTATAATTGGATTGAAAAATTTTCCAAAACACGCGGGATTAAATTTTTTGATTTAAAAAAAAAGAGATCTGTCCAGATTTCGCGAATCGAACTTAAGTAAGGTTACACTCCCGAAGAACTGAAAATTTAAGAAATTATGAATTCGAAAACCTTCCCCCACCCCCATCCGAAGAACAACAAAAAGTGTATATTTTCAATCGTAGCTGCATGTAGACTGCGATGTGTTATAGTTAGGCCTGACAATCGTGGCGTTTTGTATACTTTTGTGTTTTCGGATACTCAGAACTAAAACTGAAATTGACCCGAGCTAAGTTGCTGCTATTCGTTGTAACATATCATGAAGGAATAATTTAAAAGAAAAAAAAAAGTAGTTGCACGGAAATGGCAGACACATCATAATATAAAAAACGCAAGTATTACCCATGATTCCCCATATTAGAGATTAATATATCATTGTTGATACTGCAAATTCGGAACTTACAGCACAGCTATATGAAGGCACTTAGCATTGGTTCGTCACCGCCATATCAGTGCCGCTTTACTCAGATTATACAAAGCCAAACGATGTTCATTATTTTTTCTTACTAAAGTTAGGCCTTTAAATCATCAAATGTAATTCTCATCAAGAAAAACCTCTCCCTCCTCCAGAAGAACAAAAGGTCTTTTTTTTTTGGTTAAAAAAGGTAGCTGCATATAAACCGTGGATGTGCCATTATGGACTATTGCAAGTTAACTAGCTGCTAGACATTGATTCACTCTCGATCCCAAATAGTTAGAGCCCGACTGGATTAACTTAAAAAATGTTACTTATAACTTAAAGTGCAAATTACTCACTTTAAGTGAAAAGTGATATTTTTAACTTTAAGTTAGGTGTATCTGTTTGGCTAATTTTACTTGAAGTAAATTTAGTTTTAAAAAATTAATTAAAAAGAAAAGAAATTTATATTTTTTACAAATATATGCAAAAAATATAATACGAGTGAAAAGGTGACTCAAATATATAAAAATTGATATGAGAAAAAAATAAGTTGAAGAAAAGTACCTCCAAGCTTCTTAAATTTTTTGAACTAAAACTAACTTTAAGTTAAAAATTTTAAGGTTAGACAAACACGTTAAAATCACTTTAAGTAGATAAAAAAAATTTAAGGGGGGCCAAACGGGCTCTTAATGACTAATAAATTGTTGTTAATACTCGAGTTGATACTACAATACCAACTGCAAGTCCATGAATTTGTGGAAAAACTCATGCCATTACATAGGGAACTTTGGAGAGACTTTTCGGTTCTATTGTCCGTGTCTGTCATAAACTGATACCTATGTTTACAAGAAAAATCTTCATGATTAACCTAGTAGATTGTGTGTCTAGGCTTCTAGAGTTGTAAGCTATAGGCTTCTACAGTTGTAAGTTGTACAATTTACCAAGAAGTCTTTCTTGTGTTACCTACTACAAATCAAATCCAGTTACCTAAACAAAAAAAAAAAAAATTCTTTCCGGCTTCTAAGCATAAAAATCTTGTTTTTTTCAATCGATCTCTTTACATCATATACTAGATTGATTAACTTGTTGTGTTGATAGTACTAGCAATCCATTCACAAACAGTGGTGTCATATTTACAATTCACTATTCACATTCTGTCGTATAATTTTTGATTTGGACATATATATATAGTTGAATCGTATTAAAATTATAAAATTTTCAAATTCAAGTTTTTTTGTAATTGATTTTCTTTGATAAAATTTAAAATTGTACATACCAATTCAATACATATGCTTATGAATACATATAAGTGAACAAAATTTAAAGATAAATTAGTTACTTTTTTGCTTTCAAATGATTACAATTAAATTAAATTTAAATTTATACATATCATTTCAATCCATATGCTTATAAATGAAGTCAATAGAAATGAACAAATATCTAGATATTACGTTTTTTCAATAACGACGATTTTTGTAAAAAATGTAAATTTTTAATTTTTAAAGTAAATTTAAAATTTAATATACCCATTTATTTCATATGCTAATAAATCGATAAAAGCGAACAAATAAGATATCATCTTTTAAAATCCATTTTTTATAATAATAATTGATACCAAAAGTGTAATTTTTTTTTAATATCATTTACTTTTCAATTAATTACAATTTAAATTAAAAAATCATAATCATTTTTTAAAATATATAATTTTGTTTGATATTTTTGATTATTTAATTTTTTTTCTAATTAGTGATCTCTTGAATTTTTTTGGATAAAATATGAATTTAATAGAAAGGATCTTTTGAATTTGAATTGTTTGTGTCTCATATGTAAGAGTAACAGAAAGTATAAAAAGAAATGTTAACCTTTAACAAATTCGAGCTTTTTTTATAATTGGATTGAAAAATTTTCCAAAACACGCGGGATTAAATTTTTTGATTTAAAAAAAAAGAGATCTGTCCAGATTTCGCGAATCGAACTTAAGTAAGGTTACACTCCCGAAGAACTGAAAATTTAAGAAATTAAGAATTCGAAAACCTTCCCCCACCCCCATCCGAAGAACAACAAAAAGAGTATATTTTCAATCGTAGCTGCATGTAGACTGCGATGTGTTATAGTTAGGCCTGACAATCGTGGCGTTTTGTATACTTTTGTGTTTTCGGATACTCAGAACTAAAACTGAAATTGACCCGAGCTAAGTTGCTGCTATTCGTTGTAACATATCATGAAGGAATAATTTAAAAGAAAAAAAAAAGTAGTTGCACGGAATTGGCAGACACATCATAATGTAAAAAACGCAAGTATTACCCATTATTCCCCATATTGGAGATTAATATATCATTGTTGATACTGCAAATTCGGAACTTACAGCACAGCTATATGAAGGCACTTAGCATTGGTTCGTCACCGCCATATCAGTGCCGCTTTACTCAGATTATACAAAGCCAAACGATATTCACTATTTTTTCTTAATAAAGTTAGGCCTTTAAATCATCAAATGTAATTCTCATCAAGAAAAACCTCTCCCTCCTCCAGAAGAACAAAAGGTCTTTTTTTTTTGTTCAAAAAGGTAGCTGCATATAAACCATGGATGTGCCATTATGGACTGTTGCAAGTTAACTAGCTGCTAGACATTGATTCACTCTCGATCCCAAATAGTTAGAGCCCGTCTTGCTTGACTTAAAAAATGTTACTTATAACTTAAAGTGAAAATTACTCACTTTAAGTGAAAAGTGATATTTTTAACTTTAAGTTAGCTGTATCTGTTTGGCTAATTTTACTTGAAGTAAATTTAGTTTTAAAAAATTAATTAAAAAGAAAAGAAATTTATATTTTTTACAAATATATGCAAAAAGTATAATACGAGTGAAAAGGTGACTCAAATATATAAAAATTGATATGAGAAAAAAATAAGTTGAAGAAAAGTACCTCTAAGCTACTTAAATTTTTTGAACTAAAACTAACTTTAAGTTAAAAATTTTAAGGTTAGACAAACACGTTAAAATCACTTTAAGTAGATAAAAAAAATTTAAGGGGGGCCAAACGGGCTCTTAATGACTAATAAATTGTTGTTAATACTCGAGTTGATACTACAATACCAACTGCAAGTCCATGAATTTGTGGAAAAACTCTTGCCATTACATAGGGAACTTTGGAGAGACTTTTCGGTTCTATTGTCCGTGTCTGTCATAAACTGATACCCATGTTTACAAGAAAAATCTTCATGATTAACCTACTAGATTGTGTGTCTAGGCTTCTAGAGTTGTAAGCTATAGGCTTCTACAGTTGTAAGTTGTACAATTTACCAAGAAGTCTTTCTTGTGTTACCTACTACAAATCAAATCCAGTTACCTAAACAAAAAAAAAAAATCTTTCCGACTTCTAAGCATAAAAATCTTGTTTTTTTCAATCGATCTCTTTACATCATATACTAGATTGATTAACTTGTTGTGTTGATAGTACTAGCAATCCATTCACAAACAGTGGTGTCATATTTACAATTCACTATTCACATTCTGTCGTATAATTTTTGATTTGGACATATATATATGGTTGAATCGTATTAAAATTATAAAATTTTCAAATTCAAGTTTTTTTGTAATTGATTTTCTTTGATAAAATTTAAAATTGTACATACCAATTCAATACATATGCTTATGAATACATATAAGTGAACAAAATTTAAAGATAAATTAGTTACTTTTTTGCTTTCGAATGATTACAATTAAATTAAATTTAAATTTATACATATCATTTCAATCCATATGCTTATAAATGAAGTCGATACAAATGAACAAATATCTAGATATTACGTTTTTTCAATAACGATGATTTTTGTAAAAAATGTAAATTTTTAATTTTTAAAGTAAATTTAAAATTTAATATACCCATTTATTTCATATGCTAATAAATCGATAAAAGCGAACAAATAAGATATCATCTTTTAAAATCCATTTTTTATAATAATAATTGATACCAAAAGTGTAATTTTTTTTAATATCATTTACTTTTCAATTAATTACAATTTAAATTAAAAAATCATAATCATTTTTTAAAATATATAATTTTGTTTGATATTTTTGATTATTTAATTTTTTTTCCAATTAGTGATCTCTTGAATTTTTTTGGATAAAAGATGAATTTAATAGAAAGGATCTTTTGAATTTGAATTGTTTGTGTCTCATATGTAAGAGTAACAGAAAGTATAAAAAGAAATGTTAACCTTTAACAAATTCGAGCTTTTTTTATAATTGGATTGAAAATTTTTCCAAATCACGCGGGATTAAATTTTTTGATTTTAAAAAAAAAAAGAGATCTGTCCAGATTTCGCGAATCGAACTTAAGTAAGGTTACACTCCCGAAGAAATGAAAATTTAAGAAATTAAGAATTCGAAAACCTTCCCCCACCCCCATCCCAAGAACAACAAATAGAGTATATTTTCAATCGCAGCTGCATGTAGACTGCGATGTGTTATAGTTAGGCCTGACAATCGTGGCGTTTTGTATACTTTTGTGTTTTCGGATACTCAGAACTAAAACTGAAATTGACCCGAGCTAAGTTGCTGCTATTCGTTGTAGCATATCATGAAGGAATAATTTAAAAGAAAAAAAAAAGTAGTTGCACGGAAATGGCAGACACATCATAATGTAAAAAATGCAAGTATTACCCATGATTCCCCATACTAGAGATTAATATATCATTGTTGATACTGCAAATTCGGAACTTATAGCACAGCTATATGAAGGCACTTAGCATTGGTTCGTCACCGCCATATCAGTCCCGCTTTACTCAGATTATACAAAGCCAAACGATGTTCACTATTTTTCCTTACTAAAGTTAAGCCTTTAAATCATCAAATGTAATTCTCATCAAGAAAAGCATCTCTCTCCCCCAGAAGAACAAAAGGTCTTTTTTTTTTTGGTTCAAAAAGGTAGCTGCATATAAACCGTGGATGTGCCATTATGGACTATTGCAAGTTAACTAGCTGCTAGACATTGATTCACTCTCGATCCCAAATAGTTAGAGCCAGTCTGGCTTAACTTAAAAAATGTTACTTATAACTTAAATTGCAAATTACTCATTTTAAGTGAAAAGTGATATTTTTAACTTTAAGTTAGGTGTATCTGTTTGGCTAATTTTACTTGAAGTAAATTTAGTTTTAAAAAATTAATTAAAAAGAAAAGAAATTTATAGTTTTTACAAATATATGCAAAAAATATAATACGAGTTAAAAGGTGACTCAAATATATAAAAATTGATATGAGAAAAAAATAAGTTGAAGAAAAGTACCTCCAAGCTACTTAAATTTTTTGAACTAAAACTAACTTTAAGTTAAAAATTTTAAGGTTAGACAAACACGTTAAAATCACTTTAAGTAGATAAAAAAAAATTTAAGGGGGCCAAACGGGCTCTTAATGACTAATAAATTGTTGTTAATACTCGAGTTGATACTACAATACCAACTGCAAGTCCATGAATTTGTGGAAAAACTCATTCCATTACATAGGGAACTTTGGAGAGACTTTTCGGTTCTATTGTCCGTGTCTGTCATAAACTGATACCTATTTTTACAAGAAAAATCTTCATGATTAACCTAGTAGATTGTGTGTCTAGGCTTCTAGAGTTGTAAGCTATAGGCTTCTACAGTTGTAAGTTGTACAATTTACCAAGCAGTCTTTCTTGTGTTACCTACTACAAATCAAATCCGGTTACCTAAACAAAAAAAAATAATTCTTTCCGACTTCTAAGCATAAAAATCTTGTTTTTTTCAATCGATCTCTTTACATCATATACTAGATTGATTAACTTGTTGTGTTGATAGTACTAGCAATCCATTCACAAACAGTGGTGTCATATTTACAATTCACTATTCACATTCTGTCGTATAATTTTTGATTTGGACATATATATATGGTTGAATCGTATTAAAATTATAAAATTTTCAAATTCAAGTTTTTTTGTAATTGATTTTCTTTGATAAAATTTAAAATTGTACATACCAATTCAATACATATGCTTATGAATACATATAATTGAACAAAATTTAAAGATAAATTAGTTACTTTTTTGCTTTCGAATGATTACAATTAAATTAAATTAGATTTATACATATCATTTCAATCCATATGCTTATAAATGAAGTCGATACAAATGAAGAAATATCTAGATATTACGTTTTTTCAATACCGATGATTTTTGTAAAAAATGTAAATTTTTAATTTTTAAAGTAACTTTAAAATTTAATATACCCATTTATTTCATATGCTAATAAATCGATAAAAGCGAACAAATAAGATATCATCTTTTAAAATCCATTTTTTATAATAATAATTGATACCAAAAGTGTATTTTTTTTTAATAACATTTACTTTTCAATTAATTACAATTTAAATTAAAAAATCATAATCATTTTTTAAAATATATAATTTCGTTTGATATTTTTGATTATTGAATTTTTTTTCTAATTAGTGATCTCTTGAATTTTTTTGGAAAAAATATGAATTTAATAGAAAGGATCTTTTGAATTTGAATTGTTTGTGTCTCATATGTAAGAGTAACAGAAAGTATAAAAGAAATGTTAACCTTTAACAAATTCGAGCTTTTTTTACAATTGGATTGAAAATTTTTCCAAATCACGCGGGATTAAATATTTCGATTTAAAAAAAAAAAAAAAAGATCTGTCCAGATTTCGCGAATCGAACTTAAGTAAGGTTACACTCCCGAAGAACTGAAAATTTAAGAAATTAAGAATTCGAAAACCTTCCCCTACCCCCATCCCAAGAACAACAAAAAGAGTATATTTTCAATCGTAGCTGCATGTAGACTGCGATGTGTTATAGTTAGGCCTGACAATCGTGGCGTTTTGTATACTTTTGTGTTTTCGGATACTCAGAACTAAAACTGAAATTGACCCGAGCTAAGTTGCTGCTATACGTTGTAGCATATCATGAAGGAATAATTTAAAAGAAAAAAAAGTAGTTGCACGGAAATGGCAGACACATCATAATGTAAAAAACGCAAGTATTACCCATGATTCCCCATATTAGAGATTAATATATCATTGTTGATACTTCAAATTCGGAACTTACAGCACAGCTATATGAAGGCACTTAGCACTGGTTCGTCACGCCATATCAGTGCCGCTTTACTCAGATTATACAAAGCCAAACGATGTTCACTATTTTTTCTTACTAAAGTTAGGCCTTTAAATCATCAAATGTAAATCTCATCAAGAAAAATCTCTCCCTCCTCCAGAAGAACAAAAGGTCTTTTTTTATTTTTTGGTTCAAAAAGGTAGCTCCATATAGACCGTGGATGTGCCATTATGGACTATTGCAAGTTAACTAGCTGCTAGACATTGATTCACTCTCGATCCCAAATAGTTAGAGCCCGTCTGGCTTAACTTAAAAAATGTTACTTATAACTTAAAGTGCAAATTACTCAATTTAAGTGAAAAGTGATATTTTTAACTTTAAGTTAGGTGTATCTGTTTGGCTAATTTTACTTGAAGAAAATTTAGTTTTAAAAAATTAATTAAAAAGAAAATAAATTTATATTTTTTACAAATATATGCATAAAATATAATACGAGTTAAAAGGTGACTCAAATATATAAAAATTGATATGAGAAAAAAATAAGTTGAAGAAAAGTACCTCCAAGCTACTTAAATTTTTTGAACTAAAACTAACTTTAAGTTAAAAATTTTAAGGTTAGACAAACACGTTAAAATCACTTTAAGTAGATAAAAAAATTTAAGGGGGGCCAAACGGGCTCTTAATGACTAATAAATTGTTGTTAATACTCGAGTTGATACTACAATACCAACTGCAAGTCCATGAATTTGTGGAAAAACTCTTGCCATTACATAGGGAACTTTGGAGAGACTTTTCGGTTCTATTGTCCGTGTATGTCATAAACTGATACCTATGTTTACAAGAAAAATCTTCATGATTAACCTAGTAGATTGTGTGTCTAGGCTTCTAGAGTTGTAAGCTATAGGCTTCTACAGTTGTAAGTTGTACAATTTACCAAGAAGTCTTTCTTGTGTTACCTACTACAAATCAAATCGAGTTACCTAAACAAAAAAATAATAATAATAATAAATTCTTTCCGGCTTCTAAGCATAAAAATCTTGTTTTTTTTCAATCGATCTCTTTACATCATATACTAGATTGATTAACTTGTTGTGTTGATAGTACTAGCAATCCATTCACAAACAGTGGTGTCATATTTACAATTCACTATTCATATTCTGTCGTATAATTTTTGATTTGGACATATATATATGGTTGAATCGTATTAAAATTATAAAATTTTCAAATTCAAGTTTTTTTGTAATTGATTTTCTTTGATAAAATTTAAATTGTACATACCAATTCAATACATATGTTTATGAATACATATAAGTGAACAAAATTTAAAGATAAATTAGTTACTTTTTTGCTTTCGAATGATTACAATTAAATTAAATTTAAATTTATACATATCATTTCAATCCATATGCTTATAAATGAAGTCGATACAAATGAACAAATATCTAGATATTACGTTTTTTCAATAACGATGATTTTTGTAAAAAATGTAAATTTTAATTTTAAAGTAAATTTAAAATTTAATATACCCATTTATTTCATATGCTAATAAATCGATAAAAGCGAACAAATAAGATATCATCTTTTAAAATCCATTTTTTATAATAATAATTGATACCAAAAGTGTAAAATTTTTTTAATATCATTTACTTTTCAATTAATTACAATTTAAATTAAAAAATCATAATCATTTTTTAAAATATATAATTTCGTTTGATATTTTTGATTATTTAATTTTTTTTCTAATTAGTGATCTCTTGAATTTTTTTGGAAAAAATATGAATTTAATAGAAAGGATCTTTTGAATTTGAATTGTTTGTGTCTCATATGTAAGAGTAACAGAAAGTATAAAAAAAAATGTTAACATTTAACAAATTCGAGCTTTTTTTACAATTGGATTGAAAATTTTTCCAAATCACGCGGGATTAAATATTTCGATTTAAAAAAAAAAGATCTGTCCAGATTTCGCGAATCGAACTTAAGTAAGGTTACACTCCCGAAGAACTGAAAATTTAAGAAATTAAGAATTCGAAAACATTCCCCCACCCCCATCCCAAGAACAACAAAAAGAGTATATTTTCAATCGTAGCTGCATGTAGACTGCGATGTGTTATAGTTAGGCCTGACAATCGTGGCGTTTTGTATACTTTTGTGGAAATTGACCCGAGCTAAGTTGCTGCTATTCGTTGTAGCATATCACGAAGGAATAATTTAAAAGAAAAAAAAAGTAGTTGCACGGAAATGGCAGACACATCATAATGTAAAAAACGAAAGTATTACCCATGATTCCCCATATTAGAGATTAATATATCATTGTTGATACTGCAAATTCGGAACTTACAGCACAGCTATATGAAGGCACTTAGCATTGGTTCGTCACCGCCATATCAGTGCCGCTTTACTCAGATTATACAAAGCCAAACGATGTTCACTATTTTTTCTTACTAAAGTTAGGCCTTTAAATCATCAAATGTAATTCTCATCAAGAAAAACCTCTCCCTCCTCCAGAAGAACAAAAGGTCTTTTTTTTTTGGTTCAAAAAGGTAGCTGCATATAAACCGTGGATGTGCCATTATGGACTATTGCAAGTTAACTAGCTGCTAGACATTGATTCACTCTCGATCCCAAATAGTTAGAGCCCGTCTGGCTTAACTTAAAAAATGTTACTTATAACTTAAAGTGCAAATTACTCACTTTAAGTGAAAAGTTATATTTTTAACTTTAAGTTAGGTGTATCTGTTTGGTTAATTTTAATTGAAGTAAATTTAGTTTTAAAAAATTAATTAAAAAGAAAAGAAATTTATATTTTTTACAAATATATGCAAAAAATATAATACGAGTGAAAAGGTGACTCAAATATATAAAAATTGATATGAGAAAAAAATTAGTTGAAGAAAAGTACCTCCAAGCTACTTAAATTTTTTGAACTAAAATTAACTTTAAATTAAAAATTTTAAGGTTAGACAAACACGTTAAAATCACTTTAAGTAGATAAAAAAAATTGAAGGGGGGCCAAACGGGCTCTTAATGACTAATAAATTGTTGTTAATACTCGAGTTGATACTACAATACCAACTGCAAGTCCATGAATTTGTGGAAAAACTCATGCCATTACATAGGGAACTTTGGAGAGACTTTTCGGTTCTATTGTCCGTGTCTGTCATAAACTGATACCTATGTTTACATAAACTGATTCCTATGTTTACAAGAAAAATCTTCATGATTAACCTAGTAGATTGTGTGTCTAGGCTTCTAGAGTTGTAAGCTATAGGCTTCTACAGTTGTAAGTTGTACAATTTACCAAGAAGTCTTTCTTGTGTTACCTACTACAAATCAAATCCAGTTACCTAAACAAAAAAAAAAAAAAATCTTTCAGGCTTCTAAGCATAAAAATCTTGTTTTTTTCAATCGATCTCTTTACATCATATACTAGATTGATTAACTTGTTGTGTTGATAGTACTAGCAATCCATTCACAAACAGTGGTGTCATATTTACAATTCACTATTCATATTCTGTCGTATAATTTTTGATTTGGACATATATATATGGTTGAATCGTATTAAAATTATAAAATTTTCAAATTCAAGTTTTTTTGTAATTGATTTTCTTTGATAAAATTTAAAATTGTGCATACCAATTCAATACATATGCTTATGAATACATATAAGTGAACAAAATTTAAAGATAAATTAGTTACTTTTTTGCTTTCGAATGATTACAATTAAATTAAAATTAAATTTATACATATCATTTCAATCCATATGCTTATAAATGAAGTCGATACAGATGAACAAATATCTAGATATTACGTTTTTTCAATAACGATGATTTTTGTAAAAAATGTAAACTTTTAATTTTTAAAGTAAATTTAAAATTTAATATACCCATTTATTTCAAATGCTAATAAATCGATAAAAGCGAACAAATAAGATATCATCTTTTAAAATCCATTTTTTATAATAATAATTGATACCAAAAGTGTAATTTTTTTTTAATATCATTTACTTTTTAATTAATTACCATTTAAATTAAAAAATCATAATCATTTTTTAAAATATATAATTTCGTTTGATATTTTTGATTATTTAATTTTTTTCTAATTAGTGATCTCTTGAATTTTTTTGGATAAAATATGAATTTAATAGAAAGGAGCTTTTGAATTTGAATTGTTTGTGTCTCATATGTAAGAGTAACAGAAAGTATAAAAAGAAATGTTAACCTTTAACAAATTCGAGCTTTTTTTATAATTGGATTGAAAAATTTTCCAAATCACGCGGGATTAAATTTTTTGATTTTAAAAAAAAAAAGAGATCTATCCAGATTTCGCGAATTGAACTTAAGTAAGGTTACACTCCCGAAGAACTGAAAATTTAAGAAATTAAAAATTCGAAAACCTTCCCCCACCCCCATCCCAAGAACAACAAAAAGAGTATATCTTCAATCGTAGCTGCATGTAGACTGCGATGTGTTATAGTTAGGCCTGACAATCGTGGCGGTTTGTATACTTTTGTGTTTTCGGATACTCAGAACTAAAACTGAAATTGACCCGAGCTAAGTTGCTGCTATTCGTTGTAGCATATCATGAAGGAATAATTTAAAAGAAAAAAAAAAGTAGTTGCACGGAAATGGCAGACACATCATAATGTAAAAAACGCAAGTATTACCCATGATTCCCCATATTAGAGATTAATATATCATTGTTGATACTGCAAATTCGGAACTTACAGCACAGCTATATGAAGGCACTTAGCATTGGTTCGTCACCGCCATATCAGTGCCGCTTTACTCAGATTATACAAAGCCAAACGATGTTCACTATTTTTTCTTACTAAAGTTAGGCCTTTAAATCATCAAATGTAATTCTCATCAAGAAAAACCTCTCCCTCCTCCAGAAGAACAAAAGGTCTTTTTTTTTTTGGTTCAAAAAGGTAGCTGCATATAAACCGTGGATGTGCCATTATGGACTATTGCAAGTTAACTAGCTGCTAGACATTGATTCACTCTCGATCCCAAATAGTTAGAGCCCGTCTGGCTTAACTTAAAAAATATTACTTATAACTTAAAGTGCAAATTACTCACTTTAAGTGAAAAGTGATATTTTTAACTTTAAGTTAGGTGTATCTGTTTGGCTAATTTTACTTGAAGTAAATTTAGTTTTAAAAAATTAATTAAAAAGAAAAGAAATTTATATTTTTCACAAATATATGCAAAAAATATAATACGAGTTAAAAGGTGACTCAAATATATAAAAATTGATATGAGAAAAAAATAAGTTGCAGAAAAGTACCTACAAGCTACTTAAATTTTTTGAACTAAAACTAACTTTAAGTTAAAAATTTTAAGGTTAGACAAACACGTTAAAATCACTTTAAGTAGATAAAAAAAAAATTAAGGGGGGCCAAACGGGCTCTTAATGACTAATAAATTGTTGTTAATACTTGAGTTGATACTACAATACCAACTGCAAGTCCATGAATTTGTGGAAAAACTCATGCCATTACATAGGGAACTTTGGAGGGACTTTTCGGTTCTATTGTCCGTGTCTGTCATAAACTGATACCTATGTTTACAAGAAAAATCTTCATGATTAACCTAGTAGATTGTGTGTCTAGGCTTCTAGAGTTGTAAGCTATAGGCTTCTACAGTTGTAAGTTGTACAATTTACCAAGAAGTCTTTCTTGTGTTACCTACTACAAATCAAATCCAGTTACCTAAACAAAAAAAAAATATCCTTCCCGACTTCTTAGCATAAAAATCTTGTTTTTCAATCGATCTCTTTACATCATATACTAGATTGATTAACTTGTTGTGTTGATAGTACTAGCAATCCATTCACAAACAGTGGTGTCATATTTACAATTCACTATTCACATTCTGTCGTATAATTTTTGATTTGGACATATATATATGGTTGAATCGTATTAAAATTATAAAATTATAAAATTCAAGTTTTTTTGTAATTGATTTTCTTTGATAAAATTTAAAATTGTACATACCAATTCAATACATATGCTTATGAATACATATAAGTGAACAAAATTTAAAGATAAATTAGTTACTTTTTTGCTTTCGAATGATTACAATTAAATTAAATTTAAATTTATACATATCATTTCAATCCATATGCTTATAAATGAAGTCAATAGAAATGAACAAATATCTAGATATTACGTTTTTTCAATAACGATGATTTTTGTAAAAAATGTAAATTTTTAATTTTTAAAGTAAATTTAAAATTTAATATACCCATTTATTTCATATGCTAATAAATCGATAAAAGCGAACAAATAAGATATCATCTTTTAAAATCCATTTTTTATAATAATAATTGATACCAAAAGTGTAATTTTTTTTTTAATATCATTTACTTTTCAATTAATTACATTTAAATTAAAAAATCATAATCATTTTTTAAAATATATAATTTCGTTTGATATTTTTGATTATTTAATTTTTTTTCTAATTAGTGATCTCTTGAATTTTTTTGGATAAAATATGAATTTAATAGAAATGATCTTTTGAATTTGAATTGTTTGTGTCTCATATGTAAGAGTAACAGAAAGTATAAAAAGAAATGTTAACCTTTAACAAATTCGAGCTTTTTTATAATTGGATTGAAAAATTTTCCAAAACACGCGGGATTAAATTTTTTGATTAAAAAAAAAAAGAGATCTGTCCAGATTTCGCGAATCGAACTTAAGTAAGGTTACACTCCCGAAGAACTGAAAATTTAAGAAATTAAGAATTCGAAAACCTTCCCCCACCCCCATCCGAAGAACAACAAAAAGAGTATATTTTCAATCGTAGCTGCATGTAGACTGCGATGTGTTATAGTTAGGCCTGACAATCGTGGCGTTTTGTATACTTTTGTGTTTTCGGATACTCAGAACTAAAACTGAAATTGACCCGAGCTAAGTTGCTGCTATTCGTTGTAACATATCATGAAGGAATAATTTAAAAGAAAAAAAAAGTAGTTGCACGGAAATGGCAGACACATCATAATGTAAAAAACGCAAGTATTACCCATTATTCCCCATATTGGAGATTAATATATCATTGTTGATACTGCAAATTCGGAACTTACAGCACAGCTATATGAAGGCACTTAGCATTGGTTCGTCACCGCCATATCAGTGCCGCTTTACTCAGATTATACAAAGCCAAACGATATTCACTATTTTTTCTTAATAAAGTTAGGCCTTTAAATCATCAAATGTAATTCTCATCAAGAAAAACCTCTCCCTCCTCCAGAAGAACAAAAGGTCTTTTTTTTTTGTTCAAAAAGGTAGCTGCATATAAACCGTGGATGTGCCATTATGGACTGTTGCAAGTTAACTAGCTGCTAGACATTGATTCACTCTCGATCCCAAATAGTTAGAGCCCGTCTGGCTTGACTTAAAAAATGTTACTTATAACTTAAAGTACAAATTACTCACTTTAAGTGAAAAGTGATATTTTTAACTTTAAGTTAGGTGTATCTGTTTGGCTAATTTTACTTGAAGTAAATTTAGTTTTAAAAAATTAATTAAAAAGAAAAGAAATTTATATTTTTTACAAATATATGCAAAAAGTATAATACGAGTGAAAAGGTGACTCAAATATATAAAAATTGATATGAGAAAAAAATAAGTTGAAGAAAAGTACCTCTAAGCTACTTAAATTTTTTGAACTAAAACTAACTTTAAGTTAAAAATTTTAAGGTTAGACAAACACGTTAAAATCACTTTAAGTAGATAAAAAAAATTTAAGGGGGGCCAAACGGGCTCTTAATGACTAATAAATTGTTGTTAATACTCGAGTTGATACTACAATACCAACTGCAAGTCCATGAATTTGTGGAAAAACTCTTGCCATTACATAGGGAACTTTGGAGAGACTTTTCGGTTCTATTGTCCGTGTCTGTCATAAACTGATACCCATGTTTACAAGAAAAATCTTCATGATTAACCTAGTAGATTGTGTGTCTAGGCTTCTAGAGTTGTAAGCTATAGGCTTCTACAGTTGTAAGTTGTACAATTTACCAAGAAGTCTTTCTTGTGTTACCTACTACAAATCAAATCCAGTTACCTAAACAAAAAAAAAAAAAAAATCTTTCCGGCTTCTAAGCATAAAAATCTTGTTTTTTTCAATCGATCTCTTTACATCATATACTAGATTGATTAACTTGTTGTGTTGATAGTACTAGCAATCCATTCACAAACAGTGGTGTCATATTTACAATTCACTATTCACATTCTGTCGTATAATTTTTGATTTGGACATATATATATGGTTGAATCGTATTAAAATTATAAAATTTTCAAATTCAAGTTTTTTTGTAATTGATTTTCTTTGATAAAATTTAAAATTGTACATACCAATTCAATACATATGCTTATGAATACATATAAGTGAACAAAATTTAAAGATAAATTAGTTACTTTTTTGCTTTCGAATGATTACAATTAAATTAAATTTAAATTTATACATATCATTTCAATCCATATGCTTATAAATGAAGTCGATACAAATGAACAAATATCTAGATATTACGTTTTTTCAATAACGATGATTTTTGTAAAAAATGTAAATTTTTAATTTTTAAAGTAAATTTAAAATTTAATATACCCATTTATTTCATATGCTAATAAATCGATAAAAGCGAACAAATAAGATATCATCTTTTAAAATCCATTTTTTATAATAATAATTGATACCAAAAGTGTAATTTTTTTTTAATATCATTTACTTTTCAATTAATTACAATTTAAATTAAAAAATCATAATCATTTTTTAAAATATATAATTTTGTTTGATATTTTTGATTATTTAATTTTTTTTCCAATTAGTGATCTCTTGAATTTTTTTGGATAAAAGATGAATTTAATAGAAAGGATCTTTTGAATTTGAATTGTTTGTGTCTCATATGTAAGAGTAACAGAAAGTATAAAAAGAAATGTTAACCTATAACAAATTCGAGCTTTTTTATAATTGGATTGAAAAATTTTCCAAATCACGCGGGATTAAATTTTTTGATTTAAAAAAAAAAAAGATCTGTCCAGATTTCGCGAATCGAACTTAAGTAAGGTTACACTCCCGAAGAACTGAAAATTTAAGAAATTAAGAATTCGAAAACCTTCCCCCACCCCCATCCGAAGAACAACAAAAAGAGAATATTTTCAATCGCAGCTGCATGTAGACTGCGATGTGTTATAGTTAGGCCTGACAATCGTGGCGTTTTGTATACTTTTGTGTTTTCGGATACTCAGAACTAAAACTGAAATTGACCCGAGCTAAGTTGCTGCTATTCGTTGTAGCATATCATGAAGGAATAATTTAAAAGAAAAAAAAAGTAGTTGCACGGAAATGGGAGACACATCATAATGTAAAAAACGCAAGTATTACCCAGGATTCCCTATATTAGAGATTAATATATCATTGTTGATACTGCAAATTCGGAACTTACAGCACAGCTATATGAAGGCACTTAGCATTGGTTCGTCACCGCCATATCAGTCCCGCTTTACTCAGATTATACAAAGCCAAACGATGTTCACTATTTTTCCTTACTAAAGTTAGGCCTTTAAATCATCAAATGTAATTCTCATCAAGAAAAGCCTCTCCCTCCCCCAGAAGAACAAAAGGTCTTTTTTTTTTTGGTTCAAAAAGGTAGCTGCATATAAACCGTGGATGTGCCATTATGGACTATTGCAAGTTAACTAGCTGCTAGACATTGATTCACTCTCGATCCCAAATAGTTAGAGCCCGTCTGGCTTAACTTAAAAAATGTTACTTATAACTTAAATTGCAAATTACTCATTTTAAATGAAAAGTGATATTTTTAACTTTAAGTTAGGTGTATCTGTTTGGCTAATTTTACTTGAAGTAAATTTAGTTTTAAAAAATTAATTAAAAAGAAAAGAAATTTATAGTTTTTACAAATATATGCAAAAAATATAATACGAGTTAAAAGGTGACTCAAATATATAAAAATTGATATGAGAAAAAAATAAGTTGAAGAAAAGTACCTCCAAGCTACTTAAATTTTTTGAACTAAAACTAACTTTAAGTTAAAAATTTTAAGGTTAGACAAACACGTTAAAATCACTTTAAGTAGATAAAAAAAAATTTAAGGGGGCCAAACGGGCTCTTAATGACTAATAAATTGTTGTTAATACTCGAGTTGATACTACAATACCAACTGCAAGTCCATGAATTTGTGGAAAAACTCATTCCATTACATAGGGAACTTTGGAGAGACTTTTCGGTTCTATTGTCCATGTCTGTCATAAACTGATACCTATTTTTACAAGAAAAATCTTCATGATTAACCTAGTAGATTGTGTGTCTAGGCTTCTAGAGTTGTAAGCTATAGGCTTCTACAGTTGTAAGTTGTACAATTTACCAAGCAGTCTTTCTTGTGTTACCTACTACAAATCAAATCCGGTTACCTAAACAAAAAAAAAAATTTCTTTCCGACTTCTAAGCATAAAAATCTTGTTTTTTTCCATCGATCTCTTTACATCATATACTAGATTGATTAACTTGTTGTGTTGATAGTACTAGCAATCCATTCACAAACAGTGGTGTCATATTTACAATTCAATATTCACATTCTGTCGTATAATTTTTGATTTGGACATATATATATGGTTGAATCGTATTAAAATTATAAAATTTTCAAATTCAAGTTTTTTTGTAATTGATTTTCTTTGATAAAATTTAAAATTGTACATACCAATTCAATACATATGCTTATGAATACATATAAGTGAACAAAATTTAAAGATAAATTAGTTACTTTTTTGCTTTCGAATGATTACAATTAAATTAAATTAGATTTATACATATCATTTCAATCCATATGCTTATAAATGAAGTCGATACAAATGAAGAAATATCTAGATATTACGTTTTTTCAATAACGATGATTTTTGTAAAAAATGTAAATTTTTAATTTTTAAAGTAACTTTAAAATTTAATATACCCATTTATTTCATATGCTAATAAATCGATAAAAGCGAACAAATAAGATATCATCTTTTAAAATCCATTTTTTATAATAATAATTGATACCAAAAGTGTATTTTTTTTAATATCATTTACTTTTCAACTAATTACAATTTAAATTAAAAAATCATAATCATTTTTTAAAATATATAATTTCGTTTGATATTTTTGATTATTGAATTTTTTTTCTAATTAGTGATCTCTTGAATTTTTTTGGAAAAAATATGAATTTAATAGAAAGGATCTTTTGAATTTGAATTGTTTGTGTCTCATATGTAAGAGTAACAGAAAGTATAAAAGAAATGTTAACCTTTAACAAATTCGAGCTTTTTTTACAATTGGATTGAAAATTTTTCCAAATCACGCGGGATTAAATATTTCGATTTAAAAAAAAAAAAAAAAAGATCTGTCCAGATTTCGCGAATCGAACTTAAGTAAGGTTACACTCCCGAAGAACTGAAAATTTAAGAAATTAAGAATTCGAAAACCTTCCTCTACCCCCATCCCAAGAACAACAAAAAGAGTATATTTTCAATCGTAGCTGCATGTAGACTGCGATGTGTTATAGTTAGGCGTGACAATCGTGGCGTTTTGTATACTTTTGTGTTTTCGGATACTCAGAACTAAAACTGAAATTGACCCGAGCTAAGTTGCTGCTATACGTTGTAGCATATCATGAAGGAATAATTTAAAAGAAAAAAAAGTAGTTGCACGGAAATGGCAGACACATCATAATGTAAAAAACGCAAGTATTACCCATGATTCCCCATATTAGAGATTAATATATCATTGTTGATACTTCAAATTCGGAACTTACAGCACAGCTATATGAAGGCACTTAGCACTGGTTCGTCACGCCATATCAGTGCCGCTTTACTCAGATTATACAAAGCCAAACGATGTTCACTATTTTTTCTTACTAAAGTTAGGCCTTTAAATCATCAAATGTAAATCTCATCAAGAAAAATCTCTCCCTCCTCCAGAAGAACAAAAGGTCTTTTTTTATTTTTTGGTTCAAAAAGGTAGCTGCATATAGACCGTGGATGTGCCATTATGGACTATTGCAAGTTAACTAGCTGCTAGACATTGATTCACTCTCGATCCCAAATAGTTAGAGCCCGTCTGGCTTAACTTAAAAAATGTTACTTATAACTTAAAGTGCAAATTACTCAATTTAAGTGAAAAGTGATATTTTTAACTTTAAGTTAGGTGTATCTGTTTGGCTAATTTTACTTGAAGAAAATTTAGTTTTAAAAAATTAATTAAAAAGAAAAGAAATTTATATTTTTTACAAATATATGCATAAAATATAATACGAGTTAAAAGGTGACTCAAATATATAAAAATTGATATGAGAAAAAAATAAGTTGAAGAAAAGTACCTCCAAGCTACTTAAATTTTTTGAACTAAAACTAACTTTAAGTTAAAAATTTTAAGGTTAGACAAACACGTTAAAATCACTTTAAGTAGATAAAAAAAATTTAAGGTGGGCCAAACGGGCTCTTAATGACTAATAAATTGTTGTTAATACTCGAGTTGATACTACAATACCAACTGCTAGTCCATGAATTTGTGGAAAAACTCATGCCATTACATAGGGAACTTTGGAGAGACTTTTCGGTTCTATTGTCCGTGTATGTCATAAACTGATACCTATGTTTACAAGAAAAATCTTCATGATTAACCTAGTAGATTGTGTGTCTAGGCTTCTAGAGTTGTAAGCTATAGGCTTCTACAGTTGTAAGTTGTACAATTTACCAAGAAGTCTTTCTTGTGTTACCTACTACAAATCAAATCGAGTTACCTAAACAAAAAAATAATAATAATAATAAATTCTTTCCGGCTTCTAAGCATAAAAATCTTGTTTTTTTTCAATCGATCTCTTTACATCATATACTAGATTGATTAACTTGTTGTGTTGATAGTACTAGCAATCCATTCACAAACAGTGGTGTCATATTTACAATTCACTATTCATATTCTGTCGTATAATTTTTGATTTGGACATATATATATGGTTGAATCGTATTAAAATTATAAAATTTTCAAATTCAAGTTTTTTTGTAATTGATTTTCTTTGATAAAATTTAAAATTGTACATACCAATTCAATACATATGCTTATGAATACATATAAGTGAACAAAATTTAAAGATAAATTAGTTACTTTTTTGCTTTCGAATGATTACAATTAAATTAAATTTAAATTTATACATATCATTTCAATCCATATGCTTATAAATGAAGTCGATACAAATGAACAAATATCTAGATATTACGTTTTTTCAATAACGATGATTTTTGTAAAAAATGTAAATTTTAATTTTAAAGTAAATTTAAAATTTAATATACCCATTTATTTCATATGCTAATAAATCGATAAAAGCGAACAAATAAGATATCATCTTTTAAAATCCATTTTTTATAATAATAATTGATACCAAAAGTGTAAATTTTTTTTAATATCATTTACTTTTCAATTAATTACAATTTAAATTAAAAAATCATAATCATTTTTTAAAATATATAATTTCGTTTGATATTTTTTATTATTTAATTTTTTTTCTAATTAGTGATCTCTTGAATTTTTTTGGAAAAAATATGAATTTAATAGAAAGGATCTTTTGAATTTGAATTGTTTGTGTCTCATATGTAAGAGTAACAGAAAGTATAAAAAAAATGTTAACATTTAACAAATTCGAGTTTTTTTTACAATTGGATTGAAAATTTTTCCAAATCACGCGGGATTAAATATTTCGATTTAAAAAAAAAAAGATCTGTCCAGATTTCGCGAATCGAACTTAAGTAAGGTTACACTCCCGAAGAACTGAAAATTTAAGAAATTAAGAATTCGAAAACATTCCCCCACCCCCATCCCAAGAACAACAAAAAGAGTATATTTTCAATCGTAGCTGCATGTAGACTGCGATGTGTTATAGTTAGGCCTGACAATCGTGGCGTTTTGTATACTTTTGTGGAAATTGACCCGAGCTAAGTTGCTGCTATTCGTTGTAGCATATCATGAAGGAATAATTTAAAAGAAAAAAAAAAGTAGTTGCACGGAAATGGCAGACACATCATAATGTAAAAAACGAAAGTATTACCCATGATTCCCCATATTAGAGATTAATATATCATTGTTGATACTGCAAATTCGGAACTTACAGCACAACTATATGAAGGCACTTAGCATTGGTTTGTCACCGCCATATCAGTGCCGCTTTACTCAGATTATACAAAGCCAAACGATGTTCACTATTTTTTTCTTACTAAAGTTAGGCCTTTAAATCATCAAATGTAATTCTCATCAAGAAAAACCTCTCCCTCCTCCAGAAGAACAAAAGGTCTTTTTTTTTTTGGTTCAAAAAGGTAGCTGCATATAAACCGTGGATGTGCCATTATGGACTATTGCAAGTTAACTAGCTGCTAGACATTGATTCACTCTCGATCCCAAATAGTTAGAGCCCGTCTGGCTTAACTTAAAAAATGTTACTTATAACTTAAAGTGCAAATTACTCACTTTAAGTGAAAAGTTATATTTTTAACTTTTAGTTAGGTGTATCTGTTTGGTTAATTTTAATTGAAGTAAATTTAGTTTTAAAAAATTAATTAAAAAGAAAAGAAATTTATATTTTTTACAAATATATGCAAAAAATATAATACGAGTGAAAAGGTGACTCAAATATATAAAAATTGATATGAGAAAAAAATTAGTTGAAGAAAAGTACCTCCAAGCTACTTAAATTTTTTGAACTAAAACTAACTTTAAATTAAAAATTTTAAGGTTAGACAAACACGTTAAAATCACTTTAAGTAGATAAAAAAAATTGAAGGGGGGCCAAACGGGCTCTTAATGAATAATAAATTGTTGTTAATACTCGAGTTGATACTACAATACCAACTGCAAGTCCATGAATTTGTGGAAAAACTCATGCCATTACATAGGGAACTTTGGAGAGACTTTTCGGTTCTATTGTCCGTGTCTGTCATAAACTGATACCTATGTTTACATAAACTAATACCTATGTTTACAAGAAAAATCTTCATGATTAACCTAGTAGATTGTGTGTCTAGGCTTCTAGAGTTGTAAGCTATAGGCTTCTACAGTTGTAAGTTGTACAATTTACCAAGAAGTCTTTCTTGTGTTACCTACTACAAATCAAATCCAGTTACCTAAACAAAAAAAAAAAAAAATCTTTCAGGCTTCTAAGCATAAAAATCTTGTTTTTTTCAATCGATCTCTTTACATCATATACTAGATTGATTAACTTGTTGTGTTGATAGTACTAGCAATCCATTCACAAACAGTGGTGTCATATTTACAATTCACTATTCATATTCTGTCGTATAATTTTTGATTTGGACATATATATATGGTTGAATCGTATTAAAATTATAAAATTTTCAAATTCAAGTTTTTTTGTAATTGATTTTCTTTGATAAAATTTAAAATTGTACGTACCAATTCAATACATATGCTTATGAATACATATAAGTGAACAAAATTTAAAGATAAATTAGTTACTTTTTTGCTTTCGAATGATTACAATTAAATTAAAATTAAATTTATACATATCATTTCAATCCATATGCTTATAAATGAAGTCGATACAAATGAACAAATATCTAGATATTACGTTTTTTTCAATAACGATGATTTTTGTAAAAAATGTAAACTTTTAATTTTTAAAGTAAATTTAAAATTTAATATACCCATTTATTTCAAATGCTAATAAATCGATAAAAGCGAACAAATAAGATATCATCTTTTAAAATCCATTTTTTATAATTATAATTGATACCAAAAGTGTAAAATTTTTTTAATATCATTTACTTTTCAATTAATTACAATTTAAATTAAAAAATCATAATCATTTTTTAAAATATATAATTTCGTTTGATATTTTTGATTATTTAATTTTTTTTCTAATTAGTGATCTCTTGAATGTTTTTGGAAAAAATATGAATTTAATAGAAAGGATCTTTTGAATTTGAATTGTTTGTGTCTCATATGTAAGAGTAACAGAAAGTATAAAAAGAAATTTTAACCTTTAACAAATTCGAGCTTTTTTTATAATTGGATTGAAAATTTTTCCAAATCACGCGGGATTAAATTTTTTGATTTAAAAAAAAAAAAAGAGATCTGTCCAGATTTCGCGAATCGAACTTAAGTAAGGTTACACTCCCGAAGAAATGAAAATTTAAGAAATTAAGAATTCGAAAACCTTCCCCCACCCCCATCCCAAGAACAACAAATAGAGTATATTTTCAATCGTAGCTGCATGTAGACTGCGATGTGTTATAGTTAGGCCTGACAATCGTGGCGTTTTGTATACTTTTGTGTTTTCGGATACTTAGAACTAAAACTGAAATTGACCCGAGCTAAGTTGCTGCTATTCGTTGTAGCATATCATGAAGGAATAATTTAAAAGAAAAAAAAAGTAGTTGCACGGAAATGGCAGACACATCATAATGTAAAAAATGCAAGTATTACCCATGATTCCCCATACTAGAGATTAATATATCATTGTTGATACTGCAAATTCGGAACTTATAGCACAGCTATATGAAGGCACTTAGCATTGGTTCGTCACCGCCATATCAGTGCCGCTTTACTCAGATTATACAAAGCCAAACGATGTTCACTATTTTTTCTTACTAAAGTTAGGCCTTTAAATCATCAAATGTAATTCTCATCAAGAAAAACCTCTCCCTCCTCCAGAAGAACAAAAGGTCTTTCTTTTTTTTTTTGGTTCAAAAAGGTAGCTGCATATAAACCGTGGATGTGCCATTATGGACTATTGCAAGTTAACTAGCTGCTAGACATTGATTCACTCTCGATCCCAAATAGTTAGAGCCCGTCTGGCTTAACTTAAAAAATGTTACTTATAACTTAAAGTGCAAATTACTCACTTTAAGTGAAAGTGATATTTTTAACTTTAAGTTAGGTGTATCTGTTTGGCTAATTTTAATTGAAGTAAATTTAGTTTTAAAAAATTAATTAAAAAGAAAAGAAATTTATATTTTTTACAAATATATGCAAAAAATATAATACGAGTGAAAAGGTGACTCAAATATATAAAAATTGATATGAGAAAAAAATAAGTTGAAGAAAAGTACCTCCAAGCTACTTAAATTTTTTGAACTAAAACTAACTTTAAGTTAAAAATTTTAAGGTTAGACAAACACGCTAAAATCACTTTAAGTAGATAAAAAAAATTTAAGGTGGGCCAAACGGGCTCTTAATGACTAATAAATTGTTGTTAATACTCGAGTTGATACTACAATACCAACTGCTAGTCCATGAATTTGTGGAAAAACTCTTGCCATTACATAGGGAACTTTGGAGAGACTTTTCAGTTCTATTGTCTGTGTCAGTCATAAACTGATACCTATGTTTACAAGAAAAATCTTCATGATTAACCTAGTAGATTGTGTGTCTAGGCTTCTAGAGTTGTAAGCTATAGGCTTCTACAATTGTAAGTTGTACAATTTACCAAGAAGTCTTTCTTGTGTTACCTACTACAAATCAAATCCAGTTACCTAAACAAAAAAAAAAAAAAAAATTCTTTCCGGCTTCTAAGCATAAAAATCTTGTTTTTTTCAATCGATCTCTTTACATCATATACTAGATTGATTAACTTGTTGTGTTGATAGTACTTGCAATCCATTCACAAACAGTGGTGTCATATTTAAAATTCACTATTCATATTCTGTCGTATAATTTTTGATTTGGACATATATATATGGTTGAATCGTATTAAAATTATAAAATTTTCAAATTCAAGTTTTTTTGTAATTGATTTTCTTTGATAAAATTTAAAATTGTACATACCAATTCAATACATATGCTTATGAATACATATAAGTGAACAAAATTTAAAGATAAATTAGTTACTTTTTTGCTTTCGAATGATTACAATTAAATTAAAATTAAATTTATACATATCATTTCAATCCATATGCTTATAAATGAAGTCGATACAAATGAACAAATATCTAGATATTACGTTTTTTCAGTAACGATGATTTTTGTAAAAAATGTAAACTTTTAATTTTTAAAGTAAATTTAAAATTTAATATACCCATTTATTTCAAATGCTAATAAATCGATAAAAGCGAACAAATAAGATATCATCTTTTAAAATCCATTTTTTATAATAATAATTGATACCAAAAGTGTAATTTTTTTTAATATCATTTACTTTTTAATTAATTACCATTTAAATTAAAAAATCATAATCATTTTTTAAAATATATAATTTCGTTTGATATTTTTGATTATTTAATTTTTTTCTAATTAGTGATCTCTTGAATTTTTTTGGATAAAATATGAATTTAATAGAAAGGAGCTTTTGAATTTGAATTGTTTGTGTCTCATATGTAAGAGTAACAGAAAGTATAAAAAGAAATGTTAACCTTTAACAAATTCGAGCTTTTTTTATAATTGGATTGAAAAATTTTCCAAATCACGCGGGATTAAATTTTTTGATTTTAAAAAAAAAAGAGATCTGTCCAGATTTCGCGAATTGAACTTAAGTAAGGTTACACTCCCGAAGAACTGAAAATTTAAGAAATTAAAAATTCGAAAACCTTCCCCCACCCCCATCCCAAGAACAACAAAAAGAGTACATCTTCAATCGTAGCTGCATGTAGACTGCGATGTGTTATAGTTAGGCCTGACAATCGTGGCGGTTTGTATACTTTTGTGTTTTCGGATACTCAGAACTAAAACTGAAATTGACCCGAGCTAAGTTGCTGCTATTCGTTGTAGCATATCATGAAGGAATAATTTAAAAGAAAAAAAAAGTAGTTGCACGGAAATGGCAGACACATCATAATGTAAAAAACGCAAGTATTACCCATGATTCCCCATATTAGAGATTAATATATCATTGTTGATACTGCAAATTCGGAACTTACAGCACAGCTATATGAAGGCACTTAGCATTGGTTCGTCACCGCCATATCAGTGCCGCTTTACTCAGATTATACAAAGCCAAACGATGTTCACTATTTTTTCTTACTAAAGTTAGGCCTTTAAATCATCAAATGTAATTCTCATCAAGAAAAACCTCTCCCTCCTCCAGAAGAACAAAAGGTCTTTTTTTTTTTTGGTTCAAAAAGGTAGCTGCATATAAACCGTGGATGTGCCATTATGGACTATTGCAAGTTAACTAGCTGCTAGACATTGATTCACTCTCGATCCCAAATAGTTAGAGCCCGTCTGGCTTAACTTAAAAAATATTACTTATAACTTAAAGTGCAAATTACTCACTTTAAGTGAAAAGTGATATTTTTAACTTTAAGTTAGGTGTATCTGTTTGGCTAATTTTACTTGAAGTAAATTTAGTTTTAAAAAATTAATTAAAAAGAAAAGAAATTTATATTTTTTACAAATATATGCAAAAAATATAATACGAGTTAAAAGGTGACTCAAATATATAAAAATTGATATGAGAAAAAAATAAGTTGCAGAAAAGTACCTACAAGCTACTTAAATTTTTTGAACTAAAACTAACTTTAAGTTAAAAATTTTAAGGTTAGACAAACACGTTAAAATCACTTTAAGTAGATAAAAAAAAAATTAAGGGGGGCCAAACGGGCTCTTAATGACTAATAAATTGTTGTTAATACTTGAGTTGATACTACAATACCAACTGCAAGTCCATGAATTTGTGGAAAAACTCATGCCATTACATAGGGAACTTTGGAGAGACTTTTCGGTTCTATTGTCCGTGTTTGTCATAAACTGATACCTATGTTTACAAGAAAAATCTTCATGATTAACCTAGTAGATTGTGTGTCTAGGCTTCTAGAGTTGTAAGCTATAGGCTTCTACAGTTGTAAGTTGTACAATTTACCAAGAAGTCTTTCTTGTGTTACCTACTACAAATCAAATCCAGTTACCTAAACAAAAAAAAAAAAAAAATATCCTTCCCGACTTCTTAGCATAAAAATCTTGTTTTTCAATCGATCTCTTTACATCATATACTAGATTGATTAACTTGTTGTGTTGATAGTACTAGCAATCCATTCACAAACAGTGGTGTCATATTTACAATTCACTATTCACATTCTGTTTCTGAACATCAATTCATTTCCTACCACAATTATCCATTTGCATATTAACCTTCTATCATACAATACACTTCAAATATTCATATAGGGATGATACAAAAGGCGGAAACACAGCTAGCATCAAAAAAAGATTCAGAAACACAAAAGCCAATACACACAATTTCAAACATCCTTTAACCCTAAAAAATTCAGTGATGAATATGAGATTTTTTTAAGTCCGGGTTTTTTTCAGCAAGGATAATTAATTTCAGTAAATCAACAAGGATATTAAGTCACAGAACCACACACAAATATACAAGAGAAACAACACAACAGTCAAATTATTACAAGCAACCACATAGTTTCGAAATCCAAACACAACAGAGATCTTAGGGTTTGAACAATATTACAGGCTTGTTAATTAGGATCCAAAAAGCCATTTAAAGATAGATATATTATCATATGACGTACACACACAACCTAGGCTGGGTAATTGTCCAACGCGTGACGATTATTTTTTCAATCGATCTCTTTGCATCATATACTAGATTGATTAACTTGTTGTGTTGATAGTACTAGCAATCCATTCACAAACAGTGGTGTCATATTTACAATTCACTATTCACATTCTGTTTCTGAACATCATTTCATTTCCTACCACAATTATCCATTTGCATATTAACCTTCTATCATACAATACACTTCAAGTATTCATATAGGGATGATACAAAAGGCGGAAACACAGCTAGCATCAAAAAAAGATTCAGAAACACAAAAGCCAATACACACAATTCCAAACATCCTTTAACCCTAAAAAATTCAGTGATGAATATGAGATTTTTTTAAGTCCGGGTTTTTTTCAGCAAGGATAATTAATTTCAGTAAATCAACAAGGATATTAAGTCACAGAACCACACACAAATATACAAGAGAAACAACACAACAGTCAAATTATTACAAGCAACCAGATAGTTTCGAAATCCAAACACAACAGAGATCTTAGGGTTTGAACAATATTACAGGCTTGTTAATTAGGATCCAAAAAGCCATTTAAAGATAGATATATTATCATATGACGTACACACACAACCTAGGCTGGGTAATTGTCCAACGCGTGACGATTATTTTTTTCGATATTCTTGTGCTGCTTCAAAAAGGACATGACAATTGTGGCACACAACCCAGCCCGTAGGAACAAATCGAACCCCTCGCTGTAGACGTAAAACTGGAGTAGAAATACAACGATAACAAGTGAATTAGATCTCAATAGGACATATATATACAACGGAGAACATACACAAGGTTTCGAATTTTGATTACCTCGTGAGCCCGACGAAGAGTTGGCCGAAACTCATTCAGAGATGTTTTCCAGGAACCAATCATTTTTTTCAACATCTCTCCTCTCTCCTCTCTCTCGTATGTTTGTGTATGGATCTATTATAAGAATGTGTCTGTATCTCTCTATCTTATCCTCTTTAGATAGAAAAGGCGTTTGTTCAATTTTTATTAGGGTTCTGAAAGGACATGGATTTTACCCGATCCCACAGGCCGAAGGCCCAAACACTGATTATTTTAAAGCCCAGTATTATTATTTTTATTACTCCCATTAACCCACCGTCACCAATAATTGGATTATGATGATAAATCTAATTTTTAAAATTTTGAATTCCTTACTTACGGGAACTCAGTTTTTTGTTGTTACATCAACCACTCAGAATTTTTTATTTTTTATTTTGGATTTCGTCTAATAACGGGTTATAATTGGAATTCTTTAATATCTTCTCGGTACAAAAAATCTATCTATCTATACTATCTATCTATCTATCTATCTATACTATCAATATCAATCAATCAATCAATCATCAATATATATATATAAAGGAGGATAGCGGGAGTTTAGGTGGCGCTCTAATATCGTCTCAATCGATTTTTCTAATTTTCTAGAATTTTAAACACTAATAAATATAAAATATCAATTATAAAGGAGAAGTTCGAATTTATAGGGAAGACATATGATTAGAAGTTCTATTGGAAGTATAATTAGTATTTATAAGGCATATGATTAAAAGTTCTATTGGAAGTAGAATAGGAGTTCGAATTTATAGTGAATGAGAGTTCGAATTTATAGAAAAAATATATAAATAAAAGTTCTACTAGAACTAGAATAGGTGTTTGAATATATAGAGCAGACATATAATTAAATACTTTATATAAATGTACGATCTTCTTAAATTATATATTTTTTTATATAAGTTAATTATACTTATATTAGGAAAATTTATTCATAAATCCAATACTATTGTCATGAAAAAAGTCACCGAATTTAAAAAGAAAAGAATTGATGTGTTAACATAATAAAAGAACAATGAGTAAAAGAACAATCTCATGTAGGAATCCTAAATAAATACAGGAGTATCTATAATATAAAGTGAAAATAAGATGTGTTTTCATCTTTTAAAACGCCAAAACTTTTAGAAAATCTAGAGAAAGTATAAATTGGAATTCACTCTATTTTTTAGGTTTTGATTTTAAGGAAAAAAAAAATTTGTGTAAGATAAGTAACATCAATAATATGTAATGAAGTTAGAATTTCGATCCCAAACGAGAGCGGCTCGAAACGTGTTTAACGGGAAGACGGCTCACTATAAAAGATTGTACTAGCTATTAAAATATCATATGATGTTATAAATTTTATTTTATTTTTAGGATTTTATTTTTATGGATAAACATTATCATACAAGTAATATATGTAAAAGTTAGGTTTTTGGTCTTAACGAGAGATCGAATCAATAGTAATAACTGTGTTTAATAAGAAAGCGGTTCATTAGTTAAGACCGTATAAAAGATGTTTAAATATATAATTAATACATAAAATAAATTGTTTTATTGGAAGTAGAATACGAGGGCGGTGGAGACGTCTTATACGATTTTTTTAAAACTATACATCTTTTTTCCAAGAAATCCTTTATTTTAACTTTTTTATACAAGTTAATTGTACTTGCATTACAAAAATATATCCATAAATGTAATATTATTCCCGTAACGAAAAGTCTTCGTATTTTAATTTTTTTTTTGATATGTTAACATAACAAAAAGACATTTCCATGCGGAAACTGTATATAAATACAAGAATATCTATAATATACAGAAAATATAAGATGTCTTTTCATCTTTTAAAACTCCATAAATATTAGAAAGTTTAAAGAATATAAAAATTAGAATTTACTCTTTTTATATAATGAAGTTAGAATTTCGGTTTCAAATAAGAGCGGCTCGAAACGTATTTAACGGGAAGACGGCTCGCTAGAAAAGATTGTATTAGCTATTAGAATTTGATACTGAAGTCATAATTTATTTTATTTTTACGGTTCAATTTTATAGATAAAAAATATTATATAAGTTTTTATAATATATGTTAAAAAGTTGAGATTTCGATTTTAACGAGAGAGCGGCTCACTCGAAAGAATCGTATTTAACAAGAAATTGATTCATTAGAGAAGATTATTTAATTATTAAAATTTAATATTAATATTATAATATAACGTAAATGTATTGAATTTTTTTAAAAATATTGTAATGCTGCCGCGAAGCGCGGCTTTATCAACTAGTATATATATATAAAGGAGGATAGCGGGAGTTTAGGTGGCGCTCTAAGATCGTCTCAATCTATTTTTCTAATTTTCTAGAATTTTAGAATTTTAAACACTAATAAATATAAAAATATCAATTAACATATTAGAAGTAGAATATGTGTTCGAATTTATAAAGAAGAAGAGTTCGAATTTATAGGGAAGACATATGATTAGAAGTTCTATTGTAAGTAGAATAAGTATTTATAATGCATATGAATAAAAGTTCTATCGGAAGTAAAATAGGAGTTCGAATTTATAGAGAATATGAGTTCGAATTTATAGAAAAAACATATAAATAAAAGTTCTATTAGAAGTAGAAAAATATCATTTAACATATTAGAAATAGAATAAGTGTTCGAATTTATAGAGGAGAAGAGTTCAAATTTATAGGAAAGACATATGATTAGAAGTTCTATTGGAAGTAGAATAAGTATTTATAACGCATATGATTAAAAGTTTTATTGGAAGTAGAATATGGATTCGAATTTATAGAGAATAAGAATTCGAATTTATAGAAAAAACATATAAATAAAAGTTCTATTAAATTAAAATTCTATAAAGGAGGATATGCGGGAGCTTAGGTGGCGCTCTAAAATCGTCTCAATCTATTTTTCTAATTTTCTAGAATTTTAGAATTTTAAACACTAATAAATGTAAAAATATCATTTAACATATTAGAAGTAGAATAGATGTTCGAATTTATAGAGGAGAAGAGTTTGAATTTATAGGGAAGACATATAATTAGAAGTTCTATTGGAAGCAGAATAAGTATTTATAACACATATGATTAAAAGTTCTATTGGAAGTAGAATATGAATTCGAATTTATAAAAAAATATATATAAATAAACGTTCTACTAGAAGTAGAATAGGTGTTTGAATATATAGAGCAGACATATAATTAAATATTTTATAGAAAGAACGATCTTCTTAAATTATATATTTTTTATATAAGTTAATTATACTTATATTAGGAAAATTTATTCATAAATCCAATACTATTGTCATAAAAAAAGTCACCGTATTTAAAAAGAAAAGAATTGATGTGTTAACATAATAAAAGAACAATCTCATGCAAGAATCCTAAATAAATACGGGAGTATCTATAATATAAAGAGAAAATAAGATGTGTTTTCATTTTCTAAAACTCCAAAAGTTTTAGAAAGTCTAGAGAAAGTATAAATTGGAATTCACTCTATTTTTTATGTTTTGATTTTAAGAAAAAAAGCTCACTATAAAAGATTGTACTAGCTATTAAAATACCATATTGATGTTATAAATTTTATTTTATTTTTATGATTTGATTTTTATGGATAAACATTATCATACAAGTAATATATGTAAAAGTTAGGTTTTTGGTCTTAACGAGAGAACGGATCAATAGTAATAACCGTGTTTAACAAGAAAGCGGTTCATTAAATAAGACTATATAAAAAGTGTTTAAATATATAATACATATAATAAAATATTTTATTGGAAGTAGAATACGAGGACGGTGGAGACGTCATATACGATTTTTTTAAAACTATACATCTTTTTTCCTAAAAATCATTTATTTTAACCTTTTTATACAAGTTTATCTATAATATACAGAAAATATAAGATGTATTTTCATCTTTTAAAACTCCATAAATATTAGAAAGTTTAAAGAATATAAAAATTGGAATTTACTCTCTTTATATAGTGAAGTTAGAATTTCGGTTTCAAATAAGAGCGGCTCGAAACGTATTTAACGGGAAGACGGCTAGCTAGAAAAGATTGTATTAGCTATTAGAATTTGATACTGTAGTCATAATTTTTTTTATTTTTACGGTTCAATTTTATGGATAAAAAATATTATCTATAATATACAGAAAATATAAGATGTATTTTCATCTTTTAAAACTCTATAAATATTAGAAAGTTTAAAGAATATAAAAATTAAGATTTACTCTCTTTATATAGTGAAGTTATAATTTCGGTTTCAAATAAGAGCGGCTCGAAACGTATTTAACGGGAAGAGGGCTCGCTAGAAAAGATTGTATTAGCTATTAGAATTTGATACTGTAGTCATATTTTTTTTATTTTTACGGTTCGATTTTATGGATAAAAAAAATATTATATAAGTCTTTATAATATATGTTAAAAAGTTGGGATTTCGATTTTAACGAGAGAGCGGCTCAATCGACAGAATCGTATTTAACAAGAAATTGGTTCATTAGAGAAGATTATTTAATTAGTAAAATTTAATATTAATATTATAATATAACGTAAATGTATTGAATTTTTTTAAAAATAAAAATTGTAATGCCGCCGCGAAGCGCGGCTTTATCAACTAGTTATATTAAAGCCGAAACATTGAAAGTTTTGGTTTTCGGTTTGGTTATCCTATTTATTTTGGTTTTCCGTTTGGTTAATTTAATTTTTAATTAATCTTAAATATAAAATAAATCAATTTTAATCCGTTATTTGCTATAGTCCTAAAGACACAATAGTATTTTATATTTACACCATTACTAATACAACTAAACTTAAAACCTCCGTTGCCTTCACGAACATTGCGCACAGAACTCTATTCTTCTAAACCTAATTTACACCATCTTTATCAATTCAATACACAAGTTTCTTTGGTTTTTCTCTTCTTTTGCAACACCAGATATATCATTAAAGTGTAAGTATAAATAATTAAATTACAAAAACAACTCAAAAAGCTAATTACTCATGTTAACGTAATTATATTCCGATTAAAATTCCTTCATCCACATTGAACTTCTACTTGGACTCTTTTTTCTGCTCCAACAAATCAATTACCCATTTTTTCTAAAGATTTTACTTCTAATTAAAACACTTTACCATTTAATTTAAAACTAATATTACTATAATTAATATATATCCAAAATATCACACCATATCTTTCCGTAATTATTTTTAGTAGTAATTTTTGTAATTAAAACATGTTAATTTTTAATTTAAAATTAATCTTGCCATCACTAATATACACCCCAAAATATCTCACCATATATTCAAATCATTATTTTTTAGTAATAAATAAGAATCGTTAGATCTAATAATAAGATATATTATATGATTAAATTAATTTAATAAAAATTCAAAGTTCGAATCCGTCAACGACATTTTTAATTTAGAATTTTACAAAATAAATTTTAAACCATGAATATCATTATATAAATTTATATTAAATTAAAATTAAAAAATTATTAATAATAAGGATTATATAAAAACATAATTATAATGTTAAATAAATTTTATAACCTATCAAAAGAAGCCCGTGCTTCGCAACTATTATATTAAAGCCGAAACATTGAAAGTTTTGGTTTTCGGTTTGGTTATCCTATTTATTTTGGTTTTCCGTTTGGTTAATTTAATTTTTAATTAATCTTAAATATAAAATAAAACAATTTTAAACACAAAACCTAAAGTAGAACTCCTAACACAAAGAAGTACACACAATCTCAATCTCTGAATATACAAATAATCGGTTGCAACACATGCAGAACACTTACATAGAACACTTACATAGCTACAACAGTTCAGTCTCACACGATGTCTAAGTTTGATAGGCACTCGACATGAAATCTAACTACAGAGTTAGCAGACCTCAAAATTACATTCAGCCGTACAAACTGAACTCGATTCGAATAGTCCGTTATACGGGTTATATTTATTTGTAAATATGAGTATATTAAATTATAATAAATTAAAATTAAAAACTTTTAAAATAATAATTATATAAAAACATAATTGTAATATTAATTTAAATTTAATAAATATATAAAATATCGTATCTTTCAAGCAATTTAAAAGACGTTTACTTTTACTTGAACATATTACCCTTTACACACACCTAAAATATCGCATCTTCCAATCATTATTATATATTTTCTAATTAAAACACCTTACCTTTTAATTTAAAACATAATTTTGCAATCATAATCTTACAATCATTAAAATTTCTTTTCTAAACTAAAACATGTTACCTTTTAAATTGAAACATAATCTTGCAATTATTAATATATACCCAAAAATATCACAAAATATCTTTCAATCACCAATGAAAATATAAAATCAAAATCCTTATACAACGAATAATTACAGTTAGTTTTTTAGCCAAAAAAATCAGAACCACTAAATCTGATGATTAAATATTTTATATGATTAAGTTACTTTACAAAACATTCAAGATTCGAATTTCATCAACCACGTATTTAAAAACTTTTATAATATAAATTTTAAATCATGCATATCATTAATTAAACTTATATACATTATTTAAATTTAAATTAAAAGAATTATTAAAAATAAATACAACATAAAATAAATTTATTTCATATAAAAAAACCCGTGCATCGCAGGTTTTCGGTTTGGTTAATTTAATTTTTAATTAATTTTAAATACAAAATAAATCAATTTTAATCTGTTATTATCTATAGTCCTAAAGACACAATAGCATTTTATATTTACATCATTACTAATACAGCTAAACTTAAAACCTTCGTTGCCTTCACGAACACTGTGCACAGAACTCTATTCTTCTAAACCTAATTTACACCATCTTCATCAATTCAATACACGATTTGATAGAATGGGTTAAAAGTTGGGTCTGATCCACAAAAATATTAATCTACAAACAATCCATCCAACTCCAATTCGCAGCCCATCCAAGCCCTGTAATCAAAACTATCACATTTAACAAAATAATTTAATTATATCCTTTATATCTTTATTATATCTATATATCTATCTATACTATTATATTAAAGCCGAAACATTGAAAGTTTTGCTTTTCGGTTTGGTTATCCTAATTATTAAAATAAATAATTAAATTACAAAAACAAATCAAAAAGCTAATTACTAATGTTAACGTAATTATATTCCGATTAAAATTCCTTCATCCACATTGAGAGACTCTTTTTTCTGCTCCAACAACTCACTTACCCATTTTTTCAAAAGATTTTACTTCTAATTAAAACACTTTACCATTTAATTTAAAACTAATATTACAATAATTAATATATATCCAAAATATCACACCATATCTTTCCGTAATTATTTTTAGTAGTAATTTTTTGTAATTAAAACACATTACTTTTTAATTTAAAATTAATCTTGCGATCACTAATATACACCCAAAAATATCTCACTATATATTCAAATCATTATTTTTAGTAATAAATAAGAATCGTTAGATCTAATAATAAGATATATTATATGATTAAATTAATTTAATAAAAATTTAAAGTTCGAACCCGTCAACGATATTTTTAATTTAGAATTTTACAAAATAAGTTTTAAACCATGCATATCATTATATAAATTTATATTAAATTAAAATTAAAAAATTATTAAAAATAAGGATTATATAAAAACATAATTATAATGTTAAATAAATTTTATAACCTATCAAAAGAAAACATTGAAAGTTTTGGTTTTCGGTTTGGTTATCCTAAGTTTTGGTTTTCGGTTTGGTTATCCTAATTATTAAAATAAATAATTAAATTACAAAAACAACTCAAAAAGCTAATTACTAATGTTAACGTAATTATATTCTGATTAAAATTCCTACATCCACTCCTACTTGGACTCTTTTTTCTGCTCCAACAACTCAATTATTCATTTTTTCTAAAGATTTTACTTCTAATTAAAACACTTTACCATTTAATTTAAAACTAATATTACAATAATTAAATTACAAAAACAACTCAAAAAGTTAATTACTAATGTTAACGTAATTATATTCTGATTAAAATTCTTTCATCCACTTCTGCTTGGACTCTTTTTCCTGCTCCAACAACTCAATTATTCATTTTCTCTAAAGATTTTACTTTTAATTAAAACACTTTGCCATTTAATTTAAAACTAATATTACAATAATTAAATTACAAAAACAACTCAAAAAGTTAATTACTAATGTTAACGTAATTATATTCTGATTAAAATTCCTTCATCCACTTCTACTTGGACTCTTTTTTCTGCTCCAACAACTCAATTATTCATTTTTTCTAAAGATTTTACTTCTAATTAAAACACTTTACCATTTAATTTAAAACTAATATTACAATAATTAAATAATTAAATTACAAAAACAACTCAAAAAGCTAATTACTAATGTTAACGTAATTATATTCTGATTAAAATTCCTACATCCACTCCTACTTGGACTCTTGTTTCTGCTCCAACAACTCAATTATTCATTTTTTCTAAAGATTTTACTTCTAATTAAAACACTTTACCATTTAATTTAAAACTAATATTACAATAATTAAATTACAAAAACAACTCAAAAAGTTAATTACTAATGTTAACGTAATTATATTCTGATTAAAATTCTTTCATCCACTTCTGCTTGGACTCTTTTTCCTGCTCCAACAACTCAATTATTCATTTTCTCTAAAGATTTTACTTTTAATTAAAACACTTTACCATTTAATTTAAAACTAATATTACAATAATTAAATTACAAAAACAACTCAAAAAGTTAATTACTAATGTTAACGTAATTATATTCTGATTAAAATTCCTTCATCCACTTCTACTTGGACTCTTTTTTCTGCTCCAACAACTCAATTATTCATTTTTTCTAAAGATTTTACTTCTAATTAAAACACTTTACCATTTAATTTAAAACTAATATTACAATAATTAAATAATTAAATTACAAAAACAACTCAAAAAGCTAATTACTAATGTTAACGTAATTATATTCTGATTAAAATTCCTACATCCACTCCTACTTGGACTCTTTTTTCTGCTCCAACAACTCAATTATTCATTTTTTCTAAAGATTTTACTTCTAATTAAAACACTTTACCATTTAATTTAAAACTAATATTACAATAATTAAATTACAAAAACAACTCAAAAAGTTAATTACTAATGTTAACGTAATTATATTCTGATTAAAATTCTTTCATCCACTTCTGCTTGGACTCTTTTTCCTGCTCCAACAACTCAATTATTCATTTTCTCTAAAGATTTTACTTTTAATTAAAACACTTTACCATTTAATTTAAAACTAATATTACAATAATTAAATTACAAAAACAACTCAAAAAGTTAATTACTAATGTTAACGTAATTATATTCTGATTAAAATTCCTTCATCCACTTCTACTTGGACTCTTTTTTCTGCTCCAACAACTCAATTATTCATTTTTTCTAAAGATTTTACTTCTAATTAAAACACTTTACCATTTAATTTAAAACTAATATTACAATAATTAAATAATTAAATTACAAAAACAACTCAAAAAGCTAATTACTAATGTTAACGTAATTATATTCTGATTAAAATTCCTACATCCACTCCTACTTGGACTCTTTTTTCTGCTCCAACAACTCAATTATTCATTTTTTCTAAAGATTTTACTTCTAATTAAAACACTTTACCATTTAATTTAAAACTAATATTACAATAATTAAATTACAAAAACAACTCAAAAAGTTAATTACTAATGTTAACGTAATTATATTCTGATTAAAATTCTTTCATCCACTTCTGCTTGGACTCTTTTTCCTGCTCCAACAACTCAATTATTCATTTTCTGTAAAGATTTTACTTTTAATTAAAACACTTTACCATTTAATTTAAAACTAATATTACAATAATTAAATTACAAAAACAACTCAAAAAGTTAATTACTAATGTTAACGTAATTATATTCTGATTAAAATTTCTTCATCCACTTCTACTTGGACTCTTTTTTCTGCTCCAACAACTCAATTATTCATTTTTTCTAAAGATTTTACTTCTAATTAAAACAATTTACCATTTAATTTAAAACTAATATTACAATAATTAAATAATTAAATTACAAAAACAACTCAAAAAGCTAATTACTAATGTTAACGTAATTATATTCTGATTAAAATTCCTACATCCACTCCTACTTGGACTCTTTTTTCTGCTCCAACAACTCAATTATTCATTTTTTCTAAAGATTTTACTTCTAATTAAAACACTTTACCATTTAATTTAAAACTAATATTACAATAATTAAATTACAAAAACAACTCAAAAAGTTAATTACTAATGTTAACGTAATTATATTCTGATTAAAATTCTTTCATCCACTTCTGCTTGGACTCTTTTTCCTGCTCCAATAACTCAATTATTCATTTTCTCTAAAGATTTTACTTTTAATTAAAACACTTTACCATTTAATTTAAAACTAATATTACAATAATTAAATTACAAAAACAACTCAAAAAGTTAATTACTAATGTTAACGTAATTATATTCTGATTAAAATTCCTTCATCCACTTCTACTTGGACTCTTTTTTCTGCTCCAACAACTCAATTATTCATTTTTTCTAAAGATTTTACTTCTAATTAAAACACTTTACCATTTAATTTAAAACTAATATTACAATAATTAAATAATTAAATTACAAAAACAACTCAAAAAGCTAATTACTAATGTTAACGTAATTATATTATGATTAAAATTCCTTCATCCACTTCTACTTAGACTCTTTTTTCTGCTCCAACAACTCAATTATTCATTTTTTCTAAAGATTTTACTTCTAATTAAAACACTTTACCATTTAATTTAAAACTAATATTACAATAACTAATATATCCAAAATATCACACCAATTATTTTTAATAGTAATTTTTGTAATTAAAACATGGAGTATTTTTTAATTTAAAATTAATCTTGCGATCACTAATATACACCCAAAAATATCTCACCATATATACAAATCATTATTTTTATTAATAAATAACAATCGTTAGATCTAATAATAAGATATATTAAATGATTAAATTAATTTATTAAAAATTCAAAGTTCGAACCCGTCAACGACATTATTAATTTAGAATTTTACAAAATAAAATTTAAACCATGCATTTCATTATAAATTTATATTAAATTAAAATTAAAAAATTATTAAAAATAAGGATTATATAAAAACATAATTATAATGTTAAATAAATTTTATAACTTATCAAAAGAAACCCGTGCTTCGCACGGGTTATAAGCTAGTACTATCATATTAAAGCCAAAACATTGAAAGTTTTGGTTTTCGGTTTGGTTATTCTATTTATTTTGGTTTTCGGTTTGGTTAATTTAATTTTTAATTAATCTTAAATATAAAATAAATCAATTTTACTCGGTTATTGGCTATAGTCCTAAAGACACAATAGTATTTTATATTTACACCATTACTAATACAGCTAAACTTAAAATCCCCGTTGCCTTCACGAACACTACGCACAGAACTCTATTCTTCTAAACCTAATTTACACCATCTTTATCAATTCAATACACAAGTTTCTTTGGTTTTTCTCTTCTTTTGCAACACCATATATATCATTAAAGTGTAAGTATAAATAATTAAATTATAAAAACAACTCAAAAAGCTAATTACTCATGTTAACGTAATTATATTCCGATTAAAATTCCTTCATCCACATTGAACTTCTACTTGGACTCTTTTTTATGCTCCAACAACTCAATTACCCATTTTTTCTAAAGATTTTACTTCTAATTAAAACATTTTACCATTTAATTTAAAACTAATATTACTATAATTAATATATATCCAAAATATCGTACCATATTTTCCGTAATTATTTTTAGTAGTAATTTTTGTAATTAAAACCTGTTAATTTTTAATTTAAAATTAATCTTGCCATCACTAATATACACCCCAAAATATCTCACCATATATTCAAATCATTATTTTTTAGTAAGAAATAAGAATCGTTAGATCTAATAATAAGATATATTATAGATTAAATTAATTTACTAAAAATTCAAAGTTCGAACCCGTCAATGACATTTTTAATTTAGAATTTTACAAAAAAAATTTAAAACCATGCATATCATTATATAAATTTATATTAAATTAAAATTAAAAAATTATTAAAAATAAGGATTATATAAAAATATAATTATAATCTTAAATAAATTTTATAAGATGTCCGTGCTTCGCACGGACGGATTATAAGCTAGTATATTGTATTACCAAGGAATCAAATTTGCAACACACATGCACTCAGACGTAGCTTGTTATTTCATATTAAAGGCATAAATATTTTTATATATTCAATTCCACCATTCACTAGGTTCTCTTTTCTAATGTACAATATAACGTACCAGTTACCGCTATCAAGATATACGAGCATGATATCTAGGGGTGTAAATGAGTCGAGCCGAGCTGAACTCTAAAATGTTCATGTATCGTTTGTTAAGAAATTATCGAACTCGAACTCGAGCTCGAACTTGAATCGAGCCAAAAAATATGTTTGAGGTCGGTTCGTTAAGATAAAATGTTGTTCGCGTCGTTAAGATAAAATGTTGTTCGCGAACAGTTCACGAACAGCTCACGAACATGTCTCATGAGCTTACTCACAAACTTTTGCTTTCGAACAACTCATTAAGCTTGTTCATGTAATGATGCTCATGAATAAATCTTAAACATTGTTCGCGAACTTATGCTCACGAGCTCACTTACGAATAACTCATAAGTTTATTTCCTTATTTTTGTATACAAAAATCTAATATTAAAAAAAATCAAAAAGTCCAAAATTAAATAATTAAAATTTTGTCTCAACAATAAAAATAATGATAAATCATCAACCAATAAAATTCTCATATCTCCAATTCCAAAAAACAAACAAAGTTTGATTTAAAAATAAAGGGCAAAAAAACGTAATTGTTTGATATAAATAAACTTAAGTTATTAAAGCTTAATCATTTAAAAATCTGAAGCTTGCACCAGCTTTATAATAATCAAACATATATTATATATAGGAGATTATTTATCGAATTTGTTTATGAATCGTTAATGAACTCATATACCGAGCATGTTAACAAGCTCAATTATCGAACTTATTCACGAACATGTTCATGAGCAATGTTCACGAGCCTGTTCACAAACTATGTTCACGAGCACGTTAATCGAACTTGTTCGCGAGCTTTCGAGTCGAACTTTACCGTGATCAAGTTCAGCTCATTTATAAATCGATCCTTAAAATCATGTTCAAGATCGACTCGTTTGTGAATCGAACCGAACTCGAACCGAACTTTTTTCGAACCGAACATCGAGCCGTTCGCGAGTGTATCGGTTCATTTACAGCCCTAATGACATCTATACTATACTATAATAAGCAAAATAGGGTATAATTTGTAGTTGGTTATCCCCTCTTTTTGGTTATCCCATTATAATAAATTTTTTTTTCAAGGTGATATTCATCCCACTATAATATTTAGTAAAAAATGAAATGTATATAATTTATTAAAAGAAAAGGATTCAGAAATTGTAGGCATAATTTGCGGTACGAGAAGATCCCTTATATATGCAAACACGTCACAATCGAAATTATAATCCAACAACTTGATTTTTCGAGTCCTTTTCTGTGAGGTATGTATACAAAAGTAGAACTGTAGAAGTATAAAAGATTATTTTAAACGAATTTATATATTAGAATCATTGAAGCAAAATATATTAAAATCAACTACGGAGGGCTGACATATTATTTGATAGAACAACGTCTATCTATTTAAATAATACATATTTGATAAAATATTAATTTTGTCACATTAATTTTTTTTAATTATTCTTATATAAATAAAATAACATCTATACTATCTATCTATATCTATCTATCTATACTATTATATTAAATCTATACTATTATATTAAAGCCGAAACATTGAAAATTTTGGTTTTCGGTTTGGTTATCCTATTTATTTTGGTTTTCGGTTTGGTTAATTTAATTTTTAATTAATTTTAAATATAAAAGAAATCAATTTTAATCCGTTATTGGCTATAGTGCTAAAGATAAAATAGTATTTTATATTTACGCCATTACTAATACAATAATACTTAAAACCTCCGTTGCCTTCACGAACACTGCGCAGAGAACTCTATTCTTCTAAACTTAATTTACACCATCTTCATCAATTCAATACACAAGTTTCTTCGGCTTTTCTCTTCTTTTGCAACACCATATATACCATTAAAGTGTAAGTATAATGATTGTATTATGTTTTTGTATTATCTTCATCTTATAATTGTTACAAGAAATTGTAATTTTGGGGTGTTTATAATAATTAAACAGGGGTATAATTTGGTTGTTTGGTTCAACTTGGTTCAACCATCTAAAAGAATAGTGATAGTTGGATATTTAGTAAATCTATGTATAATATAAATCATGAATCCTTTTTGCCTTAATCTTCCTGTTTTGTCCTTACTTTTTGTCACATCCTTCCTATTTTATCCTTATTCCCACATTACAAGATAAATCTACCATGGATATACATGTAAATTCACTTGCAAATAAAAAAAGCCACGTCAGAAATCAATCAAAACAGACTGTCCTTGATACATGCTAACACTATTCTCTCTCATTTATTAAAAACAAACCACGATCCTAATTATCTGTCATCATCATTATTTCAAAAATCAGAACTTGAACAACTTCTCTATCTTCATTCTTGAAGATCGACAATTGCACAATACATCAAAACTGGAAACATGTTATGAATTTGATACCTATTATGGATGAACAATCGAAAAAATCAACATCTTATGCTGATGATGAGTTCCGTGTTTCGTCGAATTTTGATTTCATTCCGAGGAAAAGAGGGAGACCTAAAAAGCTTGAATCATCACCGGATGTTACTTTACTAGGCAGTAACGTTTCTCATCAAACCATTCCATGTTGTTCTTCTGGTGATTCGAATAAGAGCAATCGAAATAAATCAATGAGTTTCTTTTGTATGAATACAATTACTGGTATGTTGTCAAGTTGTTTGTTATACATATATGAATACTCTATGTATCGGATAAAACTTATTCTATGAGAATTCTTTACTATGCAGATAATGCATTATCTCCTCAACAAATGAATAATATGCATCTACAGGAACAAGGTTCTCATTCGTTTCTGGGTAGCAAATACTCTCAAGTCACCGGAAACAAAGAGAATGTTCATCCCATGTCTACAACTAAAATTCCAAGTTAAGTTACGTTATAATCTCCGTTATGTTTCCTAAGACGAATTATTAATTTCCTCTTAACATGATTACTGCAGACGTACCGATTACCAAAAAGCGAGGAAGGCCAAGGAAGGTGGATTTATCATTGTTCTCCAACAATGTTAATGTCGATCCAAATAATACTACTGAAAAAATTCCAAGAAACAAAAAGAATGTTCAGCCCAGCTCTACAACTGAAATTTCAAGTTAAGTTACGTTGTAATCTCATTTACCTTGCTTAGACGATTTATTTATTGTCTCCTAATATGGTTACTATAGATGTACCGATTACTAAAAAGCGAGGAAGACCAAGGAAGGTGAATATATCATTGAATCCCAGCAATGTTAATGTTTTACCAAATAATTCTACGGAATCTATTACAGGTTTTTGTTTGCTTTTTATGTGTTACCTATTGTACCATTATTACACGTAGATGTTATGTCCAGTTACATTTCAATTATTATGATGTTCAAGTACTTCTGTAAATAAGAAGCGTACCATTGGTTATGTTCCTTTGTTGTTGGATTCTTATTCTAATATTTGGTTATGATCAATGTTTATATAAATCTTGAACATCAGCATAATGTTAAACTAAATATAAACCATAAAAATTTTATCATTAACTCATTGTGCCTATCATGAATATTACAGATGTACCGATTGCAAAAAAGAGAGATAGGCCAAGAAAGCTGGATTTATTACCAAGTCAGACATCTTCGCGTCCTTTTTCTGATATAACGAACAACGATTGTAAGATACATTTTTTTGAATTATTATAAATGCTTATAATGCTGTCTTGGCCTAAACATTGTTTCTGAGTCATATGTTTTTGTATATCATGAACCGGATATATCCAAAAAACAAGGACATAGAACAAAAGCTCAAATATCTGGTGAATTTAACCCTATAACAAAGTCAGCAGATCCTCATTTTAACAACAGACATGGGAAGGAATTTAAGGACGAGAGAAACATAAATCAATACTATATGAATATGAATATACGTGGTATGGAGTATCTATCCTAAATTATGAGTTCATTTATCCCTCATATTTCTATACTGAATTAAAACGTTATTTTTATATGTATACTTGCAGGTACAAAGCAAATACATTCAGATGGAACTTATAACGTATCCAATAGTAGAGTAGAGTTAACTTCGCAGGATGCTGTTGAATCATATTATTCGAGAGAATACGATTTCGAAAATTATGGTATAACAATATATCAGATCTCAAAATCTTTTTATAACTTGGAATTAATATATTCTGTCCTTAAACATTATTAAATCTGAAATTTTTTTCTAATGCAGATGGAATTCCTCTTACGAATCCAACTGTTGATAGCGATTTTGATGATGATTTCCATTATTTGTTCCGCCCGGAGTCTGACTTTGGATCTGATTCGGAGTCAGAATTTATAAATGAGATAAATAAGAATAAAGAAACTGCTTCAACATCCAAACAATTTTCTGAGTTTATACCTAAGCCACCAGTTTCATCTTTTTTTGGTAAGGCATTTCATAATCATGTTAGTTCTTTCAGTTTCACATGTTTTTCATTTCAATAATTTTTTTTTATTCCAGAAAATTACCTTTGTGATAGACCAAATTCTGAGTCTGAAGGTGATGATTTCAGTAGTGAAGGTCATTCTGATGGTATGTTTTCTGGAGATTCTGAAAATGAAAGTCATACTGATAATGATTATGAAGATGAGGAATACAGTAATGCACATCAAAATGAGCACCGTTCTTCCATATTTACGACACTCTCATCTGAAAATGTGTTGCAAAAAAATAAAAATCCATATATTATGCTGAACATTGGAAAAAGACATTTACCTATTTGTTCAGAGTATCGAAGCCTTGGAGGTCCATCCTCAAAATGTAGACATTGCAATACTCAAATGTGGGAAATGGAGCGTGTAAATAAGAGAAATAGGAATAAAGCACCTGTGTTCTCTTTGTGCTGTAGTAAAGGTCAAATTAAGCTTCCTAAGGTAAGGCCTACTCCTAAATACTTGCATGATTTATACATGGACAAGGAGAAAGGTGAAAATTTCAGAAACAATATTAGGACGTACAACGCCATGTTTAATTTTTCTTCCATTGGTGGAAAAATAGATCATGGAATAAATAAAGGTAGAGGACCTAAGGTTTTCAGAATGACTGGAATTAATCACCATAAAATGGGAAGCCTGTTACCAAATGATGGAGAGTTGCCTAGGTTTTGTCAATTGTATATTTACGATACAGAGAATGAGGTTGAGAATAGAATGAAGTCTATAAATATATAACATTCTTCCAAAATAGATCCAGATATTGTGGAAGGATTGATCAAGATGCTTGAGCAAAATAATCACTTGGTTCAAAAATTTAGAATGGCCAGAGATCGTTTTAAGAATGATAATGTTATGGATTTGAAGATAGTTATGAAAATCTCAAGGTCTACCAGTGGCCGTGAAAATCATATTCTGCCTTCTGATGAAATTGCTGTAATAATGGTTGGTGATGATGATCCAAAATGTGAAGACCGAGATATTGTTGTTTCGAGTAGGACTGATGGTTTACAACGCATTACTATTTTGCCTCCATTGATGATGGCACTCCAGTATCCGATACTATTTCTGCATGGTGAAGACGGTTTTAGAAAGGGTTTGAAGTATTGTGCCAGTTTAGATGATCGTAAAAAGAAAAGAGAGAATGTTACCATGAAAGAGTATTATTCTCACACTTTTATGGTTAGATTGGACCAAGGTATTTGCTCCTACCTTAAAATAGTATGTAGATACATTGATTTCAAGATATTTTCTCATCATGAATATGTTTGCTCCTAACAGGTCATACTCTTAGACATGGTGGTAGACTATATCATCAGTTTATAGTGGATGCATTCTCTGCTGTTGAGCAATCCAGGTTATGGTATATTCGGAAAAATCAGAAGAAACTGAGAGCAGAATTGTACCGAAACCTGTGTGACATAGTTTATAGCAGTGATAATGTTGAAGCAGCAAATGTAGGACAAGGATACATATTACCATCTAGCTTTGTTGGTTCTGCTCGATATATGCAGCAAAACTTCCAAGATTCCCTTGCCGTCTGTCGGAAAATTGGATATCCAGACCTTTTCTTAACCATGACATGCAATCCCTACTGGGATGAGATTCTCCAGATGATGTCACTGCTTCCTCATTGCAAACCAGAGGATTGTCCAGATATAATTGCTCGCGTGTTCAAGCTAAAATTGGACCAGCTGTATGATGATATAAAGAATAAAAATAGGTTTGGAAAGTGCATTTCAGGTATTATTCAATTTAAAAATATTAATGTCATGTACATGTATTAGAATGAAAAATGATTTAGTCTGCTTTCTAATCATTTACAACCTATTCACTGTAGTTATGTATGCTGTGGAATACCAGAAGAGAGGTTTGCCTTATGCTCATATGTTAATTTGGTTAGACCCTGTTGCAAAATATAAATTGAATAAAGATATTGACAGCTTTGTATCTGCTGAAATACCTGATGAAGTAGCAGATCCTAATGGATATGCTGCTGTGAAACAATATATGATACATGGTCCTTGCGGTGTTCAACACAATTATTCACCATGTATGAAAGATAATAAATGTACAAGAGGTTTTCCGAAACAGTAAGCTTTAATAATGCTCAACTCTTACTTTAAATATGCCTGCTAATTTTCTTGGTGATCAATATACATGTTAATACATGTTGCTTTATAGGTATTGTGCAACTACAACGTTTGATCAATATGGATTTCCTTCTTATAGAAGGAGAAAAACAAACAACACTGTAAATGTCAGAAATGCTGTTTTGGATAACCAATGGGTAGTTCCTTACAACAGGGATTTGATAGTTCAGTATCAATGTCACATAAATCTTGAAGTTTGCAATCATGGCCGCTGTATCAAATACCTGTTCAAGTATTGTTTGAAAGGTCCCGACCGTGCTACTGTTATGGTCCAGGGTTCGAGCAATTCTACTACATAAAATAACAAGGCTAGGAATGAAATTAAAATGTATTTGGATGGCAGGTTAGGATCATTTGTAATCGTGATATTTTCATCTTATATTTATGCAATTTATTTGATAAATCTTAATATATTTTTCAACTTTGCAGATATGTTTGTGGGGCTGAAGCTGCTCATAGGATGTTTGGTTTTGATATACACCATCGTAGTATATCTGTTGAAAGGTTATCTTTTCATTTGCCAAATGAAAAGTACGTTACTTTTAACAACAATGAAGATCTGGCAAAGGTTTGTAGAAGAGCATCTTTTAAACAGAGCAAAGCTAGAAGCTTTTTTCAGCTTTGCAGAGAAAATCCTCAAGCAAGACAATACACCTATCAGGAAATTCCGGAATATTTTGTTTGGGATGCAGGGCAATCTGCATGGATGTATAGAAAAAAAGGTCAGAAGGTTGGTAGGTTGAATTCTTCCCATTATTCTTCTGGAGAGTTGTGGTACTTGCGTATGCTATTATGTCGAGTTAAAGGACCTGGATGCTTTAGAGACTTGCGGTATTTTGAAGGTAATACGTACAATACATTCCAGGAGACCTGTGCAGCAATGGGATTACTTAATGATGATAATGAATGGCATGATGCAATACAAGAAAATATTGATACTGCTATGCCTTGCCAGCTACGCTCCCTCTTTATTCATATAATTGTCAACTGTCAGGTCAGCGACATACTCAGACTGTGGACATCTCACTGGAGGCCAATGTCTGATGATATATTAATGAAACGACGGAAATTGACAGGGAAAGATAAGCTATGCTTAAGCGATCAAGAATTAGAATATTACACCCTTGGAGGTAAAAATTCATCCATCTTTATATCATTTTTTATCAATATGAATATGAATATTATAACATTAAGTATATGTATTCAATTATCTTCGTACATTTTGCAGAGATTGAGCATTTATTAAATTCTATTGGTAGATCTCTAAGGAATTATCCAACTTTGCCAATGCCTCCAGCTAAATTCCTAGATAACTGCAAGAATAAACTGGTATTGGAAGAGACAAGTTATGATAAAAAAGAAATGGAAGAACATCACCAACGCTTGGTTCAAAATTTAAATCTTGAACAGAAAAAGGTGTATGACCACTACTAGAAATATGTCAATAGACATCGGGTAAAAACCGATGTCTATTATGAAAACAAACCGATGTCTTCGCGTGTGATGTTAAAAGTCTGAAGTTTAGACATCGGTTTTTCACCGATGTCTAATACATATTTACACATCGTTTTTCAATGTATTTCTGATGTCTTTGCCCTGAATCTTTTACTAGTTTATAATATTTTGTAATATTGGCAACTTCAATATTGTTATATTATCAAGGTTAGAGCCACTTAAGCATGTAACACACAAGCTAGAAATAGACATTGACATTGATAACTAAAACACTAACGATGTCTAAGAGGTTAATTATCATCAGTTCAATTTTAGGACCGATGTTAAAAATACTCTAAGACAACACATTATTAGAATACCCGATGTAAGATACTTTAAAGACATCGGTTTCTATAGTTAATTTTTTACTAATGATACCTTTCACATCGGTTTATTAGCAATACCTGTTGTTGAATTTTGTATTAACATCGGTTTTCAAATTTAAGCAATGTTGTATGCCCTTATTAACATCGGTTTTAGCTACTGAATTTGATGAGCTGTACATTTAACATCAGAGTTAAGAATAAAACCGATGTCTTTGTTGCTTGGAACATGTTTCTAACATCAGTTTTTAACAAATAGCAGTGTTGTATGCCTTTATTAACATCGGTTTTTTGAATTACATTGATGTCTTTTTTGCTATAAACATTGGTTTAATCTAATTTCCACATCGGTTTTAAGACATCGTTTTTAAGTTACATGTGATGTTAATTTGAATTGTCCCTGCTTAATTACGTACACCAGCCTTTATGCTACTATATAGACATTTACCAAAAATCTCAACAAAAATACCACACGATAACTAATATTGATCAGAATTTCAAAGCATGCATGGAGTATATAGGTTTGTATGCATTTGACAGAAAAACTATAGTACAGAGGACAACTATTGTGTGGCTCAATGCATGAAATTTTTAAGTTTACATCCGGATACAAGTATGCACAGGTGACAGACTCATGACTCAAGTTTGTACCTTACACAGTGTAGATAGAGGTGTGGGAATATGTGATAACATGCATGAGTGTATAAGTGTGTGTAGATTATACTCACATATTACCAAAACTAGGCAGGAAATGCATATCGTAAGTGAAGAGCATGACATATTTGACTTTTCAAAGTGTACACATAAGGGGACACATGGCTGACTCTACAAAAAGCTATCTCTAAAAGACAAAAGTTGTATCCTTTAAAGTCCAGCTGATGTCACTTTCATTTAATGCCAAGTTACTACTTTTATAAGTATAAGAATATATTTATCACTCTAGGCAATATATGACTAATGATTGGTTGAAAGAGACTCTACACACCAGACAAACAGACTATCTTTCATTTAAGGCCATATACCACACATAGACCAAGTCAGACAAGAAAACCATACATTTATTGCAGGACAGGGCACATATACCAGCTTTTAGACCATAGTATAGAATTAAACAATTAGTAAAAATGCAGTATATGATTCCTATTTATTCTAAGTGGCCGTTGCACCCCAGTGTCCAAATACTGGGCCCCTCTAAGGGAGTCCCAGCCAGGTCTTTGAGTGAGGGCAAGTGTGTGAGTGTATCTTAGCTCTATATGAATGCATATAAATCTATTTAAGTTACACAATTGATATATCAGTTCATACTCCTTGAGGTAAACAATTACACACATAGTCACATAGTTATAACAGTACTTCAATCAAGTTCATATCCACTGAAGATATTTTCACTGCACATCATTGTAAACTTTGCTCAAATATTCTGTAATTCGGATTTTTCATATCAGTACAACACCAGAGATTGTATAATTTACCAAGTCAATTTACACATATTCCACATGTACTAACATATAGAATTCATACTTAAGGTAATTCAAGTACCATATACGTATTATAAGATTTAACTAGTGAATAACCAAGTCGACCATGAATTATCAAATCAGCAACTAAACAGAGTAAACAGTTGACCAAGTCAACTCGATCCAATCCTCAACTTCACAGATTCTAAAATACAAAACTCAAATTTGGACTGAAAAATATTTTCATTCAACTAGTCAGACCACAAATATCTCAATATATCAAATTCGTACACATTCGAAAGTCCAGGTGAACCAAATACTCAAACTCATATATGAATCAACATACGTTAACCACATACAACCTCATGTAGAGTATCCAATCAATACTTTTGAAAGTTCAGGCAAGATAAACATTTAGTCGCATATATTTAACAGATAACACACAAGTTTCAAAGTTTTATCGAATTTATACCTTTGCTCGAGGCCTCGTAGTCTTCTCGAGTACTTACCGATCCTAAATACTCTTAACTCGCACGATTTTCGAGTTGGCTCACCGAGTCGACTCACTGAGTCGTGAGCGATTTTACCGATTTAAGCACTTACGAAGCTCGATTTGAGGCTTCTCATCACAGTAAAGCCACTAAATCGTGTTACCTTCATCATTCCTGCACAAACCCTCAAAGTACGAATTAGGGCTTTGAATAAATCGTAAATAAATGAAGAAGGTATGCTCTAGTGTGTGTATATAGTGTGTATATATATATATCTGTTGGTTTTGAACCATAAATTGAGATAGATTGAGACGATAACGACTGATTTATCAAAACCATGTTTTTCTAACCTAACTTAAAATATATAGATATAAACAATGATAGATAGACTCGATTTAGTGTTTAGACACTCTAATTTAGAAGAAAATTAGGGTTTAGATCGAGAGATTTTGAAAACGCGGCGAGAGAGAGAGAGGGAGAGGTTAGGGTTTGAGAGAGAGAGACGAGAGAGATCGCGGATGAACAGTATACATACACAAATGATAATTGTGTGTTTAGTTAGTATATATATTTTTCAAACCAACGGCCAGGATTAACTCATCTTTATAATGAATGGCCAAGATCGTAGGGTTTAGTGTATTGGACTGGGTCAGCTGAGTTGGGCTGGGCCAAAATACATGGATTGGGTCAAAATACACCAATAATCTAAAAATAAAATAATATATATATTTTCAAAAATTGTTTTAATAATAATTATTATATATTAATATAATAATATATTAAATATTAGTACTAAAATATGAGTAATAATACTAATGTGTTGATTCTTTGTATTTGAGATAAATATCATATTAGTATCTCAAAAATATTTCCGAATTTAACTTCGATAAATATTTGCTCGAATGGTTTTATCTTTAACCCGTGGGAAAATTAAGTTCTCAATAAAACCCGATCGATAAAGTTTCATATGTTATCATTATCGATGAATATGAGTTTTAGAGATTTAATAATCCGGAAAGATATCTTTTTCGTGAGATGACTATAAATAATGATAAATTTTCTCACAAGAATATATAAATATTGATAATATTGAAGTATCAATATAAACCATTATTTTGGAATTTCCAACATTCCTAAATCCAAACGGAGTTTAGTGAATCGTTCGGAATTCAATGGTTTAGTGAATATGTCTGCGAGATTGTACTCAGTTTCGATATGAGTCAATTTTATATCGCCTTTATTGACATTATCACATAAGAAATGATGTCTCACATCTATATGCTTAGATCTTGAATGTAACACGGGATTTTTGCTAAGATCAATAGCACTCGTGCTATCGAATAAGATTGAGATCACATTAAATTTAGTATTATAGTCGGCTAATGTTTGCTTCATCCATAATATTTGAGCACAACATTTTGCGGCCGCTATATACTCAGCTTCCGTAGTCGAAATAGATACCGAATTTTGTTTCTTGGAAAACCAAGATACTAGGCATCCTCCCAGAAACTGACATGTACTACTTGTACTTTTTCTGTCGACTAAATGCCCGGCATAGTCTGAATCAGAAAAACATATTAAGTCGAATGGTACTCCTTTTGGATACCAAAGACCTACGCCAGTGGTTCCTTTTAAGTATCTCAATATCCGTTTTACCGCGGATAAGTGAGATTCTTTTGCTGCTACTTGGAATCTAGCACACTTTCCAACACTATATTGAATATCGGGACAACTTGCGGTAATATATAGCAAGCTACCAATCATGCCTCGATATTTCTTAGTGTCAATGGGTATTCCGTTGGTATCTTCTGTTAATTTATCAGAAGTCGACATAGGAGTAGATATAGGTTTTGAATTTTCCATTTCAAATTTCTTTAGCATTTCTTTACAATATTTCGATTGTGAAATATGTATGCCTTCATCCGATTTCTTTATTTCCAATCCTAAAATGAAATGTAATTCACCCATCATACTCATTTCGAATTCTTTGCTCATATTATGAGAGAATTCTTTACATAGTGCATCATTGGTTGAACCAAAGATGATGTCATCTACGTATATTTGTACAAGCAAGATATCATCTTTTTCTTGTCTTGTAAATAAGGTTTTATCGGCCGTTCCCATTTTAAAGTTATTTTCTAATAGGAACTTGCTCAACCTTTCATACCAATCTCTTGGAGCTTGTTTTAAGCCGTATAAAGCTTTGTATAATTTGTATACATATTCCGGATGTGTGGCATCTTCAAAACCGGGAGGTTGTTTGACATAAACTTCTTCTTCTAATATCCCGTTTAAGAAAGCCGATTTGACATCCATTTGGTATACTTTGAAATCTTTATTACACGCGTATGCTAATAGCATTCGAATTGATTCGATTCGAGCTACGGGTGCATAAGTTTCATCAAAGTCTATCCCTTCCATTTGGGTATAGCCTTGAGTGACTAATCTCGCTTTATTTCTAACAACCATTCCATTTTCATCTAACTTGTTTCTAAATACCCATTTGGTTCCAATTATGGAAGTATTTTTGGGTTTTGGAACAAGTTCCCAAACTTTGCTACGAGTGAATTGTAGTAATTCATCTTGCATTGCCGAGATCCAATCTTCGTCTAGCAAAGCTTCTTTAGCGGTCTTAGGTTCTATTTGAGATAGAAAACTAAGATGATTCACAACATTTTGTACTTGTGACCACGTTTGAACTCCTTTATTTAAGTCTCCAAGAACATTATCTAGTGGATGACTTCTAATAATTGGAATTTCTTTTGGAAGTTCTACTTCCGTTTTGGCTAATTCTAATGGATTTCTTGGGATGGGAGTTCCAAGATCCATATTTTCGAATTGTCGAATAATATTTTCTACATCGTCTTGTTCAACTTTATCGTTTTCAACAAGATCTTTGTATTTTGATGGTGGTTTTCTTTCATCAAATGCAACATTCATAGATTCTTCTACCACAAGAGTTTTAAGATTGAATACTCGATAGGCTTTGCTATTTATGGAGTATCCAAGAAATATACCTTCATTTGATTTAGGATCAAATTTAGTAAGGTAGTCTTTTGAGTTTAATATGAAGCATTTGCAACCAAATAATCGAAAGTAACTTAGCTTTGGTGTTTTGACAAAATAAAGCTCGTAAGGAGTCTTTTGAGATATTGGTCGTAACAAAACCCGATTAAGAATATGGCAAGAAGTTGACATTGCTTCGGCCCAAAAATATTTAGGTCGACGATATTCATTAAGCATTGTGCTTGCCATTTCTTGTAATGTTCTATTTTTCCTTTCTACAACTCCATTTGATTGTGGAGTGCATGGTGCGGAAAAATTATGTGTGATTCCATTTTCATCACAAAAGTTCATAAAACTAGAATTCTCAAATTCTTTACCATGATCCGTCCGTATATAGACGATGGTACTATTTTGTTGATTTTGAATCTTTTTACATAGAGAAGAGAAAGATTCAAAAGCATCACTTTTTGATTTGAGAAATTCTGTCCACGTGAATCGTGAATAATCATCAACGATTACTAACGTGTATGAACAACCTCCGAGACTTTGTATTGAGACCGGACTAATAAGATCCATGTGTAAAAGATCGAGAGGTCTAGAGGTTGATACCATGAATTTATCTTTGTGAGAGGCTCGAATTTGTTTTCCAATTTCGCAAGCTTCACAAGTATGATCTTTTTGATAATTCAATTTTGGTATACCTCGTACATGCTCTTTGGTTGAGATATTTTTAATCAACTTCATGTTGGCATGTCCTAATCTTCGATGCCATAACCAAGGGTCATCGTTTGTTGAGATTAGGCATATATTCTCATTCTTGCTCATGTCACATGTGTAGACATTTTTGTTTCGAGGGCAAGTGAGAATTAATTTCCAATCTTTATCCAAAATACAACAATGAGTAGTATAGAAGATTACCTTGTAATCATTGTCGCAAAGTTGACTTATCGAGAGAAGATTGTACATTAGTCCCGTGACTAGTTGAACATTTGAAATCTTGAATAGACTATTCCCGATGTCTCTGATGCCGACAATGATGCCTTCACTACTATCTCCATATGTGACACTTCCCGCAGTGACCTTTTTAATGTTGTTCAATAGTGACTCATTACCGGTCATGTGTCTCGAACAACCACTATCAAGGTACCACATGTCTTGCTTAGAGGCAAGACAAACCTACAAAATTAATTAATTAATTTTATAGGTACCCTTTTGTCTTGAGGGTCCTGGGGTTAGTCCATCATAAATAATATTCGATTTTGCATGATAAAATCTAGGCATAGAATAATCATTGTTAGGCATATAGATATTTCTAGGTGCATGATGTCTAACATGATGTTGTGGATATCTAGCATTATCATAAAATCTAGAGTTAACACGATGCATATTATTTCTAGCATTTGCAAAGTAGGGAGCATTTTGAGGATAGAAATTACGAATGGGAGCATGTTGATTTCTAGATGCATACCTACTAGCATTGTTATAGTGCATTGAGTTTCTATTTTGAGACATAATAGGTTGTTGAATAAAATCTTTGATTTGTTTAATATTTTTTATGTTTTTTTTATTTTCTGGTATGTTTATTTAATTGTATATGTTTTGATAATATGTGTTTGCAGCTATCTTGGTAAAAATAAGTAATATTTTTTCGAATCGTGACTAATCAATACATAAAATATTGTTGGAGCAAAACACATTTTCAATTCTCTACATTTTCGAAAGTCGTTATTATATATTTTCGAAGTGAACCATTATAATATAAAAGTTGTAGCAATGAGGTTGGAGATATTCTTATATATCAAATTCTTTTTTCTATTGTCTCATTTATAAACTCTTATCACAGTTAGTTTGCATCCTTTTATTTGATATTTTTTCACTTATTTTTTTTGTATGAGAATATAATTTTCGGAAAAATGAACATCAATATTAGATAAGTTTATAACATGAGAATATTTATTTATTGTATAATTTTTTATGCTGACATTTTCGGTTTCGAATGTATATCGGATCATCACTTTGAATTTATATTCGGTTCCTAGTCCTTTTATAGGACTTTTGTTTGGTTGCTTTTCAAAGTTGGCTGATTTATTTTCAAAGATTGCTGCTTTTCTTTTCAAAGCTTGCTGCATGCATTGACAAATTGGCTGGCTGCTGCATTATTTCTTTCCAAGTTTTCTGCTTGTCTGCTCCGTGATTTACTACAAAGTTGCTGGCTTTCTTCTTCTTCTTCTTTTTTTTCAACTTTTCAAAACTTAACTTTTTCATTTTCAACTTTTTTGCTTTTCACTTTTTTTTTTTACTTTATCTAAATTTCGAAAATTCATTTATTCCTCAGATTTCGAGCTGCTCCAATCGAATTTTTGCTTAATTAATCCCTCCAAATTGAAGATAATTTCATAAGCTTCGCGTGGACTGTAAGATCGTTCAAATCTGACTCCTACAACTCCGGATATGAATTAAATACTGTAGGAAGTGGGTGTAGCTCAATAAATCCAAATTTCTTCCAATTTTAGCTCCAAAATAGCTCTTTAAGCTCAAATTCTTCCAAACTTAGAGATTCTTGTCTCCTGAAATAAAACATTAAAATTAATTAAATAAATATCCAAATTAATGCAAAATGCAATTAAATGTGGGAATAAAATTATATAAAATATATATATAAATACATCTTATCAAATATCCCCACACTAAGCATTTGCACGTCCTCGGGCAAATAAGCGAAATAAAAACTAAATACTAACTGATATCACTTTCGTAGATGACACGATTGCATTGAGCATATGCAACAAGCCGTTAAACCCCTAGGCAGCCCTAGTAGGACGAGTGTTGTCTCGTGAGGGTTTATAGTGAATATACCCACAAAATTCATCTAGCTCATGCAAAAGACCACATATCAACACAACACCACACACACCCGTCCTCTCATGCGAAATCGGCTTAAGAATCAGAATGAAAATGCAATGCCTTGGTGTCTAAAGTGCAAGTATCCACATAGCGTACTCAAAGAAGATGCATAAGATCATAGAAATTCATGTCAAATGTAAGAATAAGTTGGTAAACATGCTAAGCACACAAGAGCACATCTTTAAGACACGACCTGGGATATCCTATGCAAAAGCAACAACTCACCGTTCACTCACAAAAATATTCACTCAAAACAAAGGGTAAGTGTATCACTCAACTCCAACAATATCATAGACATGCTTCGTCCTTGGTATCAATCTAATCTTTAACGCAACATACATCATCGATGACAATCAAAAGGCCTTTGTTAAGGTTGTAACGGGGCTAGGGATAAGGTATGTCAAGAAAGCCAAAGAAGGTTAAGTCAAAAGCTAGTACCTGACATTGAAGTTCTCCCATAATTATTAAAACCTATAAATACTTCCCCACACTTGAGCTTTTATTTATAAACAGCTTGACTAGTCGAATCAAAGTAGGATCACAAGGAATAAGTATGCTCTCGTATTTATTTATTTATTTATTTATATATATATATATATTTTTTTTTTCTTTTTCTTTTTTTTTTTCTTTTTTTTTTCAAGAGAGCTAAGTAATAGCAATAAAAATGATCCCGTAAATATGATTTCAAACTTCGACTAACAAGCTATGAACCAAACCCCAAATATTCCCCCAAAGTTATGATCATTAATAAAAACCCCCTTTTTATGCACACCTTATCACTCCCTTAAGCACAATACTAGCCTTTGACAATTGGGTTCAAAATTAATGTAAGGCTAATACAATAAAAAGGATATATGGCAAGTACATGGTGTGTCGCCGAAAGAACAAGATTAGGCTCAAAGGGTTAACTAATGGATTATGTATAATGGTTTGGATATATAGGAAATATGAGGTTATCCTATTGCCTTTATCATGTTATCATCAATTAATGTCATACATCTCAAGAAAGATCTCAAGCAAGTGCTAGCAATGCAAATGACAAGTGGACACTCAAGCAAACGAAAAATCATGCAAAAGATATGCATATAGGCTCAAAACTCACTTGGTGTGACAAAGCATAATCAATCCCAAATAACAGTCTTTCTAATGCACCTACTTGTACTCAAAGCATATAGACCAAATTACCTTGCACATATTCATGGCATTCTAATCATTTAGCACATTCAATAAGTTTACTAGTTTTTACTTGCTAGCGTACGTGTGTGCACAAGAACATCACATATCACTTCTTAATCAAAAGCATCCATAAACACAAGATTCCTAAGCATGCATGGGTGCATTTTCACAAGTAATCTTCACATGACTAGAATTATTTTTGGCATTTTTCAAATTTTTTAATTTTTTTGGATTTTTAAATATTTTTTTTTATATACGCTACGTTGAGAACACCGAGAACACCTCCCCACACTTAAGCAAGTCAATGTCCTCAATGACTCATTAACTAACCAAAGAAATCAACAATATATAAAACGAAAGGAAAGAAGAACTCCCCTTTGCAGAAGCATGATCTATGGGTTGCCTCCCAAGAAGCGCTTTTGTTTAACGTCGTTGGCTCGACTCAGCTGGTTCAGATCTCCGTGGAGGGGTTGTCAAGATAAATCACTTCCATCTTCCCTACGAATGCACCATCCACATATAATTTAAGGCGTTGACCGTTGACCTTAAGTTTTGTTCCATCTCGTCCCATAACTTCAATAGCACCATAAAATTTGACATCGGTGACAGTAAAAGGTCCTGACCATCTTGATTTGAGCTTCCCTGGAAAAATTCGAAGTCTGGAATTGAACAACAACACCTTGTCACTAACCTGAAAATCTCTTCTCTGAATCATCTTATCATGCATCTTCTTCGTTCTCTCCTTGTAAAGCCGAGAATTATCATAAGCATCAAATCGAAGCTCATCTAACTCATTAAGTTGAAGAAGTCTCGCTTGCCCCGCAGCCTTCAAATCCATATTGAGTTCTTTGATAGCCCAAAAGGCGCGGTGCTCCAATTCCACTGGCAAGTGACATGCTTTACCATAAACCAATCGATAAGGAGTGGTTCCTATAGGTGTTTTGTACGTCGTACGATAAGCCCATAAAGCATCATCTAGCTTCAAGTACCAGTCTTTCCTTGACTTTGCCACCATCTTCTCCAAAACGCTTTTGATTTGGCGGTTAGAAACCTCCACTTGACCACTCGTTTGGGGGTGATATGCAAGAGCAATCTTGTGAGTAACGCCATATTTCTTTAGCAAAGTTTCAAACTGGCGATGGCGAAAATGAGAACCACCGTCACTTATCACTGTTCTAGGAACTCCAAAACGAGGGAAGATGATATTTTTAAAGAGCTTCATAACAACCTTGGAATCATTGGTTACTGATCCAACAGCTTCAACCCATTTAGACACATAATCGACAGCAACAAGAATGTATCTCATACCACAAGAACTTGGGAAGGGTCCCATAAAATCAACACCCCATACGTCAAATATCTCGACCTCAAGAATACCGGTTTGAGGCATCTCATGACGTTTAGAAATATTACCCGTCCTTTGACATGCATCACACGCCAAACAGAAAGCACGAGCATCCTTAAATAGAGAGGGCCAAAAGAAACCGGCTTGCAGTACCTTAGCAGTAGTTTTAGAAGGACCATGGTGGCCTCCACATGCTAGAGAATGACAATGCTTGAGAATGTCCTGTACTTCTAACTCAGGGACACATCTACGAAAGATTCCATCAGCACACTTTCGATACAAGAAAGGGTCATCCCAGAAATATTGTTTAGCATCGTGATAAAACCTCTTTCTTTGCTGATAAGTCAATTCAGGAGGGTGAGAGCCACTAACACAGAAATTTGCAAAATCTGCATACCATGGAGTTTGAGTAGCAACCGAAAATAGGTGATCATCTGGAAAAGAATCGTCAATAGGAGTACTTGACGCAATGTCAGATTTGAAACGCAACCGTGAAAGATGATCCGCAACCACATTCTCAGCACCCTTCTTGTCTTTGATTTCCAAGTCAAATTCTTGGAGTAACAGAATCCAACGAATAAGCCTTGGCTTTGCTTCCTTCTTCGCCAACAGATATTTCAGTGCTGAATGATCTGTGTGAACGATGACTTTGGAGCCAATGAGATATGTCCGAAACTTGTCAAGAGCATAGACTACAGCTAGAAGCTCCTTCTCAGTGGTAGCATAATTGACGTGAGCTTCATCCAAGGTTTTACTTGCATAGTAGATAGCGTGCAATACCTTGTCTTTCCTTTGACCGAGAACGGCTCCCACTGCATAGTCACTTGCATCACACATGATTTCAAATGGAAGATTCCAATCTGGAGATTGAATGATTGGTGCACTTATCAAAGCTTCCTTAATCCTGTTAAAAGACTCCAAACAAGCATCAGTAAACACAAAGGTGGCATCCTTAAGCAACAATTGAGTGAGGGGTTTTGCAATTTTTGAAAAATCTTTTATAAAACGACGATAAAAACCCGCATGACCAAGGAAACTCCTCACTCCCTTGACATTAACAGGAGGAGGAATATAACGCCCTAGAAAATATCATAATTATTATTATTATTTAATTATTTGATATTAAATGTGGAATATATGGTGTGAATTTTTTAAATATATGTGGCATCATGTTTACATGGTTATATGATGAAGTATCTATGAAATGTGAGTCCGTGTATTTGTATTTGAATTTTTATGATTTAAAATCTATTTGAATTATACATTATTGATTTTCTGAGAATTTTATAAAATCATCGGAGTTATGATAAATCATGATATCTTTTGTAATATTATCTTTGAGTAATTATTTTATTTTTAAAATTATTGGGTGAATTAATTTGGGTGTGTAAGTATTTTAAAATGATTTTACAAATTAAATTGCATTTAAAGCTTCAAAACTTGTAAAATTCATATTTAATTCAATTTTGATCTTAAAAATATTTTAAAAATACGAGGATGTTGGTAATTCTATAAATTTTATTTACAATTTTTTAAAATTATTTTCCTACTAATTTATTGTTTAATTCAGATTTTAAATAAGTTTTTAATTGTTTTAAATTTCATATTGGTCCTTGTCTTTTATTCATTAAAAACCACAGACTCCCCCATTTGTCTAGAGAGTTCTCGGCAATTCATCCCCAAAGAAAATAAACTGATTTCCTCTGTTTGTTTTTAGCAATTGTGGTCGAATCTCTCGAGCTATCTCTCTCCCTCTTCAATCTCTCCCATCCCTCTCACGACTTTCCTGATGCAATTGAGCCTTGAGATGCTGTTTTTGACGACCATGGCTGCCAATTAAACCCTCTCTCCCCTCCTTTTTGTCCTGTATCAGTGTGTTCGTGTGTATATACCATGTTTGTGGGTCTGTTTAAGCGGAGCAGTGTGAGTTTGTGTGCGTATGTGTGCGTGTGTGTGTCCTGCTACTGGGGTGTCGACTTCGTGTATGTATATGACGTGTTGGGGGTGGTGTCGAATCAGTGTGTTGCCGGGGTGTATGTTAAGCAGTGAAGCCGAGAGTAGGGGTCTGGTACGATTGTGTGTGTATGGTGACTGGTTGTGATGTTCTTTTGATAATGGCAGTGTGTTTAAGTGATTGTGGGTATAAATTGTTGGCTGTAATCGATTGCAAGTTCGGTTAAGTTCTGTTAAGAGATGAGTTGTATGTGCCTGTGAATGGGGGGGGTGTGTGTCATCTGTGTTAATGCGTGCGTGTGTCTGGGCTTCGGTGTGTGTTCGGCTGCGGGTATACGAGTTTATCAATGCTGTGGTATGGGTTTAAACTATTAGTGAAGAAGGGGATGGTAGTGTGTGTAGGCATCAAGGCAGTGAGAATAGGGGAGATTGAGTACGGGGCAGAATTAAGATGGGTGTTGCGTGTGTGCTAAGCGGTTGTTTGGTTATGGCATGGGTGATGTTTGGGTCGGAGGGAAGTGAAAGCAGGATGCTCTTGGTGAAGCCAAGAGCCATGTTTCTTGTTGTTTTGTCCGAGGCAGTGTGGATGAAACTGAAACTGGTGAAATTGGTGTAAGTAAGTGTGTGCAAGTGAATGTGTTGAGGTTTTACCAAGGTAAGGTGACATGGGGTGCAGGGGAAGTGGCATGTGTGTATTGTAGTCAAGTTTAATAGGCGCTGAAAGGAAACTAGGGGTGTATAGATATATATGTGTCTGGACTGTTTTGGCTAAAGGGGAGCAGGGGAGAAGAGGTCACGAGTTAAAAGAAGAAGAAAGAAGGGAGAAATAAAGAAGGGGAAATGGTGTGGGTGGTCACGGTGGAGGGGCTTAGTAAGGAAAAAGGAGTGAAAGAAATAGGGAGTCGTATTGGTTTGAATTGCAAAGGAGTGTGTACATGGTTAATTGACTGGATTACTGTAATTGGGGGCTGTTAATTGCTATATGGTTCATGTTGTTCTATGGTCATGAATTTCTGCAGTTTAGAATTTGCGTATGGTACGACTAATTGAGTCCGTAAATTTCTGATTCTATCGACTTGAATTACACAATGTATGTAGTGATTTTGTGGTTTAATTGTTAATGTTGATTATAATGTTTGTAGATAATTAGTAAGTAATTATTACAGTGACGGTCGACTTTTGAATAATTGGGAAGTGAAGTGAATATAATTTGGTAGTATGACTCAGTGGTTGTGAATGTAATTAGTCGGAATATGTGGCATAAAGATCATATGTGGATTACTCGAATTATGTTAGTAGCTTGTATTTGATAAGTGATCGTAAAATTATGAGTTTGACATGAGATGACAGTGGATGAAAGGATGTTTGATTGTTGATTGGGTCGGTTGTATTCTGACGGATTAGATTATATTTTAAAGGAAGTGTTGTCCAATTTTTATTAAAATTATTTTATGATCCTTGCAGTATTTTGATAAAGATTTTTTGGTGTATAAATGTGATATACGTGTTGTATATGTTAAATTGTAAAGCGTGATAGGACACGTTTGGGTAGAACAGAGCTAGACGATTACAGTTATACGCGTACTGAAGTAGTACTTTATTTTGATATAGGTACCAGTAAAAGGTCGATTTAGAGCCAGTGTATGTAAAGGTGGAAATTCTGAGGAATGAGTTATTCGGCGAAGTAGACGAGTGTGTGCATGTAGAAGCTGACTAGTGACAAGGAAGGATGAATGGATGACCAAGTACAAAGCCAACTAATAAGAAATAGAGACTGATGTGTAATGAGTAAAGAATCGAGATGTTGGATTTGGGAACTTCAAGTATTGAGGCAAGTATACTATCCCTCACTTATCGTTCAAGTGATGTGAACCCATTTGTTTTATTGATATATTCTTTTGAATCCCTTCTTGCAAGCATTTATCTTCTTCATATTTATGCTGAATAATGTGAACATGTTCTTATTAATTGTGAGATTTTCTTCCAAGTCGTTTCACTAGAATCTATACCCCCTTACAATTGTTTTAAGTGACATTTTCTTTCGACTAGTATTTAATTGTTTATTTTCAAAAATATTATTCAATTGTTGATTTTCTCCACCTATCTTTCAGGTGTTGATTCTTTTGAAATTATTTTAAATAAATATTCTTAATTTTTATTAATATTCCAGTATTCGATATTTTATCGGATCCCTCAACACCTATCGTTCAGGTGTTGACTCTTTTAAGATTATTTTATATAAATATTCCTCAGTTTTATTAATATTCTACTACGTGGTATTTTACCGGATTCCTCAGTCGCGTACTATTTTATCCTCTTCAAAATTATTTAAGTGATATTTTTAAATAGAGGAAATCCAAGACTTAAGACTTTAGAAAAAAAATTTTATATAATTCCTGAATTTGATTTATGATTTCCTCAACAAATATTATTCTAAGGAATGTTTTCTTCAAACTTATTTGACATTGATCATCCGGGAATTATTTTTGCAAGTAATCCATTTCACTTATCTTTCAAGTGAACCATGCTTATCATAACTTGAGCTTTATATCAGTCTGACCTGTTGTTGATATTATCACTCATTTAAATTTCGATAAATGTGAATATCTGTTTATCCTGTCCCAAACCAGAAGAATTGAGCTTGTTAATTCTTTTGATGATATAAACTGAACCAATACCCTTTTTATATCGAACTTGTCGATATCTAGGTCAGAAATTGTTAGACCTCATTTCTTTTTGGAGATTTGAGTTGTTAACCTGGAACGTGAGTTTCCAGGGTGTTTGGCGGATTGAGGTGGTCGATTGTTCCGACACCTGGTAGTCAGTTATAGGATTGGACTGTTTTTTTTAAATAAAATTGTGGACCGTGAAGGTCGGACCGTGAAGGTCAGAAATAATTAAGGCCAATGTGTGCCATGGATCCAATTAAGGACATTGCTGTGTGCGTTTGTCCGGGGTTAGTGCGTGACTGATCAGCAGCCTAACCTTATTGATGTTTTTTTTATATAAAATGCATAATAGTCCAATTCTATTCCATTTCCTGACTTAAATAAATGGCATATCCTTGCAGCTTTTGAGCATTTAAATTGTTGATTATTATTCCCTATCAGAACTTTTATCAGTTATTATTGTGATACACCCCATTCCAGTGAAGCAATGTTGGTTCCTCGTGATAATAAAGATATTTGATTTAGTTGATATTTTTCGAAGCATATGATAATTCTTCCTGACTTTCAGAACTTGTAATTGTTGTTGATATTGCCATCACTATATATACTTGCTGAGCGTTCTTTGGCTCACTCTTGCTCTGTTTTACCTAACCCTTTTGCAGTTAGATGTAAGAATGATCCACCTATGTATTGCAAATCAAATGAGAGCGACAAGGCATTCTATTAAGGATAGATTTCAGAACCAGTACGGACAAAGGCTGTATTGAATGGAGCTACAGTTTGACGGTATAGTAGTTGGTAATTAGATCAGAGATAATGTTTGTAATAATTTGTTTAGTTCAGATTCTTGTTTCATACCATAACCTGGAATCGATCCTCGGTGAGGAATCGTTGGTGTATTTGAGTTTTATTTGTGATTTTGAATTGGAATCTGATTTGGGTTGAAATACAGGTGGATAGTCTGATTTACGAATACTGCATGCCGAAATTTTCTAAAATTCCCCTGTATCAAAGTCTATTTTATTATAAAAAAGTATATTTTCAGTATTGTGAAGTTGGGACGTTACAGGTTGGTATCAGAGCTACAGGTTATGGTCACTGAAACAGAGTAGGAGAGTTAGGGTACGAGTATAAGATAGAAGTCGAGTAGAACGGTTTAGGATAAGGATCGCGTTGGGATATTTCGACAAGCGTCGCGACGTTAATCGGTCTTTCGGCATATCGCACGAGTAGAAGTTCGAATCATCTAAGGATCAGGCTATTAGCAAAACAGTGAACCTGAAGCAACCTAAGCTAAGTGGGCAGCTGGAGTTATCAATCTGGGGGACTTTATCTCGAGATTTTCGCGTAGAATTTAGGACATCCTATGAGATTAGTTTCGATGTGAACGTTTCGGAAATGGTACGAGAAGGTTAAGAATACGAAGTGAGCAGCGAGTACTAGCCAAGATTGAAGGCTAAGCGTAGTTGTGCACCCCTAATTATTGATTCATTCAAAGTTATTACCTGAAGAAATTTCCTATTCTTTCTTTGAATTGTTGTAAATTTGTTAGAAATGATTGATGAGAACAGTGTTTGGAAGCTATAGTGACAAAACAGAGTTTAGCTGGAAGCAGTCAGAGTTTAGTTCGACACCCCGCAAGAGGGTAGGGGGAAGGCGACCTATTGAGCGAGTACTGGCGACCATTCCCGAGGTAGATGACAAGCGCAAGGGGTTTAGTGGTCTTATGTATGTTAAGTGTGTAAGTGTGTAAGGTTGTAATAAATTTGGTTGTTGAAATGCTTCTTGTAGAAGCATCACTCAACAATGTACTTAAGTATGATCCTGGTTTGTAATAACTCTTTAACTTTCAACTCTAAACTTTTATTATGGTGAATGTTGTTCTCTGAGCATATGACTGGTGTGTGTGTGTGTATTACTGTGGGGTCAATTGCATAAGTATTAATTATAAAAAAAAAACCCAAGAGATATTGATTTTGAATGGAAGTTGGTTCGTGATGGCCCAAATTCATGACCCCGGATTTGGGGCTGTCACACTGTCACTACTACTCAACCTCAACCAAAATCCAAACCAAAAAAGGCAAAAGCATACTGCCCTTAACACAAAGCATTCCAAGGCTAAACAGACATCTCCTGGAGCTGTTTATACCAGAAGAGTCATTAAAAGGGCAAATAGGCCTTCATCACTGTAATAACCCTAACTTTAGCAATGCTACAATGATCACATGAACAGAAAATTTTGAGGATTTAGAGAAATGGTATGTAGGTACTCAATAATGGAAACAGAAAATGAATAAACAGAAACCATAGTAGTGTTGTACAATGAAAATAAGTGACTCGAAAGGACGATAGATTTCAGAAATTCCTGAATATGGATTTTGAGGATTTTGATTTCGAATAAGCTTCTATGTGATATTAAGGAGTATAGAAATGTTAAAGGGTTTATATCTTGAGGAAATATTTAAATTAGGTTAAACCAAGGAGGGATTTAGTTAAGGAAATGCCAAGGAATTTGGATTGTTAAACAATTTAGAACCACTTGGAAATGAGATATTAAATTTGAGGAATTGAGAATTTAGAACGAAAACTACTGAGACAGTGAAACGAACGTTCTAGAAACCGCTGAAACTTTATAACGAGATTAAGCGAACGAATCAAGAATTGAGGATATTAATATTAGAAGTCCAAGGGAGGATATATTATGAGAGGGAAAAAGAATTGAGGATATAATCCTAGAGTAAAGAGAATGCAAACGAGTTAGTGAGCGAGTTTGAGAATGCTTGAGAACCCGAGAGATAACCGGGAGAGCAACTTCTGAGAAAAAGAGAATATACCAAGGATATTAGATCTAATACCTACTTGAGGATTAGAATCACCCTAACACACTAATATATGATGTGGGAGAGGATATTATATATCCAAGGAATTTACAAAGGAGAAACCACTGAGACGATCACAGAAATCCTTCGATGAATCCAACAACTAGAAACTCTTGGACAAGGCTCAAGTATAAAACCAATAACAAGATATAGGCCTTAACATTGGCCCAATCACATTCAAGGGATGATTTTAAGTGGATTAAGAAGGGAAGTACCAAAGTAGAAGAATTATAAGACTTAAAGGATGTTGGATGCAATTTACATAAAGCTAAGGACTTTCTTGCAAAATTCAAAGATAAGCATTAGCAAGGAGCCAACAATTGGCTCTTTCTCATTGGTGGACTTCAAACCCACTTAATTAAGAAATAAGGCAGATGATGAAAAGAATAAAAACAAGCCTTTCAAGTCATTATTCAAGAGAAAAAGCAAGAAAACATCAATCTCTCCAATCTGCCAAACAGGAACCAAGCACAAAGAAAAATTCATATCTCCATTTCTATCCATGATAAAATCACCAAATTTTAACCATAACTTCTCCACTCCATGTGTAAGGTTCGTACAAAATTTCATGGCCAACAAAGTAGTATAGCCTAGTCGAATCCATGCTCAAAGTTGGAGAACCCAATCTGTCCAGTTTCTGTCCAGCGGAAAGATGGAGCTCAAAACCATAGCTAGGAAGCTTTGTCTTTGGTGAACTATAGCTCAAATCAAAGATTATACAGAGGCCAAGATGTGGTAAAAAATTTGAGAGCCAAATTCTTATATTTCTATTTGTTATGATTTTTACAAAAGTGATGATGAATAGTGACCCTTAGAAACTAACTTGATTTTTATGGTTCTTTTAGTTGATTCAAGCTAGTATAAGGTTGATTAAGGATATATCAATTATTGTTAAGGGTTGTCAAAGCTTCAAGAAGGTATAAACATGCTTGCCCTTTTATATTTATAATGGATATTGAGTTAATTAGTGATTTAGTGGTGTAAATGTTAAGATTTTGATGTTATATGTGTTTGTAAGTGATTAAAGTTGAATATGGAAGGAGTATGTGCTTGTAATAATGGTTGGTAAGAGTACCACATGGTATAGGTGATGGTGTATAAGGTGGATGATTGATTTGAAGGAGTTGGATTTATGGAAAGTATGAAATTATAGCCGTTATAATGCCCGATTTTCGTTAGGATGAAATCTGCCCTGTTTTGGACCCCTGTATCCGAACGGTACCCTACTGTTTAGAACACCAACTGACCATGATATGATAGAGCTTGGTTCATAGATCATTTTGATATAAAGTGCGTTAAAATCTGATGAGCGGTTTAGGAGAAAAGTCAGTTTTAGTGAAAGGCGTTCGAAAGTCGAGAAACCGTAGTTGTACCAACTTTGAGGCTATAACTACCATACTTAGACATTTTTAAGAATTATGAAACTTTGGGATATTGTAGTAAGGTAGTCAAAGAGTTGTTACCAGTTGACCTTGTGGTAAAATTCGAAATCCATATTTTCTGAGAATTTTTACAGTTAAGTGAGGTCGTTAGGGGAAATGGTGAAAACCCCTGAAACTTCAATTGAGTTTATAAATGGTTAAGTTCTTGAACCTTTGGGGTAATAGTGATACGTTAAACATATATTAAAGTGTCAAGGGTAATGTTATACAAGAGTGTAGTGAGTAAGAGATGTAGTATTCTAACGACGGACCTCTTGTGTTTATAGAAACTCCGGAGGAGACACGAGCCACACCGTCCGGATACCGAAACCGAGGCAAGATCTTTTCTATCCCTACTTGGAAATTATTTATCTTCAAGGAAACTTGATTCATGAAATATATATATGTGATGCTATTGTTACTATATTGTTAAGAATTTGTTTTCCTTGATTATTGATGTTAGAAAGGGAAGGTATATGAGTATGATATGAATATGGATATGAGTATGAGTATGAGATGGATATGAATATACATAGAGATGATTATGCATGAAGTGAACATGTCTTATGATTAAGGAAATATAAAGGAATGGTATCAGTTGTTATCTAAAGATATATAAAGGAATGGTATCAGTTATTATCTAGGGTTATATGATTTATAATATTATATTCTTTCTAAGTATTGTGATTTAATAAATATTATTGAATGGTATTTAATACTTTTGAGATAAATGGAATACTCTACGTATATAAAAGCATATTGATTTCATTGAATACAGAGGAGATGTTTGAGTCATAATCAAAGTATTATGACATATATAAATTTTTAAAGGTGATGATAAATGGAAATGGAAATGATATATGTGAAGGGAAATGTGAATAGAAATGTGAATGGAAATGGAAAATGTGAAATGCTATTTGATGATTTGAAAAAGGGGGATTGCAACAATAAGCGTAAGCGGCTGTGTGGTAGTGGCACAGTCCAGCATCCAATATTTTATTTCGGCACGAAGATGCCAAGGGAGGATGTAGCAGGTAGCCTTCCTCCAAGGTTGATTACCAGGTAGGGATCATCCCTTCTACTAGTAGTAAACAGAGAGCGGATACGGTCAGGCGACTGATCATCGTCCTACGTATCTGGCGCCAGCAGATATCCCCAAAACTTGAAAGAAAGAATTGAAAATGGTTTTCAGATTTCTATAACTGAAAACAGAGAAGTGATATGAAATGATGGAATTATTGTTACAAACGAAGAGAAACTGATTTTATGTTAAATTATATAATCGTTGTATATGAAGGAAATGAGAAAATGATAATGAAAGGTTTGTTCAAGTTTTCGTATTATCCTAGAAAAGTACACTAAGATGGTATATTGATTGTTATAGCATTCAAGAAGAGAAACTGATATTATATGATATTAGAAGTGAGACTGATGGAATGATACTATATATTTCTTTTGTACAAGGATAATTGGAAAGTGTATATACATATTGAATGGAAATAAAATTCTTCCATAATAACTGAAGTTGCTTTTGTCTATTATATATATATATATATATATATATATATATATATATATATATATATATATATATAATGGTTTATTTTCCTTTGGTGTTAGTAGATAGAAATTATCTTGCTGAGCTATTTTAGCTCATTCTTGCTATTTATGTATTCAACAGCTAGGTATGCCGATTTTACGCAGAACGCCCCGCAAGAGGGTACGGGAAAGACGAACTTTTGAGAGAGTTTTGGCAACGATTCCCGAGGTAGCTATCGGACGGTTGGGTATTGATAGATTATGTACATTAAGTGTGTAAGTTGGTGTAATAACTTTTGATTGTTGAAATGCTTCATGTCGAAGTATTATTCAACAATGTATCTAAGTATGATCCTGGTTTGTAATAACTCCTTTAACGTTAAACTTTTAATATCGTGGTTGTTGTTCTCTGAGCATATGACTGGTGTGTGTGTGTATTAATGCGGGGTCAACTGCATAAATTTTAAATGGAAAAAAAACCCAAGAGATATTGATATTGAATGGAAATTGGTCCGTGACGGCCTGGATTCATGACCCCGGATTTGGGGCTGTCACAATCACCACCAGTTGAGGACAGTTCTAGTGAAGAAGAAGAGGTGATTGAAGTGCCTCAAGCAAAAAGGAGGAGGCTGATTCTTATAGACTCTGATGATGAGCAAGTTGTTGAAGCTCCAGAGAATATTTCTAAAGAAATTCCCACTGTTGAGACAGAGGTTATCATAGAACCTACTGTAGAAGAAACAGATCTCAAAATTGATGAACCAGTAATTGCTGAGGTTCAGACTGATAAAGATGACAGAGATGCATTACCTGAAATGGAAGAGTTTGATGAAACTCCCATTCCATTTTCTTTTGACATTGAAGCATCTACTCCAACACCCATGGTAGCCACGAACTCTGTTGATACTGGTGTTGCAGACGAGCCTACTGTTGTATTAGAAGACACTGAGGTTGCATCTCACACAGAGTTATACTCGGATGCACATCATATTTCTGATCATGGTGAGGAAATTGATCAACCAGCAAAGGTTGTTTCTTCAGAGCATGCACAAGGTGATCAAGGAAAACAAGTTGCTCAAGAACAAGTTGCTGACTTAAATGAAGAAATTGCCTCTGTTGCACATACTGATGTGTCAGTTAGTGATTCTTTTGAGGACATGAGTACAGGAGCTGAAAATGAAAAATTTCAAACTAATGGACAGAAAACAGGAGAGAAACCAGACTTTGCTGGACCTTCTGTTCACGAAATTGATGATAATTATTTGACCAAGCAAACTGCAGATTGGTACAAATCAGATTGTATTTTTCCTCCTGGCAGAGCAGCTACCTTTCTCAAGGAAAATTCTTCAAAGATTTCAAATCCTGATATTTTCACTTATTTACAAGGAACAGTGATTCAAGTCAAGTCTTTAAATCACAGGTTTGATGAAAATCAGAAAGCATTTATTGATCTCAGAACAGAGGTTGCTACTCATGAGGAGAAATCTCAAAGAGCTAATTCCAAGTTGTTTCAACAATTTTCCAAGGCTCAGGAGACACTTACTGAAAGATTGACTAAAGTTGAACAGAATCAGCTTTTGCTGACTGAAAAGGTTGACTCTATTGCAAACTCTCTTGAGTTAATCACCTCTATTCTGATTCCAGATGGTGATGATGTCAAAAAAGGGGAGAGAATTGCTAGAACTAAGTGCAAGCAACCTCAAACTCTATCAAAGAGGGATCATCTGGATGAAGAAGGTGCAAATTCTGATAAGGGGTTAAGAACTGCAACTGCAAATCCAAGACATGGACATGGAAGGTCTACAAGATCAAAGTCAAATTTGGTAGCAAATACAAATCTTCAGAGTACTTCTACTTCAAGGCAAAAGGATTTGTCATTCACTGACAATACACAAACAGATGAAGAGTTAGCTGCTAAGATTTTTCGTGAGGAAAATGCTGAGGCTACACTTGAAGATATACATGCTGAAGAAAAGCTATTGCAAGAAGAACATTTGAAGGCGTTGAAGTCTAAGAAAGGAAAGAAGATTGTCAAAGCTTCAAGGCCTGAAAGGAAAGGAATTGAAATTAAAGAAAATTTATCTGGTATTCAAGAAGAAGAAGAAGAAGAAGAAGAAGAAGAAGAAGAAGAAGAAGAAGAAGAAGAAGGAAAGTTGGTAAGAAAATCTTCTCTTGATGCTAAGTTAAAACTGAAAGGGGTGATGGGTGAAGAAAGCAAAGGTAAAAAGACAGTTACAACCTCTGTTGCCACACAAGTTGTAAGTGATTCTCTACAGATTCAAAGAAAACCTTTACCTGAGTTTTCTAGACCAAAGATTCCAGTTCAAGCACAAACAGAAGGGATTGGTGGTTATCAACATAGCATTGCTTGTTCAGGAAAGCCTCCTGGCAGGAATACTTCTGGTTTGGGTTCAAGAAGAGATTTTAGGGTTAGTAACAGTCCAAGAGATCCCTCTTCACTTGTCTCTCATGGTTCTGGTATTATTCAAGAGAATCTGGACAAATTGGAATCAGTTCAACTAGTTCACCAAAAGAGCTTAGATATTCACTTTCTGTTGTACTTCATGGAAGATGGAACAGTGTATAGAGTGAATGAAGAAGCGATCAAGCTCAAGTTGTTTGAAGAACTTCAGTATGTTCTGTATATATTCAAAGTCAGAAATCGACGAACAGAACTCATTGCAAATTCTATAAGAGAATATATGCTGAGAGCTAAAGCCTTTACTGGATCAAAAACTACTGAAGAGTATGTACCTAAATACAGAGATTGGAATGGGAATCTTGTTGAAATGAAGAAGGGAACTGCAAAGTTAAAGACTGATCTGGGTATTACAGTTGTAACATCCCGCACTTTTTCGAGATGTTAGTTCGAGCCAAAAGTAAAACACAAAGATTTAATCTCAAAAATTTTAATAGAAAACTATTACAATTCTATTACAAGTTGAGTCACATAAAATAGAAGCGCAGCCACCCAAAATATTGGACATGATCTACATTAAAAAAAACCAACTAACAAGCTCCTTGTAAATCCAACGAACCGAACAGAACCTGAAATATTAAAAGAGTGAGCTAAAAAGCCCAGCAAGCAAACTAACCAAACAAACCAGCTAATCAAATCCAATAAATAAAATATAGTATAAAACGATAATAATTTTCAGAAATTCAAACTTACGAAACGATAACTTTTTAACCACCAGTCTAACTAAGGTCACTACAAACCGGTGACACGGTCCAGAATTTCGGAAGTCACTATAAACCGGTGACGCGGTCCAGAATTTAGTATTGCGTCCCTCACTAAGGTATCAGAAGTTGCACCTAAGTGCGCCCTAGAGAGGTATCAGAATTTAGTTCCGGAACTATGCGCAGATACTAAGGGGTTCAGATCATAGATTCAACTGGGGTGTCAAAGCTCATATTTTACTAAAATCTAAAATCATAATCTTCAAAATAATAACATTTGACCCAAATTTCATATCAAAAAAGTAGAGCGGAAACATAATCACATATAATTTCAAAACTTAAAACATTTAAATATAAATTCGAAATAACCAGAAAATTTGGATAGAAAACTTACCACAAAATTAGACCACGAAAGTGAAATAACCGACACAACATGTACCCATAACTCAAGGTTTTAAGATCCAAAATAATCAGGCTAGTTCAAGAACCAAAGCATGCATGCAGATCCGCCTTGTCGAACCAAAATTAAGAAATACCTCAACTAATTATGCGTCAAGAATTTATATAATAAGATGATGAGAGACTAGCTGATTACATGTATACAGGTATGTATGTAGGATAGAACTTGGTTATGAGTTTATTCAAACTAATAGAAGAATGTACATGATGATTGCATAAGTTGGTGATACACACTAATGATAATCCATGGGACATAAACACATATTTAAATATAACAATTGTAACTGATCACCTCTCATTATGATCCTGACAAATGCTTATTAATACAAGACACCAACGTTACATTTTATTTTTGGAAAAAACATATTTTAAAAAAAATCAAAATAATAAAATGACAACTCTTTATTTCCTAACCAATGCACCGTGCACACGGTAAAATTACTAAAACTTTTAAAAAGGAAACCAAAGTTGTTAGTTAAATTCTAATTCTAAAACAAATAAAAGATTCCATATCTTTGAGTTCATTTTTGAGATAAATTAAATAGCTCAACTATTATTTGCACACTAAGTAACCCATAAAATCATTTGACATGCATGCACAACATTTGTTTTATATCAAATTATACCTAATCTTGTTTACTGCATGAGAGAGTATGCGAAACAACTTTAAGCAAAATAAGTACTAACAAGAGTTTTCATAAAATAAAAAAAAACAAAGAAATTGGCATTCAATTAACTTGCAATTAAAATTATAAATTTACATAACTAAGGACTAACTTTCTTCTGAACATGTAAAAATGAATTTGCACGCACATATTCACTTCAAATATTTGGGCAATTGATGAATTAAGTATTATTTAAATTAACATAAAAATATAGGGGTGTTATAAACTACCCTCCTTAAAAGAATTTGGTCCCCAAATTCTCCAAAATTACCAATTTTAAAGTGGAAAAAAATACCAATATCCTAAATAACGCGAACTACCCACAGGTCATGCCTAAAGGCAGTCTACAGGAAATTAACCTAGAGCTCTGATACCATCTGTAACATCCCGCACTTTTTCGAGATGTTAGTTCGAGCCAAAAGTAAAACACAAAGATTTAATCTCAAAAATTTTAATAGAAAACTATTACAATTCTATTACAAGTTGAGTCACATAAAAAAACTGTAAGTATGTTAAATATCATAAGAAATGACATATGCAATGATATAATCATAAGAAATGACATATGCAATGACATCAAATGTGTGGCTGGATTGTTCAACAATGTAGGCTAGTCAATAGTCCAAGTATGTGGGCTAGATTGTAGTAGATTATATGTATAGACAGCTGATCATTTTATTCTATAAATAGAGGCATAACCTCATTGCAATACTTGGAAACGCAAACGCAAACGCAAACACAATGTACTCAGTATATCCCGTGTAACACAGGGTCTGATGGGGGTAAGATAGTACGCAGCTTTGTCCCTACGCATGCGTAGAGAGGCTGTTTCCGGTGTTTGACCCCCAGCAGGAGTCGAACCCATGACCTCTCGGTCATGGATTGGGCACCTTAACCATTGTGCCAACTCAACCCCTTTTATTGCAATACTTGGAGAAGTATGAATATAATTCTCTTCTACCCCAACTGATTTCTCTCTTCCCTCTTTATAATCACATATATATTCAGATTCTAACATGGTATCAGAGCAGGAGTAGAGAGGGGGAGAGTTTTTCAGTTGAAGCTTGTTGTTTTTCAAGGAAAACAAAAGCTGTCCAGAAGACACAAGCTGTCCAAAAGAAGAAGTTGTTCAGAAAGCTACCCAGGAATGAAGAAGACTAGGCACACCTGGCATGCATGACACAGGTGCTAAACAGGTACACATGGTGTTGGCCTGTCCACTGGCACCAGGTAAGAAAAGAAGCAGACTTAAGGGAAACCCCGAAAAAAAAAAAAAAGAACAGTGAAAGGCGTGCACATGGATTTATGATTTTCTTAAGGGAAAATTTTGTCTGGATCTTTAATATAAGCATATCATTTTAGTTTAGGACCCCTGTTATAGATTTAATTGTGTAGTATTCAAGCGGTTGTTGATATTACGGTATCTCTCCGGTTTATTATGGTGCTACAAATTAAATAGATCAGAGGGCTTTATCGCGATGAAGAAGAAGCAGCAGAAGTAGTGTATAATATAGATACACACAGTTCACTGCTAATATATTTCTTTCAGGATTTTATCATGGCCTAAAAAATACTATATGGTCGAAAGTTCGATAGCCGGTATCCCAAAAGACTCAAGAAACTCAAGATCGGTCGATCCTAAAATGGGTAGTTGGAACTTGGACGCTCAGATTAAGCTCAAGGGCTACTAGTGTCCACTCTTCAATCCCAAGAAAGGTGTTTCATCCGAAGATGGGATTTCGAGTGAGGGGGCGTGTTAAATATCATAAGAAATGACATATGCAATGACATAATCATAAGAAATGACATGCAATGACATCAAATGTGTGGCTGAATTGTTCAACAATGTAGGCTAGTCAATAGTATAAGTATGTGGGCTAGATTGTAGTAGATTATATGTATAGACAGCTGATCATTTTGTTCTATAAATAGAGGCATAACCTCATTGTAATACTTGGAGAAGTATGGATATAATTCTCTTATACTCCAACTGATTTCTCTCTTCCCTCTCTATAATCACATATATATTCTGATTCTTCAGATTCTAACAAAGTACAAGACATTAGTGGCATCTAGTCTTGTTCTTCAAATGTCTATATCCAAGCAAGTATTTCAGATTCTTTGGCCGAGAAACCACTTCTCCAGACTGTCCATCAAATCATAGATTGTGTGTCGATCTGTCATCTGTGGTGGAGTACGTAGTTCACATAATCATTCTCATATCTCAAAAGTGTTGCAAAAGTATTTGATTTCTCCCTGCACAAAGGTGGAGGAATCCCCCATGAAGCGGAGCAATGGAAAAGAGAGCATGCAGCCTATTGGAGATACTCACACTAGTCAAAGTCAACTCAAGAATATATCTGTAAATACACAAAAGAGTAAAGGGCAAATAGGTCATTGTACACAAGTTAGTTAGGATTGGCGTCAAGCTGTTAGTTTGATTCTTGTATATATACTTTAGAGTGTAGCTCTTTGTAAATAGATTTGTACAATCTCATTTTGATATCAATGAAGTTTGTTTTTTTATTCTTGCTTTCTCTATATGGTATCAGAGCGTAACTGCTCCGCTTCATCGTCTTCTTCGTGAAGCACTCTTCCGCCATTGATTTGAAGCTTTTTCTTCTTCGTTTCTTGATTAATCTTGAAACAATTGAAGTTTGATTGTTGTTTTTTGTTGTGTTCGTACTGAAATTTTTCATCTTTTCTGGACTCTATCTTGTTCATAATCATCATCTATACATAATTCTTGTTTTTCATCACTCAGACATTTGATCAAACACTGCAAATCGAACCAATACTCATACTCATCAAACTGTTGGTGAAGAAACACCTATTGATCATACTACTGATCACGATAATACAGATCAAGATCGTACAGATCTTAATCATTCAATCGTCACTGATTTTGACTCAAATTTTAAGTCAATTACACTCGAGTCGCATCATCCTCTTTATCTCCATCCTTCTGATAATCCTGGACAAGTTCTTGTTACTTCTCCTCTTACTGGTGATAACTTCAATGAATGGAAGCGTTCGATGTCTCTGGCTCTCTCTGCGAAGAACAAGTTAGGGTTTGTTCTTGGAAAATTCAAGGTTCCAGGTATAACTTCTCCGTATTTTGATCATTATCAACGGTGCAACGATATGATTATCACTTGGCTGTTGAACTCTATTTCTCCTGATATTCATTCTAGTTTGGTGTATATTACTTCTGCAATTGATATGTGGTCTGATTTACATATAAGATTTGCTCAAGTTAATGGTCCTCGTATATTTGAACTCAAGAAGGCTCTCTCTGAACTAAGTCAAGAAACTATGTCAATTTCTGTGTATACACAAAATTTAAGCAGCTATATGATGATCTGATGAATGTGTCACATGCTCCAAAATGTGTTTGTATCTGCAACTGTAAAGCAAAACTTGAAATGGATCAGTATGACAAAATGATGAAGGTTACTCAGTTTCTCATGGGATTGAATGATAATTTTACCAATATCAGAGGCCAATTATTGATGATGTATCCTATGCCAAAACTCACTCAGACTTTAGCTCTCTTACAACAAGAAGAAAGGCAGAGGAATTATACTAGTAATCATTCTAGTGTTGTTGAATCTGCTGTGATGTTAGCAAGAAACACAGCTAGGTCTGAAAGGTTTTCTAAACCTCCTTTCAAGAAATTTCCTGTTAATGATAGTAAGTTTCAAGGTAAAAGGAATAATTTGGAATGTTCTCATTGTCATGGAACAAATCACACTAAAGAGAGATGTTACCATTTGATTGGATTTCCACCAAGGTCTAAACCGAATTTCTCTTCATCTAACTCTGGTTCAAGATTTGCTAAGTCCACAGAAAACAAAATGATAGCTCAAGTTACTTCTGGTACTGATGGTAAAACTGGAAATGCTGCATCTTTTGAATCCGAGGTTCATCTCCCCTCAAGCTTGTCAAATGCTCAATATCAACAGCTGTTGAATCTACTAAATCAATCTTCTCATTCCACAGTGCAAGAATTGCCTCAATCAGGTAATCAACATCACACTTGTTCATATATGACTACTGTCTGCTTAGTTGATTGTCATACTGCTAAAGATTGGTTGCTGGACTCTGGAGCAACTGATCATATTACCTGCTCTCAAAAGTTACTCACAAATATTACCTCCTGTGATATTAACATATGCCTACCAAATGGTCATACAACTTCTGTTCAACAAAAAGGCACAATTCAGTTAACATCTCACATCACTTTATATGATGTTTTATTCATTCCAGACTTTCATTTCAACTTGATATCAATCAGTAAATTGTCAAAGTCTCTTAACTGTGAAGTCCATTTTTTGTCTCAACATTGTATCATACAGGACCATATGAGGAGGATGATGGGGATTGGTAAGCTTCATGGAAGTCTTTACAAACTCCACATTCCTCCCACTTCAATCAATTCAGCCAATTCAGTCTGTCTTTCTCAAGGCTCTCAAGTCTCTCAGAATACTTATCTTTGGCATAATAGACTAGGTGTAACACCCCAGTCCCACATCGAGGAGATTTGGGGCTTTAGTTCAGTTTATAAGGTAAAGTACTACTACTAAGTGCACCAACAAATCATGATCTTTTGGGGGCCTGTGGTGGGCTTGTGGATTACCCAAGTTGGCGGCATTTGGGCCAGTTTGCTTTGGCTTATTTCGGATTCGTGATCGGGACTTGACCCGATTTTCGAAAAAAGACTCGGGATTTGACCCGGGTTGTCACATATGGTATCAGAGCCGACTCTCGAAAGCTTGATTCGTCAAGTTACCGGAGGTGGGGACACGAAGCTAGCCGGTATTATCCCACAATGGCTAGGGAGGAACGATCTTGGACCTATGAGATATCCGTTCAGGCCTGACGAGGACGTCAGGAGTTTAAGTGGGGGAGTTTGTAACACCCCAGTCCCACATCGAGTAGATTTCGGACTTCTGTTCAGTTTATAAGGCAAAGTACTACTACTAAGTGCACCAACAAATCATGACCTTTTGGGGGCCTGTGGTGGGCTTGTTGTTTACCCAAGTTGGCTGCATTTGGGCCAGTTTGCTTTGACTTATTTCGGATTCGTGATCGGGACTTGACCCGATTTTCGAAAAAAGCTCGGGATTTGACCCGGGTTGTCACATAAATGTAAAACCCCGTAAATATTAATTTTATTTTATTATTAGATATTAGATTTTTAAGTCATTTTTATTTAGATAATTATTTTAATTAGTAATTTTTAGAATTCTTTTTGTGCAAGATATTTTGAATAAGGATGATATTCTTATTAGAGGAAAGAAGTGTGAAAAGATATTAGAAAATCAGAATCATTTAATTTAAAAGATTTGTGTGAATTAGGATATTCTTAATTTACGTATTAGTTGAAAAGATTGTACGTAAGTTTTAGAAGTTACCTTAATTAATTTAGGGTTTTTGTGGCTATATAATAAACCCCGTTAGAATAGTTTTAGACTCGTACAGATCTTAATTCATCGCCTCCACAGGTATGTCTCTCTTTTGAATATTAACAAATACTAGTGTTTATGTGCTGTTCTGTTTATGTCACAGTTGGTATCAGAGCCTAGGTTTTCCTTCGGAGTGTATTAGGTATGGGACTAGTACATTCCCTAGGATGCGATCCTATAGACTCTCGTATATGTTTTGACCTTTAAGTTAGTAAATTATTTTGAATCTAGGGCACTTGTTTGTGTGATTATTTGACTTATTTGACTTTTGTGCTTTTGATTATTGATTATAAGTTTGGAAGTTTGTCATTTTTAGAAAAGATGGAGGGAGAAGGCAACAACGGCAACAACAATGGCAACAACAATGACAATCAGAATGGTAACAACAATGGTGATGGTGGGAATGTATTCGACCAGCTAGCTGAGACTCTGGCTACACTCGTGAATCAGCAACCCAGGCAACAGAATATCGTCTCTCAGTTCAAGCGTTTGAACCCGCCAACTTTCGATGGGGCGACTGATATGTGACAACCCGGGTCAAATCCCGAGTCTTTTTTCGAAAATCGGGTCAAGTCCCGATCACGAATCCGAAATAAGCCAAAGCAAACTGGCCCAAATGCCGCCAACTTGGGTAATCCACAAGCCCACCACAGGCCCCAAAAAGATCATGATTTGTTGGTGCACTTAGTAGTAGTACTTTACCTTATAAACTGAACTAAAGCCCCAAATCTCCTCGATGTGGGACTGGGGTGTTACAAACTCCCCCACTTAAACTCCTGACGTCCTCGTCAGGCCTGAACGGATATCCCATAGGTTCCGGATCGTTCCTCCCTAGCCATTGTGGGATAATACCGGCTGGCTTCGTGTCCCCACCTCCGGACCTCTGTCCATTGTGGGATAATACCACCAGCCTTCGTGTCCCCACCTCCGGCAACTTGACGAATCAAGCTTTCGAGAGTCGGCTCTGATACCATATGTGACAACCCGGGTCAAATCCCGAGCTTTTTTCGAAAATCAGGTCAAGTCCCGATCACGAATCCGAAATAAGTCAAAGCAAACTGGCCCAAATGCAGCCAACTTGGGTAAACAACAAGCCCACCACAGGCCCCCAAAAGGTCATGATTTGTTGGTGCACTTAGTAGTAGTACTTTGCCTTATAAACTGAACAGAAGTCCGAAATCTACTCGATGTGGGACTGGGGTGTTACACTAGGTCACTCTCCTATTCATGTAATAAAGTCTATTGACAATTTTTCTTCTCAGTTATGTACTGATAACAATTTTCATTGTGATACTTGTCACTTTGCTAAGCAAAGTAGACTGAAATTTCCTGTTAGTCAATCCAGAACTTGTACTGTATTTGATGTAATTCACTGTGATGTGTGGGGTCCTTATAAACATAAAACCTATTCTACCTGTCATTCCTTTCTTACTATAGTTGATGATTATAGTAGATGTACTTGGACTTATTTGCTCAATTCCAAAGTTCAAGTTGCTGCTATCTTTGAGAAATTTTTCAACTATGTTCAAAATCATTTCAAAACATCTGTTAAATTTGTCAGAACAGATAACGGTACTGAATTCTTTAACCATATTGTCAATAATCTTTTTGCTAAGCTTGGTATAGTTCATCAACATTCTTGTGTTGAAACTCCCCAGCAGAATGGTATTGCTGAAAGAAAACACAGACACTTACTTAATGTTGCTAGGGCACTTAGATTTAAGGCTTGTTTACCTATACATTTCTGGGGGGATTGTTTACTCACTGCTACTTATCTCACTAACAGGACTCCTAGTTTTGTTCTTAAAAATAAAACTCCATATTTTCTTCTTTTTAATAAACATCCAACATATGATCATCTGAGAACTTTGGGTTGTTTGTGCTATGCTTCTAGTTTATCTCTAAGAAAGGACAAATTTCTTCCTAGAGCTCATAAATGCTTGTTCATTGGATATCCTCCACATCAGAAGGGTTATAAACTCTATAATCTACAAACCAGAGAAATTTTTGTTACCAGGGAAGTCTTATTTTATGAAAATATTTTTCCATATGCAATAGCTCCCCTATCTGATGCTCATATTTCTCCTACACATATTTTTCCACCAAATTCTTCTTTTGTTGATGATCTGAATATTAATATTCCCTCATCTACATCACAATCTTTATATTCCACTAGTCAAAGTTCAATACCACTATCTCCTCATAATACTTTTGACACTAATTCTTCTCATATTTCTCCTATTTCTTCTTCTGATCATAATTCTCACAATTCTCCTCTCACTGAGCCCTCACCACATAAATCCACCAGAAACAGGGCTGTTCCTTCTAAATATACTGATTTTGTGGGATTACCATCATTTCTTTGCAAGGCAAATGTCAATTCTGCTATCAAATATCCTATTCAACATGTGGATCAGATATCTCATCTTCATCCTCAATATCAGTCTTTTATTGCTAATTCAGTTAAGATAATTGAACCTAAGCATTATAAGTAGGCTGTTAAAGATCCCTTATGGTGTACTACAATGCAAACTGAATTAAATGCTTTAGAGGCTAACCATACTTGGGAACTGACTGAATTACCTACTGGAAAGAAGGTTGTTGAGTGTAAATGGATTTTTAAGGTCAAGTACAATGCTGATGGTACTATAGATAGATATAAGGCCAGACTTGTTGCAAAAGGATTCACTCAAACTCAAGGTCTTGACTATTTTCAAACCTATGCTCCAGTAGCTAAAATGTCATCTGTAAGACTACTTTTGTCTATTGCTGCTGTTCAAAAATGGAATGTTACTCAATTGGATATAACAAATGCTTTTCTTCATGGAGATCTCCATGGAAAAGTTTTTATGAGAGTACCTCCTGGTGTTCCTATTCCACCTGAACTACATGGGCTTCAGATTGTTTGTAGACTTTTTAAAGCTCTCTATGGCTTGAAACAAGCTCCAAGAGAATGGTTTGAAAAGTTTTCTGCAGCTCTTCTTCTCTTTGGCTTTGTTCAGTCAAAATGTGATAATTCTCTGTTTATTTTAAAAACTAGTACTTCCTATACTGCTCTCTTGGTGTATGTTGATGATATTATTTTGACTGGTTCTTGTCCTATTCAACTTCAAGCTGTTAAAGATCATCTATTACAGCATTTTAAAGTCAAAGACTTAGGTCACATTCACTATTTTCTTGGCATTGAGATTGCAAGATCATCTTTTGGCTTTTACTTACACCAAAGGAAGTATGCTCTAAATCTGTTAGAGACAACTGGTCTTCTTGGTTCTAAGCCTAGTAAGGTTCCTATTGAAGCTCAGCATGGTCTTTGTACTACAACTGGTTTACCTCTTGCTAATGGTACTTCTTATAGAAGATTGGTTGGTCAGCTCATATATCTCACAATTACAAGGCCTGAACTTTCTTATCCTGTTCATATTCTTAGTCAGTTTATGGCTAAGCCCACTCATTTTCATTGGCAAGCTGCTCTTAAGGTGGTAAAATATCTCAAACAGGCTCCTGGTCAAGGTTTGTTACTAACAGCTAACAGTCCACTACAATTAAGAATTTTCAGTGATGCTGACTGGGCTACATGTCCTATGACAAGAAGGTCTCTTTCTGGTTACTGTGTTTTGTTGGGGAATTCTCTGATTTCTTGGAAATGTAAGAAACAAAATACAGTTTCCAGATCTTCTGCAGAATCAGAGTACAGGTCTATGGCAAATGCAGTTTGTGAAGCTACTTGGCTATATAATCTTCTAACAGAAATGCATTTTCCTATTCCTAGACCTATTCCGTTGTATTGTGACAATACATCTGCTATAAGTATTGCTGAAAATCCTGTTCTACATGAACGAATGAAACATATTGAACTTGATGTTCATCTAGTCAGGAATAAGGTTAAAGCAGGTTTCATCCAACCTCTTTATTTATCTACTGTTGATCAACCTGCAATCTTTCTACTAAACCTTTGACAGCTGCTCGTGCTACTTATTTGTTAACCAACTTGGGTGCTATGAATATCTTCACCCCTCCCAATTTGAGGGGGGGTATTGGAGATACTCACACTAGTCAAAGTCAACTCAAGAACATATCTGTAAATACACAAAAGAGTAAAGGGCAAATAGGTCATTGTACACAAGTTAGTTAGGATTGGCGTCAAGCTGTTAGTTTGATTCTTGTATATATACTTTAGAGTGTAGCTCTTTGTAAATAGATTTGTACAGTCTCATTTTGATATCAATGAAGTTTGTTTTTTTATTCTTGCTTAGTGCTAGGTAACTCAAATTAGGTACCAAAATAGGGTATCAAATGACATGGTATGAGTGATATGGCAATATTGAAAGATATACAGGGGTTCGGTTAATTATAACCAATCAAATTAAGACACAAGACATTTTATAAATCTTTTTATGTTACCATAAACTAACCGAATGAAACAAAAATTAGGCTGCCAGACATTAATTTCCAAAAAATACTATGGCAACATAAAAAAAAATGTTCATATTGTAAACGTCTAATTATTTAGACAAAAAAAAAACGAATGAAGTACCAAAGAACAAAAACTAAGGGTGTTTGAGAAAATTTATTTTTCAGAATAAATCAACTTATTTTAAGTTGAAAGTTAAGATTCCTAACTTTCCAACTTATTTTTCAACTTATTTTTGAAACTTATTGAATCTCAAAACATATATTAAATACTTGTATAAAAAAATTATTAAAATATAAAATTTTTACCCAAAAATAAATCCATAAATCCTAAAAATAAAGTGAGCCAAACAGGCACTAAAGCATATATCCCAGGTGATACCCTTACGCTATGTTCACTTGGATTGAATGGAATGAGGGGAGAATGGAATGAAATTTATACTATTATTTGGGGGAGATTGGGGAAAGTGTTTATAAATTCATTCCTTACTTCATTCCTCTCCAAATAATTTGAACTAGAATTCTAACCCACATGTTTTGGAAGAAATGCTCCATTCCCAATATTCATCATTTTCCTTGCAATCTTCATCATAAAAAACTTCTTCTCCCTCATATTTGTTCATTATTTCCCCCAACATCCCTCTTTCTTCATAAATTTTGTTTACAATTTTCATTCCATTCCTACCCCATTCCATTCTTTCCAAGTGAACACACCCTTAGATTAATTTAAGTGACCGCTGGATAAGAAACTAATTTAAGAGACCACTAGATTAATACTAAAATATAAATTGTTCGGATCACGTCAATTTTACTGATTAATACTCATGATCAGTGTTGTAAAAAGCAGGAATCGGACTTAATCGATAGAGGCACTGTCCAGAGATTAATCGGGGATTAATCGGAATAATTAATCGAATAATCGAATTATTAATCAGTTCGGTAACTCATGGAACAAGGATTAATCGGTGATTAATCGTGATTAATCACCGATTTTTAGAACAGAGCTCATGATTTCAACCACTTAATAATTCACATGGATAAAAAGGTGTGAATGAGCGGACCTTCGTAGGTTTCCCTGGTTCCCATTATAAATTTTCCTTTTAGTTTTTGATTAATTAAATTGATTAAAATTTGAATAAAATTTATATGTATTATAATTGAAAAAAATATAAATTATATTATTAAAAAATACATGTAATCTATTTTTAAATTTTAATTTTTAATTTCCAAAAATAATATTTAAATAATATTTAATATTTAATTAAAAATTGATCAATTTAAGTATTAAAAAATTAAAAATAATATGTAAATTGAGACAGAATGAACGAAAATTATCTATTACAGTTTGACCTAGCAAAGCTGAACATACTCTCCGGTTGATTTTATATCATTTCCAAAACCGGTGTTATAAATAACTGTGCCTTTTCTTGTTTAAAAAAAAAAAAAAAAAACTGTGCCTTTTCTTCATGGATGAATCGTTGTGAATAGGGGTGTAAAATGATTGGATATTTGGTTATTGTACTATTCAAAAATTTTCAACTGGGTCACCAATCCAAAAAAGTTTTCAATCGCATAATAAAGTACTCAAAAACTTTCAATTGGGTCACTGCCGTTAGTCATTGCCGTTAACTTTAACGGAAAAACGTCAACTTTCAATTAGGTCATCAGTATTAAGTTTAACTTTCAATTAGGTCATCGGTATTATAAATTTTTGAATAAATTTTTAAATTTTGAGAATTCCGAATTAATTTTTTTTGAATTTTAATTTTGAATAAATTTTTAAAATTATTAATTTAAATTCTCAAAAAAAATTTAATTTAAATTCACAAAATTTATTAATTTATTCAAAAATTTCGAAATTTAAAAATTTATTCAAAAATTTCGAAAAAATTCAAAAAATATTTCAATGCAGAGGGAGAGTAGTATGTGTCTATATGTATATTTTTGGAACTACTTGCATCAAACTAACTTTATAAAACGCTCGCGATTCCCACAAACTTAACTCGATTTAATAAATTTGTATTCAAAAATTTCGAAAAAATTCAAAAATTTTGAAAAAAAATTCAAAAATTTCGAAATTTTGAAAAAATTTTCAAAAAATTAAATTCTTTCACGGCAGTGTTCTTTCACGTCAAGGATTACCGTCTATATATATACCAAGCTTTATACACAGAATCCTTAACCGGAAAAATTCGAACTTATCTTACTATAAAAGCTTATAAAAAAATGAGTTTAATAACATTCGAATGATATGTTGTGTTGTTTCAATGCTAATAATAGGCGTGTTTGTGAGATATAATATTCAAATTTTTGAATAATTTTTTAAATTTTTTCGAAATTTCGAATTTTTTGAATTTTTTCGAAATTTTTAAATTTTTTTGGAATTTTTGAATTTAAATTTATTAAATCGAGTTAAGTTTGTGGGAATCGCGAGCGTTTTATAAAGTTAGTTTGACTGCAAGTAGTTCCAAAAATATACATATAGACACATACTACTCTCCCTCTGCATTGAAATATTTTTTGAATTTTTTTGAAATTTTTGAATAAATTTTTAAATTTCGAAATTTTTGAATAAATTAGTAAATTTTGTGAATTTAAATTAATTTTTTTTAAGAATTTAAATTAATTTTTTTTAAGAATTTAAATTAATAATTTTAAAAATTTATTCAAAAATTTAAATTCAAAAAAATTTAATTCAGAATTCTCAAAATTTAAAAATTTATTCAAAAATTTATAATACCGATGACCTAATTGAAAGTTAAACTTAATACTGATGACCTAATTGAAAGTTGACGTTTTTCCGTTAAAGTTAACTGCAATGACTAACGACAGTGACCCAATTGAAAGTTTTTGAGTACTTTATTATGCGATTGAAAACTTTTTTGGGTTGATGACCCAATTGAAAGTTTTTGAATAGTACAATGACCAAATAGCCATTTAACCCAATAAATTGGATATTCTTTACTCAATTTCGGATCTTTTTTTTTTTTATCATTTTTAGATTTGGGTTTAGGATTATTTTATTTGAATTTCAATTGATCTCATATATTGAGTTTTGAATCTAAACTGAATATAAATTAGTATCGTATTTTATTTTCTCTAACCTAATAATTTGTTATCCATTGAATACAAGCAAATATAGTCTAGTTAAAATTAGATATCATTTTTATTTGAACTAAATAACTAGTTATATAGTCTAAAATAAATATAATGTTATAAAAGTATTATGTTCACAAATTAAAAACCTAAATAAGTGATCTATGATAACTCAAATTTTATAAAAATTTAAAGTTATAAATGATATTAAAAATTTATAATATATAATTTAAATAGAAATGTAATAAACTAAAAATATAACTCATATTCGGTTTGAACCAAATACATATCACGAATCATATTCGGGTAGTATTATTTTGGTAAGAATAATATGAAATTTAATCTGAGTGGATATACGTGTGCTCATATATGTGACAGCCCCAAATCCGGGGTCATGAATCTGGGCCATCACGGACCAACTTCCATTCAAAATCAATATATCTTGGGTTTTTTTTTTTATATACTTATGCAATTGACCCCACAGTAATACACACACACACACACCAGTCATATGCTCAGAGAACAACATTCGCCATAATAAAAGTTTAGAGTTAAACAGTTATTACAACCCAGAATCATACTTAAGTACATTGTTGAGTGATGCTTCTACAAGAAGCATTTCAACAACCAAATTTATTACAACCTTACACACTTACACACTTAATATACATAAGACCACTAAACCCCTTGCGCTTGTCATCTACCTCGGGAACGGTCGCCAGTACTCGCTCAATAGGTCGCCTTCCCCCTACCCTCTTGCGGGGTGTCGTACGGAGTATTGGCATTGGTCCTAGCTGTATATACATAAGTAGCAAGAGTGAGCTATAATAGCTCAGCAAGATATTATTATAAACTAAAGTTTAAAAAATGTAACCAAGTATACATGTATATACGTAGGTAAACGGTAATCAATTTATAAACTTTAAGGAAGAATAAAACTCTTATTTAATAATACATCATCCACTTACTATTATAAGAAAGAAATCTAGAATAATACAGTATCAGTTTCTCTTCTTAAATAATATAACAATCACTATAATCTTTCAGTGTAATATTTCAGGATAACATGAATATTTACTTAAATCTCTTACTATCATCTTCTCATTTCCTTCTTATGTAACAATTTTTTTTATAAATTAATATAAAATCAGTTTCTCTTCATCTATAACAATAATTCCATCTTTCAAATCATCTTCCCTTTTCAGTATACCAATCTGACTTTATCATTTATTCTTTATTCAAATATTGTAGGGGTTTTCACTGTTGCCGAATACGTGAGGCACGATGATCAGTCGCCCTCCGTATCCGTCCCTTTTTACTACAGGTAGACGGAGGTAGGTCTGCCACCATCCCCCAGGAGGAAGGTCTACCACTACATCCTCCTTCGGCAACTCTTGGGCCGAAATGAAACATTAAGTGCTGGACTGTGCAACTTCCACACGACCTCTTACGCTTACTGTTGTAATATTAAGTGCTGGACTGTGCAACTTCCACACGGCCTCTTACGCTTACTATTGCTATCCCCCTTTTTATAAGATCATTATTCAATTTATCAACACCATTTCACATTTCCATTTTCTCGCTTTCATTTCCATATGTCATTCACTCATCTCATTTCCATTCTCGCACATTACTTCTATAAAATATATATATATATATATATATATATATATATATATATATATATAACATAATACTTTGATTATGATTCAAACATCTCCTTTATATTCAAGAATTCAAATCACGACTCTTCAAATTGAGTTCACACCAGTCATTAAATGCAACACAATCATCTTACTTCTTATTCAAATTTCATTAATTTCCTTCTGATAGTTCTTACAAACAAATATGTCCTGCTTCATTCTGCTTTACTCAAATTATCCTTCCTGGGTTCAAAAACCTTAAATCCAACAACGGGTTTCTAAATATTCAGAATCTTATAATATTCCATTTACTACCTTCGAAATTAAACAGGTGTCCAAAACAATTTTTCATTAACACTAACTGTCACCCACCAGACATCTCCATCATCACTCTCTTTTCAACCTTTAACAAAATCTGTAATCTTGTGCCCTTTATACTTGCTCCTTTCTTTTTCTCAATTTTTAATAATCTCGAATCTTGTACGTGGGTTCTCAATCCACTAATTAATCCAATTTGATACTCAATCTTTATTTTAACATCAACCTCTCAATCTTGCTTAATCAATTCTTCATCACCCGTAATCGTAATTTTGACCACATAGGATGTCGTCGCATCTATCTTCGCGGCTCTTCATCACTGGTAATCCAAAATAATCAAGGTTTCTGATAAAGGAAGTCAATAGAATGAAAAGATATTAGGTATGAATGTACACTGAATTTTGTTTGATAAAACTTTTGGGAAAAAGGATTTAACTAAGAGATCAATATGATCTTCGAACTGTTATCAGGTTGTATTTGTCACTTAGGTCAACCGCCCTCGTACAAAAAGATGGCCAGTCTTTAGTACTTTCATGACAAACACAATCAGTGGCGTCCCACCAGACTTCTATCACAAGGATAAAATGTCCATGAATCCCCTATATACATAGGTTGTTCATCTCAGTTTGAATAAAGAAGATTAAATATTCAGGGAAAAATGAAAAGAGTTCAAGGGTCTCAAATTTTTGTATATAACGTTGGATCAAGTATCCTCTGAAAAATAGGGATATTTCTGAAAGAACAGGATTGAATTCAAGTGAATCTGATATTCGAAACTCATCATCATTAATAGTATAGTCGATTAAACAAACGTTCAAGAAATTCATATTTATTCATAATCTCACTCTTGTCGGCTAAGCATTAATATACCTAGCTGCCAAAACCGGCCTGACAATAATGAGTTGAATAACTACGAAGATCTCTATTCATTCTCGATTTTAACCGTCACTGCGCAACAAATGCTTCAGCGACAATATAAATCGTGAATTCGTTTACAACAATTCAGAGCAACAACAAGAATCAATTCAACTGCCCAAATGGGGAATCAATTGAGAATTCAACCGAGATCAACGGCTAGTAGCGTGTAGTTATGCCCACACTTCCAACTCATGCCAACAATCGCTTCCCACATCTTATTTCTAGTCTTCTCGTATTCTCTCTATAACTTTCACATCGTAGCTAAAGTCGTAGAAAAGCTCCAGAAGGTACGTAAAAGTATAAAAATAATGTCTTCCAAACTGGTAGCTCCAACTGCCCAATTAGCTCATGCGGTTCTAGATTAGCTACCTCGCCCATAACCAATTCTTTGAACGAATCGAACTCCTATCACTACAAGAAATATGGGCTATTGCAAGCCCAATATATATTTGTGTTACATAAAGTGTTACAATAGACACAAAACTTGGTAGTCTATTGCAATACTATAGAAAACGTTGCATTAAATATGAAAAGTGTTGCAAGCAAAAGGATAATTTGAACAATTGCAATACATTAGCAAAGCGTTACAATAGAGGATAAACTTTTTAGTCAACTTGCCAAAATTTGTAGGCGGGAACTCGGTTTCTTTGCTGGGCGGGATAAAAACGCGTACCAAAATATTTCTAACATACAATTATAACAAAAATACACTACATCTCTTACAAAAATATTCCCCCAAATTAAAAACTCATCTCTCTCACTGTCTCTCTCATCTCTCTCCACCGTACTGTCTCTCTCGGCTCTCTACCGCTCATCTCTCTCCACCTTACCACTCTCTGCCTCTCTCCTCTCTCTCTATCTCTCTCTCACAAATATAGCGGATTCAACAAAAGCCCAAAACACCAAGCCTAATTGAGCAAAGATTTGAGCAAAGATCCGAGTAAAGCTTCAATTAGAGGTATAATACCCATCTTTTACAGATTATTATGAATTATACATCTCTATATATGTATGCATGTGAATATTTTCGATTGTATTCTTCAGATCTGTTGGATATTTGTGTTAATTAGTTGGGTATATGTGTTAGTATTGTTTTAATTTTGTAAACAATTAATTATATGCTCATAGTTTGGAGGTTTTTCTCAAGCTGTGATTTTTTTTGTTAATTAATTACATGCGTTAACTTTGTTGTTTTTTGAAGCTGTGTTAATTACATGGGTATATGGTTTTTCTCATCTTGTTGTTAAGGTTTAAAGGTTGAGTTGTGCATCTTTTAGTAGTGTATTAATATTTCATTTAGCTCAAATTTTATCTTTGTCTCTGAAATATATATGAAATATGTGCCCTGTTTTTCTTATGAAACATGTGCTCTGTCTCTAAATTCTAATGTACTGGTGAAATTTGAGTACCACAAGGTCGTTCATTTTTTTAAGTACAACAACAAGTTAATGTTGTAATGAGGTGTTGTGTTCCTTATTGATGTGCTGTGTTCTTTTTTCAATTAATGTATGTAGAAAATGGATGTTGAAGGAGAGAAATGGATAAAGCTTCCTAAGTACAGTGATAAATATAGGAAGGGGGTGGAAGATTTTGTTACGAAAGCATTTTCTAAATATGCCGTAGGAACAGAAATCACGTGCCCCTGTAAAACATGTAGAAATCGTTTCTGGAGTGATGCCAAGGGTATAAATGAGCATCTCGTATGTAACGGTCCTTGTCCCCATTATGTTGAATGGATTTACGAGGTCTCAACCCTTAAGATAGATAGCATTGCCGATGAGATAGATGAGATGGATACTGATATAGGTTTGGGTTTAGGATCTGACTTCGAGGCGATGGTAAAAAATGCATTTGGAATTGGTAATTATGCTAGTGAACATGGAGTTAGAAAGGGATTGAATGATGATGCTAGGAATTTTTATAGGCATGTTAAGGAGGGTGGGCAGCCTTTATATCCCGAGTCTAAAAAATTTACTCGATTAAGTTTCATAGTAAGGCTTTACCAACTAAAGTGCATTCATGGATTTAGCGAGTCGGCATTTAGCGATTTACTTGGGTTAATAAAGGAGGTTTTTCCCAATGTAAATCTGCCATCAACTTTTAATGTGGCAAAGGGTATGATTAAAGACTTGGGTCTTGATTACCAAAAAATACATGCATGTCCAAATGACTGCATGCTATTTTGGGCTGAAAATGAGAGCTTGGAAATTTGCAAAAAGTGTGGAGCATCAAGGTGGAAAGAAGTTGAAGATAAGAATAAGTCTAATGTGAACTTAAATTTGTCGAATGTACCTAAAATCGCAGCAAAAGTGATGAGATATTTTCCTTTAAAGCCAAGGCTTCAAAGGATGTTCTTGACCTCTGATTTTTCTAACTCAATGACATGGCATGCTTTAGCACGAAAAAAGGATGGCAAGTTGAGGCATCCTGCTGATGGCCAATCCAAAAGGTTGACCAATCAAGGAATTGGTTCAATGGAGGCTTATTTGATAATGAAAGATCGTAAGAAAACAGTACAAAAGGAAAAAAGCCAAGTGGATTATGGTGGTCAGACAGTTCATTCACAAACTCATGAGGAAACACAAATTCCAACTGGTAATTGTAGTTTTTACTGATATTGTCTTAAAGAGGAAATTGGGTTTGTGTAGTACTTGAGTTTTTTTTACTAATTTTAGGTACAGAAAAAAAAGGAAGCATAGAGGACCTACATTAATGAATGATGTGTACACAAGGAGGGCTGATGAAAAGAAGATTATTAAGCTGAACATCGAGTTGCGGGCCGTGGCTGATGATGACAAGGTCTTGTCTGAATTCAAGGACTTTTTGGGGACATTGGGTAGGCAGTCTGTCCCACTTGATTGCATAAACTGGCATAGATTTCCTCAACAACAAAAAGAGGAGCTATGGAGTTTTGTGAAGGTAAAACCAAAATCATATAGTCAATGACTTTAATTATAGACTGCAAGTTATATGTGTAGAATACTTATAGACTGCAAGTTTATAGTATATGTCTAATTAAAAGAAATTTGGTATGTCCATGAGATGTAAATTGCACCTAATAATTTTAACTAATTTAATTTGACTAAATATGAGATTCCCGAGGAAGGAAGAACGTACACATTGCGGACCATTGGTGCTGCGTGGAGGCAGCATAAAAGCCGGGTTAAGAACGATCATTATAAACCATATAATAATGATGAGGACAGGTTAAAAAATAAGCCCAATGTCATTCCAGTCGAAGAATTCAAGGTGCTGCTTAAATACTGGGGGGATGCAAAAGTTCAGCTATATACATTTTTATTAAGATCAGTTAGCTAGAACTTCACCTTATTGCAATTTTTTTTTGAAAATTTGTTGGAAGTGATTTTATGTTCTTTGCACTTTATTGAATGGTCAGGAGCGAGCTAAGAAAAATGCAGAAAATCGTCAGTTGATTATAGAGACACACACAGCGGGTCGTAAAAGTTTTGCGCAAATTGGCGAGAAAATAATATGTCCACACTTACATATTTTCTTGCATATTTTCTTTTGCTATGTGTTTATAAATCCACACTTACATATTTTCTTGCATTATATTGGTTTAACATTATCCCATTTCTTGCATTTTCTTCACAGAAAGCCGAAAAGAAAATCGATCCTGAAGAACTAGCTCCAAAAGATGATATTTATGCGAAAACCCGTAAACGGAAGCCAGGCCGACAATACAAGGTAATGATGAAATAAATTAAGTATTTCAGTCCTTTTTATTTTTAAAAGGTTATGTATTTCAGTTGGCAAAAAAAAGATTATGTATTTCTGTCCTTTTCCGTATTAATGTGTTTTTATTTTTGTTGAATCATGTTTATTGGTAGACTCCAAATGTTCAAGATGGCAGTGGTGAGCAAGTTAAAAAACCAAAACATGGTCCCAATTGGCTTTTGGGTAGATCAGGCAAATGTAGAAAAACAAAGCAAGATCAGCACCAGAAACTTCTTAGCTCCAGTACTCCTACTGATATGAATGATTTGAAAAAGACGCTAAGGGAAGAAATCATGTCTGAGATGCAGGAGATGGTCGACAGAAAGGTGTCTGAAAAAATGACAAAGGTAATAGTCAAACTGGGAGAAATCAATCCAGATTTCAAAGACCTAGATGTTGAAGAATTATGTGCTAGCAGTGGTGATGAAAGTGAGGACAACAATGATCAAGAGGATGATGATAGTGAGGATGGCAATCACGAGGACAATCTGAACAAAAATCATGATGATTGATGATCAGTACTTTTATTTTATATGCATGTGTGCGTACTTTTGGTAGCTTGGTACTTTAACAGTAAATTAGACCAAGTTTTATTTGGATATTTTGGTGTGTAAGTCGACCATGTGTTTCGACTTTGGATTTATGTACTTTCGACATATATTCTGTTGGATTTCCTATCTTATGGTATAAGCCGACTATGTTTGGGCTTTATGGTATATTTTGTTTGAATGGGAAATGTGATTCTGGTGTGATATATTTTGTATTGGTTTATTGACAGTTCAAACAGGATATATATTTCAAATTGGACTAACAAAAAGTGTTGCAAGTAAATGTTGCAATAACTATAAAAATGGATTACAATAATGTTGCTAAAAAAACAAAAGGCATTACAATAGGGGATAAAATGTTACATAAAAATGTTGCAATAAATTGACTGTGCAACACTTTTAACGAAAATATGTTACACAATTTTGTTGCAATAGTCTATTGCAACATCATAAAAGTGTCACTAAACATGACAAAAGTGTTGCACTAAAGGGGATATTGTAATACTTTAAAAATGTTGCAATAAGTAGGTAAAACGTTGCTATAGGGGTCTATTGGAACGGCAGCAGATGCAACGCTCAATTTTGGTAAAAACGTTGCAAAAGCCTCTATTGTAACACATTTGGGGTCTAATATGACACTTTTTTGGCGTTGCAATAGCCCATATTTCTTGTAGTGTATTCACGCGATATGTCGAGAGACTGTACAACGTCGCATTACTCGTCGAAATATCCTAAGGCGATCTTTATCCTAAATCGTTCTATCTAACGTCCGTCTCACACACGTATATCCACGCATCCTGAACTGTTTCAGTGACCATAACCTGTAGCTCTGATACCAACTGTGGCATCCCATAATTCGGGGTACAGATTTGGGGCCACTAACCATAATCAACATAATATAAACTTGGATATAAACATAAAATAATAAGAAATACCCCTGATCCAAGACCGCTTACAGGTTATGGTATGAAACAAACTATCAAATTTAATCATTACAATCCAACCTCAGAATAAAATTGTTATACAGTTTTATAACAACTAAGTCCACTGTCCAACTGGTAACCAACCTCTGACAAGCTCAAATCACTACCCGACAAAACCAACAACTCGAACATTACCTCTCGCTGCTGGAGCAGGAAAACTCACCAACCAAAAGGTCCACTAATCTCCTCTATTAACTGAAGAAAAATAAACAACAAACAAGAGTGAGCCAAAAATGCTCAGCAAGTGTAAACAGTGATAGCAATATCAAGAACAATATGGTTCTGATCAATAAGAATATTCATCATATGGTACAAAAGAAATCAGCTGGAGGAATTCAATATCGTGACTCCAAGATGAGCCAACAAGGCTTCACTAGAAAAAAATGCATCAATAATGAGAACTGATAAAAGTTCTGACAATCAAAGATAATCATCATAGGCTTCAAAGGAATCAGGCTTTAAAGCAACTCATCCTAATGAATGGATTAGAATTGGATTTTTTCTTTATTTTAAAAACAATAAGGTTAGGCTGCTGATTAGTCACGCACTAACCCCGGACAAACGCACACAACAATGTCCTAAAATGGATCCACGGCACACATTGGCCTTAACTTTTGACCATTAAACTGGTCTCCCCGAAGGGACTCCTCTGACGATTAAACTGGTCTCCCCGAAGGGACTCCTCTGACCATAATATGGTCTCCCCGAAGGGACATAAAAAACATTCCAATTCTATATCCAAAGTACTAGGTGTCGGAACAATCGACAACCTCTATCAATTAAACAATCTGGAAAACTCACATTCCAGAACAACAACTCAACAAGTAGAATAAAAGGAATCAACAGTTTTATCCTCGATATCGACAAGTTCGATATAATAGATGGGGTGATAATTGAATAGCAACTACAATAATAAATGTCGACAAGACCGACAAAAATTGGGGTGACATCATAATCAGAATAATTAAAAGAAATTTCCACTTGAGCAAAAAGTGAAGGGAAGTACTTGCAGTATGATTAACAACAACTGAGACTACAAGAATAAGGGTATAGTCAAGTGCTAAACATTTAATAAATTTCTCCAACATCTAGAAAAGTTTGGACTAAATTGGGTAAGTTAAGTGGTTCAAAATGAACCTTTGTAAGATAGGTCCATGATAATTAATTGTAGGGTAATGCTAAACATAGCCCTTAGGGCTACGGTTAAGCATTAATGTAGATGGATAAATGCATTTAATACATCAATTTTACACTTAATACATCAATTTTGCACGAAATTCAATATGATTATTTAGAAATTTGGGATGTTTTTATCATTGGAAATTAATGTGAATGGAGGGGGGTCCATTATTATTACTTGGAAAATTAATTTTTTGTTGCAAAGAGACAATGGAAAACTAAAAACAACTAAAAACCATATAAAAGATGTTGAAACTATAAGAGTATTTAATGCTTAACCATAGCCCTTAGGGCTATGGTTAGCATTTCCCTTAATTGTAAATCAATTTGAAGAAAACATCCCTTAAAAAGGGTCCATCGGGTAAAATATGTTAAAATCAGAAATTATGCTAAAAGGTTTTTATAAGAATTTAAAATCTTGGATTCCCTCTGTTTAGAACGTTTCTTAAACATTTTTGAGGAAAATAAAAGAAATGGCGCTCCGCTGAGGAATCCAATAACATACCATGTATTAAAGTTTTATTGAAGTAAAGGTTATTTGTAAGATCATTTGAAAAGTCGCACTTGAGCTATAGGTGGAGAGAATAAACATTTGTACGTCATTTGAAGAAGGACGTCACTTTGTAAACATACTTTGACCAACGCATTTGATACAAAAAAGAACAAAATTGCATCACTTGAACAATAAGTGAGGAGCAGTAACACTTGCCTCGATACACGAATTTCTCGCTCCTAAAATATCAATCCGTGACTCAACTTCGCGTCAGTCTCTACTTGTATTTTTCCTTCATAATTCGCCAATCTTCATGTCAATACACTCTTCGACTTTGATAATTATCTTCCTGCTCGAAATTCCATTTACCCATATACAGCTCTTGGCCGGGTCTCCTACTCGTACCTATATGAAGATAAAGTACTACTTCAGTACAACCAACTAAAATCTTATTATTTATTCTAGTCTACCCATACGTTCCCTAGTTTCTGTAAACACAATAACACTTATAGCACATAAGATTATACTGATAAAATACTTTTAAGAATCTCACATGGTTTCCAAAGAATATTTGCCAACACCTCCTTTGAATTATTACACTATCCGTCGGATTATAACCGACCCAACCAACCAACATAGTTTCTTTACACTATATATATATATACTCGAATTCCACTTTAACAGTGAACTTACCGACAAATCTCAAGTTATCATATATGCATTACAACTTTACATTCGGAACTACCACTACTAGAAATTAACACCGTTATTACTAATTACAACAACATATATTACCTTAAATCAACCCAATAAACCAAGTTTACCACATGAAATCATCCCAACCTTGTTGTGTACTACACTACAACAATATTCACTTATTCACGAACAAGCTCACACCACACAATTATGCCACACCTGAACTCGAGAGAAAACACTTACACACCCACACGACCTATGCTTCCAACACCAACTCTATACTACTCACAGCTCCGTGCAAAACATTTGAATACTCACACACTCTGTCATACCTTGACTACCACATATACTTCACTACCTTTGTTTCTCGGTTTCACAGCCTCGCTTCAACACCACAACCATATACCCCCATCCTCACAGACACACACATTACCCGTACATGGGTCACACCCTTTTTCACAGCCTCTCTCTAACTCTACTCCCCTGCATTCTCCCATTTCTTTCTCCTTCCATCTCCCCTGCATTGAGAAGCACACTCAACCACAGGCACACCACACCTTTTCCTCCGTCCCTCCCTCTCATCCTTAACGCCAAAACACAGCCACGAAAACAGAGTCCTCGGTCAGAGACCCTCACCTCCTGCCTGTTCCACCACTACTACACCCCCAATTCAACCAACAAACGAACGAACAACAGAAATCAAACCAACAGAGGTCAACCAGCGAATTAAGAACTCACCATTACTCAGACCCGCGGCAACACTCAGCAGCTAACAGCAAAATGAATACAACAACGAACACAAACAAACCCACACACAGCACTCACGCCACAAACCCACACAACACTTCAGTTGATACACACGTACATCCGCTGCTCCACATACACTCGCAATCCACTGCACACACACTGATTGATACCCCAAGACTCGCAGCAGCTTCCCCTGAATGAAATCCCCCACTTTCGAATTAAATTAACAGCAAAGAACTCCAAGAACAGTTCGGATACACCCAGACCTGCGACCAACCACGAACTGCAAGGAGGAAGACAGAGATGAGAGACTGAGATATAGAGAGATGGAAGAGAAACGAGAGAGATTGACTTCGAGGGAGTGAGAGAGAATTGGCGAGAAAGAGAGGTTGAAAGAAGACTGTGAAAAAATCTGGAAAAACGGGGAAAATGAGCTGATTTTTAATTAATGGAGGCAGGGGTATACTAATAGTAAATTCACACTTGCTGATAAATAAACATTTTTAAATCATTTCTAAAATCGAAATTAAACAGAAAATTAGTAGAAAAAATAAATTGAAAAATTCTAAAATATAGTTTATAGAATTAAAAGCATCCCCATATTTTTAAAATATTTTTAGGATCAAACATGAATTAAATATAAAATTTTACAACTTTTGATGCTTTAAATGCAATACAACTCGTAAAATCAATTTAAAATACTGAAACACCCAAAATAATTCTCCCGATAATTTTAAAAACTCAATAATATCATAAAGATTATAACATAAAATTTTCATAATTTTTAATAACTCCAATGATTTTATAAAATTTTAGAAGATCAATAATACATGATTTAAACACATTTAAATCATCAAAAATACACATAAAAATCCACGAGCTTACACGACACACGTATATCATCATATAAACATGATATCACACATATTCCACCTTCCCAACAATATTCACATAATAGTACTGACAATTAATATTAAATCTATATTTATAAATACGAAATTTTCTAGGGCGTTATAATGGATAAGATCCTCTTACACTTATTATATATAAAGGATATAATAATGATATAATTCGTGTCATATATGATTTTTGAAAAATATTTGTAATTATATAAATTATATTAATATACATTTTTTTATTTTTTAAATATTTATTAATATTTTGAATTTGACTTCTATCATATAAATTTAATGTTTCATTGAAGAAAGTAAAATATTCTTATATTTAAAAGAATTAGAAAAATAATAATCTAATTTGAATATAAATAAATAGAAAATTATTTTATAGATTTTACACGACCAATTTACTCTTTTTACTCTATCTTTAGTTTAAATACAATTTATAGCCCACTTAAAATTAAAGAAATTATCTTTGATTTAGTAATGATTTAATTATTATTATTCCACTAAAATTACCCTAAAATTAAAGAGAAAAGAAGGTTACAAATTTTCACATTGAAAATTTTATTCAATTCAGAAAATTTACTTATATTTTAGTTTTGATTATTAAAATTTATTTTTTATATTTGAAAATAATTCTATTAACATTCAAATATTTTTTTAATATTAGATCTGGCGATTCTCATCTATCTCATTGTATTTTGATCATCTAGGTGTTGTATTACCACCGTACTGCAAAAAATTGGATAAGATATTTTTTACACTTATTATATATAAGTATTTAATATATTTTTAATAATCAATTTGAAAAATTGACTAAGGTAAAATAATCATTACACAAGTGAAACTTTCGTTCCATTAAGGAAAGGTTTGTTTTTAAATCGGGTTTACTGAATTGTTTATATTGATTTTAATATATGATATTATTAAAATATGTAGAGCAAAGATTAATAATTAGATTAAAATATATTTTACAATATTAATATTATTAAATTAGAAAAATTATTAATACCAAATAATTACCTGTTTCAATTTTGATTCGATTTTTCATTGTTATGTCATATATATTATATAGTTTGAAAAATTCTAGGAACAAGGAGTTGCGCTTTTCTTTGTCACCATCTTTTTCATCACATACAGATTTACATAGATTTTCAGATAAATTTGCCTCCATCTCTTTCCATCGCATCTTACAACAAATTTAGTTAGATTTTCGGGATAAATTGAAATATTTTGTTGCGGTATCATCAGAAACACAAGCGTTTATTGGCTGTTGCTATTTTATCTTAAAAATAGCTATCGAAACAAAGAAACACAACAAGTGGAACAATAGTTAGTTTTCTTGATACCTCTTGAATACCAGGTAACTCAATTATAGCCAAGTCTTTTTTCATTCTCGTTTACTTTATTTTATGAATTGTTTTTTTTTCTCTCTAAAATATCATTAATAAATTGTTTCTTCTTAATTGTTTTTGTTATCTTGTCGTTAGAATTTAGACGGCAACCGTTATCTCAGAGTACATAAAGCTTAACCACCGTCAAAACGGTGACGGTGAAGTTAGTGCGTGGAGTAATGTTTATTGCTCTCCCATATAATCAGTACTGTCATCAATCAATTTGAATAATTAAAAATCGGTCAGTCAAGTCAGTCTTTCATTAGAACAGTGGGGTCACAACACACGTGTGGGTCCCACCTTTTTTATCGTTTTGTGATGAGTCACCATCTCTCTAAAGTGTAATTGTAATGAGAGGATTCTCTTTTCAAAAAAATTAACCCCGTCTTTTATTCAGGGCGTGGTATTGTATTAAGATTTTTAAAGACTTTTAATGATTTTAAAAGTTATGGGGTATTCAATTCTAACTTTTAAAGAGTCTTTAAAAGTATGGTGTTATTCAATTAAAACTTTTAAGAAGTATTTAAAAGTAGGGCGGTATTGAATTGAGACATTTATAGACTTTTTATAAGTATTGTGTTATTCAAAAAGTCAATGACTTTTAATGAGAATTACTTTTAATGACTTTTAACAAAAATTATAACTATGTCCCTTGAAAAAAAAGTCATGAGCTTTTTGATAAGATTTGACATGACTTCTAATAATTCTATTAAAATCATCTTCAATAAAATTGTTTCATTTACTATCAATAAAAATTTATGTCGTTTTTCTTCTCTTTCTTCCTCTCTTCCATATCTTTTTCTTCCTTTTCTTGGTTTTCAATTTCCATATTTTTTATATTCATTTTAGTAAACAATATTATTGAGGGGACGATCTTTTGCAATTTTGTAAAACTAGATCATCTTTTGCAATTTTGTAAAACTAGATCATAACACACAAAGTAAAATAAAATCCATCAAACATTATAGGAATTTATGGGTTTTTAAAAATATTGAGCTTGCAAAAATTCACATAAAACACCAATAAAATAGCTTTGCATCATAAAAATAATGCTGGCTAATGAATAGTGACAAATATATAATTCTCAGATAAAAATATGTAGTGAATACTCAATTAACAAGAAATATACTTTGGTGGTCGAATTAATCAGAGAACGCATGATCGAAATTGGATTGAAGTGAAAAAAGGTTAAAGAATTTGACAGCATAGGCTAATACATGATCTTTGTAGTTAGTCTAGTAAACCACAAAATCTATCAAAAAGTCTATGAAAGTTTTCAGAAGTCGTTTCATTAGAAGTCATCAAATGTATTTCAAAATTTTTAGTGACTCAACAAGAATCATTAAGAGTCATTAAAAGTCTATAAAATCCATAAAAATCATTACCCCAAGAATTGTCATTAAAAGTCATAATACAATACCACCCCCTTAGTTCAATTACCATCACGCACGCGTTATTAACTTTCAAATTATATTTTCTTTGTAAAATTGTGAAAATTTAGTATTTTCTTATAAGGATAATAATTCATATCCATTGTAAAAAAAATTGACCATACACATGTAATTTCACTCTTAGTTAAGAAATTGTTAAAAATTGTTTTTTTATTACATCTTGTTATAATTACACATATTAAAAACATTTTGAGCAGTTATAATAATAAAATAAAAGCCTTTCTCAAAAGGAATCGTAACTTTATATTTTATATAGTTTTGTTGTACTTGTCACCAAACCTTTGTATCTACCAATATTTTTGTTCTTACAGTTTGTCTTCCGTTTATAATATTTGGGACCCTTTAAAAACTGAGAAAATGCCCAAAATGCCTAGATTTGGAACCCCTTGCCTCGAAATACTGATATGCAGAGATACTGGCCCGAAATACCGACGGGTCACGCATACGCAAATCGGTTATGCGTAACAAGCATGCTGACGTCATCATGCCAGAAACCAATCCGAGCTCCGTTCTATCTCCGGCGACCAAAAATCGCCCCAGAATCGCCCTACTCCGTTCTATCTCGTCCGGCCACCTCCATTAAAAATGAGCACATCAACACGATTTCCACAACTTCCTCGTCATTTTACCATACTCGATTGTTGATGTTTGGTCCCGCAGGGGCGTAATAGAGGAAATCAGAAAAATAAATCGGAAAATCGAGGACGAATTGGGTGTTTTATTTCTGGCGAAACAAAGTGAAAACTAATGGTACATCCATGTCCATGTAGAGGGTGAAGAGCCGATCGTTTTGGTATATCGTATGATAGTGGTAGTTGCCTGTACAGTACAAACAAGCCGTTCAAAGTTTCTTACCGGAATCGCCATGGTCGCAGGCGGGGGAAGGAGATGAACAGTAACTACGGTCACGCATGTTGAACATGCGCAACTACTATCACGCATGATTCAACATGCATGACCGTAGTTACTGTTCACGACCCTGAATTCGTTTTTCTGAATGATACGCATTTCCCAACGGAGTGTCCGGACACTCCACTCCCAAATGCGTATCTGGTGGGTATTTAGGGCCGTGTGTTCCGGAAATTGGCATTTTAGACCATTTGTTTTGGGAGGTGGGTATTTAGGGTCATCACCCTTAAAAACATGAACAATAAATTTATTATAAGTTGAAAAAAATTTATAAATTAGTTAGTATTTCTTATTTAAGACTTAAGAGAGAGATATTAGTATATTACAAGTAATTTGAGTGATTTATGTAGTAATGAAAAATAAGGCAAGAAAATCTAAAAATGACAATTAAAATAAGAAGGCTAGATTTAGGTAATAAATATAAGTTATAACCAACCCAAATTAAAAAAGATTCCACCTGCTAAATTGTGAGTGGACTATGGTAATTAAAAAAGAGAAGAGTAGTGTTTCACAAGCTTACTGTTGCTCTGATTTTGATGCACACCTTATATATTTCACTTACACACACCTTATATATCTATATCTTCAGACACTGTGGTCTGTGTGTGACTAGTTTACAAGCTTATTAGACACTGGGGGCTTCTTGTTTTCTCATCCATACTTTTCTTTTCTTTCAGCATTTCTAAACAGATCATCAAGGTGGGTTTAAGGGTCTTTTCTTTCTTGTGTTTTTTCTTTGTGTATATGTATCTGTATGACTATATGTGTTGTATTTGATGAAAGATTTGATTTTTATGGTATGCATTCTTGTCAAGATGTGTTCTTGGATGGTTTAATCTATGTGGGTCTTTTTTGTTTGATTGATTTGTTTTGTTTTATGGTCTATTGCATCTGCTATTGATGATGGTTACATTTGTTATGGGAAAAATATCAAAGTCCTCATTTTCTACTTAACAATGTATCAATGTCATCATCAAAGAAATTCTTGACTCACTTAAGTCACTAAATACTTAAAAAAGTACACGCCGTCAGAGTCAAAGCCATTTGTAGTCAAACTAAACGTTTTCTGTCAAGAAGTCCGTTAATTGCTGACTAGATGCCACGTTGCTTGCTGACAGGGCATGCCAATTAGGATGACCTAACATATTACATATTACATACACTAACATAACATAATTAGACACAGATTATAATCGCGCCGCTTGAGAAAGGGGGGAAAGACCGACGAACCCTAAACGCCGCACTACATACGATCGATCGCTAAGTATGGAAAGGGAAGTTTTGTTTTGAAGTTAACATCTGCTAATCGTATAAGGTATGAAATCTTTACTTTTTATGCATAATCGTATAAGTTTTGTATGTGTTTTATGTCTTTTTGATTAGGAACCCTAATTAGGAACCCTAATTTATGTGCAGAATGTCGACTATTGTGTCAATTCGATTGCATCACCATGGTGACTTTGCTGTTGAGAGAGGTAAAACTCTGTACAAACATGGTAGGGTTGACATTATTAGAGATATTGATACTGATAAGTTGTCTACCCTTGAATTGGAAGAATACGCTGATGAGTTTAATTATGCTAAAACGGACTTTTTGTACTATCAAACTGATGGTCATACATTTACAAAGGGTGTAATGCTATGTCATGATGATGCCTCTATTAGGAGTATGATAAATGCTTGCTTGCCATATAAAGAAATTAAGTTGTTTGTTGATCATGTAAAGAAATCTGATTGTGCTAGTGGTGATGTTGTTAATGAGAAAGCGGCTGTTACTGAGAGTGATATTGATAGGGAAATTGATGAGATGTTTGGGGATGACGACCCTCCTTATAAGTTAGAGAGTGAGATGGAAATCAATGAGCATGAAACTGATAGTGAGATTGATAAATCTCAACTTTTGAAGAGTCAAAGGATTGAAGAAGAAGGGGACTCAGATGATGAGTACGAATTTGATAGTGATGAACTTAGGAGTGTGGACGAATCAAGTGAGGATGAACTCTTACAACAAGGATATTTGGCAGTGCCCCCTGGTAACAAAAGAAAGAAGAAGCATAAAGTGTTTAATCCTAATAGAAAAGATAGTATTAAGTTTGAGATTGGAGAGAAGTTTTCTTCAATGGAGGAGTTTAGATCTGCAGTTAGAGAATATGGTATTAAGGAGCGAAGAAAGGTTCGTTTTATTACAAATGACAGTGATAGAATTCAGATTGGTTGTGAACCAGGTTGTAGGTTCTATATATGGTGTGGTAAGTTAAAGGGCTCAGATGAAGTTCAAATCAGAACCATGCTTGATGATCACCTCTGTACCAAACCCTATAAGAATAACCTTGTAAGTGTGAAGTACTTGACAGAGAGATATGGTGAAAGGATCAGGCAAAACCCTCAGTGGAAAGTGAAGGAAATGCAAGAAGTTATTAGACAGGAACTTGAGGTTGAGGTGCCAAGGATTAAGTGCTCAAGGGTTAGAAAAGCTGCTTTGGAAGGGGTTTTACAGAGTATGAAGGAGCACTACTCAAGGGTGTGGGATTTTGGACATGAATTGCTGAGAAATGATTCAAGAAACAGAGTAGAAGTGAAGACTAGTAGAGTGTCAGATGAAGATGCTAACAAGTTCCAGAGAATGTATATATGCTATCATGCACTTAAGGTTGGATGGAAACAAGGTTGTAGACCTGTCTTGGGGCTTGATGGCTGTTTCTTGAAAACAATATGCAGGGGGCAGTTACTGAGTGCAGTAGGGAGGGATGGCAACAATCAGATGTACCCTGTTGCATTTGCAGTTGTAGAAACTGAGAGCACAGCTAGCTGGAAATGGTTTATTGAGCTACTTGCAGAAGATTTGGAGCTTGGTGATGGTCATGGTTACACTATTATAAGTGACCAGCAAAAGGTAAAACCTTTAGTATAATATATTTGTGCATTTATCATATTTGCATTTATTGCATTGGTACTAATGATGTTGGCAATGAGGGTACTGGTGAGGGTGCACAACAACCTAGGAGGCCTGCAACTATGGCTAACAAAGCCAAGCTACCAATTAGAAGGGCACAGCCTGGAAGTGAGCCTCTATCTAAGATGAAAGGAAAAGCTATAGCAACTCCAAGGGGAAGCAAGGGCAAATCACCTCAAGTAAATGAGAATTGCAGAGAAATAATGTTGTTCATGCCAACACCTGGCTTTGCACTCCATCCTGATAATGCCATTCCAGGTTTTACTCCTAGTGCAGATACACCACCACGACCTCCAGCAGCTGCAGCACCTCTTAGTAAAGAACATGAAGATGAATCAGATGAGAGTTTGGAAACTGAAGAAAGTCAAAGTGATGAGGAGGTACAACCAAGGAGGAGTGAAAGGCTTTGGAGGAAGACTAAGTTCAAGTTCAAAAACACTCAAGACACTGCCATTTCTTTGGATGATGATGAAGTCTGATCTGCTTATCTAATTTTCAGTGTCAACTTGTTTTACTAATATGCCTATGTAGCACTTAGCATGAACTTGTCGGTCATGAAGGTGCAGGTTTAACTTATGTAATTTGTGGCAACATTTTGTAGACATATGCCACCTAAACTTATTTTGTTGGAAACTTGGTAATTCAAGAAAATGACAATGATCTTTTGCTAAGCTATTTTCTTATTCCATCTACATTTACGCATAATAAGGAGATTCAGATAGATAGTAAAGGAGATAGCCTTTTAAATGATGTTGTCCAGGTCACAGTCCAGGTGTCCAGGTCACAGTCCAGCTAGCTGTTGACTGTTAAATGGAGCTTTGACTCTAACGGCATGTACTTTTTTAAGTAGTTAGTGACTTAAGTGAGTCAAGAATTTCTTTGATGATGACATTGATACATTGTTAAGTAGAAAATGAGGACTTTGATATTTTTCCCCATTTGTTATTGGATGTGTTTTTTTCTTGATTGAAGGGTGTGTTTGTTTTGATTAAGGGAGCATTTCTGTTGGGGATATTTGGGTGTAATCTATCTGCATTTTTTGGTTTTTCTAATTTAAGATGTTCATCTATATTCTTGGAATGGTTGATGCTACTGATATGTCTTATATTTGGGGCTTTATATAGTGATTGTCTATCTTTGGTATGTTTACATTGCAGGCCTCACTACTTTATGTATCTATTCATGTTTACACATAGATTACTATTTACTCACATTCAAGTATTGGTTTAGATTACTTATTCATCTTATCTGTATATATGTGATGTTTCTGCATTTTCTTTGTTTATCGATTGAATGCTTATAGTAATTTAGGGGTTCTTGATACTTTTTACAGGTTTTAGGATAATGCTGAGAAAGAGGACTAGATCACACCAGAAAGATCAACTTCTGGGTCATCCAGTGTCTGATGTTTCAGACTCTCAGTATCATCCAGATGTTTCCGCACAAAAACATAAACCAAATTCATTTTTCAATCTTCCTGGAGTGTTTGTAGGGCTCAGTCAAAAAGCTTCTGAACTTGAGTCGATTAATAGCCCCACTTCCCCACTGGATTTTAGGTTGTTTTCGCCCCTAGGAAATCCATTTAGATCTCCTAGATCGTCCCAAGAGAGTCATCAGAAGAGTTGGGGTTGTAGTAAAGTAGGCCTAAGCATTATAGATTCTCTTGATGATGAAACAAAATCGGGGAAGGTCCTCCGATCATCGGATAGTAAGAATATCCTTTTTGGGACACAGATGGGGATCAAAATCCCTAATGTGCGGAGCCGTTTTGAATCTTTTGAGGCACCAAATTCACTGCCTAACAATTATGCGATTTTCCCTTCTAAGCATATTGTTAAACCATCCAAACTCCGCAACGGAACCTCTAGTGTTCTTTTTGAAATTGGAGAACCTTCACTAGAAGATGAGTCTTTAGGAAAGTTCCGGTCTTGTTCGCTAGATAATGGATATTCTGGTTCACATTTAAGCAACCTCAGGACCAAGTTGAGTTCTGGAAAATTTTGCTCGGGTGATGGTATGAGTTCGATGAGTATACCTCATAGTTTCATAGCTGGAGACCAAAATTTGAACAGTTCTTCGAGTACAGAACTGGCTTCTATTGGAGTTCCAATTGGTACTCGGAATAGTTTTATTGGTTCTCTCTCTGCAAGTGAGATTGAACTTTCTGAGGATTATACCTGTGTGAGAACACATGGCCCTAATGCCAGGACAACTCATATATATAGTGACTGCATTTTAGAATGTCACGATAATGAGTTGGTAGATATGTCTAAGAATGGGAATAAGGAGATTGCTTTGTCTGCTCCGGACAGTGGTCCTGCAATTCCTGTTACATATCCCTCTAATAATTTTTTGAGCTTCTGTTTTTCTTGCAAGAAGACTTTGGAGGGTGAAGACATTTATATGTACAGGTTAGGCAGAAGATCGTTTCTGTTAATTTATTTTTCCTTTAGCTGACACATTGTGTTAAAGTTTCGATTGTATTGTTTGTGTGCTGCAGAGGTGAGACATTTTGCAGTTGGGAGTTGTCGCGCAGAGGAGATATTAGTTCAGGAGAAACTGGAGCAGGAGAACTCCTCGAAGAACAACTCCGAGGAACTTTCTGAAACTAGCATGCTACTGCTACATAAAAGCTAGCACCATGGTTGCTGGAAGAGCCACTATGCGGATGATCGATGACACAAATGAGATAGGTAGACACCCCTGATCATCTGTTTTACCAAGAGCTGTATGTGTATCATTTTAGCAGCCATGGATGATCGTCTTCCTTGTGTGTATTGTGTCATATTTTTCACGGTCTTGGTGGGTAATTTTGGCGACCATTTAGTTTTGTTACCAATAATTCTGACATAAAAATATATATGGGACTCATTGTAGTATTAAACTATGAGGGTAGTGGCTTATTGTCCTGCCACCCAATATTGTTTTTTGTTTCCTACTCTGGCTTTACAGGGGTTGATGTTTTAAGCCTCCACCCTCAAGATGTTATAAATGACTACAACATTTAATATATAAGTGACTTTCATGTATGTATTCTCATGTGTTTCTTCTAGTTCTGCACTAATAATGTGTGATTGTAATTATAATGTGAAGATAAAGTAGTTATCTTTAATCATTGTTTTGCTAGGAGGTTGCCACAACTGTGTTACATAGAGTTTTACTGACCAAGTGATAGAATACTAATTTGATCTCAAGTGATATCTGATGATTCGTGTAGATTTTCTTCCAGATAATTACCTAAGCAACCTCTTCTTCCAAAACAATAGATCCGTAAGTATGTAACGTAACAGTTTTCTATAAACTTTTGTGATATCTGGAGCATGTATCATTATGCTGAAGGAGATTAAGTAACTCCAGTAGGAGCTCTGTTATGATTATGTTTGAGCCTATAAGCTGTTGTTAGTCTCTCAACATGGCGGTTAATGTCTAAAATGTATTTTTCTTTGCATACTCTTTTGTGCAATTTCAATTAGCATTGAGCGAATTTCTGCAGATTGAGAATCTCAGAATTCCCTGAAGGGAATTTGTGCACAATGCCTTGTGTTCTACTCCGTATATGTAGAAACCAGAACAAACAGAAACGGATATATAAGTAAACACACAAGCTCGGTTACTTTATAAATATGAGAAGAACACACTCACACAATATAGATACAACTACTTATATATATTACATATATGAGAATGCAAAAACTAGCTGATATGTACAAGAACAAAGATAACTCTCTAGACTACATTGTATTGCTTCTTTTTACTGCAAACTTACAATTGAATTGAATACTTAAACTAAGGAATACATTGCTTTTATAACTACTGCACTACTATCTTAACTCCTGAAATCAAGTAAGAATATCCCAGTTTTCCCCCACGATTTACTTAACTTGTTTCCAAAATTCCTTAAATCACTCCACTAATTTCTTGACCTGGTCAAGGCTACTATTTCTAATTAATTTATTTATAATAAGTTTAGATTAATTGGATGAAGTTCCAACAATCTCCCCCTTAATCTAAACTTCACATTGACACTTGAAACCCGTCTGGCTCATCGACTCCTGCGCGCCCGCTGGCACGACTTCCTACGCGCCAACTGGCACGTTTCTGTTCCCGTCCGGCAATTCACACTTGCCCGGGACTTGGTGCGCACACAGCACACTCTCCATCTCCCCTTCGGAAGGATCATCACATCCCGTATGGCTTCCATCATGTCTACACTTACGACAGGGTTCAACACGCCCACATGGCGTTTCCTCGGGAATCACTGTCCCCAGTCACTATCAGGTGATCACAATCTAATCACTGCCGACATCTCACGAGTCGATTTAGGTAACATCAATAATTACCCCCAAGCAAAATTCAATCCCGAAAAATGCCTTCAATGGAAACTCGATCCCGTGAACCTGTGACTTCATCAGCCCGTTTGGCTCTCATCCTGCCTGCACTCAGACAAGGTTCAACTCTCATCCTGCCCGCACTCGGACAAGGTTCAACTCATTAGCCCGCACTCAGACAAGGTTCAACTCATTAGCCCGTTTGGCTCTGATACCAGTTCTTAGGATCAAGCACTTACCACAGCGCTAAAACCCCCGGGAGTGTTAACAAGGCGCAACTTTATTTCCATATTCTTAGCCAGGCACAAGCGTCATGTTTCGATTAGGGAGATGCTGGACACCCCAACAATTTAATTTTAAGCTTTGTTTGATCACATATTAACTTTTTTAATGTAACTCTAAAAGTAATCTAATAATTATGTATATAATTACAATCCTATGTCAAAAAAAATCATGTTTCGAACTTCAGTATAAATACTGTTTATTTACAATTTATAAAATAACTTTTAGGAATTCATCTTCTTAAATTAAGGCTTATTTGAGATTGTTGTTAAAAAATGTTGTGTTATGAGAAAAAGTGCTGTTAAAAAAAAATCAGGAGTAATATTTTTGAAATGTGTGTGTTTTGATATAAGATATAAAAATAATTAATATTTTTGGTGAGTTTTGATGGTGAAACAGCACTTCCTGAAAAATTGAATAACAAATTTTTTTTCAAAAGCACGAAAACCTACTTTCTCAAAACATTTTTGTATTCGCTTTTCAGTCAAAAACTGTTGTTGCTATGCAATCCCAAACGGACCCTAACATTATGTATTAAATCAGATTCCGTCAAACCTTAATTGTTTGAGAGAACAAATCAATATAAATATGGGTTCACCTTCCACATAAAATCACTTAAAATTAGAACTCTTAAAATTACTTAGAGTACTGCTAGGGGTATAAAATTGTGTACAAAAAATAGTTACAAAATGATATGGTAGGGATGATGTGGCAAAAATGAATGTTTTTATAGGTTGATATTGGTGTGAATGTAGGGGGTTAATGTATTTAATTGAGTTATACCCAATCAGATTAAGACACGTGTTACTTTATAAAAACAATTGTACCCAATTTGGGTAACTTTAGTATTTTTCAACTATTTAATATATTATGCTACAGAATATTATACATTTTTATAATATTAAGTTACTATCAATTATTTTTTGTCATAATTATTTTTTTAAAATATATTATAATAATGAAGTATAAGTTGAGTTACTTGAATAATAATAATGTATTCTTTAAAAAAAACTATGTATTTTAGAAAACAAACTATTGTGTACTGCATAAATATACCATATTCTCTAATTATCTATGTATGCTGCATCAAAACTAAAATATCGTGTACTGTAACAGGACGTATAAATCTCAATAGTTGATTACACATAATATACGTTTGAGATTAGTATTAAGTTCTAATTTAATATATGGTTCTAATTTAAACATGATCATATAATATTTTTTTTGATAGAAAATATAAATATGTTTTGACTTCTACCATAGACAAAGTTAAGAGAATTAAACAACTTACCATTTTCTTGGATGTCTTCAATGATCAAATAAATAAGAGAATAATGTGATATAAAAGCTCTTGTCATCATTTCTCGTTACATTTGTTGCGTCGCTTTCAAGAACCATATTCTCATACGCGGATTTTTTCTTATCATCATTTCTCGTTAAATTTGTTGCGTCGCTTTCAAGAAAAATATTCTCATACGCGGATTTTTAGCAATTTACAAACCAAATGTAAGAACATTCGAGTAACATATTATTAAATCGCGTGTATTTGTTTGAAAATATTATTGTTTTTAAAATCATTGGATTTTGTTAATACAAATTTATATTAAGATGAAACTTAATTATGAACCACTTTATAAAAATAAGATGAGGTAAATATTATTTATTAAGAAAAACAATGTAGATTGTATTTAAGATTCATTAATCTGGTTGTTACATGTAAACATATATAAAGTTACCAAAAAAATCGATACATATAAGTCATTCTTGTATAATGAAAAAAATATATAAATAATTAATATGATAGAAATAATCTTTTGTTTTTAATAATAAAAATTCTTTTAAGAAGGTGAAAGTATGTAAGGGATTTGTGCATCTAACTAATTAGTTCCAAAATTTAAATAAAATGGTTCTTTACTAGAGATCGATGCATGAAAAGTTGCCCGAAAAGCTAATTCGACCTGATTTGATCAAAATTGGTTTGGAGAAGTTCGGCCCGATCTGGGCCGGGCTTAGGATCTATAATGGGCCCTATAATTTAAGCTAAATCCAGTCCCAATCTGCCCCGATAAAATCTCGGATTTAACCCAATATTTTGAAAAGCCTGGACTTAGACCCTGCCCGGACAAAAACCAAATTTTATTCGGTAAAATAGGATTCTTGTAATATATTTGTATATATATATATATGGTCTTGTTCTAATAGAAACTAAATTAGAATAGAAACTAGAAACTAAACCTAAATTAAATATTTCAAGCTAATCTAATGACCAAATTAGGGGTACCCCAATACAAAAAACGTTTAAAATTATTGGCTCTATTCAACAGAAAAATTAAAAAATTTTAAAAAAAGTTACTGTTCACGTGATGACGTGGCACGTGAACAGTAAATTTTTTTTTTTTAATATATTTTTGTTGAATAGAGCCAATAATTTTATAAGTTTTTTGTGAAGGTGCCCCTAGCGGGGCCATTAAAATAAATTAAATATAATTTATTTAGTGTAGGTTTCTAGTTTCTATTCTAAGGTTGGTTTCTATTTGAACGCTAGCCTATATATATATATATATATATATATATATATATATATATATATATATATATATATATATGGGTTGATTCAAATGAGAACCAGTATCTAAAAGGGAACCGGAGAACCATTGGATCCTACTGTAGAACCTATTTTGTTTCGTAATAAAAATATGGTGTCCTGCTATTGAATTTCAAAGTTATGCACATGAAATTAAAATTTCTACAATTGAACTTGCTTATTTTTCAAAGTTTTGCACATGACATTAAAAGTTCTACAACTAAACTTGCTTTTTTTACAAAGTTCTACGATTGAACTTACTTTTTTCAACAAATATTCTGTTGCTGAACTTAAAGTTCCACTACTGAACTAATTAGAGTTCTCAGATTCTCAGTTTAGTGTGGTTCTCCATATAGCGTGATCCTGTATATATATTCATGTATTTACACTTGTTACAAATAAAAATACTTTAAACACAAACATATTTACATGTTTACGATTAAAAATATTATTTATACACTTTGGTTTATATCAAGTATATGGATAATCTCAAGTATATGGATAATCTCGATTGATTTAACATCGAATGAATAAACGAACGAACGATTATTAATATTCATGTTGTTGGAACATAAAGTATGCAAAATATATGTTTTTATATATAATCTATGTTAGTAATAATTTACAAAAAATCATTGAGTTTGAAAAATAATTTGTCGGATTCGGATTGGGCCTGAATAAGGCCCAGCTCGACCCAATTCGGGCTCGATTGAAAGCTCGACGTGGCTCGTTTCGATAACCTAAAAAGGTCGAGATATTTTCTGAAAGTCCGACTTGGCCTGGTCAAAATCAAAACTCGGGCAGAGTTTTGATCGAAAAGATCAAGCTTTTCAAGGCTTTTGTCAAAACTCGGCCCGATAGACTTTTTGTGTATATCTATTCTCTAATGATTGGTTGTGGAGTTTGATATGGATATCATAGGCTTCAATGGGTAATAATTTCTCATTAATTAATTTAATAGAAACATTTTTATTATTTATGTAAAAGAAGAGTATAATACTCCCTACGTTCCACTTATATTGTTAACTATTTCCCATTTTGTTTGTTTCAAAATTATTGTCCACATTTAGTTAATATAGTAAATTATGTTAATTCTTATGATAAATAATACAACTATTTGGTAATTATTAGTTTATTTGACATGATTGAATAAAAAATGGATTTGAGTCAACGGATAATAAAAATGGGATAGAGGGAATAGTAGTTATAACTATTTTATGTGCTCCTTTTGCTCTTGATTGACTTTTAAAATATAGTAATGTATATTAGGAGATAAAGATATAGATATGAGAAAAAAGAACTTAGATATATATCTCAGGTAATTTTCCTGAGATATGAAATACATATAACTTTTGATATGCGTAATCTTTTTAGATATTATTTTGATATGCACAATTTTTAAAATATCAAGTGTTATTATTCAATATCTTAGAAAAGTTATCTGAGATATATATATGAGGTTCCCTACTTTCTATTGATATTTACATTTATAGAAAATCTAGGAAACTTGAAAAATAAAGATGTGAGATTATTTTATTTAATTCGAGTAAAAAATAAATGTAAGTTTATATATTATATTACCTTAGATTATTTATATAAGACTTAATTGCAGGTAGTGTTGTAAAAAGCGCATTAAGCGGTCGTCTAAGAGGACACCTAAGCGGAAAAAGCGTTTCAATGTCATACTAAGCGGGTAATTAAACATTTTGGAAAATTAAGTGGTCTAGTAAGCGGATAAAACAATCATTAAGAGGATTAAGCAGTCAAAATGATGTTGACATGCTAATTTTTTAATTTTAAAATGTTAGAAAATATAATAAAGATTAAAAATACATTTTTTAATTAAGTACATTTTATGGTTAATTTCTTTATTACTTAATTATTGCATAATTTTAATTTTACATATGATGATATTATATTTAAAAATTTAAATATATGTCATTAAGCCGGTTAATGATCGACTTCAAATTCCGCTTAATCGTCTGCTTAATCGCTAGAAGATCCTCTCATCACTTAGAACCGCTTATCCGCCTTTTAGTTTGCAGAAATATGGTCTGAACTTCAATTTTTTTCACGAAAATGGCCCATATATAAAAGGTAGCACCCGCATAATTGAATTGTTATTTTTTTAACGTGTGATTGCATTCTGTCAAATTTGTCTAACAGTTGTTAATTTTTTAGGGACAAAGTTGGAAACACCAAATTTAAAGGCTATTTAATATATTAAGTATGTATACTTTTTGTTGCCCATATCAGATTATTAGAACATCAAAATACTAGTACACGAACCATACATAATATGGTTGTGCACTAAATTAAGCAATATGGAGTTCATGGGTTCAAAATCTTGTAACCAAATTATACTACCAGCACATTTCATAGGGCCTGTTTGGGAACTCATTTTGCTGCCAACTTATGGCTTATAAGGCCATAAGCACTTATGGGGGGTGTTTGCCAAAATAAGTTTTAGCTCAAATTATAACTTATAAGTTCATAAGTTGAAAGTTAAGAAGTGAGATTTTGAGCCTTATTGCTTATTGCATATTTTTTGCAATTTATTCGTTTGCTTGAGTGTCCACGGATTGTTTGCATTGCTAGCAGTTGTTTGAGGTCTTTCTTGAAACGCATGACATTATTTGACGATTAAAATGATAAAGGCAATTAGGAATAACCACATATTTTCCCATATTACCACACCATTTAAACATGATCAATTAGTTACCCGTTGAGCTTAATCCTATTTTTTGGTGACATACCACATTACTTGCCTAGACCTTTTTCTTGTATTGGCCTTACATTAACTTGAACCCAATTGTCAAAGGCTAGTATAGTGCTTAAGGGAGTAATAAGGTGTGCATGGAGGGGTTTATTGTTGGTCGTATTTCTGGGGAAAATATTGAAATTGGGTTTGTTTACTTGATAGTCGGCATATGTAATAAATTATGGGATCATTGTTATTGTTTATATTATTGTTTTATTTAGCTCTCGAAGAAAAAAAAAAAGAAAAAAAAATAAAAAAAAAAGAAAAAAAAATTATGAGAGCATGTTTGTGTTTGTTATGATCCTACTTTAGTCGACTAGTCGAGTGTTCTTAGTAAAATTTATGTGGGGGGAAAATAGGGTGTTGTTTATGATTTATTATGGTGCTTACTAGCTTTTGACACTTCACCTGATTTGGCTTATTTGACATACCTTGTCCCTAGCCCCCATTACAACCCAATTAAAGACCTTTTGATTATCGTCAGTGATGTATGTTGTGTTAAGAGTTAGATTGATACCAAATGTCAAGCATGTTTATGATTTTGTTGGAATTGAGTGATACACTTACCCTTGTTCTTGAGTGAATATTCTTTTGTGAGTGGATTGTGAGTGTTTGCTTATTTTTGCATATGAGATCCCGAGTTTTGTCTCAAAGATGTGCTCTTGTGGGCTTAGCATGTTTACTAACTTATTCTTACACTTGACATGGACTTGTGAGAACTTATGCATGTTCATTGAGTAGACTACGTGAATACTTGCACTTTCGACACCAAGACATTGCGTATTTACTTTGATTCTTAAGTTGATATGGCATGAGAGGATTTGAAGGTATGGTAGGCTAGATTAATTGCATTTTTCATATTAGTTGCATTCATGCATTGCATTGCATTAGGTTAAATGGATTTTGTGGGTACATTCGCTATAGGCCCTCACGAGACCTTACTCGTCCACTAGGGCTGCCTAGGGGTTTAAAGGGCTTGTTGCATATGCCAAATGCAACCGTGATCACCTACGGAAGTGGTACTAATTAGGTAGTTGTAATTGTTTATGCTTGTGGACAAGCATCAGTTTAAGTTTGGGGGTTTGATAAGTGGATTTTATATCCACTTGGAATGCCTCCGTTCGGCTTAAATTGATTGTTTTGGACTCAAGTTGTTGTAGTTTTGATGTGTTTTGCCTAGTTGTGCAGATTTACGAGAATGTTGATTAAAGTTGATGCTTCTATCGTTTTTGGAGATTTAATTGATTAAAATTCGGATTTTCCGGGAAGGCTGCGCAGCTTATACTGTTTGGGCCATATCTGGAGTTCTAGAAGTCCGTTTTCAGCGATCTTACTGCCCACGCGAAGCTTGAGAGATTTTCTACAATATGGGATAGGTCTTACACGACCAGGCCGCGTGTGGTGGGCCCAGGAAGCACGACCAGCAGATAGATGGGAGCAGAGAAATTACTGTTTTGCCCTTTTCTAGTTCTAATTGTATTTTGGGCAATTTTTAATACCTTAATTGAATTCTAATTGTAATAGAAGGTAATATCTTGCTGGGCAAGATTTGTAGAGCCTATTTAAACACATCCTACCATTGTAAATCATAACAATTCATAGCTAACAATTCATAGCTTTTAATCGTATCAAGGTACTTTCGATCTTCAATTTCTTTCTTCAATATTATGTTTTCATTCATTATCATTATTATTTTGTTTTCTTCTTTAATTATGTGTAACTAAATCTTTAATCTGAGGATTGGGTAGTATTCCTTGGTATTCATGTGTGTTTAATTATCTGTGATTTTCTTGCTTTGCTGATCTGTTATTGAGGGCTTAACACAATTAGGGGAGTCATGAACCTTTGATTGGATTTTAGGGATTGTAATAACTTGGAAGAGGAGTTGCAATTTTAGTACATGATTTAACAGACATAACTCGAATATTTGATTGGAAGATTAATAGGAGAGTTGTGAGACTTATAATTCTTGGTGCTTAATAGTTTATAATTGTCTTTGATTGTATCACGGAAGTGACAATTAGGGTATAGTTGTAGACATTATATTGTATCTTGGAAGAGAACATTATAACCTTAGAAGAATTGTTTTCAGCAGAGTAAGAACGTAGACATCACATAGATATTGAATGTGCATTGAAACCAAGTGAAGAACCCCAGTTCTTGGATTGTTTTCCTCATATATTTTATTCTCGATTGATAATTAGTTTAATTTAGTTTAGTTTAATTTAGTTTATAAACAAACACAACATTCTTCTACACTTCTAAATTGTGAGAGATAAGAAACTTGAACTTTGATATTACAATTCAGTCCTTCCCTGCGAACGAACACATAAAAATACTACTAACAAAACACATGCGCTTCATACACAATGCACAGAATCCAAAGTTCAACTGAATTTGGGGTTAGTAATAGATACGAGTACTGTGTGGTAGGCACTACCTTAAAGGCAACATGTTTGTCTGTGGAGTTTCCAAGTTTAAGATCGCAGTGGCATTGCTTCTTCAACTCAAATGATAATCGAAAACATGAACACAAGTATATATATATATATATATATATATATAGTACCCAGGTTGGGAAACTACAAATAACTGGAAAATGATCCCTCACGCATGCTACGTACATAATAATCACATCTTTTAATGTCTCATTGCTTTATTACAGAATCAGGACAACTATAATATCTTATCTAATCCCTTGGTTATGCCTTGTACATACCCCTCTCGCCTCTCCGATTGATAAGAGGTCGATGATTTATACCTAAGTGGAGGCATTTCTTATTTGAGTCAAATAAGTGAAGATTACCCGTGAAATTTGAAGGATGGATTGGAGGATTAGCCGTGACCACGATACTTTTGAAGGATTAGCCGTGACCACGATACTGAATAGCTATCGGCGCACCTAGGCTTTGTAACTTTGATTATCAATCGCCAAAAACTGAAGTGGAATGCTCTGTATCGGTGTGCTCTGTATCGGATAAGGGTTTTGTAGCATGGCAGACATGTTAATTTACAAAATACAGGGTTATTCTCGTAATTTCACAGGGGTTTTATTTGCTCATTTTACCCTTACATACCCCTCTCCTATTGACAATAGGTCGATGGTTCAAACCTAAGTGGAGGCATGTGTGCCCGTCATATCAAGTTGAATCCATCAACACATTAAACATTTATAAAAGAGTAAAATGCACTTTGTGTACCTGAAGTTTGGCGAAGACACCACTTGAAATACCACCTTTCTAAAAGTACCACGGGCAATACCAAATAATGGATTCAATTACAATTCGTGTACCGCCGTCTATCTAATGCAAACGGCGTTAGATTGTCGGGGGCATAACAGTCTTTTCCATAGGCAAACTTTGCGCGGGCTTGTTCTGGTGGGCTTTTCACTGGTATATGTACACCACAAACACATCACACCTACATTACATACACTTAATTGTATAAACCCTAAATAAACTTCTCCCCAAACAGCAAATTGGCGAGCAGAGCCCTTACGGATGATGAAATCGATGCTATCTTGGACCTTGCTTGCTACTATGATCGGATGAGTGTAATGAAGACTCAATGGTTTGGGCCTAATGCGGGTAGGAGATATAGGGCATGTCCAAACAATACTTGTGGCTTCTAGGAATGGATTGATGAGGAACTTGGGGCTCGTACTCTAGAGATAATCCAGGAGTTGCAGGCGAAGCACCTGGAGAGGGAGGAGAAGCATAGGCGCAGGCTGGTTCGTGTGAGAGAGAGGCATCAAGCTGAGATAAATCAATTGAAGGTTAAGCAAAAGTTTGTAGCTATCATTGGATTGTATGTGCTTGTTAATTTGATGTTGAACACAAACAGGAATGACACTGGATTTGAGGACGATGACTCTGATTCTCTTGATGAGTGAAGCCTTGTTTAGTTTGATGTAGGACTGTTATGGCTGTTTAAGTTATAAGCAAAATGCTTGTATTGTTGTTGACATGTATTGACTGTTTGGTCATGTTTTGTACTGTCTCTTTTGCTATGAATTAATGTCAGTTGTCAATCATCTCTACAATGCCTCTTTGGTTATCTAATTGACTATGAATTAAGGTTAAATGAACAAAAGCTTCGTAAATAAAAAGCATTGGTAAATAAAAACCATTCCATTACAGCAAAATAGTTAAATTCAAGGTTCATCCAACTTGCATTTTCTAGACAAATGCATATTCTAGGCATACATACCAAAGTGCATTATACAAACCAAAAACAATTAACATTCATCAACATAATTTATCAATTCCAAACAGGCTTTTGCTTAAGCCTACTTTCCTTTTTTCTCCTAGCCAGTTCCAGCTTCCTTGCAGTAGTAACTGTGGCTTTTCCTTTAGTTGCAGTGCCAATTGGTTCTATGCCATAAGAAGTGTTTGTTGGTTGCAGAGGATTTGAGTTGGTGAACACCCCTCCCTGACTAGCACCTTCAAGTGTTGTTGTCTTTGAATGGCCACTCTGGCTGCCTTCTCCACCAGTTATTGTTGTCTTTGAATGGCCACTCTGACTACCTTCTCCACCAGTTGGGGCATTTGATGCACTTCCCTTTTTGCCACTTTCAACCTCTCCTTTTTTTGGCTTCTTAGCTTTGACATTCAGTTCCTTCTCACACCCATTGGCTCTGCATCTTCTTCAATAAAGAAAGATAAGATAATCTTGAGTGTCTCATCAATATTGTCAACTTTCGATTCCAAGACATCCATTCTTGACTCCATCTTCTTTTCAAGTACCTTAATATCATCAGCAAGAAGATGAGCTTGAGAAGCAGTAGCAGATATAGAAAGAGTTGTATGAATTTCCGCTAGAACTTTAGCATTTTTGTCATTCATAGAATCAATCTCACTCTTCAATCCCTTTGCTAGAAGAGCATTAGTCTTGAGAAGGGCCTTATGTTCAGGAGTACGCATCCTCGTGGCAATGTGACCAGAATGAAAAAGAGCATTATGGAAATTCATCTCAGTATTCGGCTGATTCCATTCAGTATCCCATTCATATCCCCTTGCAGCTTGAGTATCAGGAGGAAGTGTAGAACTATACTCCCCTCTGAACTCTTCTTGAGTAACAGATTGCATGTATCTACTCGAAGATCCATAAGTAGAGACTAGACTTTCTTTTATTGCTGCCTGCATTTGAATTGCCTCAGGATCATCTTCAGCATGATCATCATCATTATCTGAGCTATCATCGGACTCAGGAAGTTTATTATCCACATTATCTTCAGGATTCATAACTCCTTTCAATCTCAAACCAACAGTAGATGGAACTATTGGTTCCTGAAGACCTGCAATAGGAATAGAAACATTTCCTAGATCTCTCTGTTCTTTTAAATTGATCTCATCACTTCTCACAACATTACCTAAGTTGCTTTCAATAGCAACTTCTACCTCACTGTAAGTTTGTAACTTCTCACTCATGTCTACCTCTCCTTTTGCCAGTTCAGGAGACTGCCTCTCATCACTCTTCTTTTTCTCTAATTGTTTTCTCTCATCCTCACTAGAAAAGCTCTGGCTCATTATTTGTGAAGAAATAAGAGGTGGCTGAGAAGAGTGGACTGAAGTCATACAAATAGAGGTATCCCTTGTATTAGGTCTATCTGTAATCATACTATCAGTATTAAGAGAAGTAGAGATAGAAGTGTTACCTGACGAAGTAGGTAGTGAGTCCATTGGCCTTGCAGAAATTGGCTCGATAAGCAATGGAATAGTTGGATCAGGATTGACAACTGCAACTAAAGCATGACTTGCATTAGTATTAACTATTGATGGTTCTTGTGTAGTCTGAGGTTGTGAAGCTTCTTCAACACTTTGAGTTTCTTGTGTGCTTCCCTCAAGTGAAGTGTCCTTTAGTATTTCATCACATTCAGCAATATGCTTGACATGAGCAGCTTTATCAGTCAGACTTTTGACTAAGTCAATTTCAATTTCAGAAGCCCCTTGAGCAGTGTCAGGAAACTCCTTTGCTGTTGTGATGGTGCCTGCATCTTCACTTTGAGAAGATGGTTCTTGTGGGGCAGGAATATTCTTGTCTTCACTTTCCCTTTGAGAAAGTGGTTCTTGTGGGACTATTCCTTCAGCAATGTCTGCATCCATACTTTGAATGGATGGTTCTTGTGTGACTGGATCTGCAGTAGCTGCTGAAATACTTTGAAGTTCAGGTTCTTGTGGGCTAGATCCTTTCAGAGGTAATGATGTCCTCTGTTTCTTTTGTCGTTCAAAAACTTTTGTTGTAGTTTGTTGTTGCATATAGAGAGGTGGCGGCTTTTGTCCAAGTTTGACAGCAATACCAACAACCTTGTCCAGTGACATATCAAATGTCCTCTTTTGTGATGATGAAGAGACTGGAGAATCAGAGATTTCAACAGTCTTCACAGGCGAAGTATCAGGAGTAGAGACATTAAGATCAGTAGTTGAGTCAGGAACTGATGATGCAACCGGATTCTGATCACCTTCTATATTATCATCAAGATTCTGTATCTCTAGAGGAATAAAGTATGAACTCTTTTTATGTAATCTCCTTCTTTTCTTTGGCTTTTCAGAAACAGCCATTTCTTTGGGAGCTACAGTAATGACTTCCTTTTTCTTCAAAGCAACATATAAAGGAACTTTGTCATCATCAGAATCATAATCAGACTCGGAATCAATTTTCTGATTGAATTTCCTCTTTTCTCCTGTTTCCTTATACACCCCTATGTCAATTAAAGATTGATCAACTTTAAACACATATTTCTCCTTAGCCAGGACCCCTTGTTCACCCCCTTGTGACTTCTTTTGAGAGTGAGTTTGAGTGGAGAAATTCTTTGATCCTGATTGTCTTGCAGACACATCAGACCTAGCTAATTTCTTTGATTTTACAACTGATGCCTTTTGTGAGACACCAGAGGTGGATGACTGTTTGGTTGAGTGTTTGAGTTGAGTGCTTTGGTCAGAAACATGATTGGTAGTGTCATGTTGATGGGTTTCGAGCACACAAATGCAACGGAATTAAACGCGAAAAGGAATTAAAAAAATGAAACCCTACCGCAGGATCCATGCAAAAACATGATATTTAATTCGGAGATCAAAATCTTTACCTTATTAAAGAGTTTTACGAATTCTGAAAGATGGAGGTCCTAGTTGCAATCACCACGCAGCCCTTGATGCAAGATCCGCGTCTCTAATCAGTCCACACGAACGCCCGATTGTCTCTACAATCACCGGAGTCGGTACTAGCCGATTACTGCCCTCGATCTCTCTCTCTCTCTAGCCTCTCTTGATGTAGAGCTGCTAGGGTTTTTGTTAAAACGATTTATGCAAATTATAACCCTAAAACAATACATCCTTATGTATTTATAGAGGAGAGATTGGGATGAAAATCCTATTTCGTTTTGGGCTTCTCATAAAACCAAAACTGTTTGGGTTATTATAAAATTCGAAATATGATCTAATTAGTTAAGTCCAACTTAAATAATTAAATAACCTACTTCGAATTTATAATTATTTAATTTAAATTCTGAATTTAAATTAAAACTCCGTTTAGACGTTCTAAGTGTGTAACCCTTTAGGTTATTATTACGTTGGCAATAATTTTAATATCTAATAATAAAATTATAAACAATGAGTGGCATCTAGTAATACATCATTGCTACCCAAGTAATAATAATAATTGGTGATCCAATTAAACCTTTCGTGATATATGTTTCCGTGTAATATAATCCCTTTAACCAAATATTATAGATTAAACTCGAGGCATGTATTTAGTCATCCTCTTCAACATTTAATCCGGGTTTACTTGATCCATGAGTAGACTATTAAAACAAATCAATATTTGAGCATGGCCATGCATTTTCATAGTCTCACTCAATCAAGAGGCCAATAATATCTCTCCTAATTATAGGAGGGTTAAATCCTTTATCTATCATTCATATTTCTCATACGTCTCATAACATACCCGATGTACACTTTTATCATCACCCGGTCAAAGGTAACTTTTAATGTAGTCAAAGTATATTAATCCTCGTATAGAAATTTAATGATCACAAGTCTAAGGATCATTACACCATTATCATTGTGAGTCTTTCTAATGACATTATCAACATGTAGAATCTCACCGTGGGTTAATCCAGTGCCATGTCTAAAATTACATGCACCTATGCTCTTGACTTTAGTATCACTATACCTATGACCAATGAGATGTGGTCATTTGTCAACAAACATAATAATCTTTATGCATTATAATTGTCCCTTAATAATAATGCTCGATTAGGGATATTTAGGAATATAAGCACTATTCATATAATCTCATTTTTAAGTCATATACTTAAAGATATAGAATACATGTTCTATATTCCAGGGACATTTATTACTCTAACATTTATATCGCAGTAAATTAAGACATAATAAAATAATGTAGAATAATCCATAGAACATAATCTTCAAATAACAAAATAGTCTTTCCTAGGAGCACAACTACATTGTCTCTAGGGCACTAACACTATCAATCTCCCACTTGCACTAGAGCCAATCACCCACGTATCTAATACTTATGGAACTAGTGTGACCTTCGTGCTTCTGCTACGACAAAGCCTTAGTCAGTGGGTTCACAACATTATCATTAGTATGCACTTTTCATATATGTATATCTCCTCATTCATTAATCTCTTGAAGAAGGTGATATCTTCTAAGTATATGATTTTCCTTGGAATGGGACCTTGGTTCATTAGCATGCGCAATGGCTCCTTTGTTATCGCAATACAGATCAACTGGATTCACGATCGATGGAACCACACCAAGTCCTATAATAAACTTCTAAATCCAAACAACCTCTTTGGCTGCTTCACTGGCAGCAATATACTTAGCTTCCATGGTAGAATCAGCTACTGTAACTTGCTTTGAACTTTTCAAACTTACAGCACCTCCATTTAGACAAAACACGAATCCAGACTAGGACACAGAATCGTCCATATCTGTCTGGAAACTAGCATTAGTGTAACCTCTTACAACTAGCTTCTCATCTCCTTCGTATATCAAGAACGAATCTTTAGTCCGTTTAAGGTACTTAATAATATTCTTGATAGCTGGCCAGTGACCCTCACCTGGATTAGACTGTAATCCGCTCGTCATGCTCAAAGCATACGAGACATCAGGACGAGTACATATCATTGCATACATTATAGAACCAATTACCGAAGCATATGGTACTTTACTCATACAGTCCTTATCATATGATGATTTAGGACAGTTTTCCTTTGAGATCAATATCCCATGAGACACTGGGACATATCCCCTCTTTGCCTCTTTCATCCCAAAATGATGCAACACCTTGTCAATGTATGTACTCTGACTTAAGCCGATTAATCTTTCAGATCTATATCTATAGATCCTGATCCCTAAGATATAGGCAGCATCGCCTAAGTCTTTCATCGAGAAATTTTTTCCCAACCAAGTCTTCACAGCATGTAGAGAAGGAATATCATTCCATATTAGTAATATGTCATCTACATATAATACTAGGAATGCCACATGGCTCCCACTAACCTTATTGCAAACACACGGCTCATCCTCATTTTGTATGAAGCCAAATTCTTTGAATGTTTCATCAAAATGGATGTTCCATCTCCTAGAGGCCTGCTTTAATCCATAAATGGAATGTCACAACTTACAAACCATTCTAGCAAACCTTGAATTGACAAAACCCTCAGGTTGTGTCATGTACACATCCTTTTCTAAGCTCTCATTTAAGAAAGCGGTCTTGACATCCATTTTCCAGATCTCATAGTCATAATAAGCTGTTATCGCAAGCAAAATCCTGATGGATTTGACCATAGCTACTGGTGAGAAAGTTTCATCATAGTCAATACCATGAATTTGCTTGAAACCTTTCGTCACTAGTCTTGCTTTGTAGGTCTGTAAATTTTCATCAATGTCAGTTTTCTTCTTGAAAACCCAATTGCACTCTATGGGTTTTACCCCATTAGGTGGTTCAACCAAAGTCTATACTTGGTTTTCATAAATGAAATCCATCTCAGATTTCATAGCCTCCAGCCATCTCTCAGAATCTGGACTATTCATAGCATCCTTTTAGGTGAGAGGCTCATCGTCATCTATAAGCATCACATCACCACTTTGAGTCAGGAGAAATTCATAATATCTCTCTGGCTCATGGCAAATCCTACTAGATCTATGAACGACCTGTGTTTCTTGAGCAGCTTTGTTCTTAACATCTTGAGTATCATTCTGCTCATGTTCCAACTCTAGTTCAACATTATCTTGTAGTTCTCGATCCTCATCGAGATCTATTGTCCTCCCACTGTTTTTCTTAAAAAGCAGTTCTTTCTCTAGAAACACAGTTGTTCGAGCAACAAACACTTTGTTCTCAGAAGGTTTATAGAAATAATACCCTTTAGTTTCTAATGGGTATCCTACAAAATTACATTTATTTGATTTCGATTTTAGCTTATCAGAGACCAAACGTTTCATAAATGTTTCACATCCTCAAACTTTCATAAATGACATGCTATTACGTTTATCAATCCATATCACATATGGTGTCTTTTGAACCGATTTTGAAGGAACTCGATTTAGTGTTTGTGTAGCCGTCTCTAGGGCATAACCCCATAAATTGATTGGAAGATCCGCATGACGCATCATCGACCGTACCATGTTTAACAAGGTACGATTTCTCCTTTCAGACACCCCATTCCATTGTAGTGTTCCAGGAGGAGTGAGTTGTGATACGATATCACACTCCTTTAGGAAATTCTTGAATTCCAAGTTTAAGTATTCTCCCCCACGATCAGATCGTAGAGTTTTAATACTTTCGCCTAATTGCTTTTCAACTTCAGCCTTATACTCTTTGAATTTTTCATATGATTCGGATTTGTTCTTCAAAAGATACACATATCCGTATATACTAAAATCATCAGTAAAAGTTATGAAATAATAAAAGCCACCTCTTGCCATCGTACGTATTGGACCACATACATCACTATGTATCAATTCCAATCGTTGGTGGCCCTCTCACCTTGACCGCTAAAAGGAGCTTTAGTCATTTTGCCAATGAGACATGGTTCGCATTCTTCGTATGATTCAAAATCAAACTTATCCAAGTATCCATCCCTATGTAATTTGGAAATGCGATTATCATTTATAAGGCCTAAACGATAGTGCTAGAGGTATGTGTGATTTGAGTCATTTGTCTTTAGACGTTTGTTATTTATATTATATACAGGAGTATCCAGATCAAGAACATATAAACCATTAAACAAACGTGCAACCCCATAGGTAACATTTTTTTAATGAAAATGAACAACCATTGTTCTGAATCAAAAACGGAAAACCAATCTTGTCCAAACAAGAAACGGAAATAATGTTTCTGCAAATCGCAGGCACGTAATAACAGTTCTCAAGTTCTAAAATAAGCCCGATGGGCAACGATAAATAATAAGTCCCTATAGCTAAGGCAGCAACCTTTGCTCCATTGCCAACACGTAGGTCGACTTCTCCTTTCACCAAAATCCTACTCCTTCGAAGTTCACATTCATACAAATGTGGGAACCACATCCAGTATCCAATACCCATGATGTAGAAGGAGATAAATTGACTTCTGTAATATAAATACTTGAATTCGAAATCTGAACAGCCTTCAGTTTCTTTAGATCCTCCAAATAATTTTGACAGTTTCTCTTCCAATGACCCGACTTCATGCAATAGTGACAATCACCTTTTTGCAACACCTCCTGTAGGCATCAAAGCCATTTAAGGAGTTTGTCTTGGATTAACATTAGATTTTGGATCCAATCCTCTTCTTGCCTTTCCATTGCCAATCTAGGAAGTTTGTTCTTGTCATCTTGTCCTTCTCAAGGACTGATCGTACAGAGAAGTTAATTTGAGTTGTTTGTCATTTGAATATCCACAATGTTAAAATGCATAAAATAATTAGTCTACGGTATTATTAATTTATGTTCAAGTGATTATTCATATATATTTAGAATATATATCTCCCACTATTTTTATCAAATTAATAGCCCTTACTATTAATTCGGAAAGTATATCCCATAAATCTTTCTAGTGAGCCAAGATCCATATTTCGTCATGTCCTAAGTCAACCACTGGTAGTCCTTAAAACATGATTATTTAGGTAGACAACAGTTATCAATTATATCATATATAATTCTTGGATAGTTTGGTGAACAACGATTGATCTTATCTATCTAATAGATTTTTAACCAAACTCTATGCTTCTAAGTTCATAATAGTTGAATATAACCGTTTATTTTCACCTTATTATGACGACTCAGTTAAGTCAGACCCAATAATACAACAGCCATATATAACCGTTTATATTCGTCGCATCTCACCACGATTGATAGGAGTCCCCTACCACTGACAGCCCTTCCCCTTATCGATCTAAGATTCGATGAGTGTTCATTCATTGGAAAGCATCTAATTAAAACTTAATATTTTGTTAAGGGGTTTAGAAAATTTATAACAATCATGATCACATCATAAAGAGATCCTCAATTTTTCCTTGAACCAAATATTTCAAATTGACATCTTAAATTGTTCATTTACCAGGTAGATGGAGGATCCCAATGGTCACACTTAGTACCCATTAACCTTACGAATACGCATATCGGCTTTTGTCAGAAAATCCCAATTTTAGATATCAAAAATCCATATTTAAATCCGTGTTTTAAAAATCCATATTTCATAAACACAAGAATCTCATGATCGCTTGTTAATTTTAAAATCTTGAATCGTTACAGATTTTATCTTGTTTAGCAGGCATGGCATGGATGTCGTATCTAATACATACATGATTAATCTAATTAAACATGCATCTTCTACTCTACACATACATTGTATCGCATACATTCACATATATGTAAAGTGCATAAATTAAACGTGTTTGGTTATGGCCCATCCTATGTGATCTTTTCAAGCTAATGAAAAGATCAAGGTCAATCTATGGTGGTTAACAAAATACAATTTAAATACATGTCTTCTCCATTGCATCTTCGTGGGGAATCGTCTCCTTACTTCCTTGTTCTTCTTGTCTTCTTTAAAAGTTACAATGAATACTTGAAAAACATGCTACACTAATAAACTTACAAGATGAACTCGAGTTACATTCGAGATTTATTAATTACAAGGAACAATGACATGCAAGTCGTATTTAGAAACCAAACCATAAAATCAAAACCACTATCCTATTGGTCTTAGGGCCATAACCAATCCCCATGCTCATATAACAATTAAGAACATATAACCATATCATATTTCAGATGATCCAATCAAAGAAATCATATAACGTAAAAAATCAGAAAATCAGAATCAAATTTTGATAATAATAAATCGCCGTTTTCAGGCACTAAACGGCGTCAAACGCCTTACAAACGAGTCACTGATAGCTATGCTATCAGTTTTGTTCAGACGCTCGTTTCCAGTCAGAAAATACATATCGTTTGCGCAAATCGGACACTGGACACAGATTTCACCAAATCTGCGCAGTGTATACAAAAATCGTATCGTATACAATCCCCATATCAAGAACAAACATAAATCATATATATATATATATATATCAATATATATACAGATTATATAATCATCATATGATCATCTCAATCATCATCAACATACAGTTTCTACATATATATATATATATCAAAATCAACGCATCATACATGACAATCATCAAACATGCTCGTATATATATCAAAACTGTAACATATAACCGAATTAAAACGTTTTTGCAAGTAGCTTGAGCACACAAACGCAGCGGAATTAAACGCGAAAAGGAATAAAAAAATTGAAACCCTACCGCAGGATCCATGCAAAAACATGATATTTAATTCGGAGATCAGAATCTTTACCTTATTAAAGAGTTTTACGAATTCTGAAATATGGAGGTCCTAGTTGCAATCACCACGCAGCCCTTGATGCAAGATCCGCGTCTCTAATCAGTCCACACGAACGCCCGATTGTCTCTACAATCACCGGAGTCGGTACTAGCCGATTACTGCCCTCGATCTCTCTCTCTCTCTAGCCTCTCTTGATGTAGAGCTGCTAGGGTTTTTGTTAAAACGATTTATGCAAATTATAACCCTAAAACAATACATCCTTATGTATTTATAGAGGAGAGATTGGGATGAAAATCCTATTTCGTTTTGGGCTTCTCATAAAACCAAAACTGTTTGGGTTATTATAAAATTCGAAATATGATCTAATTAGTTAAGTCCAACTTAAATAATTAAATAACCTACTTCGAATTTATAATTATTTAATTTAAATTCTGAATTTAAATTAAAACTCCGTTTAGACGTTCTAAGTGTGTAACCCTTTAGGTTATTATTACGTTGGCAATAATTTTAATATCTAATAATAAAATTATAAACAATGAGTGGCATCTAGTAATACATCATTGCTACCCAAGTAATAATAATAATTGGTGATCCAATTAAACCTTTCGTGATATATGTTTCCGTGTAATATAATCCCTTTAACCAAATATTATAGATTAAACTCGAGGCATGTATTTAGTCATCCTCTTCAACATTTAATCCGGGTTTACTTGATCCATGAGTAGACTATTAAAACAAATCAATATTTGAGCATGGCCATGCATTTTCATAGTCTCACTCAATCAAGAGGCCAATAATATCTCTCCTAATTATAGGAGGGTTAAATCCTTTATCTATCATTCATATTTCTCATACGTCTCATAACATACCCGATGTACACTTTTATCATCACTCGGTCAAAGGTAACTTTTAATGTAGTCAAAGTATATTAATCCTCGTATAGAAATATAATGATCACAAGTCTAAGGATCATTACACCATTATCACTGTGAGTCTTTCTAATGACATTATCAACATGTAGAATCTCACCGTGGGTTAATCCAGTGCCATGTCTAAAATTACATGCACCTATGCTCTTGATTTTAGTATCACTATACCTATGACCAATGAGATGTGGTCATCTGTCAACAAACATACTAATCTTTATGCATTATAATTGTCCCTTAATAATAATGCTCGATTAGGGATATTTAGGAATATAAACACTATTCATATAATCTCATTTTTAAGTCATATACTTAAAGATATAGAATACATGTTCTATATTCCAGGGACATTTATTACTCTAACATTTATATCGCAGTAAATTAAGACATAATAAAATAATGTAGAATAATCCATAGAACATAATCTTCAAATAACAAAATAGTCTTTCCTAGGAGCACAACTACATTGTCTCTAGGGCACTAACACTATCACCTGTCTCATAGCACCAGGTCCTTGACCATCAGTAATCGATCCATAATGAGTAGGCATTCTCTTGGCTAAAAGAAGCCTGACCTCATTAGGAATGTATGTAGTTATACCTGCAAAACCATTTGCCTTATCACTCTTAAGCAGAGAATTGATGTTGTTAGCAGAAATCTTAAAGATAGATAAATCTGTATCATCAGCAAATTCAACATTGGGACATAGGTACGAGAATATTAACTGAATAAATCTAATATAGCAGACAGAACCACATTTATCTTTCTTTCTAGCAGTTAATGCTCGCAATATGAAAGACCCATAATCAAAAGGAGTTTCATAGATTAGAGAGTACCCAATGTGAACTGAGGCAGTAGGTAAGGCATCAAAGTTAGACACCTTATTCAAGAAACACCTACTTATGGTATCAAAGAAGAAATTCCATTCCTTCTATAGCTTGGTTCTGAATAAATCTCCAAATTTCTTTGGCTGTCCATTGTAGCCCAACTTTTAAGCAAACTCCAAAAAAAAAAGCATCAGTAAACTTTTCTGGAGTCTCACCATTTAGAGATGGTAGTTGAAGAGCTTTACAAACAACATCTAGAGTGACTTGATGTGTAACACCACTGTATTCAAAACTCATATTCGGCTTTTCTGATGGCATACACTCACAAAAAACAGCAATACTCCACACCTGCATAACACTCTTAAAAGAAACTTTGGCAGGTTGAGTTAGAGCATAATTGATTGGACTTGAGGCCAAAAGATCCTGAATGATTTGAAAATCATTATTTAGTTCCTGATGATCAAGAACTGCAGTAAAGTTGTTAGGAGCAAAAGTAACACCATGAATTAAAACTTTATTGTTTATGAATGCAGATGAAGACATTTTTAAGTCGAATGAGTAGGAATTTGTGATTTTCAATTTAGGGTTTGTGTTTGCATAAAGTGATAGAGAAGATACAATACTGATACTTTGAGAATAAAAGAATCAATTTAGAAAACTAAATTGATTATACACAAAACTAATGTTTTCTCAAAGACAGATGTCAGCAATCTACTCGTGCACACATAGGTAATGGACAAAATTACGTGTAAGAGTGGTAATAACCGCACGCGACACGATTTGCAAACTGTATGTATATACCTAAGTGAGTACAATACACGCACCCGTATTATTTAAAAATAAGATTGTGATAAAAATAAAACAAGGTAATTTGTTTTAATTAAAGAAATTAAAACATCACAATCAAAAAATACCTGGTACTAACACCAGAAATATGAATCGTTTCATATTCTCGTTCCGCTCTTCTCTATTTAATCCTAGAGACTTGTACACTTACTTTTTAACCCTTCTACTTCTTCTTCTCTCCTGCAAACCAAAAGCTTTTCTCACAAAATATCTTAGTACAGAGATGGCAAATCTTACCATCAAAGAAAAGAATCTTCATCTCGTCGAGAAAAGAGATATCTTCAGTTATACTCGTGAAGAGTTTGATGCTTTCAACTGGGAAAGACAACTTGAGACTCTCTGGTTGCAGATGGATGCAGGTCTCGAGGAAATCGAGAAAGAAAAACCTGCAAAAGTGATTGACATCGATGCTGCCCTTCAAGCAACATTAGCATGGCTTTCATCTAAGGCATCCTCATCCAACTCCATCAACCATTGTTAATGAATATATCACCAAAAATAACCTTATCCCTATCAACCTCCACCCAAACAAAGTGGCAAAGATGGGATCTGGGATGGCTACTAACAATGGAGTGGTTTGGACTTTATTTTTTGTTGAATAGATTAGTAGATAGAGAACAAAAAGATGTAATCTATGAATGTAATCTCTTTCTTACTGTCAATGAAAAACTTGTTTCTCTAATCTTATTCATTGTTATCTGCATTGAACTTGTTCTTCAAATAATTAAATCAAAGAAATAAACGTGATAACTAGTTATAGTAATCACCTTATTAACAAGTTCAAAAATCACAAGTATATCAGGAATTCAGAACAGAAAAAAGAATACTGAGATACATTACTGATAAGTGAAACGTCGCATTAGTATTCAATGTTTGACTGATGTCAGGATTGACTTTTCATCAGTAATCGAAATACATCAGGATTTGATGAGCATCAGTATTTGATCTTTCTCTGTTCTCAGAAACTATCATAGTTTACCATTCCCAGTTCATTCACCAACTTTGTAAACGTAGCTTCAGGAAGTGGCTTGGTGAATATATCAGCTAGCTGTTGATCATTAGGAACAAAGTGTAACTAAATTGTCCCTTCCATTACTTGCTCTCTTATAAAATGATATCTGATACTGATATGCTTAGTAAGAGAATGCTGCACTGGATTTCCAGTCATAGCAATAGCACTTTGGTTATCACAATAAATAGGTATTTTTGAATATGACAAACCATAGTCCATTAGCTGATTTCTCATCCACATGATCTGAGCACAACAGCTTCCTGCAGCAATGTACTCAGCTTCTTCAGTTGATGTAGAGATAGACTTTTGCTTTTTACTGAACCAAGAAACAAGTCTTCCTCCAAGAAACTGACAACTACCTGAAGTACTCTTTCTGTCTATTTTACAGCCTGCAAAATCAGCACCAGAATAACCACATAAATTAAAATCAGATTCCCTAGCATACCAAAGGCCAAGTGATGGTGTGCCTTTCAAGTATCTGAAAATCCTTTTAACGGCTATAAGATGTGGTTCTCTGGGTTCTGCCTGAAATCTTGCACATAGACAGGTTGCATACATGATATCTGGTCTACTATAGTAGTTAGATACAACAGTGAGCCAATCATACCTCTGTAACTAGTTACATCCACCTTTGTACCTTGATTAGGATCAAGTTTGGTAGCTGTAGCTATGGGAGTTGATGAAGTAGAGCTGTCTTGCATGTTAAACTTTTTCAATAGGTTCTTTGTGTATTTTGACTGATTGATAAAAATTCCATCATCAGTCTGTTTAACTTGTAGACCTAAGAAATAGCTCATCTCTCCCATCATGCTCATTTGATATCTAGACTGCATTAGCTTTGAAAACTTCTCACATAATTTAGAGTTAGTTGACCCAAAAATGATATCATCAACATAAATTTGAACTAACAGCAATTCCTTTCCATGATTCAAATAAAACAAGGTTTTATCAATTGTACCTCTTTTGAATCCACTTTCAAAAGGCTCTTGGAGCCAATGTCTCATACCAGGCTCTTGGAGCTTGCTTTAGTCCATAAAGTGCTTTATCCAGTCTGTAGACATAATATGGATGTTTTGAATCAACGAAGCCAGGAGGTTGTTCAACATAAAATTCCTCTTCTAATTCTCCATTGAGAAAAGCACTTTTCACATCCATCTGGAAAACTTTAAATTTCTTGTGAGCTGCATATGCAAGAAAAATTCTGATAGCCTCCAGTCTTGCAACAGGAGCAAATGTCTCATCATAGTCTATTCCTTCCTGTTGAGAATATCCTTTTGCAACTAGTCTTGCTTTATTTCTGATGATAGTGCCATCTGAATCTGTCTTGTTTCTGAACACCCACTTTGTACCTACAATGGACCTTCCCTTAGGTCTTGGTACAAGTTTTCAGACATCATTTCTTTCAAACTCATTTAGTTCTTCTTTCATAGCCATAACCCAATCAGCATCCTTTAGTGCATCTTCAACTTTCTTAGGTTCCTCCTTTGACAGAAAGTTATGATAAAGACATTCATTTTGAGTTGCACTTCTGGTTCTAACACCTACTTCAGGATTCCCAATAATTAAATCAGGAGTATGACTTTTAGTCCATTTCCTTGCTGGTGGTAGATCATTCCTTGAATTTGATGCTTCCCCATGATTGGTGTTATCTTCAAAAGAACCAATGTTTTTAGAAGCTCCCCCTGAGATGTTGCTATCTGTTTCTGATCTGCTGTCAGAATTGTCACTTGAATCTATTTCTGATGAATCTCTTCCTGATGTTTGATTTGATTCATTGTTGATGGTCTCTTGATGTTGCTCCCCCTCAACATTTGCATTTCCATCAGTAATCTGTATTTCATCAGTAATAGAAGGTTCATCAGTATTTGATGAATTTTCAGTATCTGACAAGATTTCATCAGAATTCTTGGAGGCTTCATTTGTAAAAATCAAATCATCATGTAAGTCTTCAGAAATTCCTGTAATCTTCTTATCATCGAAAGATACATTTATTTACTCCATGACTGTCTTTGTTCTTAGATTGTAGACTTTAAAGGCTCTTGATGATGGATAGCCAATAAAGATGCCCTCATCAGCTTTAGTTTCAAATTTTCCAAGCTGTTCAGGATGAGGTCTTAGAACAAAGCACTTACAGCCAAATACATGCAAATGCTTCAGACTTGGCTTCTTTTCCTTGATCATCTGATAAGGAGTTACACCATGTCTGTTAATCAATGTAATATTCTGAGTGTAGCATGCTGTGTTGACTGCTTCTGCCCAGAAATATGTAGGAAGTTTAGCTTCCTCCAACATAGTTCTGCCTGCTTCAATAAGAGTTCTGTTCTTTCTTTCAACTACTCCATTTTGCTGGGGAGTGCCTGGAGCAGAGAATTGTTGAACTATTCCTTTGTATTTGCAGAACTCTTCCATTGCTGAATTCTTGAATTCAGTTCCATTATCACTTCTTAAAATCTTGACTTTATACTTTGTGCCAGTCTCAATGAGTCTCACATGGTCCAAAAGTATCTCAGCTATTTCGTCCTTTCTGTGTAGAAAATACACCCATGTATATCTAGTATATTCATCAACAATTACTAGAGTATATCTTTTCTTACTGATGGACATTATGTTTACTGGTCCAAACAAGTCAAGATGAAGCATGTGATAAGGTTCATCAATTGAGGATTCTGTTTTGCTCTTAAAAGATGTCCTTCTTTGTTTAGCCTTCTGACAAGCATCACAAAGTCCATCTGGAGTATACAATACCTTAGGTAATCCTCTCACTAAGTCTTTCTTTACCAATTCATTTATATTTTTGAAGTTGAGATGAGAACGCTTCTTGTGCCAACTCCAACTTTCATCTACAGTTGCTTTACTGATGAGGCATGTAGAGTGTCCATCAGTATTGGTATAGATGTTAGCTTCATAAATATTACCATGTCTTTGTCCAGTTAAAGCAACCTTCCTTGAAGATTTGCTGATCACTTCAAAATGAGTATCATAGAAGTTGACATGATAACCTCTGTCAGTGATTTGACTAACACTAAGCAGATTGTGTTTGAGTCCTTTCACCAGAGCTACTTTTTCAATACTGACATTTCCAATGATAATACTGCCATATCCCAAAGTTTGTCCAATGTTTCCATCTCCATAAGACACAGTTGGGCAAGCCTTCTCCTCAAATTCTGATAGCAAGGTTTTGTCTCCAGTCATGTGCACAGAACATCCACTATCCATGACTAACACATTTTTCTTTTTGCCCTGCAATCAGAATCACAAAGAATTTAGTTAGAATTTTTAAGAACCCACACTTGTTGGGTTCTTTTAGCATGCAGTTTAACATTTTTAGCAGCAGAAGTTTTCTTAACAAAAATTTTTCCTTTAGGATTACCTCCTTTAGAATTTATTTTGTTATCATCAGAATTAACAGATGCATGCTTAGAATTCACATTCTTTGTTTTGCCAGAATTTGTACTTTTATTGAACTTAGGAAATGGCTCATAAAAATTGTAGTACAAATTATGATATTCTTCACACATATAAATAGAATGCCATTTACTACCACAATGAAAACAAGGATTTTGTGGTTTATAAAATACTTTCCTATTCCTAATGTCAGACTTAGGAATGACAGTAGTCTTCTTCTTACTCCTCCTACAGTCAATAGCAAGATGATTAGAGTTACCACAATTAAAACATGTCTTTCTTGGTGCATTTGGAATATACTTATAATTATTCTCCTTGTTTATTCCAACTTTACCATTCCTGTTTCTTTTGACAGTAGAAACTCTCTTCTTATCTATCACATCACAGATTTTATCTCACAGTTGTTTCTTTGACAAAAGACCTACATTCTTGTTTTGGATAGACTTTGATTTAGAATTCTGTGCAGAAGTGGATCCTTCTTCAGTAATTGATTTGGAATTTTCTGGATACACATAATTCACAGGCTTTAATTTAGTCTTCGTACTGTCTGTAACATATCTATAGGTTTTTGGATTTGTCGAGCCATTTATAACAACTCTTCCTGGATTTGATGAAACAACCTTTTCCTTGTTCTTTTTCTCATTCTCTGGCTTATAACCTAGACACTCTTTCCAGTTTTTATCTGTAATTATCCCGTGAGTTTTTGTTCCAGAGTGTGTCCAAGTTCTGAGTCTTTCATTAGCATCCTTAAGTTGCATTTCAAGTTCTTTACATTTAAACTCTATTTCAAGTTTCATGTGTTTAGCATTATCACATTCTGTTTGAACTTCCTGCAAGAAAATCAACTCAGCTTCTAAATGATCATTTCTTTTAGTTACCTCTGCCATCTGAGATTTTATTCTAGTATTTTCAAGAGATTGACTCCTAAAGCTAATATGCAGAGACTTAAGAAAAGACCTTAACTCAGAGACATTATTTGTATCAAAATCAAACAAGGTTTCAGATACCTTAGTTTCAGCAACAGCAACAGTCTCATCAGTATTGGCCATTAGAGCATAATTCACCTCTTCTTCTTCAAATTTTGAGGAAGAGTCCATCCAATCCTTGCTTGATAAGATAAGAGCTTTGGTCTTTGCCTTTTTGCACTAAGTTGTAAAATGACCCATTCCATTGCAGTTGTAGCATCTGACTTTTGATTTGTCAAATTTGCTGCTTTTATCTTCTTTCTTCTTGTACCTGTCTTTGTCAGCATTGAAGGTTTTCTTCTGGAACTTTCCTTGCTTCCTAGCCTTTCTGAACTTCATCTTCTTGAAGCCCTTGACTATCATAGCAACCATCTCCATCATATCAGAGTCAATAGAGTCATCATCAGTATCAGAATCAGACTTAACATCAGTATTTGATGATGAGTCATCGGGAATTGACTCCACGACTCTACTTTTTCTTGAAGAACCTTCTTCAGCTTTTCTTTTGATTTTGATTCAACATTCAAAGCAAAAGATTTTGCTTTGACATTCTTCTTGTTCTTTCTCTGTTGAACCTCAAGATCGTAGGTTCTTAGCATCCCATAGACTTCATCAAGAGACAACATCTTCAGATCATATTGATGCCTTATGATTGAAGCTTGAGTATCCCACTCCTCAGTTAGAGCTCTTAGAAACTTGGTATTTGAATACTTTGGATCATACTCTTTGCCAACTAGAGATAGATTATTCAATAGTGTTAGAAATCTATCATAGATATCAGTAAGGCTCTCATCAGATCTAGCATCGAACTGTTCATACTCCTGAACCAACAGAGCCCTTCTGTTTCTTTTGATAGACTTAGTGCCTTGACATTGAGTTTCCAAAGTATCCAAAATTTCCTTTGCAGTCTTGCATGCTATGACCCTGTTTGACATGACATTATCAAGACTGTTGTGCAATATATTTTTTACCTTTGCATCTTTGAGCACTTGAGCCTTTTCTTCTGGAGTCCACTCACTCTTTGCCTTGATGACATAGTGTTCAGCAACAGTTTCAGTTCTTGCAACTAATCTTGTTGGAAGAAATGGTCCATCATTGATCCTGTCAAGATAGTCAGGATCAGTAGCTTCCAGATACATTAACATCTTCAACTTCCATGTTGGATACTCAGTTTTCTTGAGAATGGGAATCTTAATGCTTTCATACTTGCTTGTCGACATCTTAAAATCGTTTCTGATTACTATTAATCAGTTGGGCTCTGATACCAATTGTTGCCCAGTAATTAACAATTGTAGAAGGGGGGTTGAATACAATTGTATAAGATTTTCGACTTAAACAGAAATAACACAAATATGAATCAATAACAGCTTTATTAATTCTGATATAAAACTGTTACAAAACTCTCTTAAGAAATTCTTATGTTCTTAAGAGCTGCTAGGTTACAAGATAACTCGTGTAAGCGATTACAATAATGTAAAACCTAAACTGTGTTTATATAGAGTACACAGTTACACTATCAATTACAAGATATTCTAAATCAATTACATATAACTCTGAATGCATATCTTGTATGATAGCTGCCTTCCTATAACCTTTCAAACCCTATACACGTATATATCATATATATTCAGAGGGTCATTAGGTTGAGTTGTAATTGATTCAAATCATTGTATTGTTCAAGTTGTATTGAATAGTTGTTGTACAAGGTTGGCTTAAGGTTTTTGGTGGGTTGAACTAGACTAGAGAAGTGTACTTGGGAAGTATTGCTTAGAGAGTTAGTTCAGCACAACAAACAGCAAGCCATTTGTAAGCAGCTGGGTGTTTTAGTTGTTGGGCAGATTGGTTAGGGAACAAGGGTTTGGTGAACGTTGCTAGAGAAGTATACTTGGGAAGTATAGCTTAGAGAGCAGGTTCAGAACAGGTGTTCAGCAAGTCATTTGTCAGAAGCTAGGAAAAAGGGAGATATATTGTTGTATCTTGTAATTGGATTATCTTTGATCAATAATATATTCTCTTACCAAGTTGGTAAGGGACCAGGACGTAGACCATAGGGGTTTAGGGGTCGAACCTGGCTAAAAGATTGTGGTGTTCTTTATTTTTCCTGCACATTACTTACTACACTGCACAAACAGCACGCCATTTGTAAACTGCTAAATCACAAACAGCAAGCTGTTTCTGACAATATTCAAAACAGGTCATAAATAAGCATAATTAGCCATATACACCTATTCACCCCCCCCCCCTCTAGGTGTTGTTTTTCAAAAAACTCTAATAGACATCGGTTTCTGGCCATTGTCTTTGCAAAATTCAGACCAATGTCTTTGTCGGTGATGTCTAGAGTCAAAAGTTTAGACATCGGTTTCTGGCCGATGTCTATTAGCATATAATACATCAGTTTTAAACATATTTCTGACGTTTATGTACTGTCTTCTTGGGTTAACTGCACGAGGTTAACTTTTGAATTGTTATATTAGAGGTCTTAGATGTTACTCCCTCTGTCCCATTCATTTGTTTACACTTTCCTTTTTGGGATGTCCCATCCAATTCTTTACATTTCTAAACTTTCCTAAAATAGTAAAGTTTTATAATATAAAAATCAACTACATCCACTACTTTCCTCCACTAACTCATTTTATACATTATATAGTGATGGGCCCCACCACTTTACTCATTTTTCCTACTTCTCTCCTCCTTCTTTACATTTTTCCTTGGTCTCCGTGCCCAAACCAAATGTAAACATTTGGTTGGGACGGAGGGAGTATTTAACATGTAGCAAACATAGAATAATTCGACATAGACATCTGTTTTTTCCAAATACTGATGTCTAAGCCTTTATTAACATCGGTAAATATAAAGAAAACCGATGTATAATGTGATCATAGACATCGATTTTAGACGATGCTGAAGATATCTATTACATTGGTTACCTATTTTTAAAACCGATGTTTGAGGTCCCATAGACATTAGTTTTAGACGATGTTATGTTTTATTTTTTTCTTGTTGTATTCATATATATATATATATATATATATGCTCCAAATTAATACCAGAAACAAGCAAAAACTCAATCTCACACCAACATAACCAAAACTCAATTATCATTACCAAAGAAATTCAATATATACAAGTCAATGTACAAAGTAAACCAAAATGGCTTACAATAATAAAGCTGTCTATAGCAAAATAAGAATGACTACTACATCAATCCACAAAAACTAGCAAAACAGCCTCCACAAAAACTAGCTCAGACTAATTAGCAAAAAAAAAAAAACTAGCTCGGACTATTGTATCGTTCTTGTGAACATTGTCTTGATGTTTTTCTCCAATCTGTTCCAGATGCAGCAAACTCCTCAAGATTGTCCTAAGAAAATGCAAACCAGTTAATGTTGTAGTTGTAGTAGTTTAAAGAACTGAGATAGTACGATTGTCTAAAGAATGCAGTCTCAGTAGTTTGGTTTATAAGAAAACCAAAAGGGAGAATCGTACCTGATTTTCTTTGACGTTCCTATAGTAACTGCCTTGCTGGAAATAACTGCTACTTTGTCAACTGCTGCTTTACGACGTACTTCTGAAACTTCCATTTTTGTCATATAATTACAAGACCATCGGATACTAAATCTGCATATGCGAAAATCACCCGAAGATATACTTTAAATTGGTAATAGCAAGCATATAAAAAGACTATCAAATAAGAGATATACAAGACAAAGATCTGTGGTGGTATCATAGTGGACGATTCAACAGGGGAAGTAAAATATGACCTCTATATTCCAACTCTATGGAAAAAAAAGACTTACAAAAACCAAAAGCTCATAATAATGCATGTTTTGACTTGCTGTATTTGGATTGCAACCCCTCAACCTGTCAAATAGAAAGTGTACACCTCCCACGGACCTAAAAGAAAGACAAGTAGACTTCATACTTCAGAGCAAACCAGTAAAAATAAGAACATCATAGGAATCCTTGCATAATTGTTCCATTTGAATTGTATTTATCTTTATTTCGCACAATTCTTTATTTTCGACCACGCAAGGCTTGTGCAATAGCCTGCATAGGAATCCTTGCAGCATAGGATATCTCCACCTTATATGTTTTGAACTGATATGATCTTCTCATCCGTTTCCGGTCAGTCTCATTGGGACTTCCATCAGCGTGAGGACTACCACTTCCATTTCTCCTTCAAAATAAAAACAACAATAATTAGGCGATGATAGATAGTAGCCAATGCATGTATGTAAATTTAAAAAGAGAGGAGGCACTACAAGAAAGTTGATGAGCTAGCAAAAATGGCTACAAAGTAGATAAAAATAACCAAACACAGAATTAGCCAAATTATAAAGCAGAAGTTTTCAGCCAGATTTCAAGTGCACGTATTAACGATTGGACATGCAACAAAACAGTTAGATTGAACAGGATACTGCAGTGACAATGACAACTCTAGACAGTGCCGATATAAGGAGAATCAAAGATTTTTCAGCAATATTATATAAATAGTTTGTATTTCATATACCTTGCAGACTGGTAGATGTGGATATCTCATATTTACTAAAAGGTTCTCACATTTTAGATCAAAATGCACAATGTTCTTCTCATGAAAATACTCCATGCCAAACGCAGCATCCATAGCTATGATGAGACTTTTACGACGATCAATTGTTCTGAGCAAAATAATGGAAGCATTGTCAAAACAAACCATGTAATGTAAGAAATAATATTAGTAACAAACAAATGTCGCATAAAGACAAGGATAAATATTGACCTGTCCTTTCTCTGCAAAAATTATTTCAAGGACCCATTAACCATGAATTCAGTTACAACTGATAATGAACCATCAGGACCATCACGAACAATACCGTAGAAAGAAACTACATTTGGATGGTGCAGTGAACCTAAAATTAAAGCTTCCTTCCAGAAAGAAGCAATCTATAGAAATACAAACACATATATATGAGCTAAGTCAATCTAAAAGAGAAAGAAATAATATTACGCAATGAAAAAGAAAACATTACTTGAATATAGACTAATTCCAACAAATAAAAAAAGAGTGCTAGAATAAATATTAATATTTTTGAACAAAACATGTTCTTTACACTTTATACCAAATAAGAAGAAACTTATAATGTATGCAAAAGTGAGGATAACCATTACATGAAATCTCAAATCTAAAAGAGGGAAAAGTAAGTGCATGAATATTGGTAACACCTGACATGGGGAAAATTATATTCAGGTCTAGAATACTATTGCTAATATGCAGATTTAGTCCATGAATATTGGTACTAGACTACCATTACTAGTAAATATCCCTGGTCACCACATCATATGCAATCTCTTTTAAGGACGAGGCATTTGAACAAGAAATGATAAGAACATTAAATTCAAGAACGGTCTATGGAATTCGAGAACGATAAGATATCTAACAAAATACCAACTACCCAAGATATAGATTCAGTCATTAGATTCCATCATACCAGTTAAGCTAAAAGCAGTCTTTCAATTATTAACAAGTCTCTAAAGGATAACTAAGATCACTTCCCACAGAAAGAGTCTCTACCAATTCTCCACGTCGAGAATCAGAGCAGCTTAATCGAAAAGGCAGATGTACATGTCCTGCACAAAGATAATATTGAGTCAGATACATAAGCATCTTCTTTTCAATGTACATGCATCAAGAATGCAAAAATATCATAATTGCATCCTAATTGCATTCACTGCAACAGCCACAACACAGCGGCACCACCCAAATATTATCTCCCTCATCCTCCACCTTTTCTTCTTTCTTTGCCTCTGCTACAGCAAGAGCAGCGGCACCACCACCAGTAGCAGGTGCAGCTACTGCCACGGCACCACCACCAGAAGGCACTGATGCCAACTTCATTCGTCCAGATGAAATAATTTCTGTAATATCCTCCCCCTTAACTTGTGATAGAAGCAACTCAATTCGGTCATCCTCATCTTCAGCTCCAACTGTATGGCAGAAAATAATTGACAAACATATATAATTAGTACATTTACTATTAAAGCTAGAATCAAGATACAACCCAATCAAATCAAAATAAATGACCCGCATACAGAGAACCACAAACAATCCTGACCAAATTAATATCATTAAAAAAACTGGAATACATAGACGATGGGAAATAGAAATGTTTGACGTCGAAGAATATTGCAATTAGAAAAACCTTCTCAGAACCACGTCTTGAAGTGACGAAAAAGATCTATCACAATCAATACGTATGATTCTAGCATTCAACAATCCTATTTACTTTGGTGGGTGACTGCATAAGTACTCTAAATTTTCAGGGTCTCTTTTTTTGTTCATCCAGGTTAATCACATACATATCATATTAAACCAAACATAGTCCCCTGACTCTTAATATGAAGCATGCCTTCATTCACAGACCACACTCAATAGCATTGAACTCAATTTAATGATACAATTGACTCTAAAATTATTCAAACCATAAGCACTCTTGATTCAGTGTTTCTCCCATGGTAATAAGTTACAAAACTTTTATCTCGATTCTGAATTTTATACATGTTTTATAAAATTAATTCCATCTTAAGCAATGGCAAAATGGGTACAAATCTTTAAACTAAACAATGCATTTCATAAATGTCTTACCCAAAAAAATGCTCCTTTAAACAATGGTTCTGTATAAAAAAAACAAAATCAAAAATTAGTGAATCAAAATAATTAATGCTTACCCAAACAAATGTTTCTTGTATCTAATGCTCCTGTATTTAAAACAAAAAAATGAATTAAAAACTTAGGGTTTCGATTTAAAACCCCCAACTATAAATGAAATTGAACTAATCGAGCTTTTATTACAAAATCAAGCTTACCCACTTACAAATCGAACTAATTCAAGCTTTGAACAAATTGATTTCGAGCGGATTTGAGCAGTGAGTGAGAGCGGATTCGAGTGTTAGAGCAGTGACAGAGCTTCGAACTGAGAGAGAGTCGGGAGAGAGGAGAGACAGCTGGTGAGAGTGGAGAGAGAGGTGATAGTCGAAAGAGAGAGGTGAGAGTCGCGAGAGAGAGAGAGAGAGAGAGAGAGAGAGAGATGTGAGGTTAGGTCTGTGTCGAGAGAGAGAGAAGTGGCCTGGGTTTTGTTTTATTTTTAGTTTTAATGAATTAATTTGTCTGAATGTATTAGAATTGGGGAGGGGGGAAATACAAAATTTTTGTTAAGGGGGAATAGATTTGGCAATAGCGGGCAAATGAAAATTAAAAGAGGGAAAATAAAACTAAGGGGGGAATAATTTAGAGGGAACGAGTGTTTATTTTTTAAGTAGACATTTAGACATCGGTTCATAAATGAAGCGATGTCTAAAATTTTTTAAGAAAACATTTAGACATCGGTTGATATGTCAAGTGATGTCTGAATGTTTAAAAGACATCGGTGTTAAAACGGGCGATGTTAAATTGAATTTTAACATCGGTTTTATTGTAATCGATGTTAAAATTGGTGATGTCTATTAACAGATTTTTAGTAGTGTAGGTAGAGTAGAGATTAGAGTGTTTGGTAAATCAGAACTTATAATCAGTAGACTGTTTGGGTAAATCAGAACTTATAAGTTAACTTTTTTTATATATAATTTTCAAAATATTTGTTTTTTATATATAACAATGGATATCAATGGATAGATCTCGATGAATAGGGAAATTTGAAATATACATATCAATTTTCTAATGAATGGATCGAGAGATATATGGTTTTGAAAATTTGAAGGATATTATATATTGCGTATATCGAGAATAAGTTATAAGTTGAAAGTTAAGGATTCTTAACATTCAACTTATGAACTTATAAGTTATAAGTTTAGCTAAAACTTATTTTGGCAAACATCCCCCATAAGGACTTATGGGCTTATAAGTCATAAGCTCGTCGAGATAAGTGGAAACAAACAGGCCCTATATGTGTTGTGTCCTAATTTACTTGAGTTCTGGTATTTCAGTTAAGTGTGTTTAGTTGATTAATAGGATGTCCATTACTAGTAGTTGTTTGGGGTAGGTACTGTAAGTTAAAAGTTTAATTCGACATATACAAAAGATGGAAAGTGTCTATATGTATAGAAAAGGGAAATTGAAAGTGTACAAGTTGAAATGTGGTTTTATGTTTGAATTTTTGTAATGAAAGAGGGAAGTTAATAGCTGAAATTAATAAATCCTTAATTGATAATTATAACTTTTGAATTTGTAAAGTGTTGTTGGATACTGTGATATGGTTATTAAGTTAACTGTTAAGATGGTAATCTAGTATATGTACCGAAAAAATTATATTGCTTGTTTGAGTCGGTTGTATTTCAACGGGTGACTTATATGTTATAAAGGAGGTGCTGTCCAAATTCTATTAGAATTATTTTGTAATTCTTTTAATAATTTGATAAGGATTATTTGTAAATCAATGTGATATATGTGTTACAAAGTATAAGTTAATATTACATGCTAAGTGCTTATATGATTTTGTGATTATACATTATTATTTCGAGAATATGATGTATGAGCTATATATGATAAGTTGTAAAGCGTATAGGACGAGTTTAGTGATTAATTTAAACTAGCATAAAAACCCGTGCGAGGCACGGATCGCTATCTTAAATTGTATTTTTAAATTAAATTGTGCATGATCAATGTCTATTAAAATATGTGATTGATTTTAATGGAATTTTGCTTGTTAATGGCATATGTGACTATTGTGTACATATTTAAGTATGTTCAAGTTTGTAATCTGAAAAATAATATGAGTAACATTGATAGTAGTCATGTCAATTTTCTTTTTTCTGAGTCGTAGAGTAGAATTTGAGTGTTTTATGGGCATCGTTTAATTAAGATGATTTTTCAGAACACTTACAATACTAAAATGTTCCTCCACTTCTTCGAAAATTATACATCCATTTAGTTAGATCTCCAATAATATTCAAGATATAAACTAAGTAGCCTTCAAGATATTGCATTCTGAGTGTGTAAGTTTTACTCTTGATTTTAATAAAAAACTTCGTAAATCTTCTAATACTCTACTCAGGCCTTGCGCTTTCACTTCTTAAAACTATCTTTCTAACTCTTTCATCTCTTTTCTTCTAATTTCTTCATTTTAAGCATCATTTGCCCTTTACTCTTCCTCTATCCGTTAGACTTTTAAAACACCAGATAATTCTAATTGACCGAGTGAATATATCTTGCGTGGACTTTTTAAAACACCAGATAATTCTAATTGACTGAGTGAATATATCTTGTGTAACTACAGGCTTATCACACTTTAAATTATTTTTTCGTACTTCTATAATCATAAATTGAAATTGCTCATATGCCTCGTGTTCGTGCTTTGACAAAGAATTCAACTTTTTTTTTTTCAAATACAGCTTCATCCAAAGATACCGATTGGAGTGAACAGATAGACCAAAGACTTGAATGAGTTTGTTGTTTCTCTTAGCGAATTACGATTCAAGATATAAACTAAATAGCCTTCAAGATGTTGCATTATGAGAGTGTAGGTTTTACTCTTGATTTTAATCAAAAACTTCGTAAATCTTCTAATACTCAACTCAGGCCTTGCGCTTTCACTTCTTAAAACTATCTTTCTAACTCTTTCATCTCTTTTCTTCTAATTTCTTCATTTTAAGCATCATTTGCCCTTTACTCTTCCTCTGTCCGTTAGACTTTTAAAACACCAGATAATTCTAATTGACTGAGTGAATATATCTTGTGTGAACTTTTAAAACACCAGATAATTCTAATTGACTGAGTGAATATATCTTGTGTAACTACAGGCTTATCACACTTAAGAATATTTTTTCGTACTTCTATCATCATAAGTTCAAGTTCCTCATATGCCTTATGTTCGTGCTTTGACAAAGAATTCATCCTTTCTTTTTTATAATACAGCTTCATCCAAAGATGCTGATTGGAGTGAACAGATAGACCAAAGACTTGAATGAGTTTGTTGTTTCTCTTAACGAATTACGAGCCTCTAGATGTAATTATTTTCTAAAATTTATTATAATTTCTTTAATAGATATTTTAATTATTTAAACAAAATCTAAAAATTTACTTTTTAATCAACTGTGCCTTGGTAAATAAATATTTGATAAATCAATAAATTCGTCAAATAAATAATTTGTATAGTTCTAAAAATATACATCGATAGAGAATAATATTAATAAATGATATAACATAATATACTATAATCTGAATCAATAAATGTAAAAATAAAATATAGCCAAAAATTGTTAATATGTTACAATATTTAAAAATATCAAAGTTTGTTTCACTCAAGTAACATGCACACACATCTATAATGTGTATGATTTAAAACACATGTGACTGAGTGGTCCAGTAATAGAAAGATGTGTGAATTAAATCGGTGACCCTACACATATTACGTTGATTACGATTATGATTATGATTATTATTATTATTATTATTATTATTATTATTATTATTATTATTATTATTATTATTATGAGTGGTCCAGTAATAGAAAGATGTGTGAATTAAATCGGTGACCCTACACATATTATATTGATTACAATTATGATTATTATTATTAATATTAATAATAATTTTATTATTATTATATTAAAATGTATAAAGAAACTATATATTATGTATCACTAATTGATGTTTTGATATAATATAATTTATTATGATCCAAATCAATAAATATAAAATAAAATTATGACCAAAGATTGCTAATATGGCGCAATAACTATCATATTAGATTTTATTTCACTCAAGCAACACACACACACCTATAATACGTAGATTTAAAATACATGTGATTGATTGATCTAGTATAACCAAACCAAAATTTATATATCATTAATTTATTTTTTAATATAACATAATATATGATAATTCGAATCAATGAATGTAAGAATAAATTGATGACTAAATTTATCAAAAAAAAAATAAAAATTGATGACTGAAATTTGTTAATACCTCGCAATAGCTAAAGTACCTAAAATTTGTAAATATGTCACACTGACTAAAGTACCATATTTTTTTCAATCACACGACACACCTGCACACATATAATGTGTATCATACAAAAACACATAAGAGTGAGTGGTGTGGTGGTAAGAAGCTTTCTACACATCCTAAAGACCTAGGTTCAATTCCCACCAATGACATTATTTTTTAAATAAAGAATAGAGGGGTAAATAAGTCATTTCAAATTGAATAAAATGTGTAAGGATTTAAGATGAAATAAAATGCCTCATCAATTATAGCCCCTTATTGGGCTATTATATATATAATATATTATTTAATTGTATTTTGTCTTAGTTTCTACCTAATTTACTTGTTGTTTCATGATGGGCCAAAACTAATTTTCTAGTCCATTTAATTTCCTGGCCCATAATCAAGAGTCTGGTTTAACATGTTTTGTTTCTCCTTTTGTCTGGCCCATTTTCTAGTTTTTAAATACCCATATTTTCTTTCTGCTTTTACAATTTCTTAATTGTCATGGTTTGTTTGATTTTGTTGTTAGTGTAATTTTTATTTGCTCTATCCCACTCATTTCTACATAATTTTTTTCATTACTTGACTCGCATTTTAAGCTCCTATCAAGTATAGTTTCATAATTTTAATAATTAGTCAATCATCACTTTAATCATTAGTATCATTATTAGGCCTTATTCACTTTTTAATTTTATTTTAACCTTACGTAGAAATTAATTAAATTATTAATTCGATTTCTTTGTGCCCCATTTACGCTTTCGGTATGTAAATTTGTATTTGTAAATTAGTTAATATTAAAATGATCTCAAAAATTAATTGTCTAGTTTACCTAAAATAAAAATTAAGTCTCGCGAAAAATTTTAGTCTCTGTGGAACAAATTTTAAATTTTAAAACGATGATCGTGCGCTTGCGATAGTTAAATGTTTATTTTTAGCACATCAGTAGATACTAAAGTCAGTTACAAAGGATTTGCAAAGGTTTAGAGTTAAAAGGATTAATTTCTGATTTTATAAAAATGCGTAAGTCGAGGTTGCATAAGTGAAAACCCCTAATAAAGCGACTTAGAAATGAACTTTGTAAACGATTAAGTAAAGTATGAATTCGATGATCGATTTTGGACCAAACTTAAGAATTGAGTATTTGTGGATTTACATGGACTTAGCTAGAGTCTAAAATTGTTGGATTCGACGGGATCCAATCCATTTATTTATGGCCCATCGGGTATTATTGTTAATCTTTTAAATAAAGACTTGAGCCTAATGAATAATTAAATATATTAATAACACTTTATTTATATATTTAATTATTAGATCTAATATATATCTATTTAGATATATTTATTTATAATTGCTTAAGTACCCAAGCCCATAATTTTGATGGACGGTTATGGGTTCAGCCCATTAGGGTTGGTCTCATTATTCCCTCTATATAATGAATCTTATGTGAGAAGAAAAGATACGCGTCTCATAATATTCAGAAAATACACACACCCCATCCTTACGTATAGAGGAGAATAGTGAAGATCAAAGCCCTCAAGTACTTGCGCTCTTCGGACTCACTCAAGATCATTAATGGCCTCTTTCGATTCAGGTACACTTCCGCTATTTATCTATACTCATAGTTTTGATCAGGAGATTCATGTATATATATTATGTTGTATTTATATACATGATTTATTCTAACAATTGGTATCAGAGCAGACTCCTTGATTAATTCGTTGAGTTAACAAATTTAATTTATGCGATAATCGTGATTGGCAAAATTTTATATTCAATTTATAATCTGAATAGGTGTATATGCTGTTTTGAATATTATATATAAACTAGGTGAAAAAACCGCGCTTCGCGCGGTTGTTAAAAATCTTTTGAAATGCATTTTTGATGATATATATAGTTGGAATTCAGCTTTATGGAAGCATTTATATTTATTAAGGTAGTATTAGGTAGTGTGATATAAGATATTTGTCTGTGAAATATTTACTTGTTAAATTTTTTGCAAATTCTTTTCTAGCATATTAAAAAAATTTGAGCGGACTTAGAGCATCTCTAAGAGTCTCTTAGCTCACTTCTAAATATATTATAAATAATTAAGCTCTTAGCAAGTTATTACATTGATTTGTGTGTCAACTCCAACAATGCTCTCTATTATTACTCTTTATTTTATATTTTATTCATATTTCAATTCTACTTGAACAAACAATTAATAGATGAAAGAGAAGAACCACTATTTTACTAATAAAATATTAAGTTAAGAGCTACTAGTTGCTCCTAAAATATAGGATAGAGAAGAAGCTCTTAACTTTTTAAAGAGTCTCTTGGAGCTTGATTTTTATTTTCTCTCCTCATTTTTTGAGTTAAGAGCTACAATAGAGAGTCTCTTGTAGATACTCTTATACATTATTCTTGAACTTTAGTTATGACTGAAGATGTATAGGGCTCCTGAACAATTAGTTATGCTTGTGTCTTACCCTCTGTTCTAAAAAGCGGGCTAAGCGGCCGCCTAGGCGGAAAAAACGGACTAACCGATTCGATTTTCTACTAATCGGACTTTTAAGCATTTTTTGTAATTAAACGGGGATTAAGCAGGAATTAAGCAGAATTAAGCGGGTTTGACCGGAATTAGGCGGGTTGACCAAATTTTGAACCTTAAAAATATATTTATTTTAAATATTTTTATTTATTTATTTACTTTTTCTTTAATTATTTTTCAAATTTCATATTATAAATGAATATATGTATTAAAATTTAAACTTGTATAATTCATAACCTCTAAATATATAATTAAATAATTAAAAAATATATATGTATATATTCACAATCCGCTTAACGTCCCGCTTAGAAATCCGGTTAGGCGCCCGCCTAACCCGCCTAGGCGCTAGAAGATCCTCCCACCGCTTAGAATCACTTTCCGCTTTTTACAACACTGGTCTTACCTAAGATGTTCAATGTGTAATCAAAGTACACGCGCCAATAATATGTGCGAACTGGATGGAAGAATCTAAAAATAGGGTCCTCGTGTTATGTAACAATTGATTCTAGGGCCGTTGGATCAAGGATGTGACGGCCCTGTAATAAAAAAAAAATTAATTATCCTTTATAATTTTCCGTGAATAGGCTGATTGGTTGTCCGTTATAATTTTCCGCGGATAGGATCCTATCCGCGGAAAATTATAGCGTACTGGTAATTTTTTTTTTAATCCAAGGCCGTCGAATCCTTGATCCAACGGTCTTGGAATCAATTGTTACGTAACCGATCCTTGTTAGGAAGACCCCTAAAAATATACTCGCTCCGTCCCATTTTATATGACACTTATTCCTTTTTGGGACGTCCCAAAAAGAATGAACCTACTAAACTTACTATTTTTGAACATTACTTTTCACTATTACACCCACTACTTCTCTATTTTATACTTCCTTTTTATTAAATAAATACTATTACACCCACTACTTTCTTACTTTACCCATTTTTTATACACCTACTTACATCCATTTTCACAATCAACCAACCACATGCTACCACCTAGCTAGTCAAATAGTATTTTCTTAATCTCCGTGAAAGTCAAACCATGTCTTACAAAATGGGACGGAGGGAGTAGCGAGCCACATAACTCCTTTCTGGATGTGCATTAAGAGACAACAAAACACGTGTGGTAAGATGTGTAGACATTTTGTATGATTAACCATTCTTTCGAAACAATTCTTTTCAAGAAGACACGGTAAAGTTGCGTTAATTTACTACGTTCGTGGAAAACAAATGAACAAAAACAACTTTAGTTACCTCACAGGTTCAAATACGGCTATTTCAACTTATATGGGAAAAAATGAGGGGATAGAATTTTAGTTACACTGCACGTTCAGATAAAATTATTTCAACTTGGATTTGAATATACTTATTAGCATTTAGATAAAATGGAAATTCATGTTCAAGGGAGTAAGAAAAAAAAATGGATTCACGTACATATCAAAATACAGAGTCATATTTGTATCTCCAACGATGAGAGATTATGGGACATCCAGCAAGGGTGTCAAAAAATGAGAGAGAGTGCAATTGTCAAACAAAAATCATCCGTTTAATAAGATACCTTTTATTATAAGTTTCTCTCTACTTCTCAATTAGGCAGAGGTAATCCTGGCGCATAACTAACCACACATTACCCTTGTCAGGACACTGAACAAATGAAATTTGACTTCGAGATACACACGCAACTAACTAAGCCGAGTCTGCATACTAATCTAGAAGCTGAGTCGCAAGAGCTAAACTTCAAGCATCATAAACTTAAGATCAACAATAATGTCGTCGAATTCCATTTTAAAAGATTCGAATAAATCAAATAACAAAAGCTGAGAATCAATTTATGCATGGTAGTTAAAAAATCGTGTGGTCAATAAAATATGAAACAGTTATCATAGTAAATCGATCAAGGAATTCCATCTCGTGTATTTAGTCATTATTTTTCATAAACATCTTAATTGTTTTGCCACTATAAGAGCATGTTATTGATCCTATTTTGAGCCTGATGACTGTAAATGTCGCAATTGTCATGGTTGTTGCTGCAAAAATGGGTCTAAAACAAAATTAGGAGTTAATAATGAACAACTAATAAACTCCATAATAAAGAACTAAAAATAAAAAAATGGCACAATCTTTGCTAGAATACAACTGATCAACAGAGATATGGATTTGCAACCAAAATCAAGCATAGTAATGGAAAAATACTAAGCAGTAGGACATGACACTCACTTAACTATGATAATTACTTAACTGTAGATCTTCGACGCCGACCTTCTGCTTCCTTGGGTCTTCCTCCAACTATATTTTCTCCATGATCATGCACTTCATTGCGATTGTCGTACTGCTTTGATTTAAAGTGAACTGACTACAACGCACGTCCACGTAAAGATAGTTTGGCATGCAAACAACCACCATATATTATGTTTCTTAACAGATAGATATTTGAAGAACAATTTCTTTACATAGGCCTAAAAAATAGTGAGCAGTTCTATGCTTTACATTTCCAGCGTCTTATTCAAGCGCAAGTAATTTTAAATGGACCAAGCACGCTAAAGATACATAGTAGTGTTAGCAATGGGAAAACTAACTTATGCACTGTGTAAGCCAACGGAGGTGTGAAGTTCAGCTAGATAGAGCCTCTGCACCATTTGATTTACTTCCTCCAGCATATCAATTTTTTGTTGCACGAATATCAACTTGAGTCACTTGATTGCTGCTACTCTGCTAGTCCCTTTTGAAAACTGGAAATAAAGATAAATGCATGCTAAACTTATATGTTAATAAACCTTGGTCATTGGTGAGAGTCCAAACCAAAATTTAGAACAACGAAACAAAAAATTGAAATGGTGGTACCTTCAGATCCAGATGTCATACGATTGGTTCCACAGAAACAATGACAGAACTAATGTAAATTTTTATCCCTGACCCATTCGTGAAAAAATAAAGAGCCACATATTCAAAATTCCAAATCTTTTACCTACCACTCCCCTCGTTCTATGTAATATATATATACCCCTACAAAGTAGTAACTGTGAAAGGGAAGTTGAAAAAATTGTTTAAGTTACAAACATTAGGTTTAATTTGCCTGTTGATATTTCCTTTAATAAACAGCCTGCAATGACAGTTACAGTATATGCAGAACGCAAAAGGCCAACATTTAGATAAATTTTTCAACCAAAATTCCAAGCCTCTAAAAAATCAGAAAAAGCAAATACTAACTTTTGGAGCTGCCATGTCATGCGCCCTAGATTTTGCTTTATATAGTTGTATAGATTGCCAGTCAATTTACGCGTGAATACTGTTATTGTTGTTCTGTGATTATATGCCATGTGATAGTTCACAGTAATTAAAATAGTATACCTCTTGTTTAAGGCTTATTATTTTATTACTAGTAATATGCCCGTGCTTCGCACACGGGTTTTTTTATACTTTTTTTGGTAGTTAATAGTGAAAAAAAAATTGAATTTTAAATTTGTTCCATTTTAATTTATGTTTTTATATCATGTTTTTTTAAAAAACATTTTGATATATATGTTAATGTTTTTTATTCATAATAAAAAGGTGTTCTCCTTACAATAAATATAAATTTTTGAACAAATTAAAATAAAAAAATTAATTTTATATCATTATTTTTATATGATAAGTGAAATATATAAATAAAATAATACTACACAACCATGGATTCAGTATCTTATGTTACTTTGGTTAAAATTGTAATCACTATTATACATTGATTTGGCTTTTGCTTTACTGGGCATGAATACATGATATCATATGGTGACAAATAATTGCATTGGTACACATGCATAATTGTAAATATCATGTTTGTTTTGATTAAATATTTGTTATGTTCTAAATTTTTCGATTCAGTGCACGACATATGAATTATATGTACTGAACTTATGTCTAAGAGGGATACTTATGATTATTAATATTAGTTCCTCATGAAAATTATTAATTAAATATTCGGACTAATACAGTGATTTCTTAATTATTTAAAGTATTGGATGGACCAACGAAAATCTTTTACTTTAATTATTAGGAGAATTAAAAATCACCTAATGTACGTGTACAAGTTGATGTACGAATCGGCCCAACGGAAGATTTGTATATTAATTTTGTAAACGGAATTTTTAAAGTTCAAATTATAGAATTTAAATTATTTTCTGCCCAACGGTGATATAATTTAATATTTTACATTTTGAAATCTCATGTTTAATGATGAAATTAATTTAGTATTGATAATCTGCCCAACGGAAGATATTAATATTAAATTTAATTTAATTATAGGAAAATTTTTGTGTATTTTTATTTTTCTTATTTAGATAAACTGTTTGTCCCTTAGTTTATTTAACTTATGTGTTACTTGGTGAACTAACTTGTTGACGGAGGAATTTGGTAACAACAAAATTCGAGGTACTTCGCCGGAAACAAGATCTACAACGGTGGTTCTTTGCCGAAAAGAGTGGTGGCGTGTGGTGGCTGTTTGTAATTGGTGGCTGAGATTGAGAGGGTTAGTGGCGGCTATTCGGAGCTCTCGACTTCCAACCCCCCAATTTGCCTACGTACCTCTGTATTTATAGAGGATCAAGCCAGACGTAGTTTTTGGAGAACAAGAAACCCAAATGGGCTTGGATAACGGACCAGCTTCCGGAATGTTCTACTATGAGGCCTAACCACAAAAGGCCCAAGGCTCATCCAAGATCTCAAGACTTCACGGATAGGGAAACTTCCCCCGTCGAGGACTAGTCCTATCCGCTACCAGCTATTTCTTGATTTCAAGGATGCAGGTATAGCCGTGGTTTACCCCAAGTGCAGAACGCATCCCTGTCCCCCGAATGAGAAGCACCCACCAGATAGCAGGACAGGTAATCCAGAGCTTTTGGGTGCAAAGTGCAGGATTACTCCAAAGTTCCCCAATGAGGGCGCGCCCATTGGCTACAGGAACAGAGCTCCCAAAGCACACACCAGAAAGTCCCCATCTTTCCACCTTAGGGCGCACGGATGCCTCCCTTAGCGTCTAAGAAGGGTCCTTATATCTAGGCAAACCCCTGGAGGCCTTCTGCGACGGACATCCCCCTCCTGAGATACGACAGGAAGGAATTCTTCAATAATTGAACACGAAATCGACATTATTATCATCTTAAAATTCCAGAATAACCCAGGGCGCGGCCTAAACCCCCAGGGCGCGCCCTAACTTCTAGAAAACCCTAATTTGTTCTCTAAAATCCCCAATTGAATTTATTATTGACCCGAATCCATCTTGAAAATACCCGAACCGAATTTTGGCTATAACAACTACCCCCCAATTTCATACGAAATCAGAGATGATGTATGAAATTTCTTCTGAAAAGCCCAAAATTTTTCACAAATCTTCATCAGGGCGCGCCTTGGAAGAGGGCGCGTCCTCAGAATTCCAACCGATTTAACAGCTATCATCCACTATCTTTCCACACACCTATAAATACCCCCTTCTCACTTACTTTACTCTTTTTCTTTCTCTCTCTACAGAAAACCCTACTCCGGCGATTTCCTTTTTTCCGAGCAAAAATCCGGCCAAACGCTGCGTTCTTCCTCAATTCTTTTCCACAAATCTCGTTCTTCAACTCACAAGGTACATTTTTACGCTTTTATTTCATGTTTTCTCCGTATAAATTGCTTGATTTGGTGATTCAACTGTTCATGTTCCACCGTGTTCTTCATTTCTATCACATATATATATTTGTGTGTATGCACGTTTAATCTTCATTTGCTGTTATTATCTTCTTCAAAATATGTTTCTAATAAAAGTTAACCCATTTTCAGGGCGCGCCTTTGACACAGGGCGCGTCCTGGATTCTTTCAATACCACAATATAACTTTAAAAGTTTGGTTCTTCATAAAATCTCTTGGGCGTGTCTTACAATTAGGGCGCGCCCTAATGTCTTCTGAGCAATTTTGAACGTCCAAATGTTAAGTCCCATAATTAGTTTAATTTGTAGTATAAACTTTTCCTTCATTTTTCTTCCCTGGGGCGCGCCCTTAGTGCTCTTATTTTTATTTTGCAGCTGGAGGGCGCGTCTCCGCCTTTTCACCCATTTAGGGAATTCAACGAAAGTATAGGAATCCATTCTCCATTACCACCCCCCTTATCTCCTGAACCTTATAGGAGCCCTTTTTCGTTTATTTCTCCTGAAGACAAGGCGCGCCTCATTAAAGATTTCAACGAAGGCAGAATGAATTTCTCTGATGAAGACTCCTTTGATGGTATTCCCCTTAACACTCAAATACCTGAAAGAATTCCAACACCAATACCTGAAAAAACTCCAAACCCCCTATACACAGATCCTTCTGACTACGATTTCACTCCAAACTCTAATTCTTCTTGTGATACACATCCTTCTGATACTTATTCCTCAGAGGACGCGCCCTCGGCGTCGTCCCTCTCACCTATGGCTGATTCCGAACCAACATCTCCACCACCTTCTCCTGTCCCATTTGAACACTGGGAAGTCCTTGAAGAAGAAATTGATATCGACTGGGGAAGGTATAATGATCTACCCGAAAAAGAGAAAAATGTACTCAGAAAGAAGCGGGGCAAACTTGCCTGTGTAAACATGTCTTCCATTGCTACAAGTGATGAAGTAGGATGGGCCATGCAATATTATGGTCAAGAAGGAATTTGGGCCATCCCACATGCTCATCACCGTCCTCACATCTTCAATTATGGTAGAAATTTTAAAATTCCAAGGATGGTCTTAACCCCAAAGCTGGTGGCTCTTGGTGTGGGCGCGCCCTTACATCCCTACCTTCAACAAATACTCAGATGGTATGACATAGCACCTATTCAACTCTCCCCCAACAGCTACAAACTGGTGTTAGCTTTATTCATCCTTTATCACGACCTTGAGTTAGGAACCCCCTCTATGCCTGAAGTTAGCTATTTCTTCAGCCTTCGACAATCCAGCATTGGCTATTATTATCTTGTCATCAATAAACCTCACAACAACAAGGGTTTTTCTGAAGGAAGAATCAGTCATCTAAAATTCTGGAAGGAACCATTTTACTATGTCTGGGACGTTCCTCGAGTCCGAATACAATTCAACACGAACCCTAGTAAGTGAGGGCGCGCCTTGTACTTTTTTTATCTTTAATTTTCAACTATTTATTGATTCCTTTTAATTCCAACAGATAAGAGAACACAGAAAACACTTGAAGGCGCGGCCTCAGTCCGGGCAAAAGCCGTTCTGAAAGTTGCCTCTGAAAGATTTAACCTCCACTCCTTAATTACAGAGGAAAACTTAAAGAGAGTTGGAATTTTATCTGATAAAGTTGGCCATATTTGCAAATTTAAAAAATTTAAGAAGGGAATTCCTGTTCCCACTCTCTCATCTAGTGATAGTGAGCATTCTGATTCTGATGAAGGTAATAGTTATAGCGTAGATCAGGGCGCGCCTTAACTATTTCTTTTTCATTTCTTATGTTTTGTTTTATACTTTGCTTTCTTTACACAGGGCGCGGCCTAACCTTTCTTCTCTTTTATCTTGTACAGGTATGGCCCCTAGGATTCCTCGAGGATTTGGCGCTGCCAAAAAGAAGAATGATAAAGAAAAGAAACATGACCAAGCAGATACCTCTGACTCCAGAGCGTGCCCTGTGCAGGAAAAGAATTCCAGCGACATAGTCACTCCATCCACAGAATCTTTGAAAAGGAGTGCTGATATCCAAGAACCCATCACTAACAGAGGCAAGAAGCCAAGATATGAGGGCGCGCCCTCATATGTTGAAACCTTAATTGGCCCTGCTGCTGCCTCCCTTGTTGAAGAAAAGGAGGTTGACATTTGGCAAAATATGAATGCGGATGAGGAATCTCAGTCCATGATTCGGGCATCTGCTCAACTTCTTATTCAATCTCTAGGGCGCGCCCAGAGGGTTCATAAGGAAAAACTCCACCTCAACAGACTCGAAGCTGAGAATAGGAAGTATTCGAAGATGATTGTCGAAAATGATAATAAATGGAAGAAAGATCTAGATGCCAAGAATGACAGAATTGCTGATTTGAAGCATGAACTGGATGAATCCATTGAACATCGCACTCTTCTGAATACCAAAAATGATGAATTAGAAAAAGAGGTGGAGAAATTCCGAGCTCAGCAAGGTTCCCTAGAAATTGAAAAGGCCAAGTTAAAAGAACAGAGAGAAGCCATTGAAGATGAAAACTTTGAAAAGGGTTTCAACTTCTATCTCATTGGCTTTCTAGCCAACGATCCTGATTATACTTGGGAGAAATTTGGACCTGCTGCTGCTGAAGACATAGCAAAGTTCAAGGTTGACAGAGCCTTAGATATTAAGGCAAAAAGAGTAGAGTTAGGGTTAGAGGAAGCTTCTGAGGGCACGCCCTCTACTGACAATGTTCAACCCTCTCCTGCTGCTATTCCTACTCAAGGCTCTCCTCCTGCAACTGTAGCTCAGGATGCACTTCCTTCACCCCCCAAGGTTATCCCTTCTTCTCCCCCTAAGGACGCGCCTTAGGATTTTAGTCTTCTAAACCTATTTCGTATATACTTAACTTTTTAAGGTGCGGGTCCTTTGTAAAACACTGCAATTTGTAACTCCTAACTTTTTAGTGCCTTTTGAATTTTTGCTATGCTCATTATTTATCTTCATGCTTTTATTTGTTAAACTATTCAAATTAGGGCGCGCCCCTTGATGTCTTTAACCTTAACCAAAATTAAAGATTCTTCAAACTCTTCAAATTTGTTAAACACAAAGATTCTTCATTCATGTTGAGGGCGCGCCTTAAGGCACTACCCTTTTCAGGATTCCTTTAACTTGTCAATTCCTCTTTAGATCTTCATACATGCCGAGGGCGCGCCCTAAGAAATAGGCACGACCTCTTAACTTCAATCAAAAAGTCTTCAAAATTCTTGAAATAATCTCAGATATACTTTATTAAACTTCAAATAATCTCAGCAGAACAAGGGAAAGGTATACATGTTCTAAATAATATGGAATAAAAACAGCAAGTCTCAACTAGAACTAAAGAAGGCGTATATGTACTACCCCCCTAGACTAGGAGAAGATTTATTTATACTAGTCTATAACTTAAATATAAGCCTTCATACAATAGGGGGTCAAAGCCACATCCTACTGATAATACTTTCTCAAATGCTCTGCATTCCATGCTCTTGGGATTATGTTGCCATCCAAGTCTTCTAGATGATAAGTTCCTTCCCAGATGATAGACTTGATCTTGTAAGGTCCTTCCCAGTTGGGACCAAAAACTCCATGTGCTGCTATCCTTGTATTAGGCATGACTTTCCGCAGAACTAAATCACCTACCTTAAAAGGTTGAATCTTCACCTTCTTGTTATAGTACCTTGCAGCCCTCTGTTGATAAGTTGCCAACCTCAACTGCGAGTTAGTCCTTGTCTCCTCCAGAAAATCGAGATTTAGCCTTTGGTTCACCATATTCGATTCTTCCTCATAAAAATCTCTTCGGAATGACCCTGCTCCAATTTCCACTGGAACCATTGCCTCACACCCATAAGATAACATGAAAGGAGACTCTCCAGTTGTGGTTCTTGGAGTTGTGTTATACGACCATAAAACCATAGGAAGTTCCTCGGGACAATTCCCTTTACTTTCTTCCAATTTGGTCTTCAAAGTGTGCTTGATTATCTTGTTGATAGCTTCAGTCTGCCCATTACTCTGAGGGTGATATACAGCTGCAAATTCTTTCTTGATTCCCAAATCTTCACATAGCTTTCGCAACTCTTTGCTATCAAACTGCTTTCCATTATCTAAAACAAGCTTGTAAGGAATCCCGAATCTGCACACAATAGAGTTGAACACAAAATCCTTGATTTTCTTCGCTGTTATCTTGGCCAAGGGCATTGCTTCCGCCCACTTGGTGAAATAATCTACAGCCACAACAGCGTACTTGACTCCTCCCTTAGATTTAGGGAGTTCTCCAATAAGATCAATTCCCCACATAGCAAATGGCCATGGACTCATCATAGAAGTCAAGGTAGTTACGGGAATCGTTGAATAATTGGCAAACCTCTGGCATCTATCGCATGCCTTAACAAACTCATAGGCATCCTTCCTCATAGTAGGCCAATAATAACCTTGCCTTAACACTTTCATTGCCAACGAACCACCCCCCGAGTGATTGCCACAAATTCCTTCATGTATCTCCCTTAGGATATAATTGCAGTCATCCCCATCTATGCACTTCAGAAGCGGTTGATTGAAACCTCTCTTGTACAGAATTCCATCATACTCCACAAACCTGGCAGCATGATATCGAAGACGCCTTGCTTCAATTTTATCGCTTGGGAGAATCCCCTTACGGAGATATTCTAGAATTGGAGTCATCCAGGTGACTGACGGAGTATTCTCCACTTCCATAACTTCCACCTCTGGAATACTTGGCACTTCTTGAATTTGTAGAGGAACTGTTCCTAACAACATAGCATCCTTCTGGGATCCTAGCTTAGCCAAAACATCTGCAGAGCAATTTTCATCTCGAGGAATGCATTCCAACCTTACTTCACGAAACTTCTGCATTAATCGTTGTGCACACTTCATGTAGAGCTCTGTTCTTGGACCTCTACACTGAAAACCTCCTTTGATCTGCCTGACCACTAACTCTGAATCACTTGACACAATCAAATTTACTACTTTCATTTCCAAGGCCATTTTCAATCCATTAATCAAAGCTTCATATTCCGCATCATTATTAGTTGCCTCGAATTTGAAATGAATAGCACTCATTAGTTGATTTCCTTCAGGTGTCACTAGAACTACACCTGCACCAGCCCCTCCATTGTTTACAGCTCCATCTACATGCAACCTCCACCAAGGTTGGGGAATTTCCTCAAGAGGGCGCGCCCTCTTAGGAGGAATTCCAGGTTCCACTAATACAATTGACTTTTCCTCGGTCTCTGAATCAAACTCCAGGATGAAATCTGCTAAAGCCTGACCTTTAATTGCTGTTCTTGGTGCATATTCCAAATCAAACTGCCCTAATTCGACGGCCCATTTCAACATTCTTCCTGAAGCTTCCGGTTTGTGAAGAATACTTCTCAATGGATAGGCAGTACGAACCTCGATCCTATGAGCTTGAAAATAAGGACGAAGTTTCCTTGCCGCCAAGATTAAAGCAAAAACCAACTTTTCCATACTGGTGTATCGAGTCTCTGCATCATGCAGTCGCTTGCTCACATAGTAAACCGGGGACTGATGATCAATCTCTTCTCTCACCAATACTGCACTAATGGAGTATTCTGATACTGCCAAGTATAATACCAAAGTTTCTCCCTCCACGGTCTTAGCTAAGAGCGGAGGATTCCCCAACTGTTCTTTAATTTTCTGAAAAGCATCTTCACACTCAGAAGTCCACACAAAATCTTTGGATGCTCCTTTGATTGCCTTGAAGAACTCTCTGCATCTATCCGAAGATTTTGACACAAAGCGATTGAGCGCTGCAATTCTCCCAGCCAAACTCTGAACTTGTTTCACACTGGATGGAGATTTCATGTCAAGTAAAGCTTTAATCTTGGCTGGATTTGCCTCAATCCCACGATGATTAACCATGAATCCCAAGAATTTTCCGGATTCCACTCCAAACACACATTTTTGAGGTTTCAACTTCATTCTGAATTTCCTCAATACTCCGAACATTTGCTCCAAATGCTTCACATGGTCTTCTGCCCTCAAGGATTTGACAAGCATGTCATCCACATAAACTTCCATGGTTTTCCCTATCAGATCTTTAAACATCATGTTCACCAACCTCTGATAAGTAGCTCCAACATTGATCAAACCAAATGGCATTCCAATATAACAGTACAAACCCCTATCTGTGATGAAAGAGGTATGTTCTTGATCAGGTTCGTACATGGGAATTTGATTGTAGCCCGAATAAGCATCCATGAAACTCAAAAGAGCGTGGCCAGCGGTAGCATCCACCAACTGATCAATTCGAGGGAGAGGAAAACTATCTTTAGGGCAAGCCTTGTTCAGGTCCGTGAAATCCACACAAGTTCTCCACTTTCCATTAGGCTTCTTGACAAGAACAGGATTAGCCAGCCAATCAGGGTAATATGATTCTTTGATCAAACCAACATCTAGAAGTCTATCAACTTCCTCCTTTAATGCTATAGCTCTCTCTCCACTTACAGGTCGACGTTTCTGACGGATTCCTTTCTTGGTAGGATCTATGTTCAAATGATGACACATAATCTTTGGATCGATTCCTACCATATCAGCATGACTCCAAGCAAATACATCCAGATTATTCAAAAGAAAATTAGTGAGCATTCCTCCCAACTTGGAATTCAATTGAGATCCGACTTTCAAAACTTTACTTGAATCCTTTTCATCCACTAAAATTGAAATAGTATCCTCTGCAGGACCAGTCTTTTCCACAGGTTGTGGTGTTCTTGGATCAAGATCAAAATCAAAACTTCGAGGATCCTCGATTGGTGCTGCATCCTTGGAGGGCGCGTCCTCTTTAAGAGGGAAGTCTTCCTCAACAAGGGTATGCACCAATCCTTCAAGTAATATTCGCCTCCCTTCAACCTGTTCACCTCTGATATTAACTGAAATTACCTCCTCTGAGTCTTCTTCAATTTCCTCCAGAATTCCATCGTGAAGATCATCCAACACTGGAATACTCTCCTCAGGGCGCGCCCTATAACAAGGTGTTTCTTCCTCTGGTTCGTGAACAAGATAATGGACTTTCACTTCTTCAAAAGCAATACTCATAACTCCAGAACTATTTTCACTGAGGGCGCGCCCTCCATCCTGCTGTCTCCTGAACCCTTTAATTGCCTTATGATAACAATCTCTCGAGTCATGCTGGGATCCTCGAATTGTTCCCACACCATTTGGCGTAGGAAACTTCATTGCAAGATGATAGATTGAGGTCACAACCTTCATTTCTTTCAACAAGGGACGTCCCACCAAAGCATTGTGTGATGATTCCACATTCAAAATCATGAAATCATAGATTCGCCCATGACCTTTACAGATTCGCCCGAAAAACCATAGATCCATCCGTTATCCTGAATCATATCCTTATCTAGAAGTCCCAGCTTTTGATAAGTACTGTAATACAGAATATTCACCGAACTTCCATTATCAACAAAAACACGATGTACATTCTTGGACCCAATCTGAATTGCCACCACCAAAGCATCATTATGAGGATGGTGTACCCATCTTGCCTCTTCTTCAGTGAAAGTGATATCAGCAAACTCCCCTTTGAACAATTTAGGCGGCCTCAACTCCAGACTATTCACATTTGTAAGAGGTCGATATCTCGCTTCTCTAGTGTATCTCTCCATAGCATGATTGCTGTCACCTCCCAGGTGGTGTCCACCAAAGATATTGTGAATACTTCCTTCCTTCACAAACTTCTTCTCTTCAGGCCTACCATCCACATGGGGGGCGCGCCCTCCATCTCTCTTATCAAGATTCTCCTTATGTTTTTTCACCTCTCTGACAATCCATTCTGTTAGATATCCTTCCTTGATTAGATCCTCAATCTCATCTTTCAACTGACGGCACTCATGAGTATTGTGCCCAGAAGACTCATGGAATTCACAGTACTTTCTTTTATCTTTACTTTGCCAAGAAGAGAGAGGCTCTGGCTTTCTGAAGAATCCTTTATTTTTGTTCACTTCAAAAATATGTTCAATGGAGGCGGCTAGGGGTGTATAATTACCCGGCCTTTGTTCATAAGTGTAAGTATCTGGGGGACCCCAGTTTCTGCCAGATTCAGTTAAGTTCACACGATTGGCACCTGTTGCTATCCGGCGAGCTGGACTAGGAGACCTATCCTTCCTCTTTCCGATCTTTACCTTTGAACTGTTTTGATTATCGGTCTTTCGATTATCTGCCAAAGATTGTTCCACAATCTTGAAAGATTCAGCTTGTGCAAACACATCAGCCAATGTCGGTGGATCTCGTCCTTGGAGATGTTTCCAGAAATCGGTTCCCACTGATAATCCAGCAATTAGAAAACTCTTGAATGTTTCATCAGTTGCTCCTCTCACTAGAGTTGTTTCCGAGTTAAACCTTTTGAAGTAAGATTGCAGACTTTCTCCTTCCCTCTGCTTGATATTGGCCAAAGTTGTGACGGGAGAAGCGTATTTCACTGCTGCCTGGAATTTAGTCAAAAAAAAATTCCTCATTACCTGCCAAGATGTAATAACTCCCAGGCCAAGTTTCTGAAACCATTGCTGAGCACTCTCCCTGAAAGTTGCTGCCAACAATCGACACCTAGCCAGCTCTGTCACTTGATAGACATCCATCTCGATATCAAAGCGTCCGAGGAATTCGACAGGATCTGCATTTCCATGAAAGCGCAAATCATTTGTCATAGATCTATACCCAGTAGGAAGCTGCGCCTCTCTTACTTCAGTTGAGAATGGAGAGGAAGTTTGTGCAGTAGCAGATATTCTTCCTCCATCCAAGTAAGCAAGGAGCTTCTTCAAATCATCCACATTGAAAGTTCCAACCCCGGGAACATTCTGAATGTTTGGTTGTGCCACAGTTTGAGTACACCCTGGAGGTGGAGGTGGAGGTGGAGCCGCTGTCTCCACACCTCCTTGATTCCCTGCTTGTGGCTGAACAACATCCTCTTGAGTTTGAGTTTGTGTTTGCTGACCTTCTGGATTTCCATGAGGTTGCGGATTCCCCTGAGAATTTCTCTGATATTGTTCTCCTGAGTGAGGGCGCGTCCTCGATCTAGACTCATTAGAAGTACTTGGAATTTGATGATTACGGGGATATATTCTACTTGAGGGCGCGCCCTTATAATTGGGGCGCCCATCTCCTTGATAACCTTCCCTTCTTTTATCACCGTTATCACGGTTTCCTCTTGCTCCAGTGTTGTGCTGAAAAGTTTTATATCCAAGGGGCCGCGACCTGTTGTGAACAGGGGGCGCGCGCTGTGGATTACTATTGCGAGCAAGAGATCGTTCATGTCCAAGGGGCCTCGACCTGTTGTCAGGGGGCGCACGCTGTGGCTCATGACTCCATGTAAGGTCTCGCTCATGTCCAAGGGGCCTCGACGTGTTGTCAGGGGGCGCGCGCTGTGAACCATGGGGCCGTGATTCCAAGTATTGGATTTTCTTCTGTTGTTCAAGGAGTACCATCCTTAAATCATCGTCATTAAGCCTTATTCCAAGGCCCTCCTTCAAGCTTGCAAAATCTCTTTTCTCCTTAGCAATCTGTTCTTCATCCCGCTGAATCTCACTAGGGGTGCGCCCTGACCGATGAGGGTGAGGGCGCGCCCTAGCTTCAGGATTCGACAACCTGCGCTCAGAATTATCTTCACTAGGATGTTCAATAATAGGATCAGAGTATTCTAACCTTCGAGGAGTAATTAGCTGAAATCTCTTCTCCTGCACTTCACTATCTCTACGAGAGCTTTCCTCGACTTGAAGGGCTTTCCCTCTTCGATGATGATTTCGTGGGATACTCCGAGATTTTCTCCTTGACCCCTGATTTTCCTCCACGGAACACAATCTTGCCCCGAAATTATTTAGGGCATCACCCATGCGGTACAGTTGTTCCATCAATGCCGCGTTACTGATAAGAACGGGCGGCTGGCCACCGCTGGTGGCTGGAGTTCCATGGTGGTGTGGGGGAACAGGGATTTCCTCCGGAACATAAGTTTCATGATGAGCTTGGTTACCCCCAAGCTATCTTCAGAATCGTAATAATCTTCTTCGTGAGAACCTCCGCGTTGATCGTGAGACATCTTTTCCTCCTAAGATGAAAATCTTGATTGGCTGCCCTCCTTCTAGCGCCAATTTGTTGACGGAGGAATTTGGTAAAAACAAAATTCGAGGTACTTCGCCGGAAACAAGATCTATAACGGTGGTTCTTTGCCGAAAAGAGTGGTGGCATGTGGTGGCTGTTTGTAATTTGTGGCTGAGATTGAGAGGGTTAGTGGCGGCTATTCGGAGCTCTCGACTTCCAACCCCCCAATTTGCCTACGTACCTCTGTATTTATAGAGGATCAAGCTAGACGTAGTTCTTGGAGAACAAGAAACCCAAATGGGCTTGGATAACGGACCAGCTTCCGGAATGTTCTACTATGAGGCCTAACCACAAAAGGCCCAAGGCTCATCCAAGATCTCAAGACTTCACGGATAGGGAAACTTCCCCCGTCGAGGACTAGTCCTATCCGCTACCAGCTATTTCTTGATTTCAAGGATGCAGGTATAGCCGTGGTTTACCCCAAGTGCAGAACGCATCCCTATCCCCCGAATGAGAAGCACCCACCAGATAGCAGGACAGGTGATCCAGAGCTTTTGGGTGCAAAGTGCAGGATTACTCCAAAGTTCCCCAATGAGGGCGCGCCCATTGGCTACAGGAACAGAGCTCCCAAAGCACACACCAGAAAGTCCCCATCTTTCCACCTTAGGGCGCACGGATGCCTCCCTTAGCGTCTAAGAAGGGTCCTTATATCCAGGCAAACCCCTGGAGGCCTTCTGCGACGGACATCCCCCTCCTGAGATACGATAGGAGGGAATTCTTCAATAATTGAACACGAAATCGACATTATTATCATCTTGAAATTCCAGAATAACCCAGGGCGCGCCCTAACTTCTAGAAAACCCTAATTTGTTCTCTAAAATCCCCAATTGAATTTATTATTGACCCGAATCCATCTTGAAAATACCCGAACCGAATTTTGGCTATAACATAACTGTTTTTCATCATTGATTATATTTATTGTACTTGTTGTACTTATGTGCATGATTGTGATTAACCTTGATTCAGCATTTGGTCCTGTTTCACTTACCAACTACTTTTCACACATTGAACCATTGAGTGGCTCTAATTTTAAGAAATGGAAAGAGCAAATTGATCTTACGTTGGGAGTTACTGCCCTTGATTATGCCATAAGGGTTGCAAAACCTGCTGCCATTACGGTCGAAAGCTCTGCTGAGCAAAAGGCTGATTATGCAAAATGGGAGCATATCAACCGTGTTTCCTTAATGATTCTTAAGGGCTCCATTACTAGTGCAATTCGTGGAGCAATCCCCGAATCTGATAATGCAAAGGAGTACCTAGCGAACATTAAGGAACAATTCAAGGCTTCCACTAAGGCTCAAGCCACTACACTGATCTCGAAAATGGTCACTCTTAAGTATAATGGTTCAAGTGGTGTTCGTGATCAGATTATGAGAATGAATGATATGGCTTCTCAGTTAAAGGATATGAACATGGAAATCTCTGAAGGTTTTCTCGTCCACTTCATAATGACTTCTCTTTCTGCACAATTTGGTCCTTTTAAGATCAACTACAATACGCAAAAAGAAAAGTGGAAGATGAGCGAGTTGATTTCTATGTGCGTTAAAGAAGAAGAACGCCTTAAGTCTGAGAAGGTTGAAAGTGCTCATGTTGTGACCACGACACCCGCTAAAGGAAAAGGAAAGAAATATGGCAATAATCAAAAGAAAAAGGGAATTGATGCAGCTATCACGAAAGACAAGGGACAGACTTCTGGCACAAAGAACTTTGGAGGTCCTAAATGTAACTTCTGCAGAGCTAAAGGACACATAAGGAAAGAGTCTTCCAAATTTCGTGAGTGGTTAGATAAGAAAGGTAATGCATCTATTTATGTTTGTTATGAAGCTTTTACATCCGAAGCTCCTTTAAATACATGGTGGATAGACACTGGTGCAACTGTGCATATAACTAATTCATTGCAGGGATTCCTTTCCGTGAAGAAGCTAAATAAAGGAGACCGATATTTGCTCATTGGAAATGGAGAGAAAGTACAAATTGAAGCTGTAGGAACTTATCGACTTATGTTGGAAAGTGGTTTTAATTTGGATTTAGTGGATACTGTTTATGTTCCCAGTATTACTAGAAACCTTATTTCTGTTTCAAAGTTTGACGCTTATTGATATTCGTTTAAATTTGAAAATAAAGGTTTTTCTCTGTTCCTTTATTCTGAGTATATTGGCTCTAGGCTGTTAGAGGGAAACCTTTACAGATTATGTTTGAATGCTTCTTTTAGTGAATCCTTAATTTCAATGAATGTGCAAGATGAAGTTGCAACTGGTTCTAAAAAGAGAAAAAGAAATGATGAGAATTCTTCAAAATTGTGGCATGAACGACTTGGTCACATATCCAAAAGTCGAATTGAAAGACTTGTTAAAGAAGGACTTCTTCATCCATTAGATTTCTCAAATTTTGACACATGTATTAAATGTATTAAAGGAAAATTTGTAAAAACAAACAAAAAGGGTGCAACTCGTAGCACTAAGTGCTTGGAGATCATCCACACTGACATTAGTGGACCATACACTCCAGGCATAGGTGGTCATAAGTATTTTATTACTTTTATTGATGACTACTCACGTTATGGCTACATTTATCTTTTGCATGAAAAATCTGAAGCACTCGATATGTTTAAAATTTATAAAGCAGAAGTTGAAAAACAACTTAAATTAGATATTAAGGTTGTTAGATCTGATAGAGGAGGAGAGTATGAGTATTATGGAAAATTCACTGAATCTGGATAGAATCTAGGACCTTTCATTTCGTATTATCATGGCTTTAGTAGCTCATTATGATTTAGAGTTACACCAAATGGATGTTAAAACTGCTTTTCTTAATGCTGATTTGCATGAGGATGTCTACATGTCACAACCGGAAGGTTTTGTAGTCAAAGGCAAGGAACACATGAAATGTCGGTTAAAGAAGTCCATATATGGATTAAGGCAAGCTTCTAGAGAGTGGTATATTAAATTCGATGATGTGATTGGAAAATTTGGGTTTAAAGAAAATTTTGTTGACCAATGCATATATCTAAAAGTGAGTGGGAGCAAGTACATTATTTTAGTACTATATGTGGATGATATTCTACTCGCTAGTAGTGATATGAATTTAATGCATGATACAAAGAGATTCCTTCATAAGAATTTTGATATGAAGGATCTGGGGGAAGCATCTTATGTCTTGGGCATTGAAATTCATAGAAATAGATCTCATGGAATTTTGGGTTTATCACAAAGAGCTTATATTGATAAAGTTCTCAAACGTTTTAACATGCAAAATTGTTCTCCAAGCGTTGCTCCTATTGTCAAGGGTGACAAATTTAGCTTGAAACAATGTCCTCAAAATCAGTTGGAATTGGATCAAATGGAGCATATTCCTTATGCTTCGGAAGTTGGGAGTCTTATGTATGTTCAGGTTTGTACTCGTCCAGACATAGCATATATTGTTGGAATGCTAGGGCGATATCAAATAAATCCAGGTCCGGATCATTGGAAAGCTGTTAAAAAGGTCATGCGGTATTTACAAGGTACAAAAGATTTTATGCTCACATATCGAAAGATGGATAACCTTGAAGTCATTGGTTATTTGGATTCCGGTTATGCTGGGTGTAAAGATGAGTTGAAATCCACTTCAGGTTACATTTTTATGTTTTCTGGAGGAGCTATATCATGGAAAAGTGCTAAGCAGTCGCTGCATACCTCTTCTACAATGGAAGCTGAATTTGTGGCTTGCTATAAGGCAACGAAGCAAGCTCTATGGTTGAGAAATTTTGTCACGTATCTCAAAATAGTTGACACTATTTCTAGACCACTGAAAATTTATTGCGATAATAAAGCTGCTGTTTATTTCTCTAAATACTACAAGATAAGTGATGCGACAAAACACATAGATATAAAGTATCTTGTAGTGCGAGAAAGAGTTCAAAAACAGCAAGTGTCTATTGAGCAAATTAGTACAGTTGCTATATTGGCAGATCCATTGACAAAAGGTTTACCGCCCAATCTCTTTCGAGAACATGTTGCTAGCATGGGTTTGGTTGATAATCTTTCTTATTGATTCATGGATTTTATTGTAAGACACTCGCATTGTGATCACCTTATGTTATGGTTTTTGGACAAAGTATTTAGTTTGTTACTTCTATTATTGTGCACATTCGAAGTTTATGGAACAAACAACTATGTAAGGACCTCATGGACATATTGATTTGCTATTGATTATGAAATATTATGTTGTTCATGACTTAAGCTAGTATCTCTCTTAAGTTTTATAATTATACTTGGATTGTAACTGGAGGACGGTTTCATATTTGTACATGAGTATGATACTACCTTTAATTCTGTTCTTGTATGATGTAATATTTAGCCTGTCTTAAGGGATGTAATGCTCAATAATAAAAGTCTTGTTATATGTATGTTGAAGATATAATGACCATTGGCCAAGTGGGAGAATGTTGGATTCGGCGGGATCCAATCCATTTATTTATGGCCCATCGGGTATTATTGTTAATCTTTTAAATAAAGACTTGAGTCTAATGAATAATTAAATATATTAATAGCACTTTATTTATATATTTAATTATTACATCTAATATATATCTATTTAGATATATTTATTTATAATGGCTTAAGTACCCAAGCCCATAACTTTGATGGACGGTTATGGGTTTAGCCAATTAGGGTTGGCCCCATTATTCCCTCTATATAATGAATCTTATGTGAGAAAAAAAGATACGTGTCTCATAATATTCAGAAAATACACACCCCATCCTTACGTATAGAGGAGAATAGTGAAGATCAAAGCCCTCAAGTACTTGCGCTCTTCGGACTCACTCAAGATCATTAATGGCCTCTTTCGATTCAGGTACGCTTCCGCTATTTATCTATACTCATAGTTTTGATCAGGAGATTCATGTATATATATATTATGTTGTATTTATATACATGATTTATTCTAACAAGAATGACCCATTAGGCCTTCATTTTGATTTGAGTAAATGCGTGAGTAATAAGTTATAAGTGGATCGTATAGGGAATCGTGTGTTTATTACCTTGTATAGATTATCGGACTCCGTCACGAGCCCCTACTACGTCCAGAGTACCAGGCAAGTTTTCAAAACCTATGCTTTCCAAAATGCTATTGTATATATGTTAGGTCCTGTATGTTTGTAAAAGGGGGTTGAATATAAATAGTAATGAATTATCGAAATTTGTCGAATTGATTTTAACTTGGTCCAATAAAAAATTTGATGCGGAATCTAAATGAAACAAAATTCAAGTTAAATATAAACTTTTATTAAATTTGATAGGTTGTTACAAGTAAAGAATTAATATCTAGTTAATAAAAACAAATTAGAAAATTTGACATGAACTTTTCTAAATTTATTAATAAAAATCAAAATATAGACCGGAGTAAAAACTCGCCAATAGTACAAGGGTTATAAATAATCAAATTCTAACGGATACGATCTTAGAAACAAAGAACTTAAGAATTTATGAGAAATAAATTTGTTTGCAGGTCAAGAATATGAGAGAGAGTGTTTTGTCTGTTGATCTTATTTATCAGATAATATATTGAAGTGTATTTTGTCCTTGGCCGAAATTGATTACTGAAGTGAATTATAAGGAAAAGTTTCTGCATGTTTTTAATCCACTTTTGCCTCAAATGACTTCCTTGGTCATTGTGGAGTAATTCAGCATGACTAACTTTCCCTAGCCATGACTCTACTTTACTGGCGACATGACTAACTCTTGCTGCATGACTTTTCATTTGTTGCAGCATGACTTACATAAGTACACTTCAGCATGACCTTCTTTGTAGAACTATCGGCATGACTAATTTTGAAAGCACCATTACTTTCCATTTAGGCTACTGCATGACTAAGGTTCTGAGATATTAATCAGCTTTCCAACATTACTTTCCCACAATCAATTCTCGCATGACTAAGAAATAAAGCAGCCATGACTTTCTTTGCAAGTCATTTAAATCAAATATGATTAATTCATTAATTCAAAGTTAATTAACATGATGATTAATTTAATAAATAAATTAATTTATTAATTAAATAAATTAAATAATTATATTAATTAAATGAGAATTAATATCAATCATTTTATAGCCAAATCTTTTTGTTGAACCACTGAATTTAATAAAAAAATATCACTGAATTTTCTGTTGACGTTTGATGTACTGTCTGGTTCATGAACGACTAACTCCAATGATTGTTCTTTATTTCAGACTTTAAAATGTGGTTCTTTCTCTTCTCTCAACTCTCTTCAATATACTTACTCTGTCATTGTCGAAATCTCTGTCACTTTAAATGAATCCACTTCTTTAAATACTACATTGAGGCTTGATCAAATAGATGAACTTCTTTCAATGCAGTGTTCTTTAAGTCTGTAGATTGACTTTAATCTTCTTTCTTCTGACATATAATACTCATTGAGATTCCTATGACAGTGTATTTTATTTACTTATTACAATCTAATTTAAGTTGAGTAGGATCCTCAAAATACAAATAGGTTGTGTCCTATGCCTTTCAATTTCCTTATATTTGTTTGAGATAAAATAAGCAAAAGATAAAAGTTTAAATGCAAAGTAACTAATGAAAAAGTTTTGGTATTTATAAACCATTTCCAAATTCAAACATAAAGATAAATACAAAATAGATGATCCTCTAGACTGATCATATAATACTTTGTTCCTATCTTGATCTATCCAAGCTCTAAAAATCTAACAAGTAGAGCTAATCTTCGGATGTGCTTTTACTCCCTTATTTCTTCAAGTTCAACTTCTTCCATTTCATCCAACAGCTTCCGATCAAAGACACGTTCACTTTTTAATGCTAATCCCTCTGGTCTAAAAGGTTGAACTTTGCCTTTCTTCAATCTATTTTTTAACTGCTCATACCTTCCCATGTTGTCTTGTCAATATGATTGAATGATATCAGCAACAAACTTCTTTTCATCAGTAGGAAAGCCTGTAGTTCTTAGCATATTTTCCAACCATACTAAGTGCATAATAGGGTATTGCTTCATTGACTTTGAATCAAGGTTACATGACTGAAGTACATTATTCTTGAGATATTTAACTGAATGAGGCTCATCTACAACTTGTGGACTAGCCCTAGAAGCAAACTCCTTAATTTTCTCACGAAGCAATTCATTAAGTTCAATAGTCCTGCTAACCTTTTCTAACAGAATCCACAATTCACACAGTGTTCTGTTCTGCAAGAACTGAAGAGAAATACAGTATGATCCCATCTTTTGACATTCAACAAAAATCATCAACTCTTGCTTTACTCTGTCAAAACCAGCAACAACCCTTAAGATTTCCAACTTCAATGCATCCAAGTATAGTGTATAGTCTGGGTTGACCTCTCTAAATTGATTAAAAATGTTGAGTAGACGATGATCATCCTTGTCACCAACTCGTGGAGTCTCTATCATATTCCTTGCAACATCCCATCTTGCTTCTATTTTCAGCTCAACGTCTCTTTTTCTTTCTTGTACCTTAATAGCATGTAAACGTTGTTTCTCTGCATTTTCTGCTTTCTGTAGCTCTTGCTTCTGAGTGATTACTTGAGATATTTTTTGTAACTGATCTTCTTTCATTTTAAGATCAGCTTGCTGCTTCAAAAGTTCTTCTTCAAATACAGGATCCACTGGTACTTCTTCTCCCAGTTATCAAACTCTCCTTCAGGTTCATACTCACCGGGAAACTCAACATCTGTAAAGACATCCAAGTCATCACGTTCATCTGAGTATTCAGCAGCTTTCTTCTTCCCTTATCACTCCTATGCACCCCTTGATCTTTAGATTTATCTCCCCCTCTTGATTTCTCCCCATTAGTTGAGGGATCCTCAACCGATTTACCAGATTCACTTCCAGACGTACCATCTCCAAGGTCTCTCTCATCACCATCACCATTCTTACCTTTAAAGAAATCTTTCTCTTCTATCGTGGGTGTGAGAGTTCTACTAAACTAGTACAAAAACTGCCTTATGCGTGTCCCCATTTACGTTTGTTATGGGAGGAACAGACGCATAAAATAGTTTTATGCGTCTGTCAAGCACTACACAGACGTATATACTAGAAAGAGACGTGTTTATACGTCTGTTGTGCCTAAACAATCGTATAAGGTAGTTTTATACGTCTGTTGAAAAATTATTTGCATCCATGATTTTACAACAAACGTAAACGTCTTACCTTTTAAAGAAAACGTATAAAGATGAATAAAAAAATTATAAAATAAATGTAATAAAAAAATGAGCGATCCAATTAGTATATGATCCCCTTATATACGTCTGTTTATTTACACCAGATACATAAACCATAATTAATCAAAAAGAAAATCAAAAAAACAAATCATATTATTTTACACTTAAACAGATTACCCCCAATTTACATAACATGACCGCGCGTATTACACTCTCACTCCGGGCCCTAATTCACAAACTCTGATTCACAGAATCCCTAATTCCATCTACGATTGACTACGATTGAGAAATCAGGTTTGATTCACGGAGAAGCCCTAATTCCATCTAGTTCGATTCAGGGGCATGCTCAGTCATACCGGTAACTTTCCCTCCTTCTCTCTGTCTCTCTCACGTATGTGCGTATATATGTGTGTAAATATCTGTGTATAGTTGTCAAATGAAATCTAGTTTAGTGGTCAAATGAAATCAAGTTGGTGTTAATGGACTATTTGTGTAAGTTTAAAGTAATAAAATTTTAATTGTGTCAATATGAGAGATGTGGCCTGGAAAGAAATCTTTACATACTGATTGTTGAATGTAAACTAGGAGGTGAAAGTGGAATTCATAAATCTTTACATACTGATTGTTTTTTTCCTTATCCAATTATTTTTTGTGTTTCATTTCTGGTGTTCATTTTCTAATGGAAAAACGGGTGTTGTTGTTATGCTTTATGATCCAAGAAGGTAAAACTTTTTAAGGATAGATAGAGAATCCGGTGTAAAAACATATGGCTGCTCCTCAGCTGACCGATATTGTTAAAGCTGCTGGCTTAGAAGATGTAGAAACAATCAATGAAATTTCTGATAAGTATGTATTTATATATATGTATTCCGTCCATGAGTAATCAATTCTCCTTTCGAATTTCACAACAAATTCTGTTACACAACAAATTTCTGTAATGTAATTCCGATCTTCATGTCTATCGCGGATCTGTATTTGGCGGAGTAGGTGAACGTACTCATGAAGGAAATGATCTTTACATGGAAATGAAAGAATCTGGGGTGATTAATGAAGAAAATATTGTAGAATCGAAAGTGGCTCTAGTTTACGGTCAGATGAATGAACCGCCGGGAGCTCGTATGAGAGTTGGTTTGACTGCCCTCACGGCTGAATATTTTCGAGATGTTAATGAACAAGACGTACTTCTATTTATCGACAATATTTTCCGTTTCGTCCAAGCAGGATCTGAAGTATCCGCCTTATTGGGTAGAATGCCTTCAGCTGTGGGTTGTCAACCTACCCTTAGTACCGAAATGGGTACTTCTGGACTAACACCAGTAGTGTATCTAACTAAAATCACTTTTTTTCTAAAAATATCACGGGTAACATTAATTTTTCATTTTCTTTAATTGAATTGTAATCACTATAAACAAATCAATTACATTTTTCGCCTAAAACATGTTTCCTTTTTAATTTTCTCTAATATCTTTTTTCAGTTAAATCACGACATTCTATAATTACTATTAACTAATCAATTATCTTTTTCAGCCAAGACATGTTACCTTTTCTCTATTCTGTAACTAAAAAATCTCTTTTTCCAATTATATCACTGGTGATTCTATTTAATAAAATAAAATAACGATATTATAAGATTAATAATTAATCGATTAAATTTTCATATAAAATTTACCATTTTTTCTAACTAAAATCAGCCTTTTTCTAAAAATATCACGAGCAACATTAATTTTTTCTTTTCTTAAAATATTACGAACAATTTAATTTAGTTAAATAACATAATTGAATTATAATTACTATAAACTAATCAATTATTTTTTTTGCCTAAAACATGTTTCCTTTTTAATTTTTCTAACTAAGACCTCTCTTTTTCCAGTTAAATCACGACATTCTATAATTACTATCAACTAATCAATTATCTTTTTCAGCCAAGACATGTTACCTTTTCTCTATTCTGTAACTAAAATATTTCTTTTTCCAATTATATCACGGGTGATTCTATTTAATAAAATAAAATAACAATATTATAATATTAATAATTAAACGATTAAGTTTTTCAGCTAAAATGTATCATTTTTTCTATATCTTCTAACTAAAATCACTCTTTTTCTAAATATATCATGGACAACATTAATTTTTCCTTTTAAAACATTACCAGCAATTTTATTTAATAAAATAACATAATTGAATTATAATTACTATAAACTAATCAATTACCTTTTTCACCTAAAATATGTTTCCTTTTTAATTTTCTCTAACTAAGAACTCTTTTTTTTTTCCAACTAAAATGTCATCTTTTCAATATTTTCTAACTAAAATCCCTTTTTTCCTAGAAATATCATGAATAACATTTATATAATTATTATCAAATCATATCATTTAATAATTTAAGCTTTTAAATTCATATTTTAAAAAAAGTAATTCAAATTAATAAAAAAATAATATAAAATTAAAAAAATCCGTCCATCGCACGGGTTTTAAGGTAGTATTAATAAAATTTAGGTAAACGAAATTTGACACCACAAAGAATAACAATTTTTAGTGCGAACCGGGGTTTTTGCAAAAAGAAAAGAACATGAGTTCAACCAATTTGTAAGAGCATCTCCAATGGGGTTGGCTATAATGGTTGGCTATAATAATATAAAATAATATTTGGCTAAAATTTGCTAAACCTTTAAGGTATTGGGCTCCAACGGGGGTTGGCTATATTTTGAAAGTAGTATTTTATTATTATTTTATTAATATAAGAAACGATAACAAATCAAGCAGCTACTTTATGTGCCTGACTTCTAAAATATTAAGTAATTTAATACTCCCTCCGTCCCATTGAGTTCTTAACATTTGCTTTTTGCACGGATACCAAGATAGTGGGTGTAATATTGTTAAAATAAATGAAGTAGTGGGTGTAATAGTGATTTTATTGTTAAAATAAGTGAAGTAATGAGTGTAATAGTGTAAAGTATTGTTAAAATAAGTGAAGTAGTGGATGTAATAGTGTTAAAACTTACTATTTTAGGAAATATTAAGAATCTATTGGGACATCCCAAAATAGAAAGTGTTAAGAATCAAAAGGGACGGAGGGAGTACATTATTTTATTCTTAGGGCTTTCTTACAGATCCAGCAGAAATCAACAAATATGGCCAATCAGTTGAGCTTGGCTATCATTATTGACAAGGGTCATTGCCGGTTGGAGGGATGCATTCTACACAGTTGGCTATAATATATACAGTGCTATGCCATGTAGGACTAATTTAGACAAGGGCATCTCCGGTTGGAGATGCTCTAAACCCTTTAAATTATCCTATTCTTTAAAAAAAGAAAAAGAAAAAAAAGAGAAAAGTGAGAGTAAAAAGTAGTACTGTAGTAGGGGTGAGAGGCTTGGTGCGATTTTATGGTAAAATCGTAATTGAAACCGCATATTTTAGGTTTTTAAAATCAAGAATTTCAACTGCTGGTTTGGTTTCGGGTTTGGATTCAATTTTAAAAAACTCGGTTCGATTTCTATTGTTCGGTTTCGATTAAAAAACCGTATTAAATGAAAATGAAAAAATTATTACAATTGAATAAACAAAACTTGTTGGAGCAGGGAGAATTAAACTTCATGTTCGATTAAAAAATCGTATTAAATGAAAAAGAAAAATTATTACAAATTGAATAAGTAAAACTTGTTGGAGCAGGGAGAATTAAACTTCATGATTTCTGCTTTTAGTCTATCAAGTTCGTTTAGTTTCTCTTGAGTAGTTGTCAGTTCGTTTATCCAACTAAATTGAAATGGTACTGCTTCCGGAAAAATCTATCATATATCAACTAATTTAAATGAGGGAAAAGAAACCTAAAGTGCCAAACACTATAGAGATTAGTGAATAATGATTAATGAACGTATATGTATGTATTTAATATTTTTAAAAATTTATATAAATTATAAAAATGCATATAAATTTATTTGTTTATTTTAATGAATTGGTTCAATTTTTTAGGATTCAATTTTCATCAATTTCAATTTTGATTTTTAACTTTTTGATTTTTTTACTCACCCCTGAAAATAAAAAGTAGCAATGCAAGACAAGACAAGAAGAGGGAGGGGAAGTGGACATGGATCATGTATCATGTATGTGGTGTGGGATGAAGGGGCAACATATATATAAAATAAAAGATAATAAAAAAGAAAAGAGCAAGAGAAAGAAATAAATGAAAAAGGGCAATCCCCAAACATTTTCATCTCACTTGTCAAAGTGGCTTCTAGGGTTTGAGGAAAGCTGTGTGAGAAATGGCAAATCGTATAATCAAACAACGTTTCACCTCTCTCTTCATCCACCGTTGTTACACATCTCTTTCAAACACTCGTTCGATCTCGTCTCTCTCTTCCGTACCTCTCCTCCGCCCCCTTCCTTCTAGACCCTCTCAGCCGCCGGCTTCCGTACAATGTTTCACCTCTTCAAACACTACGTTTTCTTTTTCTAATCCGACTCCTGACACTAAATCTCCTTTTGTTGCTCTGAGTCCTGACCTGCCTGATATTCCAGCACCTGATGATATGCTTGTACTCGAGGGCTGTGATTTTAAGCATTGGTTGATCGTTACTGACCATCCCGAGGAGGGGATGACTCGCCAAGACATCATTGATGGTTATGTTAAGACACTGACCTCTCTCGTTGGAAGGTATACTCTTGCTTTTCTCCTTTCCCTTTTTTTATATTATTTTTTTAAATTTTTTTATGATTATCTGCGTACTTCTGTTGTAGAGGGAGAGGGGGGAGATGGAGAGGGAGGAAAGAAAGGGGGAGAGAGATGGAGAGGGAGGAAAGAAAGGGGGAGAGAGAGGGAGAGGGGGAGAGAGGGAAGGAGGGAGATGGAGAAGGGGAGAGAGAGAGGGGGAGAGATGGAGGGAGAGAGAGAGGGGGGGGGGGAAGGAGGGAGATGGAGAAGGGGAGAGAGAGAGAGATGGAGAGGAGGGGGTGGAGAGAGATTATCTCATTGCCATTTTCCGCAGTTATTGTTTTTATTTATTGTTTTTTGTGCTGTGTAGTGGTTAACTGTTTATTCATATTAATCTGTGTTGTATTGTATTGTTCTTAATTTCTTCATGTGGATCAGCTGGCTTTTAGCTACTGTATCCCTTTCTGTTTTCTTCTCTTTAACTTTTTGATGGCAATATAAGGCGGCCTTTTGTTGTCTAACGTGGTTGAATCCATCTCCCTCTCCCCTTGTCTTTTAAGCTTACCACCTGTTCTGCTCTGTTTCTTTACAGTTTCGTGCAGTCTATGTTCTTTGGTTTTGTAGTGATGAACGAGCCGGGAGGATGGTCGGTTTATAGCCTGCCTCTGTGCTTTTCTTAATCATTTGTTTTGTTTACTCTAGTAGTAACTATTGTTATTGTTATCTGTTGTATTGTAATCAGATGTAGCTGTCTTATGAATAGAGTACCATTTCTTGGCTTTTTTGCAAAGTAACTACTTGCAATACCTGCTTAGTTTGTCATAAACTACATTCTGATGCTGGACAAGTATATGCCTTGCTTCTATGATCTTTGCCGTCTACTATTCTTTTAGTTGATTTTGTCATCCCTTAGTATATGTTTTGCGTGTTGTCTCTTTTGGTTTTGTAGTGAAGAAGAGGCTAGGAAGATGATTTATTCTGTCTCTACCAAGCATTATTATGCATTTGGAGTGCTCATGTCTGAAGAATTGGCAATGAAGATGAGAGGCGAGGCTCCCTTTTTCTTAACCTCCTCTTTTGAAGTTATTTCTGTCCTGTAATTTTCTCGCTGATAAACACTTTTGACACAGACTACAGCAGCCTACATTTCTTTGAGCTGCAAGAGCTTAGTGATACAGCAAACACAACACACGTGACAATAGACACTTTTAAAGAGAGAGAGAGAGAGAGGGAAAGGGAGAGGGAGAGGGAGAATAGGGGACTTTGGTCAGAAACTCGAGGGAGTGACTTTATAGGTCAATAATTAAAATAAGGTCAAAAGGATGCAAAATCTAGCGCTCATAACAGTTGTGGTTACAATGTGAAGTTTCTAAATGCTTAGTATTAAAATCTTTTTTGAATAAGTGAGAATAGGGGGACCTTGGTCAGAAACTCGAGGGAGTGACTTTAAAGGTCAATAATTAAAATATGGTCAAAGGATATGCAAAATCTAGTGCTCATAAAAGTTGTGGTTACAATGTGAAGTTTCTAAATGTGCTTAGTATTAAAATCTTTCTTGAATAAGAGTAAGGGATGTTAAGTGCAAGTAACTCCCTGTTTTAATCATATCTTGTGGGTTTTAAGCCTTTTTTCGTTGGTTTTCCTTTCTCAGACTTTGAAATAGTGCGGTTTGTACTTCCCGACACTTACCTGGATGCTGACAAAAAAGATTATGGAGGTAAATTGTACAAGGAATATCTTTAGTTTTCTTCTGGTATTATTGTATTTACAACCACCCGAGCCTTTAATCCATTGTAAGACTTGTATTTATCTGGTGATTTGCATTCAAGGCTTGATACCTTTTGTCTTCAAATTGATATTTCTAGCCATTTCCTTGGCCTTTTATTTTAGTTGGGTAATGTTCTACTAAGTTTTACACCTTTTATTCTATTACATATCATTTGAAGTTGAGCATGTGTAGAGATTATTCACAATAATCTTAGAGTTCTGTTACGTCTTCAATATGTATTTCAAATTCTTAATAAAGGAGCAAGCCAGCAACACAACGGCAGTTTGCTACTTGTGTTTGGAATTCTTTAGCTGATTTTGATCTTTGGAATATTGTATAAATGAAGAACTAATCTTTTTGTTTGTTTTAGGGGAGCCCTTCATCAATGGTGAGGCAGTACCATATGACCCTAAATATCACGAGAGTTGGTTGCGAAATAATCCCCAGGAGATTAGCCAGGGTGCTGCTCCCTTAAAGATGGAAGGTACGGCGCAGAAGAATGTGGAAGGATTGTCGCAGAACCTAGGAACACCTTCGAACAAGATAGCCAGAAACAGGATAGCCGGAATGTCGCAGCTGGAAATTGTTGAAGGTGCGTTGCTGAATATCTCAGGAGATACCCAGAACAGTGAAATAACTGCAGATAGTGGAGCTGAAAATGTTCAGCCTCAAAACAAACGGTGTGTGGTGGAAGTTCCAACAAATGAAAGCGATTTCTAGGCATAAGCCAAGCCATTGTCTTCTTGCTAGGAAAGCATATATTATTAGGTAACCTACTATGGTAAGATGATGATGCAACAATTGTGGGGAAGTTTCTTTTTTGTCCCTTAATATTCAATGCCGAAGTTTCTTCTTGACTTGCTATTCGGTAATTAAAGTTTGTAATGTGACTTATATGTCAGATGATGGAACTTTTAACTTTCTAGATTAAACAAGGGGGAGTAAAAGTTAGACTTGTTCTTCATTTTCAGCATACCTTGATTCATTTTTTTGTTTATAATTATGGCTAACGTATAGTCAAGTTATTTTGAAGGATATCTTTAACCAGGAACTTATTATAGCTTGGGAATAATTTTTTAGAATGAAGTCATCAGTTTCATCTGATTAAAATTGTATCTCTGTAATTTCTTGTTTATAATAATGGCTAACATAGTGTGAAGTTATTTGAAGGATATCGTCAACTAGAAGGTTAGCATCCTATCAAAAAGAGGGTGAAACACAAAAATGACTGGCTTTTGAATTTTTTTTACGAAAATACCGGATTTTGAAACAGTGTGCAAAATTATCCGATGGAATACGCATTTGTCAAATGGGTATTTGGATACGCATTTGCCAGCATTTGGCAAATGCGTATAGGGGTGTTCATGGGTTCACCAAACCGATCAAACCGACCCAACCCGACCCTTTTTTCGGCCGTTCAAACCGATTAAAAAAAACCCGATACTTGATTGGGTTATAAAATTTTCAAACCGATTTAAATGGGTTGGGTATGGGTTTTATATTTTTTCGGCCAACCCAACCCAACCCAACCCGATCTAATATATATTTTTTCTTTTATAATTTAATATAATTTTATTTATGGATGTATGATTACATATGGCGTGTATGCATATGATTTACGATGTAATTTATATTACTAAAATTATAACAATAATTAAATTAAATATTAACAATAAAATCCTAGGTTACACATAATTTAATTTTACTTAAGTTCTCAAAATGAGCTTTGCTTTGTGTACTTTAATTTTTTTTATAAAATTATTTAACTCATTCAAACCGAAAACCCAACCCAAACCGAAATATATTGGGTAGGGTTGGGTTATAAAATTATTTTTTACGGGTTGGGTTAAAAATTTTGAAACCGATTTAATTGGGTCGGGTTGCAAAAACGTCATCAACCCGGCCAACCCGACCCGCGAACACCCCTAAATGCGTATCCTTTACAAATCTAATGCGGCAAATGCGTATCCTTTACAAATCTAATGCTGGCAAATGCGTATCTTTTACAAATCTTGGCCAAATGCGTAACCCCTTAATAAGCATTTTAATAATGCGTATATCTTGCAAACATATCCATAGAATGCAAACTGCAAACATGTTTTCCTCTACCACTGTTTTAACTTGATCCACTCACAAATTCAGAACTCCAATTGTTTTCCTGTAATTCATTACTTTTCCGATTCATTTCAATTTCCTCGGTAGTTGAATCTATCAATTCAATCGGAATCAACTGATGTTCAGTTGACCACTAAAGTCGATAAAGAACTCCAAATCCTCAGGGTGAATTTTCGAAGATGCCTCTTCTTTGCTCATAATCTCATCAGAAACTAGATCTTTCATCACCTTGCTTAAATCTTCTTTAAAAAAGTCCCCATCTTTTTCCAAAAGTATTTCCACTTCATCAACATCTCCTCCTTTCAATTCCTCCAATCAATATTTGCACACTAACACGCAATATTTCAATTTTAATTTTAGAACTAATACGTAATTGTTGCCCGGGTATATTTGCACACTGTTTCAAAATCGGGTAGTTTCGTTACTGTTGTTAAAAAAAACGGATATTTTTGTCATTTTTTCTCAAAAAGAAACTGGAAGGTTACTATTACTTGGACCTTTTAAAAAAAAAATAAAGGCATTAATTTGATCTGATTAAAATATATCTCTATAATTTTTACAGTAACTCGTGTTAGTATCCTAAACGTTTAATCTGACACTATAAAGTGTACATATAACTATCAAAAAAAGACCCCTAAAATTCTCTCTCTCGAATGAGAGTCTCTCGTGTAACCTAGCCGCCTCCCCCCTCCCCCCTCTCCTCCATCCGCCTCTCTCCTCCCTCCTCCTTCGCCTCTCTCCGCCTCTCTCCTCTCTCCTCTCTCCTCCTTCATTTTCTTCCGATCTTGCTTTTTCTCCAGATTCAATAAAATCGAGCCTTTTGTTAGGCTTTTGTTTAATTTAAAGTTGTTTTGTTGTATTTGCTCCCAATTTATTTGGGTTTTGATTTCTCTCCTCCTTGTGAGAGCTTTGTGTGGTTTTATGTTGGTTTGGGTTTTGATCTTGGCTACTTTGAAAAGGATTTTTGTGGCTTGCCAGAAGATCTGTAATTCAGGCAATGAATCTGGGCTGGTGTCGGATATTGCAAGAGCTTACTTTTCACAACTAATTTTTGTTCATCTTATAAGATATGTCACTTGCGGCATGTCTATAGCTGGATTTCGGCATGTAGATAGCTGGGGTGTTTCTGAACATTGGGCTACAGGTGGTGCGTATGTGGAAGTCATTTGCGATATTACTGGTTTCAGGATTGGTGCAGGATGGATCGACCGAGAAGACACTCTTATCTTTTTTATTTCAAAGAATTATTGTAAAATTCATGATGTAAAACAGTCTGCAAACATAAACGACTACTTGGTTAGCTCGTTTATTTGTTTCCTTCCAGATTGTATTGTCAGCTTAGTGTTTTGTCCTGGCTGTGATTTGTTTGTTGCAAGTTAATACAACTTCTTGTTTGTCAAAAAAAAAAATACCTTATCAACGAGAAGCTCTGTAGACGGTTAAGTACAAATTAGTATAAAAACCCGTGCGAGATGTTAAATTGTGTTTCTAAATTAAATTGTGTATAATCAATGTCATTTGAAGTATAAAATTGATTTTCATAGAATTTGCTTGTTAATGGTATATGTGGCTATTGTGTATTTATTTAAATATGTTTAAGTTTGTAATTTGAAAACTAATATAAGAAGTACTAATTGAAATCATGTTAGTTTTTAATTTTATTATGGTTCATTGAATAGAATCCGAGTGTTCAATAGGTGTTGTCTAATTAAGATGATTTTTCAAAACATTTATGATACTAAACTTTTTTTCCCAATTCTTAAAAAATGATGCCTTCAAGATGTTGCATTCTAAGAGTGTGGGTTGGGTTTTAGTCATGATTTTAATTAAAAAAAACCTTCTTAAATCTTCCAATACGCTACCTTACGCTTTCACTTCTTAAAACTATCTTTCTAACAATTTCGTTTCTTTTCTTCTAAACTCTTTATTTTAATCATTTTTTGCCTTGGTTTCTCTCCCTATTTTTGTCTGACTTTCAAAACATCAGATAATTCAGTCCTCAACTGAGTGAATCTACCTTGTGTAACGGGCTTATAACAATTTTGTTCTCCAAACTTGAGAATTTATTATTTATGGTTGGATAAATATTTTTTGTACTTTTATTGTCATAAGTTGAAACATATGACTTTTGTCCGTGCTTTGATAATGAATTCATCTTTTCTTTTTTTAAACACATCTTCTTCCAGAGAAGTATCTTTACAAATTGTAGCGAACAGATAGACCTATGTGTTCAATGAATTTGTTGTTTCTCCTTGTGAGTTTTGTATATGCATGCTTTGTTGTGAAAGTCTTCTTTAATTATTAATAGTTCAATTTTAAATCATCAATTAAATTATATGTTATAATTTAATAATTTTAGTATGCACTATATATGCTTTTCACATATAATATAAAAAATTATTGTTTATGCTACTAAAATTATGAAATAGATTAATTATTTTTAAATAATATGAATTTGACTGACCGATGATAATATTAATTTTCATAAAATATTATTGACTATCATAACTTAAAGTCTCATATTTTGTTACACGAACCTTTGTACATACTAATTTTACATAATCATCGTCTTGTGTTAACATATATAATAATATTATTATTTTTGGATAATTCCAATATTGTAATAGTTTTTTTGTAAATATCATTCCTTTTATTATTGTTTCTTCCAATACATTAAAATGTCTCACGAATTTTATCTTGTGTTGGTGTATTACTTAAGTTTAAAGTTTAATTTAGCTTCATAGTTATTTAAAGTTTAATTTAGCTCCAAAATTATTTACAAATGTATTGTTGTTAAGACATTCACATATTACGTGTATGAAGTATGATTTATAAACACATGTGACATTGTGGCGTAGTGGTAAGAGCATGCATAAGTTACATGATAGACTCAAGTTTGATTCCCATGAATAACACTTTTTTAATAAAAATGTGTTGGTATTTTACCTAAGTTTAATTTAGCTCCATAGTTATTTACAAATGTATTACTCTTAAACGACATTCACTTATTACGTGTATGGTTTTAAAACACAAGTGACATTGTGGCATAGTGGTAAGAGCATGCATAAATTACTTGATAGACTCAAGTTCAATTCCCAATTTCTAATGAATAACACTTTTTTTAATAAATATTAAACATGGGGACAAATTGGTATTTTCATGTACATTAAAAAATCTCACTATTTTTTTCTTGTGTTGGCCTATTATACCTATAATAATAAAAATTATATTTATTAGATATTGAATTGTACTTCAAATATATATATCTTGAAAGTGGTATGAAATTTGATGCGTATTTCACAAAAGTAATTTATAAAACAAAATTTAAGTCAAAACTTGAACGAATATATTTTTTATTGTCTTCCATTATAGAATCGTTTAGTTTATGAATTCCTTAGGAATACTGTTAGTTATCCACACATTGTTTAATTGTACTTGATTTTGTATAAGTAGTTGACTAAGAGCCCGTTTGGGCAACAAGGCTTTTTCCTTCTGCCGGCATTAAGTTGATTTTGAACCGTTTGGCAAATTGGCTTTAAGCTCGTTTTAAGTTAAAAAACTGATTTAAGTCATAAGTTCCATTTAGGTACTTTTGACTTCTGACTCATGACTTATGAAGTTTTTTTTTTTCTTTTTTCACAATTCTTGTAAAGTTTAAATATTATGAATTTAAAATTTTTTTAATTCAAATTTCACTTTAAGTCAAAATTATTAAACCCTCATTTAACTTTAAGTAAAATTACCCGAACACTTTCATTCAACTTAAAGTAAACAACTTCACTTTCTCCTTTAAGTTAAAAACACCTCCATTAAGTCAAAAGTAACTTATTTTAACTTTTAAGCAATTCCAAACAACCTCTTAGTCGGGTTTCGCGACGACCTTTTAATATTTTTTTAAAAATAAATAATTAAATATGTATTACAATTACAATATTCTTTGATTTATCTCTTATGATTTCCTTATATACTTGGCACCAATATCTAAATTAGATATTTTAAGATACTTTCTCAGTGTAATTTGTTTATCTTTAATTCACTATTGGTGTTTCACCAATCCAAAAGTTCAGTCTGAACATGTTGGGCAAAAATTTCGAAATTCGAAGCCTTGCTCTGGACGCAAACACTGTAGGTGAGAAGAGCAAATGTGAAACTGCTAAGTAGCTCGGACATGTTGTATCTGGTAATGGTTTAGCAGGCTCTTTATCACAATGCAACAGGATTTTAGTTGGGCACGATTTTAGTAAACTCTTTACTCAGGGCCCGTTTGGGAAATCTTATTTTTCAGAAATAAGTTATTTATTCTTGAAAAAAGTTAGGAAATATGTACTTTTTTCTGAAATAAGTAACTTATTTTTGCAAAATTACGAATATTAAACTCCCCATACACATATTTTTCTAAAAAAATTTATGTAAATACGAAATTTTTTCCGAAATAAGTAACTTATAAGTTGCATGACAGAATTGCCAAACAGGCTCTCAGTTATTGCAGAAGCAAAACTTGAACTTGGATGTTTAGTAACTTTTCCTTGTAATGCAGATTGTGTGCATATCATGACTTATATCATTAATACATATTACAGTGTCGCTAATTATTTTTCCTTTATTATGCTGAGTGTGTCGATATGTGTAGTTCATTTACAGTGAAATAACTTTTTTTTATATATATGATCAAACAAATTAACTCATACGTCCCTTATTTTTGATAAAGTTCAATGTGCTGATTTTAAATTTCAAGATTTTTTACGTCTCTTGGTGCCTATCCCACCATGAACTGTAGATATTACAACCTACGGGTCAAAGATCTTTCTCTGGCTAGTTTGAGTTACCTGATTTCTCAAAGACTTTTTTCCGGCTAATTTGAGTTGTCTGGTTTCTCAAAGACCTTTCTATGGCTAGTTTGAGTTACCTAGTTCTCTCGCAATATGCGATTGGCAATCAAGATCACAAAAATATATGTATCTAAATCTTTGTTCTTTAAATTTCTTTTGATTATAGCAATCTTGAAACAATAACAATAATGGAATTGTTTTACAACATATGCTAGCAGGGTATGAGATACGTAAGTAAAAGTGATCAAGGTAATGACGAAGCCTGCTGCGGGTCTGATTTACCGTATCACCTTTGAATTGCCTCGTCTGAATCTAATACGGACACATTCCAAGCTAAAATCTACGAATCTCACCCTTTTCCAAGCACAGATACGGAGACTAAGTTTGACATCACTAACTGTTGGTGATTACAGATAATTCGATCTATATTCTCTCAGCATACTACGTATTGGCATAGGTCTTTAATGTAACTACCATTGGTTTTTGGATATAGTCTATGAGCTCCTATTTTAGTAGTTTAGTTTCAACAAGAATTAGAAATCAGGAACTTTAAGTTCATTGCATTCAGATGTCATTGTTTTATTATATGCAGATTTCAAAACGTAAGAGTTCTTGGAGTTTTTATTACGTCTAAGTGGGATAGATATTGATATTTATGTTTACCGTTTATATCTCTTTTGCTGAGAACCTAGTGTATATGTGATACATGCTAATTTTATGTACATTTTATAGAATGTTATCTCTCATTTATCCTTAGTTTGTAATAATTTTGTCCTTGATTAGCATTGTTAGTAGCATTTTAATTTGGATTGAATGCTAAAATGATTTTTTTATGTTTATAGGATAATTTTGGAAGAAAAAGGAGCCTGATTTCACATCTTTAAGAGACCGTAGATTAGACCTGGACGAGCAATGAGGAAATAAGAATTGTCACAAAAATATGAAAAGTGATATATTCTTAAAGCAGGAATCCTAGTTGGAATTAATATAATTTTTGTTAAGCGAAAGGAGTCCGGTTCCAGGCCCACAATATACCGCATCTTAGGACTTAAAGATTTATTTATATTAATAAATATTTAATTTAATTAAGAAATTATATTTATAAATATCTAATAATATTAGATATTTACTTTTATAATTTCTGGATTAAATTAATTATTTATTAATTAAAGATTATAAGTTATGCGGGTTAAAAAACATTTCTACGGAGCCCAGTATATAAAACAACATAGGCGGCTGGTTTGTTTTTGAAAAGTGAAAGCAAATGGGTTTGTTTGTTAATTAAATAAGGAAATGGAATTGATAAAATTAGTGCAGATTGTTTTCGGCTGGGTTGTTTAATTTTCAGTGCTGGTTTTGGTTGGATTGCTTTCGGTGCTTTCATTTATTTATGATGTATGGCGTGCTGTATTTTTGCTATAAATAGATTTGTAGTTAGAAGGTTTGAATCATCAGACATCCGGCCATCCGGGTATTGAATATTCAGTAGTATTCTCTCAAAAATTCTACAAATTCTTTTGTAATTCTAGTTTTAATTAATACACTTTAATTTTTGGCAAGTTTTATTTTGGTTGAAGATTGTACGAGAATTACGTGGAGAGCTCTTTTATTTCATTGGCAAACTATGTTGGGAGGATAAATTCTTCAAGTTGTAGTTTCTTTACTCTAAACTCTTTTAATCATGATTTTACTCGTTAATATATGCTTATTTTCTTTATCTACCATGAGTAACAAATTTTATTATCCGAGAATTAGGTAGTATTCATTGGTGATATATGCTTGTTTAATTGTGATAATAATTCTCTACTTTTGCTAATCTATCATTGATGACTTAACCCAATTAAGGGCGTAGCTAACCTTTAATTGTATTCATAGGGATTATGATAAATTGGGAGATGAGTCATAATTCTTGTTCATAATTTGATAGACATAGTTTAATTATTGAATCGGGAGATTAATAAGAGGACTATGAAACTTATAATTCTCGGGTCTTAAAAATCTAAAATTGTATTTCGATTGATCATAGGAGTGACTTTTGAGATATGATTGTAGACATTATTTTGTACCTTGGGAGGGAACATTATAAAGGTTAGAAGAATTTTTTTTAGCAAAGTATGAGAAATATATGTATCGCATTACAACAACATTATTGAACCAATTGAAGAACCCTATTTCTCGGATTGCTTTTCCTCATCAATTAATTCTTAGTTTTAATTGTTCATAATTAGTTTATTCGAACACACCAATTATTTCTCACACTTCTAGATTGTAAGGAATTACTTGAACTTAATAGTCCTTCCCTGCGAACGAACTTATACATAGAAAAATACTTTCAACAATATGATTCACATTATATTTGTTGGGATTAATCCAAAGTTAATGCGCCTTGTTAGTAGCGAGTTAGTAGCTACAGAGTCTTCTAGCACGTTGGAAGAGTCATGGGATGGTAGAATTACTGGAGTGTTTGTAGGAGATAGTTGTGTTAGAGTAGGTAGAGCACATGTAACTGTACTCATCCTAAAGCAATCACATGCAGAGCACAAGTGTGTAGGCAGTCATGATTCCTTGTAGTGCGATCGATCTAGCACATGTTATTCACTTCACCATGTTATTCATTTTATGCTAGCACATGTGGTGCATAGTTGTGCTATATATATGTAAACTGTTAAGTTAGGAAAGTATCCAAGTATTCACAATGTAGTTCTTTGTATTCTCCTAGTAGTGTTAATGTTCTTATGTCAAGTCCATTACTATCTCCATCTCTACATACTATTATCTACTATTATTATATCTTTATCATGGTATCAGAGAATAGGGAGGAATTCAAGGTTTAACAGCCTTCCTCCGATCCTCATTCATTCCGCAAATATCATCAAAACTGCAGATTTTTCAATTCTTCTACAGTTTTTCAGTTTTTCCGGAAATTTTTAATGTACACACACTCTATCTTACCTAGTTAATAAAATGGTGGTCACTCTTTTTTCCCAAAGAGGTTTTTAATGAGGACCTTCTCCATTAGTTGCTCATTTTTCCAGTTTGAGCACATCATAATTTTTCTCATTTTTCTGCTGAATATTTCAATTTTTCTGCAGTGTTCTTCATAAATTTCTGCAGATTTTTTAATCAATTTTTTTGCATCTATAATTTTTCTGCATCTTACATCATTCTCACCATTATCTCACATCATGAACATCATCACCAAACTCATCAACACAAAAGCTTTGTATTGAGCAAAATAAGAATTTTCATCAACATTATCAGCATGTCTTTCGTCTACCCTTCTCCATATTTTCTTGTTGGCATTATCCTCTACTTCAGTGCACCACCAACACCATCATAACCATGAAAACTCCAGAATCACTCCATCTCAAGCACAGCAGCAGCCCTGACACAAACAATTAACTTTTCGTTGTTTTATTTTGCAGATTTTTCAAGCAAGTCTATAGCTACTTTTGGCAAGTAGATAGCTTCACGTCCGGCATGTCTATAGCTGTTCTACCGGCATGTAGATAGCTAGTGTGTTTTGGAAAGCTTCCCTCTCATCTCTCTCTAAGCTTTATCATTAGAAAAACTGCATACTCTTGTATTTTCAGGGTGATTGTGATGATTAATTCCAGCCCTTATGAGCCTTGTGTGCTCCGCTCCAAAGTGAGCTTTTTATGCCCAAGATGGCCGATATATTATGAGCTTGTAATGCTCCGGTTGATGCTTTATTTGTTGTTCCTCCTACTGCTGATTGCTCTTCCCATTACTGCTGTCCGTCCGTCCATTCATTGTCATGTTGCTGCCTCTTACTGCCCCATTTGCTGCTGCCTTTTTGTCGTTGTTGTCATGTTGGTTGGTTGTCATTGTTGTTCAAGCCAAATGTTTCCGTTTCTCTCCCACATTCGTCTTGAGGGGGGATGTTAGAGTAGAGCACATGTAACTATACTCATCCTAAAGCAATCACATGCAGAGCACAAGTGTGTAGGCAATCATGATTCCTTGTAGTGCGATCGATCTAGCACATGTTATTCACTTCACCATGTTATTCAGTTTATGCTAGCACATGTGGTGCACAGTTGTGCTATATATATGTAAACTGTTAAGCTAGGAAAGTATCCAAGTATTCACAATGTAGTTCTTTGTATTCTCCCAGTAGTGTTAATGTTCTTATGTCAAGTCCACTACTATCTCCATCTCTACATACTATTATCTACTGTTATTATATCTTTATCAAGTTGCATAATTTTAGGCACCTTAGTTTATTTGCTTATATATGTTAACTCGTAAACACGCAAGTATACGCGATCACAAATAGCAAGTGATAAATAAGATTCGTTCCGCAGAGACTAGGTGTAATGCCAAGTTTAGTGCGTATGCAACAATGTATGGTTACTTCTTAATGCTTGATTATTATCAAAATTTGGTTGTTGATTACTAGATTTACCAATTAAACAATTATTAACTAAGGTTAAATTAACAAACGAGATTACTTATGTGTGAGAAAACATGGAGTTCCAATTTCATCGAAAACTTCACTAAAGGTTGACACATTAAATCGACACGGGTGACGAACAAGATAATTAATCAGATAACACTACGATAATACGAGCTACCTTTCAATATACTCATATCAAACCACTTAACATCCACAACTGATAGAAGTCAAGAGGACACCACATTACGATCAAATCATATATGTCTATATAATCTGGAAAAGTAATTGGTTTAAGCACAAGTTATCTTTTATAATTACATGGGGCAATATGCATTGGTTAAATCATACCACTAATCATGAAAAATCAAATTAATTCATGAACCCATGCTAATGTGGCAAAATCTCAATTCTTGAATCCACTTTCGCAATCAACAAGAATTAATAAATTAGATGCTAGCTAAACATCTATCAATTAAATCAACCACACTAGATTATCAAAATCAAATCACCCAACAATCAATCACATGTCAAACACAATAACTACGAAATCGAATCCATTGGAACCCCACGATAGTGATTAGTTCATATTCAAACCTTTCACCATCATGGGTTCAATCGATAACATAATTAAAACACAAGAATTGAAACAAATAATGATTGAGAGGAGAATACTTGAAAGTAATTCAATAGTTAACAAAGTATAAAGTTTAGAAGAATCAGAAAACAATAAAGGAAAAACCCTAGATCTTGAACTTGAGCGATTCTCCCTTGCTTTCACCTTGGAAGTGTGTTTTTTATTTTCTCCTCCTCTTCTCTCTATGATGTAGCACGCTATTTTCAATGATATAACGTGTTGTTTTTTTAAAAACAAAAGCCCTAAAGGTTTTATTCTAACAAGAAATAGCCTAAAAATACAATTTTTATTCCAACCAGGCAAGATTTTCGAGATTTTTTAAGGAAATTTCCGCACGGATCAGATTGCTTCCGAGGCCACATCCTGAGATCTTGAGGCCACGGCCTCAAGTCCATTCTGCCGGGACGTTTTTCAGCATGTAATTCCTTCGTTTTCCTTTCGTTTTGCCTCCGTTTCCTTTAGTTCTTTTCCTCAAAGCTTCTATACTTCAATTCCTTGCCTTGGAATCTTGGTGTTGGCCTATAACAAGACTCCATTCTTCATTCCCAACTCCATTTAAACTCCAAGATCCACGAAGAACGCTCATCCCAACCGATAATTACAAACCTGCACATCTACACAAAACACATAAAAAATGCAACAAACTTGAGGCCAAGTGAATCAATTTAAGCCAATATAGGACGTTCCAAGTAGATATAAAATCCACTTATCACACCCCCAAACTTAAACCGATGCTTGTCCTCAAGCATAAACAACTACCCTAACTAACTAGTACCACTTCCGTAGGTGATCACGGTTGCATTTGGCATATGCAACAAGCCCTTTAAACCCCTAGGCAGCCCTAGTGGACGAGTAAGGTCTCGTGAGGGCCTATAGTGAATGTACCCACAAAATCCATCTAACCTAATGCAATGCAATGCATGAATGCAACTACTATGAAAATGCAAAGATCCCCTCAAACTCACCAAAACCAACTAACAAGCAGATATCTCAAAGACTGCAACAAATCCAAGTAGAGCTCGACTAAATCCCCGTATACTAACAATACATGATCATCAACGTGCGTGTGTGCGATGCTCATCAGAAATACTCCCAAAACTAGGTCAAAAATCATACATGCTTTCCGTCAAGACAATCACAGGTTTATAACTAGAATAGACTGTAGACACTCCATAACCTAGGAACACCTCCACCCTCATCCAAGGTAGACAGAAACTCATGCTCTATTACTCTAACACATAATAATATATACGATACACATGCTTATTTAACCGTGCAATGAATGAGACCCCAAAAGGCTTATACAATAATACCCATGTAACGAGTGTTGGGTCAGTGAATCCCAGACTGTAAAAGCCTTAGGTCACTAGGACTAAGTCCCCTCAGACTTAATTACTCGAGTATTAAAGAGCTCACTCTGGTTAATTTTGCATTTAACAATTGGACCATTGATTTTTTTTTCTTTTTTCATTTTTTTTTTCTATTTTTTTTTTCTCTTTTTTTTTTTTCAATCTGGAATGAGAATTCTCAATTCCAACCCTAGACTACTCATATAAATATGAGCCGGCTACTAGCCAATTGACATCTAGCCATTATTAACAACTAGCATGAAATTCCTGTTTTCCCCCAAACTTAGATTTTAGTGGTCCTACGCCATAAAGGGAATAACGAAAATTCTAAGAATAAACAAGTGATTAAATCTTAAAACATCCCACAAGCATGACCCTAACCTAGCCCAAGAACACCCAATGAGACTGTGTAATTAATTTTGTTTCCGAAGCATGCAAGTCAATTACGTAGGGACTGTGAATCAACCCTCTACTCATCATTACCAAACTCAATGAAACACATACCTATCAATCAGAATCAGCTCGTCCTAAGGGATCATGCAAAATGCATGCCATGAAAATGCAACTAATATGAACTCACATGGTAAAACAAACAAAAATGGCAAAATGTCCTATAAGAAACAAACATAACTAAAACAAACATAACATGCATGAATTACAACTAATATGCAAAACATGATATCCTACGTGAACACATAATAGACTAATACTACATATACAATACTTTTCCCCCAAACCACAAAAACTTGTTAACTCGTAAACACGCAAGTATACGTGATCACAAATAGCAAGTGATAAATAAGATTCGTTCCGCAGAGACTAGGTGTAATGCCAAGTTTAGTGCGTATGCAACAATGTATGGTTACTTCGTAATGCTTGATTATTATCAAAATTTGGTTGTTGATTACTAGATTTACCAATTAAACAATTATTAACTAAGGTTAAATTAACAAACGAGATTACTTATGTGTGAGAAAACATGGAGTTCCAATTTCATCGAAAACTTCACTAAAGGTTGACACATTAAATCGACACGGGTGACGAACAAGATAATTAATCAGATAACACTACGATAATACGAGCTACCTTTCAATATACTCATATCAAACCACTTAACATCCACAACTGATAGAAGTCAAGAGGACACCACATTACGATCAAATCATATATGTCTATATAATCTGGAAAAGTAATTGGTTTAAGCACAAGTTATCTTTTATAATTACATGGGGCAATATGCATTGGTTAAATCATACCACTAATCATGAAAAATCAAATTAATTCATGAACCCATGCTAATGTGGCAAAATCTCAATTCTTGAATCCACTTTCGCAATCAACAAGAATTAATAAATTAGATGCTAGCTAAACATCTATCAATTAAATCAACCACACTAGATTATCAAAATCAAATCACCCAACAATCAATCACATGTCAAACACAATAACTACGAAATCGAATCCATTGGAACCCCACGATAGTGATTAGTTCATATTCAAACCTTTCACCATCATGGGTTCAATCGATAACATAATTAAAACACAAGAATTGAAACAAATAATGATTGAGAGGAGAATACTTGAAAGTAATTCAATAGTTAACAAAGTATAAAGTTTAGAAGAATCAGAAAACAATAAAGGAAAAACCCTAGATCTTGAACTTGAGCGATTCTCCCTTGCTTTCACCTTGGAAGTGTGTTTTTTATTTTCTCCTCCTCTTCTCTCTATGATGTAGCACGCTATTTTCAATGATATAACGTGTTGTTTTTTTAAAAACAAAAGCCCTAAAGGTTTTATTCTAACAAGAAATAGCCTAAAAATACAATTTTTATTCCAACCAGGCAAGATTTTCGAGATTTTTTAAGGAAATTTCCGCACGGATCAGATTGCTTCCGAGGCCACATCCTGAGATCTTGAGGCCACGGCCTCAAGTCCATTCTGCCGGGACATTTTTCAGCATGTAATTCCTTCGTTTTCCCTTCGTTTTGCCTCCGTTTCCTTTAGTTCTTTTCCTCAAAGCTTCTATACTTCAATTCCTTGCCTTGGAATCTTGGTGTTGGCCTATAACAAGACTCCATTCTTCATTCCCAACTCCATTTAAACTCCAAGATCCACGAAGAACGCTCATCCCAACCGATAATTACAAACCTGCACATCTACACAAAACACATAAAAAATGCAACAAACTTGAGGCCAAGTGAATCAATTTAAGCCAATATAGGACGTTCCAAGTAGATATAAAATCCACTTATCACACCCCCAAACTTAAACCGATGCTTGTCCTCAAGCATAAACAACTACCCTAACTAACTAGTACCACTTCCGTAGGTGATCACGGTTGCATTTGGCATATGCAACAAGCCCTTTAAACCCCTAGGCAGCCCTAGTGGACGAGTAAGGTCTCGTGAGGGCCTATAGTGAATGTACCCACAAAATCCATCTAACCTAATGCAATGCAATGCATGAATGCAACTACTATGAAAATGCAAAGATCCCCTCAAACTCACCAAAACCAACTAACAAGCAGATATCTCAAAGACTGCAACAAATCCAAGTAGAGCTCGACTAAATCCCCGTATACTAACAATACATGATCATCAACGTGCGTGTGTGCGATGCTCATCAGAAATACTCCCAAAACTAGGTCAAAAATCATACATGCTTTCCGTCAAGACAATCACAGGTTTATAACTAGAATAGACTGTAGACACTCCATAACCTAGGAACACCTCCACCCTCATCCAAGGTAGACAGAAACTCATGCTCTATTACTCTAACACATAATAATATATACGATACACATGCTTATTTAACCGTGCAATGAATGAGACCCCAAAAGGCTTATACAATAATACCCATGTAACGAGTGTTGGGTCAGTGAATCCCAGACTGTAAAAGCCTTAGGTCACTAGGACTAAGTCCCCTCAGACTTAATTACTCGAGTATTAAAGAGCTCACTCTGGTTAATTTTGCATTTAACAATTGGACTATTGATTTTTTTTTCTTTTTTCATTTTTTTTTCTATTTTTTTTTTCTCTTTTTTTTTTTCAATCTGGAATGAGAATTCTCAATTCCAACCCTAGACTACTCATATAAATATGAGCCGGCTACTAGCCAATTGACATCTAGCCATTATTAACAACTAGCATGAAATTCCTGTTTTCCCCCAAACTTAGATTTTAGTGCTCCTACGCCATAAAGGGAATAACGAAAATTCTAAGAATAAACAAGTGATTAAATCTTAAAACATCCCACAAGCATGACCCTAACCTAGCCCAAGAACACCCAATGAGACTGTGTAATTAATTTTGTTTCCGAAGCATGCAAGTCAATTACGTAGGGACTGTGAATCAACCCTCTACTCATCATTACCAAACTCAATGAAACACATACCTATCAATCAGAATCAGCTCGTTCTAAGGGATCATGCAAAATGCATGCCATGAAAATGCAACTAATATGAACTCACATGGTAAAACAAACAAAAATGGCAAAATGTCCTATAAGAAACAAACATAACTAAAACAAACATAACATGCATGAATTACAACTAATATGCAAAACATGATATCCTACATGAACACATAATAGACTAATACTACATATACAATACTTTTCCCCCAAACCACCCCCAAACTTAAGATATTCAATGACCTCATTGAATGGAAGTAAATACGAGGGAAAGTAAACATACCTATGCCGCAGCATCATCACCCTCCTCGGGTGGAGACTCAGGAGGCGGATAAACAGTGTCTGATCCAAAAACTGGCCACTCCACATGTATACCACTAGCTCCAAAGGCAGTACTAAAAGCCTGTGTCAACCTCGCTGAAAATCGGCTATGACTCTCATACAAGGCATCCATACGCCTAATCATCCTCCTATCATGAGAATCTCTCGGGCCTGCATCACCCTCTCCTCTCGATGCCCTAGGAACACGTGGCGGAGCGCCCGCTCCTTGACCACCAGCACCTGCTCCATCTATAATGTAACCTAGCCCCCTAGGATGTGGAGTACCGCCCGGCCACTCCGTCATCCGGTCAATGGTAGCATCAGTAATAGGATTAGTTTGCGATTGGAATTGCTCATTATCATCCCAACGAACATTGGCAATCATACACGCACCGGCAACAAAAGAAGCATGCGGAATCGGTGCTTGTGTACATCCACGCAAGAACCGAAGAATGTTCTGATGCACTATATAACCCACATCAACATACTTACCCGTTAAAATGCCATACAAAATAATGGCTCTCTCCACAGGCACATCATTCGGATGTGTCGAAGGCAAAATATTAGCACATATAAACAAGTTCCACGCCCGTGCAAACTTGTTCAAAGCATTAGCAGGAAAATTAACCTTCTCAGCAGAACCCGCTCCCAATTTCCAAACCGTACCCGGCACACATAACTCCGCTATAACGGCATCCAAATCCACCTCGCCTCGAGTTTTCCTAGCCCAATCTTCCACCCCCCTTGGTTTAGGAGGTTGACGAACAACCGTACAGAGAACAGCTGGCCGATAATCCACCTTCATACCACGAACTACACAAAAACCATTCGGATTCGCCTTAGCGTTCGCATAAAATTCCCGCACCACACCTAAGGGAACCGGTGAAGGCGCCGCACAAACCATCTTCCCAACCAAGTTCTTGAATCATAGCAACTAACTCTTCATAAGTCTCAGGCACAAACCCTCTTTCACGAGCAACTGACCTCTCCAACAATTTCTTATACTCACTATGTGCCTCCTCAGTCAAAAACCTGTTTACACTAGCATTCTCATCTGAAGATTGACGAGTACTCGAACTACCCCTCTTCCGTTTTGGAGCCATAACAACAAAACCAACTCAATCAACAAAGCTACCAACAATCACCAACAATCTTACACCAAATTTCCCAATTAACAAGAATGTCACAAAATCCCCTAATTTTTCAAGATCACCAATTCGTAATAAACAATATTAACGAAAAGATATACCTGATATGAATCAAAGAGGTGAAACTTGAAATCAAAAATCCCCCAAACTTGAATTTTTCTTGAGTCTTGAAATTGGAATGGAGGCTAGAGATTTTAATTTTGGAATTGGGGTTAGGAATTTATGTGTATAGGTGTGTATATATAGGTTTATGGATAAGAATTTATGGTAGAGATTTAGAATAGGAGATGGATTTGGAGAGTTTTTTTTTTTTTTTTTGAAATTGATATTGGGTTAGAATTAGGAATTAGGGGTTGGGGTTATAATAATAGGAGGAGAGGTGAGATTTTTGTGTTATAAAAACACAAAACTACATTAAAATTCCCGTGCTGGCAGTCACGTCCTGGCGCTGCGGCATCCACTACTCGCGCTATAGCCTGGGCTGAATTCTGTTGTTGCTCAATTTTTTTGTCTTTTTTTTTTTTTTTTAAAAACCCACCTGTCCACAAAGTCTGTACAGTGGAGCAGGTGATATATGGCGCCGTAGCCTCCTAAATCACGCCATAGCCTTGAATTCCTTCTGACCACTTGTTTTGTTTTTTCCTTTTTTTTTTTTTTATTTTTTTTTTTTTTTTTATTTCATACACCAGCCGCCGACACCAAATAAAACTTTGTGGCCACAAAGTAAACAAAAACCTTACCTGGCTTGGAAGACACGCGCGCAGCATGGCTTTGACAATCCAGTTGGTTATACATGCATGTCATCTGTCGGCAGGTGTTGTTTATTTGTTTAATATTTTTTTTTTTTATTCCTACTTTACTCGCCATTGTGGCCAAAACAAAGAAAAAAAACTTACCTGGCCCCTTTTCAGCCACGCGCGTCATCACAGAACACCAAGAAATTCTACTTTTTTTTTTTTTTTTCGTGTTTACTTGCGTCATACTAGAAGCCAACACACCTGGACAGAAGTTAAATGGTGCTGTGGCCTCAAAATTGGAGCTGCGGCCTGGTAACTTTCTGTTTTTATTTATTTTTTTTTTTTTTTTCAAAATCCTAAATAATTGTATCCTGAAACACTGCAACAAATTCATCAAGGCATCTTGCGGTAATAATAATAATAATAATAATAATAATAGTAATAATAATAATAATAATAATAATAATAATAATAATAATAATAATACTAATAATAATAATACAATACTTACAATAATCGTGGGTTGCCTCCCGAGAAGCGCTGTCGTTAACGTCATTTAGCCGGACGTTTTCACTGAGAATCAGGTAGTTGCAAGAACAACGGTGACCGCTTCACGGTTCACCGTACTACCAAAATAGTGCTTAAGCCTCTGATCGTTCACTTTAAACGATTGGTCAGGTGATTTATCATAAATTTCCACTGCGCCATGTGGAAACACTGTCTTCACCTTGAAAGGACCAGACCACCTTGATTTAAGCTTTCCCGGAAAGAGTTTCAGCCGGGAGTTGAAAAGAAGTACTAGTTGGCCTGGTTCAAAGGTTTTGGGCATCAATTTTCTGTCGTGCCACTTCTTCACTTTCTCCTTGTACATTTTGGAGTTCTCATAGGCTTGAGAACGGAATTCTTCCAATTCATTTAATTGCAACAGCCGCTTCTCACCAGCTAACTTCATGTCAAAGTTCAGCTTCTGCAAAGCCCAGTATGCCTTATGCTCAAGCTCTGCTGGCAGATGACACGCTTTCCCATAAACCAACTGGAATGGTGACATACCCAAGGGCGTTTTATACGCTGTCCTGTAGGCCCATACGGCTTCATCCAATTTCAAAGACCAATCCTTCCTCGAGGGATTCACCACCTTTTCCAAGATTCTTTTGATTTCTCGATTTGAAACTTCGGCTTGCCCATTTGTTTGAGGATGATAGGCTGTTGCAACGCGGTGAGATACTCGATACTTGGCTAACAAAGCCGTGAACTGGCGATTGCAAAAATGAGTTCCTTCATCACTGATAATAGCACGAGGTGTTCCAAAACGAGTGAAGATCTGTTTGTGTAGAAAGTTTAGCACTACCTTAGCATCATTCGTTGGTAGAGCTTTCACCTCAACCCATTTGGATACATAATCCACTGCCAAAAGAATGTACTGGTTGTTGCATGAGGGAACAAAAGGTCCCATGAAGTCGATTCCCCAAACATAAAAAATCTCCACTTCAAGCATATTATTTAGAGGCATCTCGTTCCTCCTCGAAATATTACCAACTCTTTGGCATCTATCACATTTCATCACGAACTGATGAGCATCTTTGAATAGAGTTGGCCAAAAAAATCCAGCTTGAAGCACTCGAGCAGCGGTCTTATCTCCACCATAATGTCCACCGTAGATAGTGGCATGACAATCTTGCAAAATCCCTTCCGTCTCACTATATGGAATACAACGCCTGAGCAGCTTATCTGGTCCTTGCTTGAATAGGTAAGGCTCGTCCCAAAGGTACCATTTGACATCATGCAGAAATTTCTTCTTTTGAGCATAAGAGAGCTCAGATGGAATGACATTGCTTACCAGATAATTCACGAAGTCTGCAAACCAAGGTACTTCACCTCGTACAAGAAATAACTGCTCGTCCGGAAAGTGTTCATTGATCAGAGTCTCATCCTTCTTGATTTCCTCGCCCCGCTCCAATCTTGATAGATGGTCAGCCACTTGATTTTCAGCCCCCTTTCTGTCCTTAATTTCAAGCTCGAACTCCTGAAGCAAGAGTACCCATCGAATTAATCGAGGTTTAGCATCCTTTTTGGAGAGTAAATATCTGATGGCTGCGTGGTCTGTGTAGACCGTGACCTTTGCACCAAGCAAGTATGATCTGAATTTTTCGAACCCGTAGACAACTGCCAAAAGTTCCTTTTCAGTGGTTGTATAATTCAGCTGTGCATCATTCAGGGTCTTACTGGCATAGTAGACCACATGAAACACATTCATCTTCCGTTGTCCGAGAACTACGCCTACGGCGAAATCACTTGCGTCACACATCATCTCGAATGGCTCTTCCCAGTTAGGGGCTGTAATGACTGGAGTAGTTGTTAGCTTCTTTTTCAAATGCTCGAATGCCTGCAAACATTCCTCCGTGAATTTAAACGGCGTGTCCTTCTCTAGTAAATTGCAGAGTGGCTTTGTGATTTTAGAGAAGTCCTTTATGAAACGCCTATAGAAACCGGCGTGTCCCAGAAAGCTGCGAACTCCTTTGACTGAGATAGGAGGAGGAAGTTTCTCGATTGTCTCCAGCTTGGCCTTGTCCACTTCTAAACCCTTTCTAGACACCTTGTGACCTAGAATGATGCCTTCCTGTACCATGAAGTGGCACTTCTCCCAGTTGAGCACTAGATTTGTCTCAACACACCGTTTCAATACCATGCTCAGATTATGTAAACATCCATCATAAGAAGACCCAAAAACTGAAAAATCATCCATGAAGACTTCCACATTAATTCCAATCATATCAGAAAATATAGCCATCATGCATCTCTGAAAAGTGGCTGGAGCACCACAAAGTCCGAAAGAAACTCGTCGGAATGCAAAAGTTCCAAAGGGACATGTAAAGGTAGTCTTCTCCTGATCTTCTGGAGCTATGGCAATCTGATTATAGCCCGAATACCCATCTAGCAAGCAATAGTACTCGTGACCAGCTAGTCTGTCCAGCATCTGGTCAATGAACGGTAGAGGGAAGTGATCCTTCCTAGTAGCCTTGTTCAATTTTCTGTAGTCCATACACACTCTCCAACCTGTGACTGTCCTAGTTGGAATAAGCTCATTCTTCTCATTGGGTACCACTGTCATACCCCCTTTCTTTGGTACGCACTGAACCGGGCTCACCCAAGAACTATCCGAGATGGGATAAATGATGCCCGCATCTAGCCATTTAAGAATCTCCTTCTTGACAACCTCTTTCATGATGGGGTTTAGCCTCCTCTGATGTTCCACAGAAGGTTTGCTTCCCTCCTCCATTGGAATTTTGTGCATACAGTAAGAGGGGCTGATGCCCTTGATATCTGCTATAGTCCACCCTATGGCTGACTTGAACTCTCTCAGAATCCGCAAGAGTTTTTCTTCCTCACTACCTGATAGGTTAGATGCAACAATAACAGGTAAAGTAGAAGCTTCACCAAGAAATGCATACCTTAGATGATCCGGCAGTGGCTTAAGTTCAAGTTCAGGGGCTTCTTCAATAGATGGCTTTAGACGAATCTGTGATTTTTGAAGCTCCGCTAAGCCAAGTGATTCCGGTGGCGCATTGAATTTCCTTTGGTAGGGATTAGCATTGAGCAACTGAACAAACTCTGCCATTTCTTCATCTTCAGAATTATAGTCCCCTTGTAAAGTGCTTACCAAGGCATCTGCATTCGACAACTGCTTCCCTTCCTCATGTTGCAATGATTTAACCATGTCAAGTCTGAAACAATCTTCCTCTTCAGTTGGAAGTTGCATGGCTTTAAACACATTGAATGTGACGTTTTGATCATGCACTCTCATAGTCAGCTCCCCTTTCTGAACATCGATCAACGTTTTGCCAGTGGCCAAGAATGGCCTTCCCAAGATGATAGGGATGTTCTTGTCTTCCTCAAAATCCAAGATAACAAAGTCAGCGGGAAAAATGAGTTTGTCCACCTTGACTAAGATGTCTTCCACTATTCCACGAGGATATGTAACCGATCTGTCAGCTAGCTGCAAAGAAATATTGGTTGGTTTTGGGTCGGGAAGTCCAAGTGTCATGAATACTGAGAGAGGCATCAGATTAATGCTTGCACCAAGATCACACAAGCATTTGTTGAACGACACGTTTCCAATAGTGCAGGGAATAGTGAAGCTCCCTGGATCCTTAAGCTTTGGAGGTAATTTTTGTTGCAAGATTGCACTACATTCCTCCGTCAATGCTACCGTCTCAAAATCAGCTAGCTTTATCTTCTTTGAAAGAATTCCCTTCATAAATTTGGCATAGCTAGGCATTTGTTCCAAAGCTTCAGCAAATGGGATATTAATATGCAACTTTTTGAATACCTCCAGAAATTTGCCAAATTGCTGATCCAGTTTCTGTTTCTGCATCCTTTGAGGAAATGGTGGAGGTGGATAGACTGGAGGAGTCGCCTCTGAAAGAACTGACTGCTTAGCTGGTTGAGAGATTGGCTGTTTTTCCTTTTCCGCCACTACCTCTTGCTCATCCTGTTCTGAATTCTACTCTACTTCTGCTCCCCCCGTGACTTTTCCTGACCGCAGGGTAATAGCTTGTACCTGTTCCTTGCTCTCTCGTTTGCCTGGATTGGGTTCTGTGTTGCTAGGCAAACTACCTTGCTGTCTTTGGAGTAGGGCATTTGCAAGCTGTCCAATCTGATTTTCCAAAGTCTTGAGAGAAGATGCTTGACTCTGGAGTGATACCGCTTGGCTTTTGACCATTGATCTCAATTCTTCCAATTCAGATTTTTCACTCGACTGTTGCTGAAATCCCGGAGGCTGATATGGCTGCCTCGGTGCATACTGCTGCTGCATCCCTGAAGGATTGAACTGTCTACCCCCAAACTGCTGGTTAAGAGGAGGATAAGATGATTGCTGCGTGTTGTTCTGACTGTTCCCCCAGCTAAAGTTAGGGTGATTCCTGTTGTTTGGATGATATGTATTAGGATCTGGGACTTGTGGCCTTTGAAAGTTGCTGACGAACTGCGCTGACTCATTAGATATGGCGCATTGACGAGTGTCATGCCCACCTGCACATAGCTCACAGATGCTAGCTACCTGTTGCTGCCCAAGATTAGCCAACGAATCTACCTTCATGTTAAGAGCTTCTAACTGAGCTGACAGAGCAGTAGCAGTATCAACTTGAAGAACTCCTGCTACTTTGTTTGGTTGCAATCTCTGCGAAGGATTTTGGTACTCATTTGCAGCCATCATTTCAATTAGATCATAGGCTTCCTCGTAGCTTTTAGCCCACAACGCTCCACCAGAAGCAGCATCTACCATAGGCCTAGATTGGCTTCCCAGTCCATTATAGAAGCAATTAATAACCATCCAGTCGGGCATCCCGTGATGGGGGCATTTTCTGAGCATCTCCTTATAACGCTCCCAAGCTTCACACAATGACTCCCCCTGTGTCTGAGCAAACTGAGCAATAGCATTCCTTATGGCCGCTGTTTTTGCCATAGGAAAGAATTTCGAGAGAAATTTTTGGGCAAGCTCTTCCCAAGTAGTAATTGACCCAGCCGGCAAAGAATGTAACCAGCCTTTAGCTTTGTCCCTTAAAGAGAAAGGGAAGAGTCTCAGTTTCACCGCATCATCAGAAACACCATTGAACTTGAAGGTGTCACAGATTTCGATGAAATTCCTAATATGCATATTAGGATCCTCTGTTGCACCACCCCCAAACTGCACTGTGTTCTGCACCATCTGGATAGTTCCAGACTTAATCTCGAAAGTATTTGCTGCGATAGCTGGCCTGATGATACTAGACTGAATATCATTGATCTTTGGCCTAGAATATTCCATGAGTGCCTTTGGTTGTACCGGTGGATTAGGATCTCCCATTGTACTAGTTGGTTCAACTTCTTCCTCTAGTAAATCTATCTCTTCCTTCTTTTCTAGTTCCGCTTTGGTTTGAGCTCGTGTTCGCATGCACGTTCAAGTACCTGAAAAATGAAGGAAAAGAAGAACACAAGATAAGTAATTAAACGGATCAAGTCAATAATCTATAACGACCACTGATGACAAGCACATAAACTACAATTAACACCGAAGTCCCCGGCAGCGGCGCCAAAAACTTGTTAACTCGTAAACACGCAAGTATACGCGATCACAAATAGCAAGTGATAAATAAGATTCGTTCCGCAGAGACTAGGTGTAATGCCAAGTTTAGTGCGTATGCAACAATGTATGGTTACTTCTTAATGCTTGATTATTATCAAAATTTGGTTGTTGATTACTAGATTTACCAATTAAACAATTATTAACTAAGGTTAAATTAACAAACGAGATTACTTATGTGTGAGAAAACATGGAGTTCCAATTTCATCGAAAACTTCACTAAAGGTTGACACATTAAATCGACACGGGTGACGAACAAGATAATTAATCAGATAACACTACGATAATACGAGCTACCTTTCAATATACTCATATCAAACCACTTAACATCCACAACTGATAGAAGTCAAGAGGACACCACATTACGATCAAATCATATATGTCTATATAATCTGGAAAAGTAATTGGTTTAAGCACAAGTTATCTTTTATAATTACATGGGGCAATATGCATTGGTTAAATCATACCACTAATCATGAAAAATCAAATTAATTCATGAACCCATGCTAATGTGGCAAAATCTCAATTCTTGAATCCACTTTCGCAATCAACAAGAATTAATAAATTAGATGCTAGCTAAACATCTATCAATTAAATCAACCACACTAGATTATCAAAATCAAATCACCCAACAATCAATCACATGTCAAACACAATAACTACGAAATCGAATCCATTGGAACCCCACGATAGTGATTAGTTCATATTCAAACCTTTCACCATCATGGGTTCAATCGATAACATAATTAAAACACAAGAATTGAAACAAATAATGATTGAGAAGAGAATACTTGAAAGTAATTCAATAGTTAACAAAGTATAAAGTTTAGAAGAATCAGAAAACAATAAAGGAAAAACCCTAGATCTTGAACTTGAGCGATTCTCCCTTGCTTTCACCTTGGAAGTGTGTTTTTTATTTTCTCCTCCTCTTCTCTCTATGATGTAGCACGCTATTTTCAATGATATAACGTGTTGTTTTTTTAAAAACAAAAGCCCTAAAGGTTTTATTCTAACAAGAAATAGCCTAAAAATACAATTTTTATTCCAACCAGGCAAGATTTTCGAGATTTTTTAAGGAAATTTCCGCACGGATCAGATTGCTTCCGAGGCCACATCCTGAGATCTTGAGGCCACGGCCTCAAGTCCATTCTGCCGGGACGTTTTTCAGCATGTAATTCCTTCGTTTTCCCTTCGTTTTGCCTCCGTTTCCTTTAGTTCTTTTCCTCAAAGCTTCTATACTTCAATTCCTTGCCTTGGAATCTTGGTGTTGGCCTATAACAAGACTCCATTCTTCATTCCCAACTCCATTTAAACTCCAAGATCCACGAAGAACGCTCATCCCAACCGATAATTACAAACCTGCACATCTACACAAAACACATCAAAAATGCAACAAACTTGAGGCCAAGTGAATCAATTTAAGCCAATATAGGACGTTCCAAGTAGATATAAAATCCACTTATCAATATATATTTGCATGTACTCATTATTTTTTCAAGGCAATAGAACAACAAGTTCCAGTATATCCAAAGTTCTACTGTCTGTGTGTGTGTATTAGTGTTTATTTTTCTACAATATTTACCGTTTATATCTCTTTTGGTGAGAACCTAGTGTATATGCTTCACAACTATTCAGATTTAAACCTCATGACTACTACTGAGATTTAAGCCTGAACATTGGACATCGATTATAGCTTTATATGACTAAAACTGTTGATATCCACATCCGAAATGTACTCACTAGAATATTTGGGTTAAATAAAGTTCCGCTCTGCAACACTATATATCAGTGTTGTAAAAAGCGGGAATCGGACTTAATCGGTGGAGGCACCCGTCCAGGGATTAATCGGGTAATCGTGGATTAATCGGAATGATTAATCGGATCATTAATCGGAACTAATTTAATATTATTTTTAAATATAATTATTATTAATATACATAATAATTTATTTTGATTATACATGAATAATTATCATATATTTATACAAATATATTTAAAATATATAGCATTATTAAAGTAAATATAAATTTTAAGATCTAATTTTTGAATTGGGGTCAATATGAGAGAAAAAATTGATAAAATTCATGATTTAACCGTTTAAAATATTAGTTTCGTATATGAGAATAATTTTTTTCTTAAAATTTATTCAATTTTATACTTTTTGAATTTTTTTTAATTTTTCTACACATTTTTCAATTTTTTATCAATAATGCCGATTTTTGACCAATTAATCCGATTTTTGACCGATTAATACCGATTAATCTCGATTTTTCGAAAAAACAATTTTTTGGCCGATTTTTGTAAAATCAGTACGGTACCTTACCGAACAGCGATTAATCGCCGACTTTTAGAACATAGCTATATATTATGTAATCTAGCTTTACTGAGTTGCTCTAAAAATGTGAAATTTGCAATATCAACACACAAAAATTGTATGGTTATTAACTATAGGTAGTGTTATGAGGAAACATCAAGTGAGCTCAGGTAGTGGACTACCCTGGCTAGCCAGCTACACCTGTCTCACCAGTATTCACAGTTTGGATTTCTGTCAAGTTGAGGCAGTTACCAGGTCCCTTATCTAAAGCATATATCTAGAACATTGTATACATGTATAATTTAAAATTAAAATTGTATACTAACACAAGCATTCATGTAAATCCAGATATGCATAAAAGGAATATGTTCATTGGAAGTTAATGTGATAAAATCAGACAAGACATCAGAGATATACATTTAACTATATGAGTATATAAACCATAGTATATAATACTATCCAGATCGAGAACAGGGCTGTTAAGTAGCTCATATACGTAAACCTAATCTTAAGCCTGTACCTGTTCAGTTAATACGCAACTTCCAGGTTGGTTTGGCTATACCTACAAGAAGCTATTTCACAGTGTATTTGCAAAGGAAGGGCTATAGCCTATAGCTCAACTCAGCAATGCTCACAGTGACTTCAGGAAAAAGTTTTAAAAGTGAGAGTAACCACACTCTAGTACAGTTTTCAAGAAGCAAAAGATTTCACAGTTACTTTTAACAAAGGGGACACATTTATTAGTATGCTGTTTCTTCAATCTCATATGCATAAAATGTTTCAGGGGTGTTTAGATTATTATTAATGGATATGAAACTGAAGGGAATGGGGATGGTCAAGAAAGAGAATCCCAAGGGTCATGTAAGGTATGCGTTATGCCGTTACCCATTCCAATCAAAAGACCTCCTCATCAACCAAACACCAATAGACAAGAATGGAATTTATGTCCCCATTAACAGGATCCACTAACCTTGAACCAAAAGTCCCCAAAGTGCACATTGTGTATCATGTAGAACCTACCACTTGCGCCTAAAGGACATTCTACTGAGGCCATCCACTACCTGTTTAATAACTACTGTATAATTCTCCGCAAAAACTTATTTGCTCCAAAATACATTAAGTCTCCAATTAAATCCTTCATCTCTGTCAATTGTGTTTATTAAGCCTATATACAGAAACATCACTTAAATTCGTACCAGATCTATATTCCTAGTTTTGACGTAGTAGTTGAGACCTGGGGCGTTGTTCCTACATTAGAACACATCTCGGTTAGACAAGTAGTAACTAGTAAGTTTAAACTGCTAGGCGTTCAACAGTTGCCACACTTTTGGTCTGCCTGTTGGGACACCTAGATACTTGGATAGTTAATCCAGCTTTACCTATTTGTTAAGGAGTCGGTTTAGGATCGGGCTAACACTATCTCTAAGATTTTACACCAGTAGCATGACTCAAATCCTTTATATATATTATATGCTAACATGACTTTTCTTGCCATTTAGTAATTTACTAAAATATCCTCATATTTAGTAATTTACTAAAATATCCTCAAATTTTATAAATTTACATCATATTTGTCAATTTATATTTTCCCTCCCCGACTACCATTATTTACAATTATATGTGCAAATATTTTAATGATTTTATCCCTAATAAATCATAAAAATAAACGTGAGCATAAATTTATGAGTATATGAATGACATAGTTTTAATTATCAAAATTCAAATTATTAAAATTAATAAAAATTATGTGGGCAATTTTATCTTGAATAAATTAAAAAATAAATATTGCTAATAGGTGAGTTATTTGAGGATGTAGTGAATGAGTTTAAAAAGTTGCACAAAGAAGTGATTTGGTTTAGTGGTTGAACATGTGAACTCAATGTTACAAGTGTTGGAAGGGTCATGGGTTCAATTCCTTCCGACTTCAATTTTTTTAACATTCATTTAAATCTAAGGACAAATTAGTAATTTACTAAATAGAAACAAAACATCGGCTTTGTTCTCGGGATCAGAATCTCCGCCGTCTCTCCTTTCAGCATAATAAGTCTCACTTTCTTCAATTGACGGATTGGCATCTGTGTCTTCAGCCCCCGGCATATTAGGCCTTACTTGATCTGACAACCTTACTATCTATATAGGGCTCCATAGAATTTTCTCGTATTAGTCTACTTTACGTATTTCGATCTATTTAAGATGTTATAGTTTCAAAATATTATTAGATTCTGAATCGCGAAAGTTATATTTTTAGTTATGTTTGGTCTGTGTAAAAAGAATGACTGGCTGAAATCTATAAATAAAAGTTAATTAAATGCCAAGTATTACCACAATAATCTTGTTTTATTGAAATACATGAAAAAATAGCTGGCTTATTTATTTTGGGTGGATAAGAATTAAATATTATATTATTTCTAATTTAATGTTGTAAGAAATAATGTAATGTGACGAAAAAATAAAAGTAATAGAGTCATATAGTTCTGCTAATAAAATCTCAGCGCATATTTCCAATTTTGGATTTCAGCGCACATTTCCAATTTTGGATCCTTTTCTCCGACCAATTTCGGAAAATAAGGAGAATAACAAATTTATTCTAATAGTTGTGCACGTTCAAAATAAATATGTGATGTGTGCTTTTCTAAGATCATGGTATTTGACCATCGCAGATGTATCCTTTCAATAGCAAATTGACCATAACAAAATTTTTTCCTCAAATACATTGTACTATATATCTATTCTCAGAAGTGAACTTTCAAAATCCCAAGGTAATATCTCAAATTTCAAGACAATCCATATTTAGACATGTACAAATTCAACAAAATACACGAGTAACTAAAATTAAAGTGTCATAACTCATAACGGGTTTTTAAAATGAAATGTGTTAATGTATGCACCGAATGAATTATGTTGTAAAAGTTCATATGTATAATAAAATTCAATCTATGAAAATAAGATAGACACAACTAAGATAATGAAGCATCCCGAATATCATTTTAATTTGAGGTAAAAGCAAAATGATAGCCGAAAAATAAAAAAATACGCATACCACATCCGTGATCATAAGACATTGTATATATCAGCAATTTTCGAGTTTATTAGTCTCACACCGGGTTGAAACTCGCATTGGAGTTTAAAATTCAAGTGAAATTGGTATATTACTATCTTATATATGGTACATTAGCATATTACGAAAATGCTGCAAAAATAAAGTGCGAGGGACAATAGATATTAAAACCATATTGACATTTTTTTACCAAATCCAAATTCCATATATAAATTATTTCTTATTTTTAATATTTTAATCTATTTTGTTAATCAATCTATAAATTATCCGATGATAATAGGATTAACTGATATAGTGCAAATATACTTAAAATAAAATATTATACTGATATCGAGTATAAATATGTTTTACACCTTATTTATCATTTTTTGTATTCTGGCCATTCGACTAATATAGACATAATTGTTAAAAGAGAGAAATATTATAATAAATTTTTATATATCTATTTTTACTTCCGCCCGTTTACCTACTTGAGATAACTTCTACTAATTTTCCGTCACCTACCGCCTCACTTCGATTTTTTTTTTTTTACCAATTTTCGGCCACCTCAGTACCTTTCATACATAAAATAAAATATTATAATGATACCGAGTAAAAATATGTTATACACTTCATTCATCAATGTAACAATTTAATAATAAACATAATCTGGCCATTTGACAAATATATAGATATAATTGTTAAAAAAGAGAAATATTATAATAAAATTTTACAGATCTATTTTCACTTCCGCCCGTTTACCTACTTGACATAGACGTCTACTTATTTTTCGTCACCTACATCCACACTTTGATTTTTTTTTTTTGACCAATTTTCAGCCAGTCAGTACCTTTCTTAATTCTGACTTCGACGACATCATATTTGTCAATTTATATTTTCCCTCCCCGACTACCATTTTTTACTATTATATGTGAAAATATTTTAATGATTTTATCCCTAATAAATCATAAAAATAAACGTGAGCATAAATTTATGTGTATATGAATGACATAAATTATTAAAATTAGTAAAAATTACTATCTTATATATGGTTGCAAAACTCATTTTGTATGAAGTTAATAACATTAGCATATCACGAAAATGCTGCAAAAATAAAGTGCGAGGGACAATAGATATCAAAACCATATTGACATTTTTTTACCAAATCCAAATCCCATATGTAAATTATTTCTTATTTTTAATATTTTAATCTATTTTGTTAATCAATCTATAAATTACCCGATGATAATAGGATTAACTGATATAGTGCAAATATACTTAAAATAAAATATTATAATGATATCGAGTATAGATATGTTTTACACCTTATTTATCATTTTTTGTATTCTAACCATTCGACTAATATAGACATAATTGTTAAAAGAGAGAAATATTATAATAAATATTTATATATCTAATTTCACTTCGCCCGTTTACCTACTTGAGATAACTTCTACTAATTTTCCGTCACCTACCTCCTCACTTCAATTTTTTTTACCAATTTTCGGCCACCTCAGTACCTTTCATACATAAAATAAAATATTATAATGATACCGAGTAAAAATATGTTATACACTTCATTCATCAATGTAACAATTTAATAATAAACATAATCTGGCCATTTGACTAATATATAGATATAATTGTTAAAAAAGAGAAATATTATAATAAAATTTTATAGATCTATTTTCACTTCCGCCCGTTTACCTACTTGACATAGACGTCTACTTATTTTCCGTCACCTACCTACTCACTTTGTTTTTTTTTTTTGACCAATTTTCAGCCACTGAGTACCTTTCTTAATTTTGACTTCGACGACATCATATTTGTCAATTTATATTTTCCCTCCCCGACTACCATTTTTTACTATTATATGTGCAAATATTTTAATGATTTTATCCCTAATAAATCATAAAAATAAACGTGAGCATTAATTTATGAGTATATGAATGGCATAGTTTTAATTATCAAAATTCAAATTATTAAAATTAATAAAAATTATGTGGGCAATTTTATCTTGAATAAATTATAAAATAAATATTGCTAATAGGTGAGTTATTTGAGCATGTAGTGAATGAGTTTAAAAAGTTGCACAAACAAGTGATTTGGTTTAGTGGTTGAACATGTGAACATAATGTTACAAGTGTTAGAAGGTCATGAGTTCAATTCCTTTCAACTTCAAAATTTTTAACATTTATTTAAATTTGAGGACAAATTAGTAATTTACTAAATAGGTACAAAACTCATGTTGGCCTATAATAGATATAAAGGATATGGTTGTTGGCATAGATTGAACCCATGACCTCTTGATAAGAATCAATTTTATGATCACACCATGACCATCATGCTAGAATCCCACTCCATGACAATTTTGGAACTTATCAACTACATTCTTAAATAGCTCTTAATTCTTCATTTTATTTAACACTTATTTTAGAAATAATTTCAAAGAAAACAAATGAAATAATGTCTTTTTTTCATTTATTATAGGTCAAAATGCACTTTCAAGCCAATTTAGTAATTTATCAATATACCCCTCTTTATACTAATTTTTAAAAAAATATTTGTATCAGGAATAGATTTTATAATCCCCCGATGATTCAAACAACTTAAATTTATACACACAACCACTACACCATATAACTGATACCTGCTTAAAAATCATTAACTACATTTTCAAAGAACATGCTTTCATGCTAGTTTTAACTCTGTATCATATTCAAAATATAGAATTCAATAATATTTAAAATTTGAACAGTTACCAACTATTGGCCTTAAATAAATCGAAGCATATAGAATAGACTGAAAAGAAGATATGACCGACTCCAACACGATTTGCGAAAAAATTTGTGCAAATTAGAATGTGGCCCGTGCTTTGCACGGGCTTTCATGCTAGTTTTGTTAACTTCTTAACTTGAGATTCTTATTTACTTTATTCAAATTTAATCCAGGAATTCCACATAATTGTCTAAATTTCAGATGGGTTAACTTTTAAAAATCATCAGAAGTGCAAAATGAAACCTCAAGCCTTATACAACACTTTTAAGACAAAAACTATATATCCATGCACTTCTTAAAAAAAAAATTAGTAAGTGTCATTCCACTTTCCGACGATTAAATGCCAACTATCTCTGTATTTCTAATATTAATGTATGCATCAATATAGTAGTATACATAATTGTATTTGTATCTATGCAGTTGGTTCATGTTCATTAAAACAAATAGCTGTAGCAATGAACAGATTACATGCTAAAACTGAAATATATCATAATAAAACATATGGACCAGTAATCCAGGGAAATTGTAATAAGTGGAAAAAGAACAAAGGCTATTGACCAAAAGATTCGCAAGCACGGTAAGAACTAAGAAGAGTACTAACAGAAGTTTAGTAATCCAAGACAAGATCAACTTGATTTTTTAATAAAGCGCAAGGAAAAAGAGAGGGAAAAAGCACTACCAAAATTCTTCGAATTTTCATACGCCATTATGGTGTAAACCTGTAAAATTTAAGAAAGACTTTATTGCACTTTGCACCCCTGTACTTAGGCGAAATTGCACTTTGCATCTTACTGTTTCAACAATTGCAATTTGCACCCCTACTGTTTCAATCCCGCTACATTTAGCACCCTTTTCACTCAATTACGTCAAATAAGACCGTTACCGTCTATTTTTCTGAGGGTATTTCAGTCATTAACTAATATATTAAACTTAATTATTTTGAAAAAAATTAAGAAACACAATTTAAAAGTTGATTTTTTTCTAAAAAAATGAAAAAAAACACGAAATCTTGAATTTATATTCGTTTGTACTTTGAAAATTATAAAAAATATAGTTTATATTTTAAATAATATTTTACAAGAATTTAGTAATGTAAATATTTTAAAAAAATTTGAAATACAAATTATATTTTAAAAAATCTGTAAATTATAAATAAAATTTTGGTAAATCTTAAAATCTAAAAATTATAATATTAATTGAAATTATTTAAGCTTAATAATTATTATTGAGTATAATGACCAAAATACCCTCATTTTGACTAACGGTAACAGTCAAAGTTAACTTAAAATCGTTAAAGGTGTGCTAAATGTAGCGGGCTTGAAACATTAGGGATGCAAATTGCAATTTCCGGAACAGTAAGATGCGAAGTGAATTTTCGGCTAAGTCTAGGGGTGCAAAGTGCAATTAAGTCTTTAAGAAATAAACATAAGCAGTAGACAAGGTCTCAACATGACATCTGGCACTTCTTGATTAAATTTTTGCCCTACAAATCCAAGATCAAACATTACTATTTGTGATATGAACTTGAATTGAGTTACCTCCAAGATGCTTCTTTTATATGATTACCAATCGTAAAAGCAGGACACATAACAAAATCAACTAGATTCAAAAAGCGAAAACATGCACCCCTGATTCATTTGTAGTTTACTCCATGACAACTTTGGCACCAGCAGCTTTCATCTTCTCGATCATTTTTTCTCCTTCTTCTTTCGATACACCCTTTTTAAACACTGCAGGTGTCTTTTCCACCATCTGTTTGGATTCTATAAGACCCAAATCTGTACACGCTCTAACTTCTGTAATTACCTTAATCTTTGTGGCTGCATCAAATGACTCCAACTTCAGATCAAACGCAGACTTTTCCGGCATCGCCTCCTCAGCTGCTGATCCCCTCATTTCACCCATACTAGCCAATCCAGCAGCTTGTGTACTCATACCCACTTTCCCCATCATGATTGAGCCTAACTCCGCAACTTTTTTTTTTTTGAAAACAACTCCGCAACTTCTATCAACGTAAGACCGCATATTTCATCAACAAGCCTCCACACACGTTCCGTAGGAGGACTACGATGCACCTTTGGATCAAATGTATCCGGGTTATAATCAGTCGGAAGCCTTCTTTGGTCATACTCAACCTCTTCCTCCTCCTCTTCCTCTTTTCTTGAAACTTGAGCATATTGCCTTGCCAACCCATGTGAGTTAAACGCAGCAATACGACAAACATTAGACCTTAAAAACAACCCATTTGGCAAATAACCCTTTAATCTCAAAATCAAACTCATCCCCAAGAATCTTGTTTTTTACCCTTATTTCAATCCAAATGATCAAGAACTCAACCCTATGCACCCTATACACACAAAAGATTCAAACTTTACGCAATCAAACACATTTATAACAACAAATAAACTCTAGTATGGCATAAAATAATGGGAACTGAAATTGAACACAACTATATTGTCCATACTCACACTTAAACATAAACATGCAAACTGATAACTCCAAGACCCGATCTAGTGCCTCCTCCGCCGTTCCCACGCCCGGTAAGAGGTGAAGCTGGTGGTTGGGCGTCTGCAAAACAACACCGGAGGGGGGTTTGAGCCCCGCGGCGCCTCCGGCGTGAGAGTAAGTGACGGCTTTGGAGAGTAAAGATAAGGACTAGAGTATCTAATTATGGAGGGTGTGTGTATATGAGTGTGTATGTAAAAGAGAATGTAACCCCTTCACCTTTTTCTCCTTGTCTTATTTATAGGCCAAGGATTAGGGTTTAGGGGTTGGTACCTGCAATCATGAGCGTCGGATCCTAGGTAGGTGGGACACTTGTCCTTCTCTGATAATTCCCACCTGTCCAGGTAATATCTGTGGCAGCGTGTGCCCTGGGCGTGTCAGCACGCGGTCTGATGGGGACATGATTGTGCCAATGCTAGGATTCCCTTATCTGTCGCTGTCATGTAGGACCCTAGTCATGACTCGTGTCTCCCGTGCTCTTATGCTCCCTGTGGCTGGGTTGCCAACTAGACCGGTTCGGGCCCAGTCCGGGCTTCCTATAGGCCGGACTCCTGGACTCCTGGTACCTTGGGCCGAGTCCAGTTGGGGTTGGTTATGGCCCATCATTTGCCCCCCACTCCCTTATACGGATTTTCCGTATGGGGGAGTGAGAGTTCGGGAGTGGCAGTGTAGATGTTTTCTTAGTTGACCGTTTGTGATAGAGAAAAAGTTTTTGGTTGAATGTTGCCTCCTAATCCGAATTGTTTCTAGGTTGAGACAATTCGGATTGAAGTAGCTTGAAGAAAAAGTTTTTTGGTTGGATGTTGCCTCCTAATCCGAATTGTTTCTAGGTTGAGACAATTCGGATTGAAGTAGCTTGAAGAAAAAGTTTTTTGGTTGGATGTTGCCTCCTAATTCGAATTGTTTCTAGGTTGAGACAATTCGGATTGAAGTAGCTTGAAGAAAAAGTTTTTTGGTTGGATGTTGCCTCCTAATCCGAAATGTTTGTAGGTTGAGACAATTCGGATTGAAGTAGCTTGTATGAAGAGGTAGTTCGGGTTGGAGTGTACAGCGGTAATTCAAGCGAATTTGGGGGTTTTTTGATTTGTCAATTTCGAAGTCGCCTTACTCCATTTTTCCTAAAAAGGCGTGCGACAGCTGCGTGTCATTAAAGCGGTTGTCTTTTCACCCTTTTCAATTATTCCCCAGCCTATCAGAACGTGCCACGTGGGCCACTCTGCCGTTTCCTTTCAGAAATTATATATAACTCCTTTTGAGTTGCAATTGTACTTCCATTCTTATAAACCAAAACAAACGAAAAACCCCCTTTCTTCTCTAACATATCTTGTGTTCTCTTCACCGGAATCCATCGCCCCTGGTCCGCGTTCTCTTATTGTCTCTGAACTCCGTTTCGTCCCCTTGGGAAAGCTTTTATTTGTAAGTGTTCTTCTCTCTCCCTTTGTCTTTGCTATTTTCCTTTCTTTTGCATGTATTCATGACCCGTCTTTGTTTCGCTTGCAACTGTTCATCTTTCTGATTTTGTGTTCTTCATGTATTCCTTGGCTTCTTGTTGTTGAGTGCGAGTTCACAATGTCTTTTGCTGTCTACTCGATTTTGCTTGTCCCCCTTTTCGTAATTGAGGTTTTTTGTGTTTATGTTAGATCTGGGCTAAGGGGCTTTTTACTTGTTATTCTCTGCGTTCTTGGTTCTTGTACCTGTATGTGGGCGTGTATGTTTGTGTTTAGATCTTGGTGAGATGTGTTTTCCTTTTGTATCGCGTTTTTAGGTTTCATTTATGTGTGTAGTCCGGACTGTGATTTCTGTTTGCTACGGGACGGTTCACTAGACCCGGACTAGGAGTATAATGTGATTTGGGCTATATATAGGTAGAGAATCACGCTAACCCGGACTAGATTGACTTGTTAGAGTAAATCCTTGCCCGGATTAGGTGTAATAAAATATTGTAGAACGGAAATTTGTAGATGAATTTGTAATAGGGTTAAAAGGAAAAGACTTAACTTTGGTAATTTCCTCAGGTTTTATGGTTCGTTACAAAAGCCGGGCAAGGAAATCGAAGCCTCCTTCGGATATTTTGGTTATTAGCTCCGACAGTAGCACCGGTAGCACTAGCTCTGTAAATCAACCTTCTCCACTATTAGATTTAGAGTGGTGTCTGATGGCCAGGAAGAGGAAGAGTGGCAAACCAGTGCTCTCCCAGCTCTGCATTAAAGATCGGGGTCCCGGGCAAGCTTGCATGACTCCCGATGGATTTTGGGTAGACAGCAAGTACTTCTTTGTTCGGAAGTATGAGGTGGAAGAGGCACTTTTTTACAAAGACCTTAGCTTCCAATATAAACATAGGCAACCAAGTGGGGTGCCCGGCCCCTACGACAAAGCCCTCTTAGATGCTACCTTTTCTGGGACTGTGGTAAGTGAGGCCCCTTATCCTCTATCTCCAACCTATGCTGAATACTCTAAGTCCGATATGGACGATGCAATCCGGTCCGTGTTCCATCTTGGGCCTAAAATTGAGTGGAGGTGGCCCCGTCATGGCGAGAGGATTTACCACAGACCGGGGGATGGGTACGTAGGTGTCTGGCTAGAGCATCTCCGATCTGGTTGGAATCCGGAGTGCCATATCTTTATTAAACACCTCTGTAAATATGAATACAAGATACCTTTGATGCAATTGACTCCCAACGCCGTGAAATGGATATCATGGTTTTTGGCCGCTTGCAATCAGAGTGGGTTCTTTCCTAGCTTTAAGCTGTTCCACAACCTTTTCACCCTTATCCATTCGAGCAAGAACCCCTTCTATGAGTTTAGGTTCCGGGGTGATGAGTGCGGCTATTCATCCGGGTCCGCCAAACCGGTCATCCACCAATCTTCTTTGAAGGGTTGGAACCGGGAATGGATCTTTTTAAAGGGTGTGGACCTTGAGTTTATGCCCCTCTTTGCTGAACGCGTGAAAACCATTCCCGCGAAGGAGACGTTTGAATTTGAGGGAGCCGCTTTCGATAAAATGCACCGGTTCTGTGAGTGTATCGGTTATCAGATGACCCGGGACACTTTCATGGATCACGAGAAAATGTACCATCTTGGATGTAAGTTGCTCCCTTTCATTATTTCCTACTATTTTTGTGTTGTGTATTGACTCTATTTCTTTTTCTTCCTTCAGGTTTACCTTTTTACGATCCCAGATTAACCGAGAGAATGTCTAAGAACGATGCTACAAGGGCTCTTGCCTCTAAGCTGAAGAAGATAACTGGTATTCACCAAACCAAAGTCCCCAGCAACCGAGTCCCCACCGATTCTGAGACCGGTACTGGTGGTTCTAATATTCCCAAGGATGTGGGTGGCGAGTCTCTGGTCCAGGGTACGGTGGGCGGTCAATCTCCACCCGACCAAGCCCAAACTCACTCACCTCCTGCCAAAAGAGCGAAGCTATTCCAAGGAGATGAGGACTTCGAACCTGGATCTCTTCAAGGTGTGAATGCTGGGGCTGCTCCTTCTGCAGGCACTGATGCCACCCCCCAGAAGAGGCTGGGACTAGTAAGAAAAAGGGGTTCCAAGTTGGTAACTTTAGCATAAGGCAGATAGCTGAAATGGCTGGTTCTATTGCCGAGGAAAAAGACTGGAAGGTCATGGAGCGTCTTTCAAAGACCGAAATTTTGAAGAGGAACTTTGTCACTTGGGCTCAGGTAACTTGTTTTGCCCCTTGAATCATTTCTGCTTCCTGCTGTAAATTTTTACTAACCTTTGATATGTTACTCAGTCCGGGATCATGCTTGCCGGGGCTGCGGCCAATGCCCATGTTGAGGAGGAAAAAATTAAAGAGTTGTCTGAGAAGCTGGATGCCGCAAAGAAAGAGTGCACTGAAAAGGATTCGAAGATTACTGATCTAGAGCGGTCTTTGACTGAAAGTTCCAAGAAAGATTTGAGGATCCGCGAGTTGGAGGGCAAGGTTTCTGATTTGGAGGGTGGGTTTAAGTCTGCTACAGATCGGGCTAACAAAGCTGAGATGGAGTCCGGGGAGTTGAGGAAGCGGGTGACCGAATTGGAGGCCGAACTGAGTGTTCGTAAGCCGGCGGAGGAAGTTATTACTGAATACAAGAACTCCGAAAGCTATACTGAGTCCGTCGCTGAATCTTTCGCGGAGAAACTCTACCGGTGTTGGCTTGTTTCGGAGAGGCTAATAAAAACTGATCCCGAGTCTTCTTGGGATAAGTTTACTGATCTCTATGTCGCCGCCGAAGAGGCTCATGACCGGGACGGCTCAGAACCCGAACCTTATGCTGGTCCTAATCCGAACATTCCTGCCATCCCTCCTACGGATCCAACTCCTGCAAATCCTTCTCTTGCCCTCGAGAATCCAGATGGTCGCACCGCTTGAACTTTCAATCTTTTGAACTCTTGCTCTGTAATTTTATCATTTGCTATTCCAAACTTATGTGTTGTAACTTTGAATTTTGCGCCTTATGTGCGCTCTGAATCCGTACGCTTTCCTTTTTAATTGCTCTTGTTTGCTTATTTCCCTCTGTGTATTTGTTTGTTATTGTTGTTACCCTCAGTCCGGATCATTATGCCCATGCGATGATCCGGATTAGAGCAACTGCCATCGGCTAAGTCCAAAGATTGAGGCTTTGGGTTACTTAGGAAATTTTGTAATGCGTCCCTTAAGTTCAAAGCCTAACCTCTTGAACTACCTAGGGAAATTTGCATGTGGCTCTTCTGCAGTCCGGATTACTTCGAAGTGAGTAGATCCGGATTGTGATGAAGATTTTGAAACTTCTCTGAGTTGCTTATAGAAGTTTGAATATAGTTGGGCCCTCAGTCCGGGTCTTCTCCAATTGGTTGGATTCGAACTGTGGTGCGAGATTTGTACCTTCCTTAACTAATTCTTGACAGCATTTATCATGACGCTTCGTTACGCGTATTTTCAACGGTCAAACTTCTTGGTTCTCGCGTCGTCAACTGATATTAACTCCGCTCCAATTCCCAAGTATGACAGGGGATTTGAATCGCTTGGCCTCCCCTTTATTCCCATCTCTATAAATACTGGCCCTTGTAGCTTCCTTTTTCCATATTCTCCTCAGAAACACTTAAAGTCTTCCTCTGCTCTTCCTTTCTGCGTAATGGATCCCAAAAACTTGGTCTACGACTACGAAAACAACAAAGTTATCGTGGATGGTATGGTCTTCGACGGGCCAACCACCATGGCTGAAATTGGAGTAGTGATGAAAAGGATCGAGGAGGCGCTCGCACTTCGGAAGATGGTCACCGACGAGACTAAGGGGAAGGTTGGCAAGGGTGGGGAGGGTTCTGGCGGTCCTGGTCCTGCTTCTGGAGGGACGGCCGTTTAATTGTAATGATATTGTATCCCCCCCTATTATAAATAAAAATGGCTTGAAACACAGCCATAAATATTTCATTGTGACTCCATTCTCGTATTTTTTGCCGTTGTTCTTGTATTGTTTTTCTTTTTCCATTGCTTGTATTTCGATTGTTCTTCTTTCCGAGACTCCTAGGTTTTGGGGGATTTATCATGTTTGCCCCCAGTCCGGATACTTTTCATAGAAAATGGTCCGGACTAGAGTGACTGTTTTTAGCTAAGTCCAAAGTTTACAAACTTTGGGTTACTTAGAAAATTTTTCATGTTTGCCCCCAGTCCGGATACTTTTCATAGAAAATGGACCGGACTAGAGTGATCGTTTTTGGCTAAGTCCAAAGTTTGAAAACTTTGGGTTACTTAGAAAATTTTTCGTGTTTGCCCCCAGTTCGGATACTTTTCATAGAAAATGGACCGGACTAGAGTGATCGTTTTTGGCTAAGTCCAAAGTTTGAAAACTTTGGGTTACTTAGAAAAAAAAAATTTTTATGTTTGCCCCCAGTCCGGATACTTTTCATAGAAAGTGGACCGGACTAGAGTGATCGTTTTTGGCTAAGTCCAAAGTTTGAAAACTTTGGGTTACTTAGAAAATTTTTTATGTTTGCCCCCAGTCCGGATACTTTTCATAGAAAGTGGACCGGACTAGAGTGATCGTTTTTAGCTAAGTCCAAAGTTTACAAACTTTGGGTTACTTAGAAAATTTTTCATGTTTGCCCCCAGTCCGGATACTTTTCATAGAAAGTGGACCGGACTAGAGTGATCGTTTTTAGCTAAGTCCAAAGTTTACAAACTTTGGGTTACTTAGAAAATTTTTCATGTTTGCCCCCAGTCCGGATACTTTTCATAGAAAATGGATCGGACTAGAGTGATCGTTTTTGGCTAAGTCCAAAGTTTGAAAACTTTGGGTTACTTAGAAAATTTTTCATGTTTTTCCCCAGTCCGGATACTTTTAATAGAAAATGGACCGGACTAGAGTGGTCGTTTTTGCCCCGGCTCCGACTTTGCCTATGGCTCCCGGTCGGGGACTTGTGTGTGTTGGTGATATACTAATTTGACAGTAACGGATGAAAGTTGTGAGGCTAGGTCCGATTTCATTAGACTTGATATTCAAATTACAAAGTATTTATTCTTGCTTCATTACAGCGACTAATCTATCTGTTGAAGACTTTTTGGGCTCAGAAGCAGCTCCTTGATTGGTTTTCCGGTCCTAGGCCTTTCGTTCACTGGTAGAATTTCCGAAGTCGGATGCCGTGCCAGGTGTTGGGAACCTCCGAATCATCCATGTTGCATAGCTTATAAGTTCCAGGACGAAGAATCTCCTTGACCCTATAGGGTCCTTCCCATTTAGGCATTAGCTTTCCAGTGTTTGTTGGTTCAGAGGCTTCGGTGTCTCGAAGGACTAGGTCTCCCACTTGAAAGTGTTTGACCCTGGCCTTCTTTCCAAAGTATTCTCTGGTCTTCTCTTTGTATTTTTCCATTCTTGCCACCGCTTCATCCCGAACCTCATCTATCAAATCCAAGTTTATTCGAAGCCCTTCTTCATTTGCAATTTCTTCAAAGTTGATTACCCTGTGAGAAGGTGATCCTACTTCAACTGGTAACATTGCTTCAGACCCATAAGCTAGCTTGAAAGGTGTCTCTCCCGTGCTTGTCCGCGGGCTAGTCCGGTAAGCCCATAACACGTTTGGTAACTCTTCGGGCCACTTGTTTTTGCTTTCCTGAAGCCTTTTTTCTATTCCCCTCAGTAAGATTCGATTTGTTACCTCAACCTGACCATTACCTTGTGGGTATGCCACCGAGGATCTCTTGTGTTTGATGCCCCTCTCCTTCAAGTAATTTTCAAAGTCTGAACCAACGAATTGAGGTCCATTGTCCGAGACTAACACTTGGGGAATCCCGAATCTCATCAGTATGTTATCCATGAATCGGATACAATCTTGCTGATTTATTGTTCTCATAGCTTTGGCTTCTGCCCACTTTGTCATGTAATCAATAGCCACCAACAAGTACCTCAAATCCCCTTTAGCCCGGGGAAAAGGGCCCATGATGTCGATTCCCCAGACTGCGAACGGTATGGGAGAGAGGACCGAAGAGGGTAGAACCGGGCTCTGCCTCTGGACGTTGCCGAATGTCTGACAATTCTTACACTTTCTGACAAACTCTACCGCATCTTTGTGAATCGTTGGCCAATAGTATCCCTGCCTTATTATTTTGTATGCTAAGGCTTTTGCTGATAGGTGGTCCCCGCAAATTCCTTCATGCACTTCTTGCAAACAGTATGCCGCTTCGGCAGGTCCTACGCATTTCAAGATCGGACTAGAGAACGTTCTACGATAAAGTTGTCCTTCTTCGACAAAGAATTTTGCGGCTTTGGCTTTGAGTCTCTGGGCTTTGTTTTTATCTTCTGGCAACTCTCCTTTTTCTAGATATGACATTATAGGGGTCATCCAGCCGGGCTGATTATCTATCTCCATTAATTCACTATTTTCAATGGTAGGCCTCTCTATTTCTTCAAAGTAGACCGAGCTGTCTAGCTCTGCATCATTTCGGATTAGTTTGGATAGTAGATCGGCCTCCGTGTTTTCTTCTCTATTAATCTGCATCATCTCAAAATTTGGAATTGTAGTTAAGTAACTTTTTACCAAAGCTTGGTATTGAGCCAGCCTTGGATCCTTAGCGATATATTCTCCTTTCATTTGCTTGACCACAATTTGAGAATCACTATAAACCTTCAAGTCTTGGATTTTCAATGATCTGGCCAATCGGAGTCCGGCCAAAAGTGCCTCATATTCTGCTTGATTGTTAGTAGCCAAAAACTTGAAGGTTATCGCTTGTTGTATCTGGAAGCCGCAGGGGCTTTTCAGAACCAAGCCTGCTCCAGCCCTTTCACTTGTTGCAGATCCATCGACATATAAAGTCCAAACCTCCGGATTAGATTCACCTTCTACCCTCGTATCTATTACCATGAGACCAGATCGAGGTTCAGGAAAAGAGCATTCCACGACAAAATCGGCCAACACCTGAGCCTTTATTGCTGTCCGGGGTACAAATGTGAGTTGGAACTGACTGAGCTCCACAGCCCAATTAACGAGTCTACCAGATACATCTGGCTTGTGAATTATTCTTCTTAAGGGCTGGTCAGTAATAACTTTAATTTCTCTCCCTTGAAAATAATGCCTTAGCTTTCTGGAGGCAGTTACCAGGGCGAAAGCAAACTTTTCCAAGTTGGGATATCTGGTTTCTGCATCTTTTAGAACCTGGCTAACATAGTAGACCGGCTTTTGCTGCCCTTCATGTTCCCGGATTAGTGCCGCCCCCACCGCCGAAGGACTTGCGGCCAGATAAAGGGATAGCGCTTCTCCGGGTTCAGCTTTGGATAAGATTGGCGGGGACGATAGGTATGCCTTTATAGAATCGAAAGACCTTTGACAATCCGGGCTCCAGTTTATCTCTTTTTTATTCTTCGCCCCTCTTAGTAGCTCGAAGAATGGTAAACACCGCTCGGCTAGCTTAGGAATAAATCTCCTCAGAGCCGCTAGCGAGCCAGCCAATTTTTGTATCTCCTTCTGAGTCCGGGGTGGTTCCATTTCTATTATTGCTTTGATCTTTTCAGGATTCGCTTCGATTCCTCTCTGACTAACCATGAAGCCTAGAAATTTTCCTGCTTCCACCCCGAATGTGCACTTCTCCGGATTTAGCTTCATCTCATGCTTCCTCAGATTGTCAAAACATTCTTGCAAATCCAGGATGTGCTCTTGTACCGTTTGTGATTTAGCTATCATATCATCTACGTAGGATTCCAGGTTTCGACCCAACTGATCTTTAAACACTTCGACCATTGCTCTTTGGTAGGTTGATCCGGCGTTCATCAATCCGAAAGGCATGTATTTGTACGCATAGACAGCTCTATGAGTTATGAAAGCAGTTTTTGCAATGTCTGCCGGGTTCATTCTAATCTGGTTGTAGCCAGAGAATGCGTCCATGAAACTGAACATCTCGTGACCTGCCGTGGCATCAATGAGTTGATCGATGCTTGGGAGAGGATAGGGGTCCTTAGGACACGCTGCGTTGAGGTCTGTGTAGTCCACACACATTCTCCACTTCCCATTAGGTTTCTTGACCAAGACGACATTGGCTAGCCATTCTGGATACTTTACCTCACAAATTATTCCCGCTTTGAGAAGTTTTTCAACCTCCTCATCGATTGCTTTTTGTCTATCCGGAGCAAAATTCCTCCTTTTTTGTTTCACTGGTCTTTTGTCAGGATTAACATCAAGGCTATGCATGGCTACAGATTCTTTGAGTCCAGGCATGTCCTCCGGGCTCCACGCAAAAACGTCCGCATAACCTCTGAGCAGCTGTATAAGTTTCTGCCTGAATTCCGGATCTAGTCCAGATCCTATCTTTATTCTTCTGTCCGGACTACCTTCCTCCAGCTCGATCATCTCGGTTTCAACTGCGGGTTCTACCTTTCCGAGACCTTTCTTTGAGATGTACTGCTGAACCCGGGCTTGTGTATTGGACTCTAGATAACTTCGGGCTTTCGCAATTAGTTCTTCCTTGGTTTGAGCTTCGATACTTTCAATATTTTGAACTTCATGTCCAGGTTCCTTCTTGAAGTGGGCTCTGTGCTTCTTTCGGCTCAAGTTCTTTTGGTATAAGGTTGCTTTTCTTTTATTTTCTGGGTCTGTTTCAGCCATGATCAAAGCTTGACCGTAGCAGCGACCGGCAGTTTCCGAATCGCCCTTGACTTCCCCGATTCCAGATGGAGTGGGGAACTTAAACTTCAAATGTGGGGTAGAGGTTATCGCTCGGAGCTTGGTTAATGCTGGACGGCCAAGTATCATGTTGTACGAGGATGGGGTGTTGATCACATAAAATTTCACCAGGTGAGTGACTTGCTTTGGGTAGGTTCCGAACTGAACAGGTAGATATAAAGTTCCTTGGATCGGTACTAAGTTGTTTCCAAACCCGAAGAGTGGGTCCTCTCTGCATTCGTTCATTCTTATACTGCCCAGTTGCATTCTATCGAATGTATGTTTGAAGATGATGTTGACTGAGGATCCGTTATCGACCAGAATTCTCTTGACCTCATTTTCGGCGACATCTAGGCTGACCACCAAAGCCTCATTATGGTTTGGATCAATTCCTTCGAAATCTGCGTTGCTGAAAGTTATTATCTGCTCGGGGAAAGATTGAATCATCATTACCTCATCTCCTGAGTCCGGACTAGGGGGAGGAGAATTGGAACCTCCCATGACCACGTTGACAACATGCTTTTTTCCTGCTCCGGATGCCTCCCCTTTTTCCATGGTCTTCCGAGCTATGTATTGCCCCATGTTTCCTTTTTTGATTTGTTCTTCAATAAAGTATTTGAGGGAGAGGCAGTTTTCTGTGGTATGACCGTGTGTGCCGTGGTAGTCACATTGTTTGTGAGTAGGTCGATTTTCTGGGGCAGTAATCATTGGTTTAGGTGGGTAGAAGTATGGCTTATCCCGAACCTCTTTCAGTATATCAGAACGAGTTCGGCTGAGTGGAGTCCACTGAGGTTCAGGTTTTGGATCAGGTTTGGGCGGTTTTTGAGGCTTCGAGTCTGATTTGATCGTCACCGTTACCGGATCGGTAGCTCTTCCCGAGGCGGGTGGTTGGGAAGTTTGGATGTAATTAGCCTGTCTGTTCGGTTTGAACCTTTTTTCGGACTGGTACCCGCCCCGAGAGCGGTCATCTTGAGTAATCCGGGAAAAAACATTCCCTTGTCGAGTCATCCTCATGGCTTGGAGAACATCGCTTTCTTTGATGAATCGAGCAGCCATAGAGTATGCTGCAGCCAAACTTTCGGGCTCTTTGTTGATTAGTTCATAAACATATCTTTCATTCTGGTCGGGGTCTAGGTTTCTCCGGAAAATACTGAGAGCTTCGCGCTCATCCAATCGTGAGATTTTGTTGATTGCCTCCTGAAAGCGTTTCATGAAATCCGAAAGGGATTCATTATCATACTGTCGAATGGTTTCCAAATGACACATGTGTAACTCGTGTGTCCTGTTTGCTCTGAACCTTTTCAGAAAAGATTCTCGAAACTGCTTCCAGGAGTGAATGCTTCGGGAGGGGATGCGGCTGAACCATCTCTGTGCTCCTCCCTTCAGGGTTGATGCAAAGAATCTGCACTTGGTGATGTCATTATAGTAGTAGATCAGGGCAATCTGCTCAAAGTAATTAATGTGCTCTTCCGGGTCTCCCAGTCCGTCAAATGAATCAAAATTGTAGTGTTTCAAGTTTTTCTGCCTTGGAATAGCTTCCAAGGAACGGCTGAAGGGCGTCAAAGTTCCCTCGATTTCAAGTCCAGAGTCTTGGCCTACTTTTTTCTGTAACTCGTGAATCATTTGCATGAGATTGTCTTCAGGCTCTTCTTCATCTGAGATAAGTTCAGGACTGATTTCTTTCATGGCCCTCTTAGATTCGGACCGCCTCAATACCCGGTCCTCTTCCTCCTGGATCCTTTTCTGGATTTTGAATTCAAGCTTTGCTTCTTCCTCTTGCCTGATCTTTTCTTTGAGTTCGGCCAGCTTTTTGAGTTTTTCTGCTTCATGATTTTTGCTTTGGGCTTTGTTGGCGGTTTGTTTTCCTTGGTTGCCAATTCGGTCAAAGACTGATCTTCTTGATCGGTGAGAGTGTTCAGAGCCTTGTGAATTTTCAGCTTGTTCTGGTTCGGGAGGAGGTGCTATCCGGCTTGCTCGATATGCCCGGATTGCATCCGCCAACTCGTCCCGAGTAAGATCTTGCATGTGTGCCGCGGCTAGAGGTACATCCGTATATTTGTATTGGTTGAGCTCAATGTCAATTCGGGCATCTCCAGGACCGATCCCTACCCTTCCCAAAGCTGGAGCTGTTTCTGCCGGAACCAAGGGCAAGTCGGGGACGGGATTCGGATCCTGGTCTCGATTATTGTTTCTTTGAGTAGATTTGCTTCCTCTCGGCATGATTTCAAACTCACAAAATATTTCACAAAATATTGATTGTAACAGAATGGGGCTGAGTTTCAAGTAAAGCGGTGTGTGTATGAGCTAAATGTTCAGATATAAACACAGGTAAACAGGTATAGACAGACAAGCAGGTGACTATGAGCACAGATCTGTATGTCAGCTATACTTATAGGCCAAAGATCGCAACTTTTACCAATATCTAGGCTATCAAAGCTAAATAATGTTGAACACGCATACACACGGCAAAGAAACGTGCAAAGGTGACATCTTTGGTGAAGGTTTAAGGGTTGTATTAGATCTTACTGATTTTAACTAGGACTCTTTTTCAAGAGTTTGTTGATGTAGTCGAGTCCAGTGGCACCGAGACCAAAGGACGGAGCCCCCCTCCTTCTAGCGCCAATGATAACTCCAAGACCCGATCTAGTGCCTCCTCCGCCGTTCCCACGCCCGGTAAGAGGTGAAGCTGGTGGTTGGGCGTCTGCAAAACAACACCGGAGGGGGGTTTGAGCCCCGCGGCGCCTCCGGCGTGAGAGTAAGTGACGGCTTTGGAGAGTAAAGATAAGGACTAGAGTATCTAATTATGGAGGGTGTGTGTATATGAGTGTGTATGTAAAAGAGAATGTAACCCCTTCACCTTTTTCTCCTTGTCTTATTTATAGGCCAAGGATTAGGGTTTAGGGGTTGGTACCTGCAATCATGAGCGTCGGATCCTAGGTAGGTGGGACACTTGTCCTTCTCTGATAATTCCCACCTGTCCAGGTAATATCTGTGGCAGCGTGTGCCCTGGGCGTGTCAGCACGCGGTCTGATGGGGACATGATTGTGCCAATGCTAGGATTCCCTTATCTGTCGCTGTCATGTAGGACCCTAGTCATGACTCGTGTCTCCCGTGCTCTTATGCTCCCTGTGGCTGGGTTGCCAACTAGACCGGTTCGGGCCCAGTCCGGGCTTCCTATAGGCCGGACTCCTGGACTCCTGGTACCTTGGGCCGAGTCCAGTTGGGGTTGGTTATGGCCCATCACAAACATATATAAATCATTTTCTGTAGATTTAAGGAGGGGGTTTGCAGTAAATGGGCAAACAAAGATTGAAAAGATTCATATATACAGAGAGATAAATTAAATCATAGATATAAAGAGAAATCGAGTGTCAACTTACTTTAGAGCCGAGTGAAGCAAACTAAGAGTGACCAACGGAGAAGTTGAAGCTAGGTGTTTTCGTATGTTTCATTCAGCACTGTTCGGCTTTGGTATGCATGGTACAAGATTTTAAAGCCCACTCAACCTGGACAGCCCAACAAGTGTTTCAAGAAACTAGGAGAGGGATTATTATTTATTATATATAAACTGAGACTCGAGCTTTGTCCATGCAACTCGAAATCCAGGCTGATTTGTTAGAACTGGTTTTTTTAAGTTATCAGTACACCTAGAATCAAAAAGTATTAGGATCATTGCCCTCGTGCAAAATCTCATTTATTAGGATTTAAAGAATAGAACGCAATTCACAGGTATGTTTATGATAACCATTTTTTGAGTAAAAATAATAAAAATAACCATTCTGAAAAAAGTGGCCAATTTTAGCCTTTTGGATACTTCACTGGCAGTTGGGTATCCCAATTTGTATAAAATACTCCACTGGTAGTTGGGTATCCCATGTACTGGATACTCCACTGACAATTGGGTATCTCATATAAAAGTGGATACTCCACTGACAGTTGGGTATCCCATGGGTTAAAATTGGTCAAAATTTTGAAAATGGTTATTTTTGTGTATTTTGTATTAAAAAAAGGTTAAAGTTGGCCTTCACCCTTTAATTAACGAGTATATTGAAGGAGCCCGGATCCTCCGTCTCCTTCTTTCTTTTTGTATTAGAAAAGTGTTCTCGCAAGCCCCATTTTAATAAAAATAATATTTTATTTTTATTTTCCTTAAAATGGACCCATCACAAACATACAAAAGGGACATAGAAGGGAGCATGGAGAAGGGGACAGAGGATCCGGACTCGTAGTGAAGGTATGCAAGTATGGAAACCATGCCTGGTTAAGTTGTCAATTCCAATAAACTAGTCGATAAAGCCGCGCTTCACGGCGGCGTTACAATATTTTTTAAAAAATTCAATACATTTACGTTATATTATAATATTAATATTAAAGTTTAATAATTAAAAAATCTTCTCTAATGAATCGATTTCTTGTTAAAGACGATTCTTTCGATCGAGCCTCTCACTCGTTAAAACAGAAATCCCAACTTTAACATATATTATAAAGACTTATATAATAATTTTTATCCACAAAATCGAACTGTAAAAATAAAAAAAATTATGACATTAGTATCAAATTCTAATAGCTAATACAATCTTTTCTAGTGAGCCATCTTCCTGTTAAATACGTTTCGAACCGCTCTTATTTGGAATCGAAATTCGAGCTTCATTATATAAAGAGAGTAAATTCTAATATATTTTCTGTATATTATAGATATTCTTGTACTTATTTTCAGCTTCCGCATGGGAATGTCTTTCTGTTATGTTAGCATATAAAAAAAAATGCAAAGATTTTTCGTTACGGGAATAATATTAAATTTTTTAATATATTTTTCTAATGGAAGTATAATTAACTTGAATTAAAAAGTTAAAATAAAGGATTTCTAGGGAAAAAATATATAGTTTTAAAAAATCGTATAAGACGTCTCCACCATCCTCGTATTGTACTTCCAATTAAACATTTTATTTTATGTATCCATTATATATTCAAACATCTTTTATACGGTCTTCTCTAATGAACCGCTTTCTTCTTAAACACGGTTATTCCTATTGATCCATTCTCTTGTTAAGAACAAAAACCTAACTTTTACATATATCACTTGTATGATAATGTTTATCCTTAAAAATCAAATCCTAAAAATAAATTAAAATTTATTACATCAATATGATATTTTAATAGATAATACAATCTTTTATAGTGTGCCGTCTCCCCGTTAAACATGTTTCAAGTCGTTCTCGCCTGAGATCGAAATTCCAACTTCATTACATATAATATATAATTGATGATACATATCTTACACAACAATTATTTTCCTTAAAATCAAACCTAAAAATTAGAGTGAATTCAATGTATACTTTCTCTATACTTTCTAAAATTTATGGAGTTTTAGAAAATGAAAACACGTCTTATTTTCTCTTTATATTATAGATACTCCTATACTTATTTATTTAGGATTCCTACATGGAAATGTTCTTTTATTATATTAACATACCAATTCTTTTCTTTTTAAATACGATGACTTTTCTTATGACAATAGTATTGGTTTTATATATAAATGTTCCTAATAGAAATATAATCAACTTATATAAAAATTTATAATTTAAGAAGATCTTACTTTCCATAAATATTTAATTATATGATGCTCTATATATTCAAACCCTATTTTATTTTTAAAAGAAATTTTATTTATATATTTTTTCTATAAATTCGAACTCTTATTCTCTATTAATTTGAACTCCTCTTCTACTTCTGTAATATACGTGATTTTTAAATAATAATAATAATAATAATAATAATAATAATTATAATAATAAAACTAGAATAAGTGATTAAAAATATTGATTAATTAGAAAAGAAAAAGGATTGATATTAGGTATTGATTTAATTCTAGAAGTTGTAGGATATTAAGATGAGTATATAAATAACACATGTATGTCTTATTATTAACATATCATATTGGCATTATTCTAAAAGACTAAAGAGTCGAGGCGTGAAAAAGCTCCCGCCACCTAACCCTTTTCCTCTCTACTTTTCCACCGAAAAGTTCATCACTTTGTTCATCAGCTCCCCTCCGGCGGTGGTTTATCCACCGGCCGGAGGCCTCCTCCCCCCTTCTTCCTCTTCCCAACTCCTTCTCCAACCAAGCTTTTCTCCACCTTCACAATTTCCCTTTTTACTCCCGCCCCTCCCCTCTTCCAGATCTACTCAATCTTCTTTTTTCTTGTTAATAAGTTCAGTAATCTTCATCTTTGGGTGAGATTTTGATTATTTTCGTCCATCTTGTTGGGTGGTTTTATGTCTCACCTATGTGAGAGTTTTGGTTTTCGCTTCTTAATTGTGAGCGGTGTTTTGTTGAAAATGATTTTGTTGATATTTTGGAGAATCCGGAAAACCCACATTGAAACTGGATTGGTGGTGATTATTGCAAGAGCTCACCTTTCACAATTAAAGATTGTTCATTCGTTATCGGTTTTCACTTTCGGCATGTTTATAGCTGGTATCCGGCATGTAGATAGCTGGGGTGAAAAATCCATTTTCGGCATGTCTATAGCTGGTATCCGGCATGTAGATAACTGGGGTGTCACTCCTACGCTTGGGGTTGTTGAACACTGGGCTAACATTTATGTGATATGGTCATTTGTGATAGTGCTGCTTTCCGGGATGTTGGTGCAATTTGGATTGCTCGGGATGTCTTCGACTTCGTTTTTAATTTCAAGAAGTTTTAACTTCTATGTGTTAAACGATCAGAAAACAAATCAGCTAATTCTGTTTAGTTTGTTATTTGTTTCTCAATCTGGTTGTAATGGCAGTTGGAGATTTGTTCTGACTGTATGATGTTTTTTTTAATGAAATTATGCATTTCGTAAAAAAAAAAAAAAAAACCCTAAAACAGAGGTTGCGAAGAAAGACCGGGTAGAGGGCCGAGAGAAGGAAAGAAAGAAAAAAAGAAGCAGAGCAAACAGAGTTGTTGATTTGATTTATTAATTCAAAAGATTCTCCTTGCAAGCTTTTAAAATCAAGCAGGTATCAAGCCATTATTTAATTGTTTGAACTTTATAATGGGTCACCTTGGATTTATCATTGTTACTACTTCGTATGGCTAGGTGACTAAGGTATTTTGTACCATCAGATGTAGCCATGTAGGTATTTAGATTTTATGATTTCTCCATGATTTCATGATTACAAGTTATTGGTGGGTCAGTTGGTGCTCCCGGTGATTAGCTAACTTTAGTGTGTACATGTGAGTTCATGTAAATAAGATAAATAGAACCTTAATACACTGGTACAGGTCATGCATGTCATGTTAATATTTTATTAACTTAATAGATTATTAGATGTTGTGCTTGTGTCTAGGCAGATCAAAACAATGGTTTTATATATTAAATGAATGCCTTCATTTTAGCTAATTATTAAGCCGTGATTAATGATTATAATATAATGTAAAGATAACTACAAAAGAAAATGTTAGGGGTTATATGGAATTGATATAGGTAGTATATGTACATGTCAACTGAAGTTGCAAATAATTGATATATATTAATGAATGGAATGAGTTTAATGATTATAAAGAGAATGTATGTAATTAATAAATTTTTTATATTTTGTATTTAGATCGGGGCCGGGAGTTTAGCGGATCGTTTGTGGAGTTTTATTAGGGTATGAGATTGCTATTTCGAGGTACGGATTCTCTCTACTTTTCATTCAGCACTACTCATCTTAAAATTAATTATATTAAATCGATTTTGTCCTTCAATCTGTTCACTGGGTTTTAATTGTTTTAACTGTCCTGATTTTGAAAAATATTTTGACTCGTTGATTTTGGGAAGTGATTTTTATATCTGTTTTAAAATATTTAAATATCTATTTCTGCGATTTTCTGTAATTTTCTGAAATATTTATTGGAAATGTTCAAATATATGTTTACTGTGATTTCAAAGATTTTGCGAAGTACTTTATTTGAACCCTTAGCGATATAGGGTATACCGAGTTAACCAGCTGTAGGGGTACTACAACGATGTCATTGCGGCACCAGTGACATGACACTTCCGTGACAGTGTGATTGGTCACGGCGTATCCTTCTGATAGCTCAGGTTGCGAGCTTTTGCGCATTTTGATATTTGTTTCAGGATACGTGGGTGCACCCAGATTTGATTTGATTTGTGATTTGATTTGGCGGTGACGTGTATATGCCGTACACGTTATCTGATTTGTTGCACACATTAGGTACCCTATGATGTGTGTATATTTATTTGTTCTGTTCTGATCTCGGTATGAAATATCCTAACCCCTCGTTGCTTCAGCCATGCTTATTTTTGGAATAAATGTTTTGTTATAAAATGTCAAATATGCATAACTGTTTTTCTGTTTTATAAACTGTACTCCAAATCCGTACTGGGCGATTGGCTCATGTCGTATTCTTTTTCTGGCAGGTGCTTAGGGGGATCTGGGATTGTGTGATGAGAGCTACCCTTATTCCATTGATTAGGACTTATGGACTTCCAGCATTATTTAGAATAATCATTTATTTAGAGATTATTTTAGTGCTCTGTTGCAGGTTAGGGATTTTAAGTAATATCTCCTTCCAGTTTAGGAAGGGGGTGTTACAAAGATGGTATCAGAGCTTAGGTTCCTTCTTGTAGAAAACCTATTTAGGTTGACCTGTGAGTTTGGGTAGATGTTAGGATGGGTTCAATGTTTTAAAAATTTATTCAATTTTTTTTTTCATTTGAGAACTATTTTACTTTTATGCTATTTATAAACTACTTCGACCCATCTCTTTGTTGTGAACTTTATTCAAATATGTTGTACACGGATTTTTTTTTATAGAAGTGATTTTTTTTTTGTTATTCAATTATGGTTCTACTCGGTCTATCATTTTTTTTTGTCAACAAATCATTACCTTTAAGTTTTGTCCTTGTTAGTGAGTTGTCTTACATTTTTAGAGGTCCATTTGGGTATCAAGCGTGTTAGATAATTGTAAGAATGTGTTGCTTTAGACGATAATGCATTATTGTCAATCGTTTGAGTATAGTTTGGTTGAGTATAATTTGTACAACAATTGGTTTGTAAGGAAAACAAATGATCTTTGAAGACACATACATGTTAGAATATATTTATAACAGCCTTAACTCATTGGAGTCTTGAAAATTTTGTTAGTTTACTAGAGATAAAAGTTTTAGATTAGAATTGTGTTTACTTTAAATATTACCCGAGGATAAGGTGATATTAGTTTAGATTGTGATACTGTAAACCATGTGTAGGTATGTGAGTTGTGGGTTGACTTTCATGTAATTTGTTAGTATATGTGATAATTAATATCTCTTGAGTAACATCTTTATCTTCTTATTAATTTTTGTAAATTATTTTAAATTTTGAATAATATTTCTATTTTTTTGTCTTTGTGAGTCATTCTTACATTTTGAATTATCGATAGAAAAAGGTTTATTGTGCACTTTTGTTTGCTTATTCTAATTAAGTAAAATTTCAGTCTTCTGGAATACAAATCTTTGATATTTTTTTATTTTATTTATCTATTTGTAATATTTTTGAATTTTCTTATTTTTATTATTTCCCATACTCATATATGTTTGAGTAGTTAACTTGTAAGATTATAGTATATTCACATTATTTTGATACTGGTAGCCTCTATTTCTTTTTACTAATAGAAATGTTTTTCTCAATTTAATTCAAATTATGCCTAAAACACTCATTCCAAAATTTTTAGTTTAATTATTTTATTTTGGGGACGCTCAAAATAAATAATTAAATGGTATTATTAATTTCAGGGACGCCTGAAATTAATAATTAAGTAAAGGAATGTGAGTGTTATGTATTCTAAGAAAATTTTTTTTAAAAAAATAAGTATCAAGGTATTTGGAATTATTTGTATTGTATTTTATCTAATAGCCATCATTTGTCATCCCAAATAGGTTTTAAAAACATGTGAATCTTTTTAAGTTTCAATTTCAATTTTAATTTTCTTTCCTAGTATCAAGAATTATTCAAAAAAATCAATAACTTTAGTTTAATATGACTTAATAATCGAATTCTTTTCTTACTATGCAATTGAATAATGATTTTCTTTGGTGTTCTAATTGTATGTATCTAATAAAATATTTTAGTGTTATAATTTAACAAGTTCAGTAGGACTATGGGATTAAGTTATTTATTATAATATATGTTGTATGTAAGTTATTTAATATTAAATGTTGTGCTTTAGAATATAATTTTATTTGGAACTACTTATTTTTGTTTTTCTTCCTGTATATTTGTTTCATGTTAGATGCTTATGCATTTGATCTATATAGTTTACAAGTGTTGACTATTTTAAATTGAGTTAAATATTATTTATATTTATTTACAATATGATAATTTAATTTATTTCAGTTTGAATATATTTTGTTATGATCGTATCTCATAATCTGGACCTCCAGGGATAGTGAATATGTAGAGACACGTATGTTGTTAATTTTGATAATTAAAAAAAATTTAATATCACTAGTGAACCTTAAATTAGGAGTTTTATTGTGTATTTAGCCGCACTAGCCACTAGAAGAAAACAGGAGACGAAAAAAAACGTGAGGGAGAGTGGAGAAAGAACAAGAAAGATCATATATGTTTCATCATTTTAGCGATGTAATTATGTGTTATGTCTAATTGATGAATTTAATTATTTTCTAGCTTATTATTTGTTAGTTGTATATTCATGTATATTAAGTTCATGGTTTTATTTTATTTTTTAATTTTTTTAGAGTGAGACAAGTTATTTGATATTTTATAGAGTACAATAAGTTTATATCATTAATTTGTGCAACCTGCCTCTATTAATTATGATTTAATTTATTTTTTAAATTGATTAATAAATTGAAAATTATTCTGAAATATTTTACATAATATTAATGTTAGAAATGGTATATGTATATGGGATTTTTTTTTTCCTTTTAGTTAAAACGCAAAAAAATCAATATCGTCATGTATTTTATTGTATTTATATATATTACTATTAAAATTATTTTTTAAAAAAAAACAATATGTTACTTTGTGAACATACGTCGGTTATATGTCATCATTTGATTTTTGGTTCACTCTCGATTAGTTCTGGAGTGGTTGTGCTAATTAATAAATTTTTTAATTATTTATATTTGTTAACTGATAATTGCTTATTTGTATAATAATTTTATTAGTTTACAATAATCTAAGTGATTTTTTTATTGGTTATTTTACAAGTTGAGTGTGCTTATCTGGTAGGGGTCTGGGCTACCTTGATTATTCAAGCAACTTTGTTGATATTATTTAATTAATTGTTTTGTGGGCATTAGTTCATGTAATAATTATAATTGTCATACAATTATTGTTATACGTTTAGTAATTTTTTTATTATCTATTAAATTAATTGTACTCTGGCTTGGTATTCATTTTTTTTATTCTAATTATTATTAATATGTAATTCTGTTTAATATTAATATATGATTATAAAATTCATTTTCAAATTTAGATATGTACTATTAGCGATACACATGACTTCAAATATTTTAAAATTGATTTCCACTTATATCATGTTATTCATTGTATTTAAATATCAAACATTCGTTTAAACTATTGTGTATATTTATTTTAAAATTGTGATCGTTTTGTAGTTTATGTGAAAATATCTGACCTACAAACTAGAGTTAGGTGCAGTACTTCTTTTGGTTTAAAATTTTTGAGGCATTATTTACATGAAGAGATTTGTGATATCTAAATTGATTAAAAGAATTATGTGAATTAATATAACCTTGATGGATTTGAACCCAATGAATATTAATTCTTGAAAAGGTCATTTGTTTTTAGCGTGTGATATTTTGGTGTAAAAAGGACAATTTGGGTTAAGATATGTTGGTGTTTTGATGTTATAAAAAGAGTTACGGAAGTTGTTTATAGAGTAGCATTAACAACTCAGTTATCTCATGTCACTCTTATCCGTTAATGTCTTACATGTGTTAATTTTTAGAATATGTATTTATTCCATATATATTTATTGTGAAGAGGAAGTAGAAACTATTTTAGTTAGAGAGGAGCAAGTTACAGGAAAGAAATTTATCTCACTCGTTAATTTATTTTTTTTGAAAAAGTCAACGAGAGAGGAGAGAGCGAGGAGGCTACATGAAAATTGGAAAAATTTGCTCGTGAGATATATTTACAATTATTCAAATTAGTGACGAATTCTACTTTCGTTTGATTCCGGGGACGGAATCCTTTTTAAGGGGATATATATGTAATATACGTGATTTTTAAATAATAATAATAATAATAATAATAATAATAATAATAATAATAATAAAACTAGAATAAGTGATTAAAAATATTGATTAATTAGAAAAGAAAAAGGATTGATATTAGGTATTGATTTAATTCTAAAAGTTGTAGGATATTTAGATGAGTATATAAATAACACATGTATGTCTTATTATTATACCCTAAAACAGAGGTTGCGAAGAAAGACCGGGTAGAGGGCCGAGAGAAGGAAAGAAAGAAAAAAAGAAGCAGAGCAAACAGAGTTGTTGATTTGATTTATTAATTCAAAGGATTCGCCTTGCAAGCTTTTAAAATCAAGCAGGTATCAAGCCATTATTTAATTGTTTGAACTTTATAATGGGTCACCTTAGATTTATCATTGTTACTACTTCGTATGGTTAGGTGACTAAGATATTTTGTACCATCAGATGTAGCCATGTAGGTATTTAGATTTTATGATTTCTCCATGATTTCATGATTACAAGTTATTGGTGGGTCAGTTGGTGCTCCTGGTGATTAGCTAACTTTATTGTGTACATGTGAGTTCATGTAAATAAGATAAATAGAACCTTAATACACTGGTACAGGTCATGCATGTCATGTTAATATTTTATTAACTTAATAGATTATTAGATGTCGTGCTTGTGTCTAGGCAGATCAAAACAATGGTTTTATATATTAAATGAATGCCTTCATTTTAGCTAATTATTAAGCCGTGATTAATGATTATAATATAATGTAAAGATAACTACAAAAGAAAATGTTAGGGGTTATATGGAATTGATATAGGTAGTATATGTACATGTCAACTGAAGTTGCAAATAATTGATATATATTAATGAATGGAATGAGTTTAATGATTATAAAGAGAATGTATGTAATTTATAATTTTTTTATATTTTGTATTTAGATCGGGGCCGGGAGTTTAGCGGATCGTTTGTGGAGTTTTATTAGGGTATGAGATTGCTATTTCGAGGTACGGATTCTCTCTACTTTTCATTCAGCGCTACCCATCTTAAAATTAATTATATTAAATCGGTTTTGTCCTTCAATCTGTTCACTTGGTTTTAATTGTTTTAACTGTCCTGATTTTGAAAAATATTTTGACTCATTGATTTTGGGAAGTGATTTTTATATCTGTTTTAAAATATTTAAATATCTGTTTCTGCGATTTTCTGAAATTTTCTGAAATATTTATTGGAAATGTTCAAATATATGTTTACTGTGATTTCAAAGATTTTGCGAAGTATTTTATTTGAACCCTTAGCGATATAGGGTATACCAAGTTAACCAGATGTAGGGGTACTACAGCCATGTCCTTGCGGCACCAGTGACATGACACTTCCGTGACAGTGTGATTGGTCACGGCGTATCCTTCTTATAGCTCAGGTGGCGAGCTTTTGCGCATTTTGATATTTGTTTCAGGATACGTGGGTGCACCCAGATTTGATTTGATTTGATTTGTGATTTGATTTGGCGGTGACGTGTATATGCCGTACACGTTATCTGATTTGTTGCACACATTAGGTACCCTATGATGTGTGTATATTTATTTGTTCTGTTCTGATCTCGGTATGAAATATCCTAACCCCTCGTTGCTTCAGCCATGCTTATTTTTGGAATAAATGTTTTGTTATAAAATGTCAAATATACATAACTGTTTTTCTGTTTTATAAACTGTACTCCAAATCCGTACTGGGCGATTGGCTCATGTCGTATTCTTTTTCTGGCAGGTGCTTATGGGGATCTGGGATTGTGTGATGGAGAGCTACCCTTATTCCATTGATTAGGACTTATGGACTTCCAGCATTATTTAGAATAATCATTTATTTAGAGATTATTTTAGTGCTCTGTTGCAGGTTAGGGATTTTAAGTAATATCTCCTTCCATTTTAGGAAGGGGGTGTTACAACTTCCAATATAACTTTTAATCATATGCCTTATAAATACTTATTCTACTTACAATAGAACTTCTAATCATATGTCTTCATTACATATTATTGATGATACTTATCTTACACAACAACTTTTTTCTTTAAAATCAAAACCTAAAAAATAGAGTGAATTCCAATTTATACTTTCTCTAGACTTTCTAAAATTTAAGGAGTTTTAGAAAATGAAAACACATCTTATAATTTTCTCTTTATATTATAGATACTCTTGTACTTATTTAGGATTACTGCATGAGAATATTCTTTTATTATGTTAGTACATCAATTCTTTTCTTTTTAAATACGATGACTTTTTTTATGACAATAGTATTGGATTTATGAATAAATTTTCCTAATAGAAGTATAATTAACTTATATAAAAAATATATAATTTAAGAAGATCGCAAACGTAAAATATTTAAGTATATGTTTGCTCTATATATTCAAACACCTATTCTACTTCTAATAGAACTTTTATTTAAATGTTTTTTTCTATAAATTCGAACTCTTATTCTCTATTAATTCGAACTCCTATTCTACTTCCATTAAGTTTTTAATCATATGCCTTATAAATACTTATTCTACTTCCAATAGAACTTCTAATCATATGTCTTCCCTATAAATTCGAACTCTTCTCCTCTATAAATTCGAACACCTATTCTACTTCTAATATATTAAATGATATTTTTATATTTATTAATATTTAAAATTCTAGAAAATTAGAAAAATAGATTGAAACGATCTTGGAATGCCACCTAAGCTCCCGTGTATCCTCCTTTATATATATATATAGGTTTTTGCTCAAATACAAACCGATCCTTAAATACAAACTACAAACTAACATAAAATATTTTATATTTCATTTATTCTAATGGCCCCGCCAGGGGCACCTTTACAAAAAATGTCTAAAATTCTTGGCTCCTTTTAGCAAAAAAAAAAAAAAAATATTGTTCACTGCTGCGTCACTGCCACGTCCTCTCTCTCTAAATAAAGTTCGAGCTCTTTTCTTAACAAAACGAACTCATCTATTTACTTTTTCAATTCAACTTATTTCTTACGCCTAAAATAACAGTATTGCATCTTTCTTGTTTCCCTTGGATCAATTTTTAATTTCATTTCCTATTTATTTTTTTTAGGGTTCATTTCCTATTTATTTTAACACGTTGGATCTAACATAAAAAATATTTTATATTTTAACACGTAAACTAAAAAATGTATTTATAATGAAATACGAAAAGTGTATGTCATCAATCATATAAATTTGGTTTTCTACATTGGATAGGATTATTATAAATGTAGGTCGTCTATACTGAATATGATTATTGTAAAAATTCGTGATTATATTTTATTTTGAGATTCTAAGTCTTTCCATTTTGATAATAATTGTTAAATCATCACTAAATTAAATATGGACTTTTTAATATTAGTAAAAAAATAAATGAAATTCAAATATTTCCATTTTAATTATTTCCTTTTCATATTATAAATTTCTTTTTAAATTTGATTCTAATACAATATTTTTTAATTATATTATTTTTAGATTATATTTTTTTAATATGATATAATCTTGATCATCCATTTTCAAAAATATTAAATTCGACGATTGAGATTATTTTGATAGTAGTGACCAAAATTATGAATAAGATTCCTCCTACACTTATTATATATATACTAGCTCATTATATTAGAAGACGTTCTTTCCCTAAGACCTTTCTTTGATTCTATCAGTTGGTCTCATGTAAAAAGAGATGGAAATGTTGTTGCCCATCATCTTGCTAGAATAGTCCCATTTGGCTATGAAAAAATCTTGGAAAACCATTATCCTTGTGAGGTTTCCCATTATGTTTCCATGGACATTTTGTCCTCTTTGTTATAAAATGTCTTCAGTTTCAAAAAAAAATACTAGCTTATAGCCCGTGCAAAGCACGAGTTACTTTTAAATACTTTTAAAATTATATGATTAAATACAATAGAGTATAATAATTTATTATGGATATAATTTAACTTTGTAATATTAATTAATAAAATTAGGGTGAAGACCCAGAATACCCACAAATTAAATATGTGTAACCAAAATATCCACCACTAATTTGGGCGGCCCTAAATACCCACGAGACACGCTACAGATAATGGAGCATTTCCAAATACGTTATTGGGAGTGTAGTCACGCCACTGCCAAAACCGTAACACCATAATACGCCAGTGACACTCGCGTAGTCAGGCCTTGATACGTTGTTCACACTGGTGTGTTACAAGACACGCCGCTCTCAGCGCATCTGACGTCAGCCAATGTCATAATCACTGTTTTCCAGAAAACGAGCTTCTCTCTCGTCTAAGGCGATTTTGGGCGATTCCGGCAAAAATTTCGTGTTCTCTCCGTTCGTCCATCTACTTACTTTTCTCACCATCTCCTATATATCATTAGAATAGTCTCTCGATTCTCTACAGATCTATACCTTTCGTCGGATTTATAATGCCCAAACCAAACCCCGGATTTGTAACGCCCAAACCAAACCCTTGTTTTTTCGATGAGTTTGCACAGACCCTGTGGGCCCGAAGGAGAGAAAGGGACACGAGGGAGATGAAGGTGAAACGGGGGTGTTGTGGTGGAGGTTTGGAGGCCGGAGAAGTACTGTGGACGGAGATTGGTGAGATCAATTGATCGGCGAGTGAAAGAACTGAGAGTGAACTACAGTGACGAGCGGATACGCCACTCCCAGTGGCATATCAGGGGGGTAGATAAGGCCATGTTTCCGCCCGTGGGTATTTTGGTATATAGGGATTTGATTTTGAGGCGTTTTGGTCATTTTTTCATAAAATTATTAGTAATAATAATAGTTATTTAATAAATGATATGTATTGATTAGAACTAATAATATAAAATCTTAATGTAAATTTGTTGTTGACGGGATTTGAACCTTGGATCTTTCGAAGAGTGATTTAAATATAGAATATTCCTTATTATTAGATCTAACGGCTATCATCTATTTACTAAATATCTAACGGTCACTATTCTTTTAGATGGTTGAACCAAACAACCAAAGTATACCCTTGTTTGCTTATTATATCTTTAGAAGAAGAATTTAAATATAGAATAATCCTTATTATTAGATCTAACGACTATCATCTATTTACTAAATATCTAACGGTCACTATTTTTTTAGATGGCTGAACCAAACAACTAAATTAGACCCTGTTTGTTAATTATATTTTACTAGCTTATAACCCATGCGATGCACGGTTTTTTTATATAATCATATATAATAAATTTTATTTTATGTAATTATTTTATTTTTCTAAAATCATTATTTTCAATAATTTATTTTAATTAATTAATGATATGCATGATTTAAACCTTATGTTATAAAATTCTAATATATATAAATATGTCGGTGACGGAATTTGAAACTTGAAATTTTAGCAAATTAATTTTATCATATAATATGTATAAATATTTGATCTAGCGATTCTGATTTTTTGCTAAAAATCTAACGGTCATTATTTGTTGTATACGAATTTCTATTATATTTTGTTAGTGATGAGAAGATATGCTGGGTATACATTAATTATTACAAGATTATGTTTTAAATTAAAATTTAATGTTTTAATTAAAAAAGAAATATTGTTGATTGGAAGATACGATATTTTAGGTGTTCTTAAAAGATGATATCATAACTTAAAAGTAAACGCCTTTTAAATAGAAAAAGGCAATCGGCTAGTTTTCATTAATTATGTTATTTTATTATTGATTTTTGTTAGTTATAGAGGCATGCCTGTACACATCTAATAACAAGCCTAATTGTTTGTAATGCTTTGCATTACTTACATGACCTCTTAACTGAGGGAACCTCTAGTTGTAGACTTTCTGTTTGTATTGTACTTGTAGTAGGCATCAAATCCTAGTTGTGTAATTGTACTTATAGAGTCTAGAATAATGCTTGAAAGAAGTTCCAAGGTTCATGCCTCAAGCAAGGAGTTAAAGACTGTCAAATAATCACAGTTGGGATTTGAAGAAATGAGGAATTTGCCTAAGTACCAATTCGAGAAGTCTATTTGTCTATTCGAGAAGTCCAGCATTCGAGAAGTCAGGGATTCGATATCTCAAGACACTATTCGATATCTCTGAATACACTGTTCGATATCTCATTCGATATCTCGGAGATTCGATATGTCTATGTACTCTATTCGAGAACTCAGGAAGTCAACGAATCAAAGTAGTATTCGAGTTCTCAAGGAGTCAACAAGTCAAAGTTCCATTCGATATCTCAAGGACTCTGAAAGCTATTCGATATCTCGAGGATTCGATAAGTCAAATGTTCTATTCGACAACTCAAGGAATCCTGATGGAAAAGAGATATTCGAGAAGTGGTTCGATATGTCAATATAACAGTGTTCGAGAACTCAGAGTTATCGATCAAGTCAATTCCAGTTCTCGAATCACTTACTTAGTCACTTCTCGAATACATTCTTGGAGACAAAATACTGAAGAAATTGTACAAGTCAGAAACCTGCAACAAGCCAATGCACTTTATGGACCACAATCTGTAACGTGCTCTGGAAAGCCTACAAGGAAGCTTGGAGAGATATAGAAGAGACAAGGAGCTAAAGAAGTGGATCTGAACAGGCTTTGCAAAGTCAAATCTGTAACCGTTTGGACGCTTACTCAAAAAGGATAGACAGACTAGAAAGTAATTTGTTTAGCTACCTTATTTGTAGTAAGTAGGTTGTATCCATGCTATAAGGATACAGCCTCACTTCCTTAGTTAGTGTGAGTGAATGAACCAAGTGAGTCGAGTTTTTCATACACTATAAGCTATATCTCTCTGAGAAAAACGAAGCTGAGAATACTATCATTTGTATTCACAGATTGTAGCAACCTTTATCTAATAATACATTAGATTAAAGTGATATTGTGTTCTGTGCTGTTCTTTATCCGCATCTACATCTCTGTACACACAACACTTGTTTGCTACACAGACTCAAGGCAAGAAAGGTTCAAGAATCCATTCACCCCCCCTCTGTATTCTTTCTTTGTGTTCAATACTCAACAAGTGGTATCAGAGCGGGCTGTTTATTCAAAAACAGAAAAACGATCATGAGTTCGAATACACCAAAGACTACAGGAACGGTGAAGGTCCCTAAGTTTGACAAAGAAAACTTCAACCTCTGGAAGATAAAGATGATGTTGTTCATTAAAGCCTCTCATCCCTTGTATCCTGAGATTCTCAAGAATGGTCCTTTTGTTCTACAACAAGAGATACCAGAAAAGACTGTTGGAACCACAACTATCCCAAGATCTTATGAGGCCAAGGATCCATCAAAATGGACAGAATCAGAAAGGGAGAAGGTTGCTCTTGACAGCCACCTCATGCTGCTTATCATTGATTCCATGGACATGTCAATGTTTGCGAACATTGCATCATGTACGTCTGCCAAAGAGATGTGGGATCACATTGAGGTGTTGTGTGAATGAACTGATGAGGTTAAGGAAAACAAGAAACAGATACTGGTCACACAGTATGAAGCTTTCATGGCACAGCCCAAGGAAAGCATTACTGAAATGTTTGAAAGGTTTTACAAGCTAGTTACTGAGTTGCAGATGAATGGCAAGGTTTACAGCACCAAGGAGTTAAATATGAAATTTCTGTTATCTTCACCAAATCATCTAGAGTAAAGAGTCATTTCTCTAAGGGAGAGAGATTTGAACAAAGTCACCTATGATGTGCTCTATGGAGTCCTAAAGACTCATGAACTTGAGTTGCTTCAGAAAAGGGCTATCCAAGCCAACCAAGGTAGAATGATAAACACATCATGTGCCTTGATTGTCAACAAATCTATTCTGGACCTAGAAGCATCTACAAGCCAGCTAAGGATAGAGGAGGTAGCAGATGATGAAGAAACTGAAGCTGGGGTGAGTGAACCTGTTGAGGAAAAGGAGGAAGAAGAAGAGTTTTACACTATGGAAGAACTTGATGGGATGGAAAATACTTCGTATGCTTTCATGGCCAGAAAATTTCCAAACATCAGATTTAAAAGAAATCAACCCTTCAAACCCAAAACTCAAAACCATTCAGTCAACAAGAACAAGGCACCTGTGAAACCAAACAGAAATAAATTCAAAACCAGTTATGTGGATAGGTCATCTGTAAGGTGCTATAGATGCAATGACCTAGGGCATTTTGCCAGTGAATGCAAGAAGCCTAAAAAGAAGGATAGAGATTATCTTGAGCTCGAAGCTAAGTATGAGGCCCTTCTGAAAAAGCAGACACAAGGTAAGGCCTACATAGCTGAAGGGAAGTGTTGGGATGATTCTGAGAGTGATGGAGAGGAACAAGAATTCTGCAATTATGCCTTGATGGCCAACTCCAAGGATGACCCATCTCCATCTGATTCTCGGGTACCATCTCTCACTACAATAGACATGTCTGTTTCTGAGTATAAATGCATAATCGAACAACTATCTGTTGAAATGTTTAATATTCATACTAGTATGACTGCTGCTAATGAGGAGATTGCTAAACTGTCTACTAGAAATGAAATATTAACCAAAAAGAATGAGGAACTTGAGCTAACTGCTATGCAAGTAGAAAACCTTAAGAAAGAAGTTGAATATTTGCAAAACAAGGTTTTATGTGCTAGTCAAGTAGAGAAGGCTCTTAGGGATGAATTAGCTAAAAATGAATTCAAACTGAAAACTTTCAAGAAATCATCTGGTCTAGTGCAATCCTACTGTGAGAAAATTGAAGCTAAACCCAAAGCAGCTATTGGACTTGACTATGACTCTCTCAAACAGAGGAAAGGCTATGCTGTCATTGAAGAGGACACATCTGTTCATGAGAAAGTGCCTCACATATTGAAAAAGACTGAAAATCCAATTTTTAAGGAATCAACATTTGAAATTGATGAGGATGCCTTACTCATCAAACAAATGTTGAATGATGAGGATGAGGCACAATCTAGTGAACAACAAGCATCCTCTAAGAGTGAGAGTGTCAAGTCAAAGACTAAGGAACCAGTAGTTGATAGGCCAAGACCTAAGAAGTTTGTTAAGTTTGTCTCAGCTGGGAAGAGTGAATCAGAAAAGAAAATGACTAAGAAGAAACAGAACAGAAATGGCAAGTTAGGGATTAACAAGGATAACAACTATGCTTATATGCCTAATGCCCCTAGGAAAACTTGTCAGAACTGTTTCAGTACCAATCATTTAACTCATGCATGCAAGAAACCTGTTGGTAGTGTGTCTAAACCTTTCTATGATTGTTCTGTGTCTCTAAGACATAGAGATGCACCTTTTTGTGATAAATTTGACTGTATGCCATGCAATATGAATGTTATGACTAGTTGTTTTAATTTAAGAAGGCAATTCATTGATGGTTGTATCAGTCACAATTCTTACACACACTACACAAGGTCAAAGTCTTCAAGTCCTCCTAAAGCTAGGAAGGTACCTCTGTCACCTAAGTCTGAAACTTCAGGTTCTAAGACTTCCAACAGTGACAAGAAGACTAACACTAAGAAAGTTGACAAGCATGTTGTTTATGATAAAACTGTCTCTAAGTCACATGGACCCAAACTTGTTTGGGTACCAAAGGAAAAGTAATACCTTTGTGTCTGCAGGGCAAAGAAAGTGAAAAGAAGGTCATGTGGATTTTGGATAGTGGATGCTCAAATCATATGACTGGTGATATGGCCCTGCTATCACAGTATGAGGAAAAGGCTGGCCCAATGGTTGCTTTTGGAGATGACATCATGGGTAACACATTGGGATATGGCAAGCTAAAAGTTGGTAATGTCATCATTGAAGATGTAGCACTAGTCAAGGGGCTCAAGCATAATCTGCTAAGTGTTGGTCAGTTTACTGATAGAGGATTCAAAGTGAATTTTGACAAAGATGAATGTTTGATCACCCACAAGAAGACTGGTGATTTTGCTCTATCTGGAGTGAGGAAGGGAAGCCTGTTTGTAGCCAATATGGACTCTGCAAACAAGGACAAAATTTGTTGCTTTTACTCAAAAGCATCAAATGAAGATTGTTGGCTGTGGCACAAGAAACTATCACACCTGAACTTCAAGGCCATTAATTCTCTAGTCAAAAGAGAGTTAGTGAGAGGCATGCCCAAACTTGAATTCTGCCAAGAAGGAGTGTGTGAGGCTTGTCAAAAAGGAAAAATGAAAAGATCAAGCCACAAGTCAAAGACAGTGACATCAATAACCAAGCCATTACAACTCATTCATATGGATTTGTTTGTGCCTGTCAACATTATGTCACTTGGAAGAAAGAAGTATGCCCCGGTAATGGTTGATGATTTTTCAAGGTATACATGGGTGGAATTTCTGGCATCAAAAGATGAGGCTCCACAAGTAATTATTGAGCATATAAAGAAAGTTGACAAGGAAGCAAAGGCAAACAATGCAAGTGTGATTGCACTGAGAAGTGATAATGGAACAGAGTTCAGAAATGCCATACTCGAAGCATTCTGTAAAGAGAATGGTATTTCTCAGCAATTCTCAGCTCCAAGGACTCCACAACAAAATGGAGTTGTTGAGAGAAAGAATAGAACTCTAATTGAGGCTGCTAGAACAATGTTACTTGATGCAAAAATGCCTACATGTTTTTGGGCTGAGGCTGTGAGTACTGCATGCTATATTCAGAACAGAACCCTCATCAACAAAAACACTGGAAAGACACCTTACAACTTGATGACTGGAAAGAAGCCTACTCTAAAGTATGTTCATACTTTTGGAAGCAAATGCTTTGTACTAAAGGATAATTCTGAATTTGTTGGAAAATTTGATGCAAAAGCATTTGAAGGAATTTTTCTTGGCTACTCTATGGAAAGAATTGCATACAAGGTTTATGTCATCAGTCAAAAGAAAGTTATGGAAAGCACAGATGTAACATTTGATGACAGCAAACTACCTGGACTAGAAGAAGCCAATGATGAAGACAAAGATCCATTGAGGTTTGATAATCTAGATGAGTCTGATGAAGAGATTAAAACTGGAGTTGAAACTCAAGTGAATAATGATACAAGAGAAGAATTTGTGCCAATCGATAGTGGAGAAACAAGCATCCAAGACACACCTGTGAGTAATGGCAACTTCACAGGGGGAGGAAATGAGGATGACCATGATGTGGATGATGAAGCAACATCAAGAATGAGAAGTCAGGCTGAACACTCGAGGAAATGGGATAGATCACACACTGCAGAGCAAATCATTGGAGATCCTAATGCAGGAGTAAGGACTAGGAGAGAAACTCAAAATGAGTGCCTCTATGGATGTTTTCTATCACAAGTTGAGCCTAAGAAACTTGATGATGCACTGTTGGATCCAGATTGGATTATTGCTATGCAAGAGGAACTGAATCAATTTGAAAGGAACAAAGTATGGGAACTTGTGCCTGCACCAAAGAATAGAACCATTGTTGGAACAAAATGGGTTCTGAAGAATAAGATGGATGAAGATGGTGTAATAATGAGAAACAAAGCAAGGCTGGTTGCAAAAGGATACTCTCAACAGGAAGGCATTGATTATGATGAGACATTTGCCCCTGTTGCTAGATTGGAAGCCATCAGAATATTCTTGGCATATGCTGCTCATTCAAACTTTAAAGTTTATCAAATGGATGTCAAGAGTGCATTTCTAAATGGAGAGTTGGAAGAAGAGGTTTATGTGCAACAACCACCTGGCTTTGAGGATCCACACTTCCCAGAATTTGTCTACAGATTGTAAGAACCCTAATTTTTGGTAATATTTTATTTTATTTAATATCTTGTGGCAATGTCAATATGGAACCTTTCTGGTCATCCCTGTGATTAATAGAATTGATTGTCTGAGGAACTGTGTTATTGCATTCACCATGTAAGATAAAAAGGGAGATTGTGAAGGCAGGAGTCTTATTGTTAGTGAGATTTATAAAACTTGGGATTTGAGAATGATTAGAGTGTTACAAGATTTATTAAGGATCATGACAAGGAATTATGGACATTAGAGGAATTTACACAATTAGTACTTAAGGAATTATAGGGGAAATCTCTACGCGACAAAATATTATTACGAGAGATTAATTAAGATACGATACGAATTAAAGATTAGATAATAAGCATTGGTGGGAGAATAATAATACAAGGAGTAGTATTGCATGCAAGCCCATGCAACCAAGTAGTTAGAAACCTAGCAAACTAGTTGGCCATTGGAAGATGAATAGTGTTTAGTTGCATTACTTTTTCAAAAGTGGAGACAAGAGTACATGAGAGCCATACCTATAGCCATGCCTAGGTTTGTACCATACTAATACATACAATTATATGTATCACCCAACACTTTAACCACAATTATTCAACCAACACACACCACAAAATATCAAACACAAAAGCTCTCTCCCCCCCTTGTTATTTGCTCTCGGCCAAGCTTAAAAAGGCGAGGAAGAAAAATTCTTTCTCCCACTTCTCATCACTCATAATTCATACCATAATTCCTAGGTCATCTACATCATCTAATCAAGGTATGCTAGCAATTTCACTTCATTTCATCCATCCAATTCCAAGTTATAAATTGTTAAAGTTTGGATGAATAGTAACCAAGTTTGTTCTTCCTTTAGATCTTGCATTGTGAGTGTTGTAGGAGGCCATCTAAGGTGTCTTTAAGTTGTATAAAGATTGTTCAAAGTCTCTAGGAGCTCAAGAAGGTATAAAACCACAAACCCTCTTGGTTATGTAATATTTATAATGATTGGTAGTAGATCCATGTGTTTAAGAGCTAATCTTGGTTGTATATGTGTTGGATAGCATGGATCTTGAATTTTGATGTTGAGATTATGACTTTTATGACTATGGATAGTATATATATCACCATGAGTGTTATGAACCATGATTTGAGTGTATTAAGTGTTGGTTGTATGGTGGAATTGTGAAAAATGATTGATTTAAGTGGTATGTTCATGCTGAGTTTTTCCAGGAGAAATGATCTGTGTTGTAGCACGATTTTGAACACCCAAATGATGTCCCCTGATGTCCTACCTTATATTGATGGAAAGATAATTGAATGTAGTTTCTGGATATGTAAGATTCATTGCTAGGAGATGTGTGGAATTTTAGTTATGGCTGGAGGAGTGATTTTTGTTTCTGGATTATGGACTGCATAAAGTGACCCCCTTGTGAACCTTGTTTAAACACCTTAAAAAATATTTGGGATCATGGAAAAATTTGAGAACGTAGGTAATGCAGTGGGGAAGACCACCCAAAAAGAATTGGATTAAAATTTGAATTTTTGAATTTTATAAAAATGTTAGAGTAAATTTCGCGCAAGGGAAAAAGTCGTTAGTGGAGCATAATTCTAGGAGTAATGGTTATGGTTCGAATGTGGTAACTAAATTAAGTCGAATAAGTGACGAGCGTAATCGAGTGATGACATGGACCTATAGAGGGGCTAGAGAGTCATAAGACGAAGTCGTTAAGTTAATTTCGTATCCCCTTAAAACCCCGTAATTAGAAAGGAACTGTTAAGGTACTAACGAACGATTATTGTTTATGTATAGATCGTTCGAATTCGCACGCTCGACCACCCCAACCAAACCAAGGCAAGTTTACTTTTCAAAACTTATCCCTATACAAGGATTTCACTGTTGTGTTTGTAGTTTTCAAATTATATCAAATGCTATGTTTATCGAAGTATTGATGCAATTGAGATTTAACAAGTACATGTATGCTTTTACCCCTTGAACTTAGATTGAAATGTTTTTTTCGGACAACGACTCTAGCAATAGAGGTCGTAGCGGTCCGTATATACTATTGACCGGGGAGCGGTATATTATTATATCGTATCTATATTGCGAAAACCTGAAGGGTCATTCGGGTGGTATCGTATATTCAAATAATTATTATTATATCTTCGTAAATACTCGAAACCCTATCTTGGATTAAAAGTTTATTTTATTAAATAATTATTTTATTAATTATTAATATTAAATCTTAAAATATCATTTAATAATTATTGTTCACTATTTTAAAAACAAAGTTAATCCAAGATACCTTTTAATTCTTGCAAACTCGAACTTTTTCGAACTCAAAACATTTTCGAAAACCCCCGGTCAGGTCCTGTTTCTCGTATGATTTCAAGAATTATCGGTCGACTGATGTCGAACCACAACTACTCTGTTTCAATCAAAATCTGGTTTTTAAAAGAAAAAGAAAAAGGGACTCTGGCAGGTGTGGGAACCGTTGACGAACGATTCCCGGGATGTGTAAGCGGCCGTGAGCCAGGCGGTCCATCACTTATTATTCCGGCCCAGGTGTTGCCGAAGGATGATTACGGATGTAGTTTTCATCGAGGGTGATTACGGATGTAGTTTTCACCCGGGGATAGTTACGGATGTAGTTTCTATCCTTCTACCGGTAGAGAAGACCCGCGGATTATTGGACTCGGATGTGGCGACTGATCATCGTCAATCCCTGTCAGATTTTATGTTTTCTTTAAGTCCCATTCCTCCACTTTGGAAAAATGCTTTGACACTGCATCTTAGGCCTATGTGCCAGTTGCCGATAGTGTCCTATTTTGATGAGAAAGATGTTGACTTTATGCAGTAGCTAGAACTGCAAGGTTATTTTGAAAACAAGGGCACGTACTGGTGCACCTTTGAAATTTACCACTAATGACAAGTGATTTTATAACTGATTGATACAACGAGTTTAATGACTGTTATACATATGAAATGTTATATTGCTTATTCTATACCTATATTCTTGCTGAGCTATAGTTGCTCACTCTTGCTTGTTTTTAAATTTTACAAACACAACAGCTAAGAGAAATGGCAAGAACCTGTCAGACTGTTCGAAAGCAGGTGACTAGACCCCAGGCTGCAGTCGAGATCCCACCGGTAGGCCCCATTAGCCGGATTGGTTGGCAGCTTTTGTTAGTACGTTTTATCTATAAGTATGACCTGTGCAAGGCAGTGTACCGTAACAAACTTTCAAGCCGCCAACTTCGCTTCATATCGAAGTGTTGCTGGTAGCATAAATGCTATTTAATTCGGTCTGTAATAACTATAAAACTTTTACTTTTGCTTATTCAAATGTATGACGTTTCTGAGACTCTAACCTGTGTGTGTGTGTGTGCGGTGTGAGTTTATTGTGGGGTCGATGGATGTTTATTTATATTATGTGCAAGAACAAGTATGTTATTAATGGAAAATGGACCGTGAGCGCCTAGATTCCCGACCCCGGATCTGGGGGCGTCACAGAAATGGTATCAGAGAGAAGGTTACAGTTCTCAGAAACGATAGTAACTTAGGGAAGCAACCATAACGATACTAATAATAATAACAATAATAATAATCCCCTTAATACCTAGAGCTCTCATCGAGTTCACGGTCGGGTTATCGGATATAGCCCTGACTTCTAAGGCCCGTGAGGGAACTACTCCTTAAACCCTTCTTTTTTGGTTAGTAACCTAGCTTATTTCCCTTGTGTAGATGGAGGATATACCAGACCCTGAGGCCTATGAGAGGGAGCATGATGAGGCACTACTGAGAGAGACTGAGGACCCTGTTGAGGATACTGATGCTGACTCTGAGACTGACCCTGTGATTGAGCTGATAGAGGACACTGAGGAGGAGGATCCCGATGAGGAGCCCTTTGTTGAGCCTGAGCCTGTTACCCCCTCCCCTGTGGCCACTGATGAGGAGAGTGTGCGATCTGGTGAGGACCGTGTTGTGTCACCCCCACCCTCTCCACAGTCATTGAGCCCCACTTCTTCTGATGATGATGACTTCGAGGAGGATACTTCTAGCGAGGAGGAGCGTGACCCTACCCCTGCTCCTGCTCCTGCCCCTGTTATGCCACCCCCACCACTGGACCTACCCCCGGTGTCGGGCACTGAGCACGCCTATGTCGTGCAGTTCATGACCCGAGACTTACTTTCTGCCGAGGCCCGACTTAACGAGGCGAGGAGGGTGATAGTGGAGGAGCGCGAGGCGCGCTTGAGGATCCAGGCTGAGATGAGGACTACTGTTGCCAGGAGGATTAGAGCTCGACTCCACAGGATTGAGAGGAGGAGTCGCGAGAGGGTTCTCGGATTAGGGATCCGCGGGGGCGGAGTGATCCAGGCTAGGGATGTTAGACGTGTTGTGCGTCGTGCATTTGCCCGAGTGAGGGCTTTGCTCCGTCGCGGTGCGGCCCCGTGATGTGTTACTGATAGCTCAGTCCCCTAGGTTCAGATGACATTAGTGTGTCGATTTTGCGGGATAGTTGACTTGTGCAGTGGCGTCCTTTCTGACCAGTGGATGAGTAGACTGACCTACATATATGTAGATGTGACTTCGGATAGTATGTACGGATGTAGCCCTACTTTTGTGTAGCCCTGACTATTCGGATTATGTACTTGTATTTGTTCCACTTTTGCTAGACTTTGACATCGGAACTATGTATTTGGCTCTAACATCCGAACTTTGTGACCACCCTTGTACCGTATTTATTTAGTTCAGTTTCCTTGATATTGTCTCAACTGCTTTACTTTCCGATGCCATGCTCTACTGTTTTGATATACAACTGTGATTATACAACTGCTACAAGCCACAAATACAACCATGCTGTTTCAAATTTACGATATGCGATTTCAAATTGTTCTCTACATTTTCCAAAATATTCCTACAATTTTTCTAAAATAAACCTTTCAAAAAAAAAAACGGTTTTGGTTTATTTAAAATCTTAAAATATTTCTACAGAATACGAAGTTTTGAAATTTTGGAAATTCCTACAAATGTTTTCGAACCACGTAACGACTTCCCCTAAAAAGGTTTTACAGTTTATCGCCATCATAAGGGCACTACGAGTTTCGAAATTTTAACCCTGTATAAAGAGGAACAATACGTTCCTGACTTCTCTAAATACGGTCAAATAATCTGCAAACCCTAACCCATTTTTGTCTTATTATCAGAATCATGCCACCCAGAAGAATGCACACTCGAGCTCACCCGACCAGCTCTGAAGGCCAGGGTAGCCACCATGGGCCGGAAGGCCACCAAAACCGAGAGAGAGAGGATCAGAACCTGAGCGAGGATGAAGGTAGTGACTATAACCAATTTGATAACTCGGAATATGATGAAGAGGAAGCTGAAGATGATACCCTGGAGGTGGAAAACCCAAGGAGAGACCCTATGGAGCGATTCATGGACCTACTCAGGCAGAACTTTGACCGTCCCCCGGTTCAGCCACCACCCAACAATGCGAATGCCAATGCCTTTCGGAATTTCAAATCCCTGAAACCCCCGGAGTTTAAGGGAACTGCGGACCCGGTCGAGGCAAGAGCCTGGCTGAAAGAAATGGAAAAATCTTTTGAGATACTAGGAGTCGCCGAGGAGCAGAAAACTGTTTTCGCCACCTACCTCCTGAAGGGTGAGGCAAACTACTGGTGGGAAGCTAAAAAGAATTTGGAAGGAAGAGGTGTGGTGACCTGGGAGAGGTTTAGCGAGTTGTTCTTGGAAAAGTATTTCCCTAGGTTCATGGAAACACAAATGGAGCTGAAATTTTTGGAACTCAAGCAAGGTAACATGACGGTGGCCGAGTATGAGGCAAGATTTACTGAGCTGTCGAGGTTTGTGCCGGAATATGTGAACTCTGAGGTGAAGAGGGCCCGAAGGTTTCAATTGGGGCTAAAGCAATGGATTCAGAATCGTGTGGCGGTTCTTGAGCTGACAGACTATGCCACCCTGGTACAGAAAGCGTCGATTGTTGAGGCTGGAAGTGAACAGATGCAGAAGATGCAGAAGGAGAGGGAAGGAAAGAAGAGGAAGTTTGACAGTCGAAAGGGAAACTCTGCGGGAGGGAGCTTTCCGAGCAAGTTTAAGCGAGGAACAGTGTCCCAGCCCAGCGGAAACTTTGGAACCAAGAGAGCTGAAAGTTGGAGTGTGGGCCAGGGCGGCCGACCACAGGGATCATCGTACTCTACCCCACCCCGAGCCCCACTCCCGGAATGCAATAAATGTGGAAGGAAACATGCGGGCGTGTGTAACCTGCAAGATGTGAAGTGCTTCAAGTGTGGGCTGACGGGACATTATGCTAACACCTGTCGAGGGACCAGTAACAACACCAGTGCCGGAGGTAACTACTTCAAGTGTGGGAAACCAGGGCACCGAATGAGGGAATGTATGTCCTCTGGGCCAGCTGCATCGAGAGTGAGTGGAACTGCTTCTAACAGGGCCCCTACTGCAAGAACTTTTAACATGACTGTGCAAGATGCCGTGAGGAACACGGATGTGATCGCAGGTACCCTACTACTCAACTCAGTTAATGCGAATGTTTTATTTGTTTCGGGAGCTACCAAGTCTTTCATATCTCTAGATTTTGTAAGTCAGTTAGGCCTTAAGACTGAACCACTGAGAGACAGACTGCAAGTAGAGATGGCTAATCATGAAATTATTCCTGTTAACCAAGTATGTCCAGGTTGCAACCTAGAAATAGAAGGCCGACACTTTCGGGTAGATTTAATACCTTTTAAATTAGGGGAGTTTGACGTAATAATAGGTATGGATTGGTTGACAACCCATGGAGCTCAGATTGATTGCGTGAAGAAGAAAGTGAGTTTAAGACTGCCAGGGGATAAGGAAGTAGTGTTTAGTGGAAAACGACAAACCCAAAAGTTCCTGACTATGATTCAAGCTAAAAGGCTGTTACGTAAAGGATGCGAGGCCTATTTAGCCTATGTAAAGGATACCAAGAAGGAGGCGCCAAACCTATAGGAAATCCCAGTCGTTAATGAGTTTGCGGACGTATTTCCGGATGATCTTCCAGGACTACCACCTGATAGAGACATCGAGTTCGCTATAGATTTAGTTCCGGGCACGGCCCCAATTTCAAAGGCCCTGTATAGGCTAGCCCCAGTGGAGATGAAAGAGTTGGCCACCCAGTTGCAAGAGCTGTTGGATAAAGGAATGATAAGACCTAGTGTGTCACCGTGGGGAGCCCCGGTGCTATTCGTGAAAAAGAAGGATGGCAGTATGAGATTATGCATAGACTACAGGGAGTTGAATAAGGTGACCATAAAGAATAAGTATCCTTTGCCCAGAATAGATGATCTGTTTGACCAACTAAAGGACGCGGTTTATTTTTCCAAGATCGATTTGAGAACCGGGTACCACCAGTTGAGGATTAAGCCAGAAGATATACCAAAGACGGCCTTTCGCACCCGGTACGGACACTATGAGTTTTTAGTAATGTCGTTTGGGTTAACAAATGCACCCGCAGCTTTCATGGACTTAATGAATCGAGTCTTCAAGAAGTACCTGGACATGTGTGTTATAGTCTTCATCGATGACATCTTAATTTATTCCAAGACGAAGGAGGAACATGCAGAGCACTTGAGGATTGTATTGGGAGCATTAAGAGAAGAAAAATTGTACGCTAAGTTCTCGAAGTGTGAATTTTGGTTGAAGGAAGTTCAGTTTTTGGGGCATGTGATTAGCGAACAAGGCATCCTAGTGGACCCCGCCAAAATAGAGGCTGTATCAAATTGGGAGAGACCAACCACCCCGACAGAGGTGAGAAGTTTCATAGGATTGGCTGGCTACTATAGGAGGTTTATCCAAGACTTTGCCAAGATAGCAGCCCCTTTGACCCGGCTAACTCGCAAGATCGAGAAGTTTGTGTGGACTGAGAAATGTGAAGAAAGCTTCCAAGAGTTGAAAAAGAGGTTGGTGACAGCACCAGTACTAGCCCTACCTGATGATAAGGGAGATTTTGTGATCTATAGCGATGCATCCCATAAAGGTTTAGGGTGTGTGCTTATGCAGCACGGTAAGGTGATTGCGTATGCGTCCAGACAACTTAAGGAGTATGAGATAAGATACCCCACCCATGATTTGGAATTAGCAGCAATAGTCTTTGCTTTGAAGATCTGGAGACATTATCTTTACGGAGAAAAGTGTGAAATCTATACGGATCACAAGAGCTTAAAGTACATATTCACTCAGAAAGAGTTAAACATGAGGCAGAGGAGATGGTTAGAGCTAATCAAGGATTATGATTGTGAGATTCACTATCACCCAGGGAAGGCCAACGTAGTGGCCGATGCACTTAGCCGAAAGGAGAAGCTTAAGATGATAACGTCAGTGGACGAAGTGATCAAGGACCTCGAGAGGCTGGAGATTGAGGTGAGGTTGCCAGGAATTGGCCAAGAGAGTCTGATGGAAATAAAAGTCCAACCACCGCTATTGGAAAAGATTAAGTTATGCCAGGAAAAGAAGATAGAAGAAGAAAAGAATTCGATGGAGAAAATTTTGACTGGCGAAGAAATTAGGTGTGAGAAGGATGGGAATGGAGTTATGAGGTACGCATCTAGGATATGGATCCCGAATGTTCGAGAATTAAAAGATGAGATTTTACAAGAGGCTCATAGTTCAAGGTATTCGATTCACCCTGGAGGCACCAAGATGTATAGGGATTTGAAAGAGTATTATTGGTGGCCAAATATGAAGAAGGACATAGCAGAGTGGGTAAGTAAATGCTTGACATGTCAAAGAGTGAAGGCCGAACACCAGAGGCCTAGTGGATTGTTGCAACCCTTAGAGATACCCGAGTGGAAGTGGGAACAGATTGCGATGGACTTTGTGGTCGAATTACCGAGGACCAAGACTAATCATGACGCCATTTGGGTAATTATTGATAGATTAACCAAGTCAGCACATTTTCTTCCAATCAACGAGAGATACACTGTCGACAAGCTGGTAGATATCTACTTAAAGGAGATTGTGGTTAGACATGGAGTTCCTGTGAGCATTGTGTCAGATAGGGACCCAAGATTCAACTCCAGGTTCTGGAGGAGTTTTCAGGATTGCGTGGGGACTAAGTTAAACATGAGTACTGCATACCACCCCCAAACAGACGGACAGAGTGAGAGAACCATCCAGACCATCGAGGACATGTTGAGAGTATGTGCCATAGATTTCAAGGGAAATTGGGACGACCACTTGCCATTGATCGAATTTTCCTACAACAACAGTTACCATGCGAGTATAGGCATGCCCCCATATGAAGCTTTGTACGGACGAAGATGTCGGTCTCCTTTGTGTTGGGAAGAGGTAGGAGAGCGGAAGATTTTAGGGCCTGAACTGGTCCAACAGACAAGAGAAACTATCGAACTCATAAGAGGTCGGCTGGTAGCGGCCCAAGACAGACAGAAGAAGTATGCGGACCAGTCCCGCAAGGATAAGGAATATGAGGTAGGAGAGTTTGTGATGTTAAAAGTATCCCCGTGGAAGGGATTGATGAGATTTGGTAAGAAGGGGAAACTAAGCCCGAGATTTATTGGACCTTTTGAGATCTTGAGACGAGTTGGAAAGTTAGCCTATGAATTGGCTTTACCTCCGAGCTTACAGCAAGTACATAATGTGTTCCATGTGTCCATGCTACGACCCTACCATACCGACTTCCGACATGTGATAGAACATGATCAAGTGGATCTGCAACCAGACTTAACATATGTGGAGCAACCCGTAGAAATTATGGATAGAAAAGAACAGGTGCTGAGGAACAAGGTTGTCAAATTAGTGAGAGTTTTGTGGAGGAACCAGAATGTCGAAGAATCAACATGGGAACTAGAAAGCGCAATGCGTGAAAAGCACCCCCAACTGTTTTCAACCTGATTTTGGGACGGAATCCTTTTAAGGAGGGGAGGCTGTAAGAACCCTAATTTTTGGTAATATTTTATTTTATTTAATATCTTGTGGCAATGTCAATATGGAACCTTTCTGGTCATCCCTGTGATTAATAGAATTGATTGTCTGAGGAACTGTGTTATTGCATTCACCATGTAAGATAAAAAGGGAGATTGTGAAGGCAGGAGTCTTATTGTTAGTGAGATTTATAAAACTTGGGATTTGAGAATGATTAGAGTGTTACAAGATTTATTAAGGATCATGACAAGGAATTATGGACATTAGAGGAATTTACACAATTAGTACTTAAGGAATTATAGGGGAAATCTCTACGCGACAAAATATTATTACGAGAGATTAATTAAGATACGATACGAATTAAAGATTAGATAATAAGCATTGGTGGGAGAATAATAATACAAGGAGTAGTATTGCATGCAAGCCCATGCAACCAAGTAGTTAGAAACCTAGCAAACTAGTTGGCCATTGGAAGATGAATAGTGTTTAGTTGCATTACTTTTTCAAAAGTGGAGACAAGAGTACATGAGAGCCATACCTATAGCCATGCCTAGGTTTGTACCATACTAATACATACAATTATATGTATCACCCAACACTTTAACCACAATTATTCAACCAACACACACCACAAAATATCAAACACAAAAGCTCTCTCCCCCCCCCTTGTTATTTGCTCTCGGCCAAGCTTAAAAAGGTGAGGAAGAAAAATTCTTTCTCCCACTTCTCATCACTCATAATTCATACCATAATTCCTAGGTCATCTACATCATCTAATCAAGGTATGCTAGCAATTTCACTTCATTTCATCCATCCAATTCCAAGTTATAAATTGTTAAAGTTTGGATGAATAGTAACCAAGTTTGTTCTTCCTTTAGATCTTGCATTGTGAGTGTTGTAGGAGGCCATATAAGGTGTCTTTAAGTTGTATAAAGATTGTTCAAAGTCTCTAGGAGCTCAAGAAGGTATAAAACCACAAACCCTCTTGGTTATGTAATATTTATAATGATTGGTAGTAGATCCATGTGTTTAAGAGCTAATCTTGGTTGTATATGTGTTGGATAGCATGGATCTTGAATTTTGATGTTGAGATTATGACTTTTATGACTATGGATAGTATATATATCACCATGAGTGTTATGAACCATGATTTGAGTGTATTAAGTGTTGGTTGTATGGTGGAATTGTGAAAAATGATTGATTTAAGTGGTATGTTCATGCTGAGTTTTTCCAGGAGAAATGATCTGTGTTGTAGCACGATTTTGAACACCCAAATGATGTCCCCTGATGTCCTACCTTATATTGATGGAAAGATAATTGAATGTAGTTTCTGGATATGTAAGATTCATAGCTAGGAGATGTGTGGAATTTTAGTTATGGCTGGAGGAGTGATTTTTGTTTCTGGATTATGGACTGCATAAAGTGACCCCCTTGTGAACCTTGTTTAAACACCTTAAAAAATATTTGGGATCATGGAAAAATTTGAGAACGTAGGTAATGCAGTGGGGAAGACCACCCAAAAAGAATTGGATTAAAATTTGAATTTTTGAATTTTATAAAAATGTTAGAGTAAATTTCGCGCAAGGGAAAAAGTCGTTAGTGGAGCATAATTCTAGGAGTAATGGTTATGGTTCGAATGTGGTAACTAAATTAAGTCGAATAAGTGACGAGCGTAATCGAGTGATGACATGGACCTATAGAGGGGCTAGAGAGTCATAAGACGAAGTCGTTAAGTTAATTTCGTATCCCCTTAAAACCCCGTAATTAGAAAGGAACTGTTAAGGTACTAACGAACGATTATTGTTTATGTATAGATCGTTCGAATTCGCACGCTCGACCACCCCAACCAAACCAAGGCAAGTTTACTTTTCAAAACTTATCCCTATACAAGGATTTCCCTGTTGTGTTTGTAGTTTTCAAATTATATCAAATGCTATGTTTATCGAAGTATTGATGCAATTGAGATTTAACAAGTACATGTATGCTTTTACCCCTTGAACTTAGATTGAAATGTTTTCTTCGGACAACGACTCTAGCAATAGAGGTCGTAGCGGTCCGTATATACTATTGACCGGGGAGCGGTATATTATTATATCGTATCTATATTGCGAAAACCTGAAGGGTCATTCGGGTGGTATCGTATATTCAAATAATTATTATTATATCTTCGTAAATACTCGAAACCCTATCTTGGATTAAAAGTTTATTTTATTAAATAATTATTTTATTAATTATTAATATTAAATCTTAAAATATCATTTAATAATTATTGTTCACTATTTTAAAAACAAAGTTAATCCAAGATACCTTTTAATACAAAACATTTTCGAACTCATGTCGAAAACCCCCGGTCAGGTCCTGTTTCTCGTATGATTTCAAGAATTATCGGTCGACTGATGTCGAACCACAACTACTCTGTTTCAATCAAAATCTGGTTTTTAAAAGAAAAAGAAAAAGGGACTCTGGCAGGTGTGGGAACCGTTGACGAACGATTCCCGGGATGTGTAAGCGGCCGTGAGCCAGGCGGTCCATCACTTATTATTCCGGCCCAGGTGTTGCCGAAGGATGATTACGGATGTAGTTTTCATCGAGGGTGATTACGGATGTAGTTTTCACCCGGGGATAGTTACGGATGTAGTTTCTATCCTTCTACCGGTAGAGAAGACCCGCGGATTATTGGACTCAGATGTGGCGACTGATCATCGTCAATCCCTGTCAGGTTTTATGTTTTCTTTAAGTCCCATTCCTCCACTTTGGAAAAATGCTTTGACACTGCATCTTAGGCCTATGTGCCAGTTGCCGATAGTGTCCTATTTTGATGAGAAAGATGTTGACTTTATGCAGTAGCTAGAACTGCAAGGTTATTTTGAAAACAAGGGCACGTACTGGTGCACCTTTGAAATTTACCACTAATGACAAGTGATTTTATAACTGATTGATACAACGAGTTTAATGACTGTTATACATATGAAATGTTATATTGCTTATTCTATACCTATATTCTTGCTGAGCTATAGTTGCTCACTCTTGCTTGTTTTTAAATTTTACAAACACAACAGCTAAGAGAAATGGTAAGAACCTGTTAGACTGTTCGAAAGTAGGTGACTAGACCCCAGGCTGCAGTCGAGATCCCACCGGTAGGCCCCATTAGCCGGATTGGTTGGCAGCTTTTGTTAGTACGTTTTATCTATAAGTATGACCTGTGCAAGGCAGTGTACCGTAACAAACTTTCAAGCCGCCAACTTCGCTTCATATCGAAGTGTTGCTGGTAGCATAAATGCTATTTAATTCGGTCTGTAATAACTATAAAACTTTTACTTTTGCTTATTCAAATGTATGACGTTTCTGAGACTCTAACCTGTGTGTGTGTGTGTGTGTGTGCGGTGTGAGTTTATTGTGGGGTCGATGGATGTTTATTTATATTATGTGCAAGAACAAGTATGTTATTAATGGAAAATAGACCGTGAGCGCCTAGATTCCCGACCCCGGATCTGGGGGCGTCACACAGATTGCTTAAGGCATTGTATGGACTTAAGCAGGCTCCAAGAGCATGGTATGATACTTTATCACAATTTCTTCTTGAAAATCAATTCACTAGAGGCACATTGGACAAGACTCTATTTTACAAGAAGCATGGTGATGATATTATCCTAGTCCAAATTTATGTGGATGATATCATTTTTGGGTCTACAAATGAGAAGTTATGTGAGAAATTCTCCAAACTCATGCAGAGCAGATATGAGATGAGTATGATGGGAGAGTTGACATTCTTTCTTGGGTTGCAATTCAGTCAAAGGAAGGATGGTATCTTTATCAATCAGACCAAATACATCAAGGATCTATTGAAGAAGTTTGACTTGGAAGACTGCTCACCTGCAAAGACACCCATGGCCACTGCAACTAAGTTGGATGAAGATGCTAAAGGCAAGAAAGTAGATATCTCAATCTATAGAGGCGTGGTTGGTTCTCTACTCTACCTCACTGCAAGTAGGCCAGACATCATGTTTGCTACATGTCTATGTGCTAGATTTCAATCAAATCCAAAGGAATCACATTTGATTGCAATAAAAAAAATCTTTAGATATCTGAAGGGCACTCCAAACTTGGGTTTATGGTATCCTAAGGACCCAGGGTTCAATCTGGTGGTTATTCTGATGCTGATTATGCTGGATGCAGAGTGGATAGGAAAAGCACCTCAGGAAGCTGCCAGTTTCTTGGACAAAGGTTAGTTTCTTGGTATAGCAAGAAGCAACAATCTGTGTCAACTTCTACAGCTGAGGCTGAATACATAGCTGCTGGAAGTTGCTGTGCTCAAGTGCTTTGGATTAGAAATCAACTTAGAGATTATGGACTTGTGTGGGAAAGAATTCCAATCATGTGTGACAACACAAGTGCAATCTCTATAGTTGTCAATCCTGTCAATCATTCTAGAACAAAGCACATTGACATCAGATATCATTTTATAAGAGAACATGCAACTAATGGAACCATTGAGTTGCATTATGTCTCTACAGATAAACAACTAGCTGATATATTCACTAAGCCATTAGATGAAGCCACCTTCACAAGGTTGGTAAGTGAGATTGGAATGCTGAATTCTTCAGATTCTGGCTAAGTGAATACAGCATCTAGATTGTTGCAGCAGTAAACACTTACTTTATCTAAATTCTCAATATTTTTGGAGTAAGTGTTGGCTGAAATATGATTTATAAATATTTCAAATCTGTTGCATATGTTGAAAATCATATTTCTATTAACTTAAAATTTCTATGAAATTTTTAAGAAAATCACTATTTAATTTGCTAGGATATTCTTCAATGAATATGTCTAGTAAATTATAAAAGATAGTGAAAATCAAATTTTTATGAGTGATGGGTATAGTTCGATAAGTCAAACTTCTCGAATGATTAACTATTCGACATCTCTAACAAGTCTCATTAGAATACTCTTGAGTTCTCGAATAGAGTCTTTCTGAGATATCGAATAGAGGTATTCTTGACTTCTCGAATGTAGTAACTGAGTTCTCGAATGATTGAGTTCTCGAACACTATATTTGAGTTCTCGAATCATTTGAAAAGGCTGAATTCTCGCTGAATTTTAACCGATTTTGGACTCTTGTCTAAAAGTTCAATTCACTCATAAGAACACATTTTATTTAATTTAGAATTATTTCTGAGTTAGATAACCGCCAGCTGTGAGTTTCTATCCGCTTGAGTTATCGATTAAGCCTTACTTGACTTCTCGAATAGTTGTTTTCTACTTCTCGAATGCCTGACTTGTCGATACAAAACATTCATCTAATCGACAATTCAAGTACTTCATACTTATACAATTCCACATCTATTCGATTCATTTCGTTCGATTTATCAAGCACCTAAACTCCCAAAACCTCTGAAACCCTAACTGCAATAAGCTAAATTTCTTCTTCAACCTTCAATTTCCTTTCTCTCTCTCTTACACAAATGGCAACAGTAAAGTTCAACACCAACTTCATTGCTCTAACTAGTGATGTTGAGGCACCCAACGTTAACTTCAAGTGCTTTGTGAAGTGGATGTCTGAATCGTACATCAAGAATGCTCTATCTGTTAACCCAACTCTGTATCTCGATATTCTAGAACAGTTTTGGCAGTCTGCTACAGTGGAGGTGGTGGCTCTTGACTCTGCAATAACCTCGTACATCATCTACTGCAAGATTCAAGACAAAAATATCACTATCACCACAGAGGATATGAATGAGGCACTTGGGATGGGTATCAAAGGAGAGGTGTATGACCCACTGGCTACAAATGCTGAATTGGAAGACTTCTTCGATTTCGTCAAATATGCAGACAAAATCAGTCTTGGGCATCTGAATAGGAAGCATTTGAGGAAGGAATGGAGCTATGTGTTTGCTACACTTCTTCAAGTCTTCACAGCAAGAAAATCCAGCTATAACCAAATCAGTACTCCTGCACAGCAAATAGGCTATGCCTTAGCTTATGGAAAGAAGATAGACGTTGGTCTCATCATTCTGCAGGAACTGTATGGGAGACTTGGTAAGAATTCAGCCAGGAGAGGTAATGAAATTTTCTTCCCTCATTTTATTCAATCTGTTCTTAATTTCTTAGATGATAAATTGATTGAATTAGATGGGATGAATAAAAATAGAATAGGCTATCCTAAATCCATGACCAAACTCATTTTTGGTAATTTGGAGACTAGGAATGATGTGGATGTAAGACTTAACATAACTCCCCATATGGAGAGTGTGTTTAGAACTTACCCCCACAACATGCCAACATTTGCTTCTAAGTCTGAGTTAGCTAAGCCCAAGCAAGTAGAACAAAATGCTAACCCAGGGCTAGCTAACCAACCCTCTCAACCAAACACTTTACCACACAGTGAGCCAACTGCATCATCCTCTCAAAAGGGTGATGTTAATAAAAAGAAGAGAAAGGAAGTAATGTCTGCACCCCTAAATATTCTATCTGAAGCAGCATTGGCTGTTGAACTAGGTCTAGAAAGTGAGGAACCAGAGTCACCCTTACTAAGGCCAAAGAAGAAGAAGAAAACTAAGACCACCTCTTCAGTCACACAAATGACTTAAGTTGTAAAATCAGGGGCAAAAAGCTCACTAGATGTATCCTCTCAACAGGGTGCATCTATAGAATCAAGCATCCTCCCCAATGCACCTCCTTGTATTGAGTCAGCACATGGGAGTGATAAGGCTGGCACTACACTGAGTGGAGAGCACATCACACTTGAAACCCCCTCTATCTCTCAGGGGGAGTTGCCAAAATCTACTCTACAACACACTTCTCTTCCAGAATCTAACATTGAAATTTCTTTGGAACCTGCAACTCAGGCACCTGAGATGCAAGGCATTGATCATCAAGAATTCTTTTCTCTTGATGAGCCAATAATTTCAAGTGACTTAGTGCATGACACTTTGCTCACCACCCAGGACCCACATTTAGATGGTGAGGGAATGCATGCTGGGGCATATCCTAATGACACCATCACAACCACAGAGGCTTCACTAGTTTTTACTAGAGACTCTATGCCTGTGTCAACTGCTGGTGTAACTCATCCCACTTATGTGGAGACACCAGTAGTAGAGTCAATCCATCCGGTTACAGAAGTTGCATCTGTAACTGAGGAGTCTAGCTTGCCTAGCTCTAGCTCTGACTTTATGTCACAATGGCTGAAACTTGTGCAACATGACAGTGCTTCAGGATCAGGGTCTGTTCCACAAAAATTGACGGTTGAAGCACTTCCAAGCTTAATTGTGGATCAGATTCCTGAGTTTGTAAAAATAGCTCAGAACCTTGTCACCTCAAATATCCCTAATCCAGACTATGAGGCCATCCTACTATGCCATAGGGATGATGTGGAGATGCAGAAGGCCAAGATTATTGATGATGCTGAGAGAGATGACAATGTAGATGCCTGGCTGCAAGGAAAGTATGATGTAACTCTCAGTGAAGCACTTCAATATCATAGAGAGGAATACATCACTTCACTGGGCTCCAATGCAAAATCCCTGTCTCCTGGTGAAGTGTATGAAGCTGTCAATGATTCCTACAAGGGTTTCCTCAAAGCTGCACACTATCTTGGCAAGGGAGTCAAAACTGAAGTCAACAAGGTGTGTGACAAGACATCCACTTCAATAGCAGAAATCAAGAGGGCCTTTGATGCTAAATTTCCTCAACTAGACAGTGTGGTCAAAGATCTCAAACACTGCAACATCACCTGCACAAAGATGGACAATGGCCTAGCCCTCCTCACAGATACAGTCACAGGCCTAGGAAGCAGATTTCAAAATCTATCTGACCAGACTACAGAGGCCAATGCCATGCTGAGGACAATGTTCAAGAATCTTTATGGAGATAGGCTAGTGACTGAAGTCCTTGTGCATGAACTGTCTAAGTATGAAGTAAAGAGACTGCAGGATCAATCTTTGTCTGGTTTCAAGGCAAATGAGCTATTCACTAAGGTGGATACTCTTGAAAAGGAGGTGGCTACTCTCACTAAGTCAAATGCTCATCTTACAGACACGGTTGCCCTTCTCCATGATTAGTTGGACACTCAAGCAACCACCACATCTAATGTCCTTCTGCATCAGCAATCTATGTTGGCTGCAATGATGAAGCACATGGGTCTCCCTCTACCTGAAGAATCTTTCAACCCACAGGTGATTTCTACAGCCTCTGTGCCTGACAACAAGCTTAAGGGGGAGAAAAGGTCTAGAAACTCAAATCCAAAGGGGGAGAAACCTAAGGAGAAGGGCATACAGATGAATGAGGGTGGTCATCACAGAGCAAAATCTATAACCAATGTGCCAGGCAAAGGCAAATCCAAAGTTGATGAGCCTCCTACCTCACTGCCAGTTGTTACTCTACCAACTGTGCACATTACTACTCCTGGTGGTCAAAAGCAATCCATAACTACCACAGTGGTTGCAGGGAGTATGCCTTCTGACAAACTTCCATCCTCCATACCTGAGAGTGCCAAGCCTGTAGAAGTTAAAGTTGTTACTGAGGCCAAGCTACAAGAAGTTGCTAACTCAAATGTTTATCATGATAAAGCCTTCTTGGAGTTTCTGAAAGCCACAAGGGAACAGGTTGGTGACACTCAGTTCTATCTGAGGGAGTTGAAGGAGCAGATTGACTACATCACTGTCATCCCCAAAAAAGTCAATAATCTATGGTTCAAGGAGATAGTGATGATATCAAAATTAAAGATATGGCATCTAACATTCAAGACTCTACAAGACCTAAAACACTCAGAGATAGATGCCATACTTGAGCTTATTGAGAAGAAGAATGAGAACAACAAAAGTCTGTTTGATGATTTGAGGAATGGCCAACCTTCAAGGCTACCAGAAGTGATCAAGAAGCCATGGACAATCATCTATCAGTCTGGCACCAGAATTGAAGACATCAAGCAATTAGTCATTCCCCATGATCTCACTTCTCGAAATCATAGACTGGTCATTGCTATCATTGATCAACTACAGAAGAAGGTTGGAGCCAGAAATGCTGAAGAAATTGAAGCTCTGCACATTCTCAGATCTTTTATAGCAACTGGTGAACCTCCAGAGAGGGCTCAACCTAGGAGAAATAAGGATGATGATTCTGAAGACAAAAGTGTTGGGAGGAGAAGACATCACAGGAGAGATAAGGGTGATGAAGACAAGAAGAAGAAGAATGGTGACAAGGATAAGAAGAATGATGATGACCAAGGCAAAGTCTATGAGAGGAAGATTGGAAAATAGCAAGCCATGAACATTACTAATGACACTCCTACCACAACACAAGGCTCAATGTCTAGGGTGGATGTCACTAGTAATGATTCATCAAAATCTACATCTCTGGCCTCTGCAAATGTTTTACTACCTCAAGAAGAGAAGGAGATTCAAGTCAAGAAACCATATGTGTGTTTCAAAAAGCAAACTGCTAATGGAACACTACTATGGTCAGCCAACAAAGGTCAGAAGTTTCTGCCAAACAATCCAGTGAAAAAGTTTAAACTCAAGCATGTTGCTAGGAGAGTAAAGCCATCCAGGTCAAGGGCCCTAACAATCATTCCCGGATTGAAACTCCAGCCACTTGATGAAGACTTTGATGAAGAGCAACTGCAATTTCTAAGAGCTCAAAAGATATGCTATGCTGCAATTGTGGATGACCACCTTGAAATCAAGTACACTGATGGGAGAGAAATGAAATTCAAACAAGGGGGTTGTCAAAATTGGGGTAAATTGTATGAGATAGAAAGAATCATTGCATTGCTGGACTCTAAAGACAAGGTGGAGAAAGTATGGAAGCTGGAATTGATTGACTTTGTGAAAATGAAGAGAGATTATGCTGAAAAGATGAGAAAGGGCTGCTATGAGAAGTGGTTAGAAAGGGAGAAAGAAATTGACAGACTGGAGATTGAAGCAGAAAAGCTAAGGGCAAAGGGATTGTGTAGAGTTCAGTTTGATCCCTATGTGGTGAAGTATAGGAGAAGAAATGGAGACAATGTCAATATAAGAATGAACCTACTCAGTCACTATCCTGCCAACATTCTGAAGCTAGTGCTTGAAGATTTCAAAAACTCTATCATGATTGAAGAATTGGATGCTATGGCAGAAATCATAAGAGCAATAGATGAGAATGCAAGAAAAGAGAAAGAAAGGAAACAGAAAGCATATGATGATCTACAAGCCAAAGCAATGGAGATGCAATCAAATGAAAATGGCTAGTACCTCATCATACCGTAAGAGTATTTATCTTGTAATTCCATTTATGTGTTCAATCAATCTACATACCTGTACTTTTAAAGTTTTATCCTTATGTATGTTAGGCTTGTTATCAGACATGAAATTGTGACTAAGGGTCTCACTCACAATTTGGGGGAGATTGTTAGTTACAGAGGCATGTCTGTACACATCTAATAACAAGCCTAATTGTTTGTAATGCTTTGCATTACTTACATGACCTCTTAACTGAGGGAACCTCTAGTTGTAGACTTTCTGTTTGTATTGTACTTGTAGTAGGCATCAAATCCTAGTTGTGTAATTGTACTTATAGAGTCTAGAATAATGCTTGAAAGAAGTTCCAAGGTTCATGCCTCAAGCAAGGAGTTAAAGACTGTCAAATAATCACAGTTGGGATTTGAAGAAATGAGGAATTTGCCTAAGTACCAATTCGAGAAGTCTATTTGTCTATTCGAGAAGTCCAGCATTCGAGAAGTCAGGGATTCGATATCTCAAGACACTATTCGATATCTCTGAATACACTGTTCGATATCTCATTCGATATCTCGGAGATTCGACATGTCTATGTACTCTATTCGAGAACTCAGGAAGTCAACGAATCAAAGTAGTATTCGAGTTCTCAAGGAGTCAACAAGTCAAAGTTCCATTCGATATCTCAAGGACTCTGAAAGCTATTCGATATCTCGAGGATTCGATAAGTCAAATGTTCTATTCGACAACTCAAGGAATCCTGATGGAAAAGAGCTATTCGAGAAGTGGTTCGATATGTCAATATAACAGTGTTCGAGAACTCAGAGTTATCGATCAAGTCAATTCCAGTTCTCGAATCACTTACTTAGTCACTTCTCGAATACATTCTTGGAGACAAAATACTGAAGAAATTGTACAAGTCAGAAACCTGCAACAAGCCAATGCACTTTATGGACCACAATCTGTAACGTGCTCTGGAAAGCCTACAAGGAAGCTTAGAGAGATATAGAAGAGACAAGGAGCTAAAGAAGTGGATCTGAACAGGCTTTGCAAAGTCAAATCTGTAACCGTTTGGACGCTTACTCAAAAAGGATAGACAGACTAGAAAGTAATTTGTTTAGCTACCTTATTTGTAGTAAGTAGGTTGTATCCATGCTATAAGGATACAGCCTCACTTCCTTAGTTCGTGTGAGTGAATGAACCAAGTGAGTCGAGTTTTTCATACACTGTAAGCTATATCTCTCTGAGAAAAACGAAGCTGAGAATACTATCATTTGTATTCACAGATTGTAGCAACCTTTATCTAATAATACATTAGATTAAAGTGATATTGTGTTATGTGCTGTTCTTTATCCGCATCTACATATCTGTACACACAACACTTGTTTGCTACACAGACTCAAGGCAAGAAAGGTTCAAGAATCCATTCACCCCCCCTCTGTATTCTTTCTTTGTGTTCAATACTCAACAATTTTAATAATTAGGATGACCATACCGATAGCCGAACCGAAATACTTTCAATGCCCATACGATGCATGGATTTCTTTTATAATATTATAAAATTTATTTAATATTACAATTATGTTTTTATTTGATCATTATTTTAATAGTTTTTTAAATTTTAATTAAATATGCTCATGCTTACGGATAATATTAATGTTTCCTTTTTATAAACAACATATATACAGATTTTTAATATATTTTATTAATAATTGGAAAATATTGTATGATATTTTTGGATATCTATTAGTTATTGGAAGATATTGTATTGTTTTAGGTGTTTATAAAAGGTAATATCTTCAACTAAAAGTAAGTGGGAAAAATACATTCGTTAATTACCATTAATTATATTATATTATTATTTATTTTAATAATTAGGATAACCAAACTGAAAAACATATTATTTATATTAATTGTAAGAATAATTTTAAATAAAAAAGGTAACAAGTTTAATTAGAAAGGAAATATTGATTTCATTAATTATAGCGACCATATTGTTGAAAAGAAAATATTTTTAGTTAGAAAAGTTACAAAAGGTAATATCTGAAAAATTAAATGGTTAGTTATTATTTAGGTGAAAATTTAGTTAGAAAATTTAGAAACGATATTACCTTTTAGCTGGAAAAAATAAATAGTTAGTTATTAGTAATTATAATTAATTGTAAGAATTATTTTAAATAAAAAAGGTAACATGTTTTAATTGTAAGAATAATGTGAAAAATGCAATCGACTAATTACCATTAATTATATGAAAAAGTCAATCGACTAATTACCATTAATTATATTATGTTATTATTTATTTTAGGTGTTAAATTTTTATTGAAAATTATGGTGTGACATTTTCGGGTATATATTAATGATTGTAAGATTAAGGAAATATTAATGATTGAAAGATATGATACGATTAATGTTTTTAGGTGTTTATAAAAGGCAAAATCTTCAACTAAAAGTAAATGTGAAAAAGACAATTGACTAATTACCATTAATTTTATTATATTAATGTGAAAATGACAATCGACTAATTACCATTAATTTTATTATGTAAATCAATTAATTAGCATTAATTATAACGTGTTTTAATTCAAAATGAAATATTAATGATGGAAAAATATGATACGATTGATGTTTTTAGATATTTATAAAAAATAATATCTCGACTAACTACTATTAATTATATAATGTTATTATATGTTATTATTTATTTTAGGTGTATTTATTTTTCTTTACAATGAAGGGTAAATAAGTGAATTCACGAAATACCAAAAAACATGTACCAAAAAATTGGTACCAAAAAATATTACCAAAACAAAATGTTTCGTTTTTTATAAAATAATGTAGTAGTATAGAAGTATAGATATAAGTATATAATTACCTTTATGATAAAAGATATTTTTTTTAAAAAATATCTCAAACCTAAGTCGAGCTTAGATTTATTGGTGAAAATCTCTTAGTTTTTGTCCTAATTAATTGTCGAATTAGTAGACCAAAGAAGGGGTTTAGGTATCTAGGCTTTTAGCCAAATACAAACCAATCCTTAAATACAAATTAACATTAAATATTTTATATTTCATTTAATCTAAGGGCCCCGCCAAGGGTACCTTCACAAAAAATGTATAAAATTCTTGGCTCCATTCAGTAAAAAAAATAATAATGTTCACGCTGACGTCACTATCACGTCAACAGTGAACAGTAATATTTTTTTTTACGTTGAATGGATCCAAGAATTTTATACATTTTTTGTATTGGGGTACCCCTAATTTGGTCATTATTAGCATGAAATGTGCATTAGTATTTGATTTTTAGTTTGTAGTTAATTTTGGTTTGTAGTTGAGTAGGACTATAGGTATTTATATCAGACTGAACTATTCATACAGCCACATATACAGGTAACATCACAAACTTCCATTTTGAATATCATTATACACAAGCTGAATATTTATGTGCAGCAATCCAATATTATATTTGTTATATATAAATATATTTTAATAGTATTTTAATTTTTATTTTATCCTTTTGTTTTTAATATTAATAAGATTTTAATTATATTATTTATTATTGACGATGGATCTGTCCATAACCCAATATCTTGTTGAATTGACTAAAATTGTTACTAATTCCATTATTTACTAAGATTTTAAAGTTCGAATTTTATTAGTAATTCTTGATAATTAGTAATAGTTTTGATTTGTAAAGACAAATTTTTTTATTTAAAACTAAAGTATCATGAATTTTAGGTTTAATGTAAAAAAAATGTACAATTTTTTTTATAACTTTCTAAGAGTTTCAAAATTTGGGTTTAGATAAACTCGATCCCGAAATTCTGTGAATTGGATTTGAATATTTAGATTTTATAAAACAATGTAAAAAGATGAGGCGGTACGTCCTTGCTGAGAAGTTGGACAGGCACAGCTGACTTGTGCCAAGTAGAGCTGTTAACGAAACTAGCTGTTCGTGAGCAAGCTCGAGCTCGGCTCGTTAAGGGCTCGATTCGGCTCGATTCGTTAAGAACTCGAGCTCGAGCTCGAACACAAAAAAAAACTCGTTAAGCTAACGAGCTCGAGCCGAGCTTTTAACATGTGTGGCTCGAGCTCGGCTCGATTTTGTTCGGCTCGGTTCGGCTCGTTAAAAGCTCGAAAAAAATCAAAATTTTTACTTTTTATTTTTTTATCTCCAACGAAATTAATTTTTTATTTTTTGAAAATTTGGGATTATCACTAAATTAGATATATCTTGACATCCGTACGGTTGGATCGTCGAAAATTTTTTTTTAAAAAATAGAAACAACAATTCGTGACAAAGCACTAGTTACTAGTACTAGTTAAATTAGTAGTGATCTACTAAGATCTCCAACCAAATTAATTTTTTATTTTTTGAAAATTTAGGAATATCACTAAATTAGATATATCTTGACATCCGTATGGTTGGATCGTCGAAAAATATTTTTTAAAAAATAGAAACAACAATTTGTGACAAAGCACTAGTTATTAGTACTAGTTAAATTAGTAGTGATCTACTAAGATCTCCAACCAAATTAATTTTTTATTTTTTGAAAATTTGGGAATATCACTAAATTAGATATATCTTGACATCCGTACGGTTGGATCGTCGAAAAATATTTTTTAAAAAATAGAAACAACAATTCGTGACAGAGCACTAGTTACTAGTACTAGTTAAATTAGTAGTGATCTACTAAGATCTCCAACCAAATTAATTTTTTATTTTTTGAAAATTTGGGAATATCACTAAATTAGATATATCTTGACATCCGTACGGTTGGATCATCGAAATTTTTTTTTAAAAAAATAGAAACAACAATTCGTGACAAAGCACTAGTTACTAGTACTAGTTAAATTAGTAGTGATCTACTAAGATCTCCAACCAAATTAATTTTTTATTTTTTGAAAATTTGGGAATATCACTAAATTAGATATATCTTGACATCCGTACGGTTGGATCGTCGAAAAATATTTTAAAAAAAATATTTTTTGAAAATTTGGGAATATCGCTAAATTTGTTATCGAGCTGCTCGATAACGGCTCGTGTGCGGCTCGATTTCTTAACGAACGCTAGCTTGAACAAATATTTTGTGCGATAATAAAGCTCGGCTCGGCTCGGTTCGTTAAGAAAAAAAGTAATGCTCGGCTCGTTTAGCTCAAAGCTCGGCTCGGCTCGATTCGTTAACAGCTCTAGTGCCAAGGCTATGGCTTCATTTAAATGAATTAGTGGGTACAATACAAAGCGAAGGTGAGGGATAATAGGACTGGTAGAAAAATGAAGATAACGGACTAACGGTGCTCCACTTAACGGCAGCTTACAGTGTCAGAGTCCGTTGTCTTTTCTTGCAGGTGTTCAGCCCTCACACCATTGGAGGGGTGGTTACTTTTTCAGAAAGTACCTATGCTTTATAAGGATCTTCGGAACATTGGTAAATAGCAACTCCCTCTCTCTCTCCTCTCTCTCTCTCTCACTCTCGCCTAAAGCTACAAAGAAGATGAATTTTTGTTTCATTTACTCCTCTGCAAAGTCTATTCAACTTTCTTTGTTTTTGTGTTGTCCCACAGCTTGCAAAAATACTACTCCCTCCGTCTCATAATATGTTTCCTGTTTCCTCTGAACACGTTTGTCAACGCACACTTTTAATCATTAATATTTTGAATTTTGTATTAGTGTTAAATATAAAAACCTCACTGTATTAAAATACTCATAAATACAAATCCAACAAAATCACTCAGGACTATATTTGGTCTTACAAATTATGCGTAAATTAATAATCAACCGCTTATAATGAATAGTGTAAAAAGTCAAAACAGGAGACACATATTGAGACGGAGGGAGTACAGTATTTCAAACACATTTGGAACCTCATGGTGTGTGATGTGGCAATTTCTTTTCAATTGCAACCTATTCCTTTTATAACAATAGTTAATTTGAAAATTGTTATTTATATATAATATAATGAAGTATAATTTCTTAATCTATCTATTACGTATATATCTAATACAACAACAAATAAAATACTACTCTTCCCAAAAAAATACTACTCATTTCAGTTGGACATGTTTACCGATGCACACTTTTAATCGTTAATATCTTTAATTTCGTATTAGTTTTAAATATAAAAACTTCACTGTATTAAAGTACTAAAAAATAAAAAATTTTCTTTTTCTGAATAAAAATTTAAACATTAAATTTTTATTTAGAAAAAAAATATTAAAAAATTATGAAACTATACTTTTTAGAAATCTTAAAATGTGTGTCAGGTCCCGTCCCCATGTAAAGAATTTGGTGGAACGGAGCTACTCCCTCTGTTTCTTTTTCTTTTTCTTGTGTTGACTTTTGTTCCTGTTCATTGTAAGCGCTTGATTACTAATTTATGCATAATTTATAGGTAAAATATATTCATGAGTGATCTTGTTTGATTCGTATTTGTGAGTACTTTAATACAGTGAAGTTTTTATATTTGATACTAACACGAAATTGAAAATATTAACGATCAAAAGTGTACGTTGACAAATGTGATAAAACAAACAGAAAAAACATTTACGAAGGGAGGGAGGAGGGAGTAGTATTTCGAACACATGTTGGAACCTCATGGTGTGATGTGACATGTTGGAACCTCATGGTGTGATGCCATTTAAAACACTATTATATATTTTTATAAATTTTATATCACAAAAAATTTAATTCAATTATTTATTAATTTGAATTGGGATATAGTTAAGAGAATTTATTAAAAATATTAAATACTATCTTAATTGTAAATATACTCCTCATTTATCATCTTTTCTCTGTGTTGACTGTGTGTCACCCACCCTGCTCACGTGCCAGTGCCGTGACAGATGGGTCCCACGATCCCAACCGTACTGATGTTGTAGTTGACATGGTAGCTGACGTGGTAGGTGGGTCCCACCTCTTGACAATTGACATGTCAGGCGAGGGGTCAATCACATGGTAGTGGGCCCCCTTCGGTATTTGATTTTATCTTTTTAATTAAGAAATTGTTATTTTTGTAATAATAAAGGTATTTTTGCAATTAAGGTGGTAAGTTTGCAAATAATTTTTCCTAACAAAAGTAAAATTGCGAAAAAAATTATTTTTACCAATATATTTATCAAAAAAGCTCTATAGTTAAATGATAACAAAATAAATTCAAACAATAAGATAAAAATCAAAACACAAAAATATCGTATAATAATACTGGTTTGATTGTTATCAATCTAATATTCCCTCCGTCCCAATTTACATGTTCCTTTTGAAAAAAATACGCATATTAAGAAAAAGGTTGGTTGGATAAGGTTTTTCACTAAATAACCTTAATAAATGCATTGAAAAATGAGAATAGAAAGTGGCATGTCTCCTAGCTTCGTCAAAAGCTCAAGTTTTTTATCTAATTGTGATCCGCAAGTTTCCTCTTGGTTCGATAGTTCTTACTCGATTCCTCATGGAAGTCTTCCCACAAAATTTCTTGGGGTCCCCTTAATTTCGTCAGAGCTCAGTGTTAATGATTGCATCCCCCTGCTCCATAAAATCACATCCCGGATGGATTGCTGGACTGCTTTGTTTCTTTCCTTCGCTGGCCGAGTTCAACTAATCAAATCAATTCTGTTTGCAATCCAATCTTTTTGGACAAATCATTTCGTACTCCCAGTTACAGTTCACAACCAGCTGAAGTCTCTGTTTACGCATTTCCTTTGGAAGGGGGATTATTCAAAAATTGGGGGGGCAAAGGTGGCCTGGGATACTCTCTGTTTATCAAAGGAAGAAGGAGGCTTGGGCTTTCGTTGCCCAACTGCTTGGAACAAGGCACAAATGTTTTTTCATATGTGGAGACTTCTTTCAAAAACAGATTCTATTTGGGTTATTTGGGCTCATTGCACTGCTCTGAAAAACAAAAGCTTCTGGCATCAATCTATTCCCACGGATTGTTCATGGTTCTGGAGAAACTTGTTAAAACTTCGAGACGAAGGGCAGTGCCATCTGTCATACTTGCTTGGCAATGGGTCTAAATTCCTCTTCTGGTTGGATCCATGGTGGAACAACGATCCTATTGCTAACAGATACAATGACTCGGTTATTAGATGTTGCAATTCTCGACCTTCGGCAACGGTGGGAGATCTCTTGCAAAATGGCACATGGGTTCTTCCTCAACCAAATGGTTCTCAGCATCATGCTTCCAGGAGCTTTAACAGATGGGTGGCTTCTTTTACTTTCCCACCGGTTACTACCTCTCGAAATGACTGCATTCTGTGGGACGATACTTCAAAAGTAACTACTAGATGGATATGGGAATCGACTAGAACTCGAGCTCCGGAAAAACCTTGGCACAAAGGGGTTTGGTTCAAAGGGGGTGTCAAACGGTATGCTTACTACAACTGGCTGCTTTGTTGGGGGCGGCTATACACAATGGCTAGACTTCAACGTTTTGGCCTTTCGGTTATAACTAGTTGTTCTCTATGTGTAGGAGGGATAGAAACGGACTCTCATTTGTTTGTTCATTGTCCCTATTCATCATTTATTCTTCGAAGTCTTCTCCCCCCACTAGGAATCTCCTTTGCCCATGATCAAACCTGGACAGACATCATCATATCAGTTCAGAACATCAACGACACGGTCACACGGTTTGCTGGGTTACTTGCCTTGCAAACGTTTTGTTATTTCATTTGGCGCGAGCGGAACGCAAGGATCCACAATGGAGGGATTTCTGGACCCTTCAAACTGATAGGTGGAATTCGTCAGGATATCAAGGCTCGAATTGCAACTATAAAATGGTTCAAACAGAAATTGTGTAATAGGAACGATATTATTGTTTGGCTTGCTTAGTGTAGGTCGTTTTGTACTAGTTTTCGTTGTTTTCATTTTTGTTTCCTTTTGTCCGGCTTGCCGGGTCAAAGTAGCTTTCTTCTGACAATCTTGGCTTAGATTGTCTCGAGATAGTTGCTCTTTGTATATCCTTTTCTTTCTATATAATTCTCAATTTAGCGAAAAAAAAAAAAAGGTTTAGAGATGTCAAGCATTGAAAATACAAATATAAGGGTAATTTTGGAAAATTATACTTAAATTTGTATAGAAAGAAGAGATATTTGTATGGAAAGAATAGGGGGACATGTAATTTGGGACAATTTTTTTTGTAAAAGGGACATGTATTTTGGGACGGAGGGAGTAATTTTCGAATATGCTACCAGTCATTTCACAACTTTAGTGTATTTAATTCATTACAAAAATTTTCAATAATGTCTTTGTGCTTAAAAAGGGCATTACAAATGTTTTTTTTTGTTTTGCTATTGTATGTGAATTGCAAGCCTATATACACTACTAGAAAAACTGGATACAACATCGGTTCTGGGCCGATGTAAAAACTTTTCAAAACCGATGTCTAGGTGGGTGTTGTTAAATGTCCATGTGTTTTACATCGGTTCTAGGCCGATGTTAAAAAGTACTTATTACATCAGTTGTGAAACGATGTAAATTGTTGTCAACAACATCAGTTTTCAAAACAGAACCGATGTCTCAACTCTTGTACTACATCGGTTTTAGATAGAACCGATGTTGTAAACTGTATACAACATCGGTTTTTAACCGATGTAAAATAGCTCCCAAAAATTGCCAAAATAAACTGTATACTACATCGGTTTTTAACCGATGTCAAATAGCTCCATAAATTTGCACACTATAATTAATAAATTTAAATCACACTAGAAAGTAACACACTACAATTACAAAACTAAATCACACTAGAAAGTAAGTAAAACTGATTTTTTCATTAACGAAAGAAATACAACATTCTTACATCATTGAGTAAAACTAAATTTGCCTACTCTACATGAGCCTATATACAAAAAACAAGCTTTCATTACATTATATGAAAAACCAACTAAAACTAGTTTCTAGCAGTCTCTCGCAATGATCCCTGAATAGCAAGGGAATGGCTCCATTCAATGGGAATGGCTTCTTTGCAGCTTGCTTTTTCCAATATGAAATCTTTTAGCATCCTGTAGTACAAAGTCAGATCACCATCAACAATAATAGGATAAAAAAACAAAATTTACTAGTAAAAAAAACAATCCATTTGCATAACTTATTCTGGTAACTTTCTTACTAAAGGGCATATAATAAATAATTAATCTGTACTTTACTAATTTGTATCTACCCTTTCCTTCAGCTGTTTGTATCGAATACAGTAATGGCATGGATAACAAATTTTTGCACTAAATTATTTGCTTGCTCATGAATTATAGGAGAACAGGCCTTAGGAGGTATGGTAGAAGCCCTTAAACAATTTAAAGGCAAGTTGGATAATAACATTATAGACAAGACTCTTCATGATAATCTGAAAACAACTAACAAATGCTAAAAGAATATTAAAGAGGCCCATGCTCCACATTATCAGCATTACTTGTTGGCAAGAAAGAAATCTGCTTCTCCCATAATGATAATCATTTATGGTTGAGAACCGTAGTATCCACATGAATAGATGCAGTGAGACTATTTATGAGTAGCACATTAGGTGTGTTTTTGGCACAGATATAAAAAAGACCTGCATAACTTTCCCTTGGGTATTATTATATTGTCCTTTCAAAAGTAAAAAGGTTAGTACCTGTCTATAGATTCCCTGTGACCCAGCTGTCCATTCGTACCTCTTCCCCACGAGAATACATTCTGTTTATCAGTGACAGCAAGGGTGTGCCTCCACCCACATGAGATATGAACTACTTTTTGCCAGTGAAAGATTGCAAAAGAAAAACATAATATTAAAAAAGGAAACCACAGGATAACTACTATTAGTAGAAGATACACCATTTGAAACAAACACCAAATGAATGGGTATGAAAAGTTATGGGAGAAGGGCATGCCTGCTCGTGTGGAAAATTGACAGGCATCGGAGAGCAATGATCCAGATTGTCGCCGCTACCAACTTGTCCGAACTGTATATGGAAACCATAGTTGTTTATTTATTTGTAATGCAAATAAAACATAAGTTAAAGTGATCAAACATGCATATGTATACAGATACAAGATAGTATTAGGTCCTGTGAACAATTAAATTGTTGTTGAGTAAAACCTAAACAACAGAAAAACATTTAAGGTTATACTAGACAGAGAGCTAAATCCCCTAATTACATACTGCATGTTTCATCCTATGTCTGTAACATACTACACAAACAAACCTTCCACTTATAAAGTACATAAGAACGTATCCAAGAGATTCAAGATCATCCCTCATGCTCTGTTCTATACAATATAAACAAGAAAATAGAATGTACAGTAGTCAGATAATTAATAACTCCATTCAATTAATGCTCATTCTTAAGATGCATAATAAAATGTTGTGGAATAATCTCTGAACGTATCCAACTTAGCCCCTTTTAATGGAGATAAACTTTCTTTAAGAAGATAAATTAATGATAGGGTCACTGCTGCATACATACATGAATTCTATGTGATCCCTTAAGTGTGGCTGTTACATCGTCGAAGTCTGAATTTATGCAGCATAGAAAATGATCAGAAGGTTTTCTTTTCCTCGGACATGGGAATCCTGCATCCTCGGACATAATATAAATTGTTGAATATTAGTAGTCTTAATACCTATAATTTAAATTAAGTTTGTCACCCGAATATCTGTTTGATTCTCCGTTATATAATCCATGCGAGAAGGCTGTTCTACGAGTTTCAGACTTATACTTAGAGACACAAAATCAGTTCAGCTAAGATTGACATTTGTCTCAGTTAATAAATAAAATATAACAATGCAGATAACATAAACTAGATGAATACCAAAACAGGGGATCTCATCGACTAATGGTTAAAAGAGGAACCTAAACACTCCTGTCAATCCAATATTTTTGACCTGCAATCAACGTAAACTAGATGAATACCTCATCTAACATCTCTTTAGTCTGGATCATGACTTGATTTTTAAGTTTAGTCAAGTAACAGTATAATTCCAACTTAAGAATGGAACAGCTGCAAAGCACAAAATCATATCCAACACCTTTTCAGTGTAGGAAGAGACTACCTAAATTTTGTGCGACGTGATGTGTACTTTTTTTCTCATGATTATGTTTATCATCTACATCCAAATTAGCAATGGAAACAACAGAAAAACATAAAAAAAAAGTAAAATGTAATTAGCAAATTAAAATACGGGGCTGCAAATTGATTCCGAAATAGAAAGGAAGAGCAACGAGTTTATCTCCCTGACCACATCATTAGAATTAAGAACAACCACAGTGATGGAGCCGGTTCCAAAGGAATCAAATTGTCCGCACCTGCATCCACTATTAAGCTAGAATTTGTAAGAATAAGGTAAATTAAAAATAAAAAATTTAAATTTGAAAAGCACTTACAAATTGCAAGAACAGAGCTAACAATTGAAGATAATAGCACGATTCAAGCTTCGATTTTGCTTAATCAACGTATATCGATTAATTTCTACACAAACAAAACTGGTATGAACTTGTGCATAAAAACAAACACCTTTAACCATTATAAAAGAAGTTGTACCATTTCGCGGAGAAAATTGGTTCAATCCAGTTGTTCCATATGAGGTGATGTGAGGTGCTGGTTTACTCAAGTGATTCAGCACAGAAGCTACTGTCAATGAAGGTATTTTAAAGCCTGAAATAGAGTGCCAGTGAAATGTCAGCCCATAATTTCAGTTATAAAGCCTGAAAGCACCATGTATAAGTCAGCCAGAGCATAAGACTGACAACACTAATTAATGATTATTTTCAGATAATTTAACCTTAAGTAAAAAGTTCATGGTAAGGGGCGTATAATAACCATATTTAACCTAACACCTCTTGCTCTAGCTACATCTTCCTCGGTTGAGGATTCAAACCTTTGACAAAGTGAGTGGGTGAAATTTTTCAAGTCTCGAAAAATATAAAATTCCTATATTTCAGTAGAACATAGCTTAATTTTAAAGCAGAACAAAACAGCTTCAGAGACTTACAAGGGATAAGACATGTGAGATTCTTTGAATTACTAATATAAAGTGCAGGTGACAGGACACATTCATGACATTAAAATCCTGAAGAATAGAAAACATTACCGTAATTCCAAAGAAGGCTTAAAAATTATACAGAGATGACCAAGATAGAAACTACAAAATTGAGAAAAGTAGTGGTTTCTACGATTTAATAGCTGATCTAGGTAGTTGCATGATTATCATGCCAGCCCATCGAAGACAGATTTCTAAGCTAACTCGTATTTTCATAAATTCAAAAGGGGTTAGATTCTACAAATTGAGTATGCAACTGGTGAGATATTATGATGAGAATATACATGTCTTACACTAAAGGATCCATAAAAAGTATAGGGTATTTCCTTCAGAGAATGTTCATGGGAAGCAATATAGTGCATTCACATTTGTTGTAAAGGTTAATTTTAGCTTTAGTATCAAAGGATTACAAGGTACACCAATTGAATAATAAACAAGACTTATAAATTTAGGAAGGGAAAAAAAATCAAAGCACTATCATACATTAGAAAAAGCATAGAATGATTCCAAAATCCCATAATGCCAAATTAAATAAGCAGACATTCAATATTTTTCTTACCAAATCAGTCTTGCCTTGTTATTCTTGGACCAGAATGCTTGAAGAGAATTGTCCTACAAAAAAAAAACTTAGTTTGCAGATTATGCAAAACACGAAACAAATACACCTCCTGATATACATTCATAAAATTAAAAAAAAAATCTTACACCTAAATGACTAAATCAATTTTCTTTACCTCATAAACTTCATCTTCTTTCGACCCATCCTATTTCCTATTTCAAGTAAAACAACATTCAAACCATGATTAAAATAAACCCCATACACAAAATATCCTAAAAATAACAAATCAAGAAACACACACAGGTACATAAAAAAAACTTACATAAAGCCTCAATATGTAAAACTTATTAGTCTCATAACTCTCTAAATCGATCAAATCCTTTAGCCTATTCTCGTAAATACCGTAAAAACACATATCAAGGCTATCCCAATCAGTGCTTCTCCTCCTGATTCTCTCTGATTGCTTCATTCTATCATACTCATCTTCAACCATATCAACAAGTATAACAGCAGACATTTGACAATTAACAAAAATCGAAAGCTAGTGTTTGACCTAATTGGGATTCGACAAGGGGGTTTTGAAATCAAGGGTTAGAATTTGGGGACTTGTAAGCTAGGGTTTGAATTTGGGGGTTGTAAGCTAGGGTTTGAATTTGGGAGTTCTTCACTGAAGTTGTGAGTGAGTGAATTACTTTGAATGAATTACTTTGGGGAAATGGAAAATAAGGTGAGTGAGTTTGAGGAGCGGGAGGAAACAAAATGTTTGTAAGAGAGAAAGTGGGAAATGAAAAAAAGAACGGGGAAATGTTTTTGAGTAGGAGGGAAAGGGGGAAATGAAAAAAAAAAAAAAAAAATGGGGGAAATGTTCCGCGTGTTTTTTTATTTTTTTAAAAAGTGGTTAAAACATCGGTTTTAATTACAACTGATGTCTAAAACCTACTTTAACATCGGTTTCATTAAAACTGATGTAAAATAATTCTTTAACATCGGTCACCAAGGCGAACGATGTAAAAGGGGTGATGTCTATTGACTGTTTTCTTGTAGTGATACAGTAGAACCTCGAGAATATTCGATAAACGAATATTTTTTTTCGATTCCGACATAATAAAGATAATGTAATTTTGACCTCGATAAATAAATAATCATGATTAATGAATAAAATTTTTCAATACAGAGCTTATTAATTTATTGAAATTTAATTATTTTGTTTTACAAATTGTTGAAAAATTGATAAATTTCTTTTCCACACTAATTTTGAGTTAAATTAATAGGAATCCTTTATATATATATATATATATATATATATATATATATATATATATATATATATATATATATATAATATTTAGTAATGTACTAATTTGTCCTTCGATTTAGTAATTTACTAATTTGTCCTTCCATCATATTATTATAAAAAAAAATGTTTGACATGGGAATTGAACCCATGACTTTTATGTAAACAAAGATTTATTTTCACATCTCTAACCACTGCACCAAAGAAGTTTTTAGAAATTTTTAGTAACTCATTAAATACATACTCCAAGAACTCAGTTGTTATAATGTTCAATATTTGCGAAATTGTTCATCGGACTAATCGGAGATTTACCGAGCAAAGTTCAAGTTTTAAATTACTCGATTCTTGAGGTTCGCGAGACTAATCGAATTTTTAATATTTAAAATTTATAAATATTATAAATATCTTTCAATGTAAATATTTAATATTTTATAAAATTCATATATTTTATCAAGTTAAACCCGTGTCGAACATAAGTTGAACCGTTTATATTTAAACTTTTTTCATAATAAGTTAAATCGATTCAAGATTTCAAGCTTTATGAGTCAAGCTTCGAGATTAAAATTAAAGGACCAATCGATGGAACTTTTTACCCGAGCTTGAGCTCGAGTGTGGCAATGTTCGACTCGACTCGATTACAACCCCACTCTCATTGCTATTGACCTTTATGTAAAGAAAGGATTATTTTCACATCTCTAACCACTGAACCAAAGAAGTTTTTAGAAGTTTTTAGTAACTCATTAAATACATACTCCAAGAACTCATTTGTTATAATGTTCAATATTTGCCAAATTGTTCATCGGACTAATCGGAGCTTTACCGAGCAAAGTTCAAGTTTTAAATTACTCGATTCTTGAGGTTCGCGAGACTAATCAAACTTTTAATATTTAATATTTAAAATTTATAAATATTATAAATATCTTTCAATGTAAATATTCAATATTTTATAAAATTCATATATTATATCAAGTTAAACCCGTGTCGAACATAAGTTGGACCGTTTATATTCAAACTTTTTTCATAATAGGTTAAATCGATTCGAGATTTCAAGCTTTATGAGTCAAATTTCGAGATTAAAATTAAAGGACCAATCGACGGAACTTTTTAGCTGAGCTTGAGCTCGAGTGTGGCAATGTTCGACTCGACTCAATTACAACCCCATTCTCATTACTATTAGGCAAAATATTTTGATAGACTAGAAAAAAAAAGTTAAGGAAAACAAAAAAAAATTGGAGATGAGATTTGAACTTCATATTACTCCCTTCGTCCCAAAATACATGTCTCTTTTGCAAAAAAATTATCCCAAATTACATGTCCCCCTATTCTTTCCATACAAATATCTTTTCTTTCTATACAAATTTAAGTATAATTTTCCAAAATTACCCCTATATTTGTATTTTCAATGCTTGACTTCTCTAAAACTTAACTCTATTCTCATTTTTCAATGCATTTATTAAGGTTATTTATTGAAAAACCTTATCCAACCAACCTTTTTCTTAATATGCGTATTTTTTTCAAAAGGGACATGTAAATTGGGACGGAGAGAGTATATATTAGATAAATATTTAGATAAAACACATAGTTTGGTTAAAAAAATAGATTATAAATACTCTTTTAAAAATAATAGATTTAAAATGTGTAACTGTATTATTGAAATATGATACTCAGTAGATAATATATCACAATGTACATGAATACAAACCAAAATTTTAGCAAATTTTAATATAAATTTCAAGAATATTAAATCACTATCACATTACCACTTCCACGCCACCACGACCACGACATGCACCACTACCAAAATTACAAGAATTTTGTCTGTAACAACATGAACACCACCACTTACACCACCAAAATCACCAATATCAAAGCAAAATCACTTGGAATTCAACTAAAGTTCCCAAAACTTAAACGTAAATCACTAAAAAAATTAAACGCAAATTACAAGAATATTCCAAATTTAGAATTGTGTAAATATTCGAAACAGTTGGTAATGGTGTTGACGGTAGTAAATTGAGTAAAAATGTCATCGATCGACGTTACAAACTTAGATGTATTGAGAGAGGGATGAATGAATTGGTGGAGATGTGGTCAGGAATGTGACTGGAATTCGTGACAAACATGTTCATTAGTTACTTTCGGAGTGGTGGTCAATTTGGTGACAACAAAAAATCACAGAGTGATGATGGTATATACACACACTTCCTCACTCTCATCCAGTCACACATTATACATTTGTGTGTGTATATCACGAATGATGATGACAAACTGAATGAGGTGGTCAGTAAGGTCACCGAAAATGGAAGTGGCATAGGAATGGATATTGGTAAAGGTTGAGATGTAAATTAGATTTGAATGTGTGGTTATGATTACTTTTTGATTCTCATATCTATAAAATTTTTATTTAGCACTTAGCTATAAATAAAAACGTGAATCTAATGACTTGTGATTAGATTTAAAAATCTAATCACAATTCAAAATCTAATCACAAGTCATTAGACTTACGTGTATATTATTTAGAACATAAATTGTTCTTGACGGACTATTAGCTACCAATTTAAATGCTGGTATTCCTCCGTTAATGGTACTAATTTCCTTAAATGTAATTAAGAATGTAGAAAGAAATTTTGAGTTTAATTGTCAAAAAAATGCCTAGGCTATACATACACATCAGCCTGCCCACGTCGCAAACCTAGAGAAGAAAAAGAAAAAAAACTTTCTATAAAATAGCCGCACAGCACATTAAAAAGGTGGTTTAGTCTAATGATGTTATAGACGTACCCATTTCCGAATTTCTAAACACATAAATAAAATAACGGAGTATAGTTGTTAAAAATGTAACCAGACTAATTTACCAAGATATCTTTGTAATTTAGAACATTATACTTGACAGAATTTGAAAAACCTTTATAAATAACTAAATTAGCATATGTGGAATATATTACCGTGGAGTCTAAATAATTTTAATCTTAAAAATTCTATATTAAATATACTAGGAGTGAATTTAATAGTGAAAATATTTTTCTTTTAGATACTCTACAAAAAAATTAACATTAACTTTGTTTAAATTAATTTTTTTGATCAATTGACAAAATACCAATGTGTACATGCATTAATAATAGAACGAATTGTACATTAAATGCATGTAGCCCTACTACGATATTTATGATCCGAGTTCTATATTTAGGGATTTGTTTATTGATCTGTACAATATGACCTTGTCACTAAAATAGAAATGAATAAATGATTTAGTCATATACAATAAATGAACTTGTAATATCACTCCTCCATCAGGCTCCATGGCTCCATGCATGCAATATTTATTCGTGCATGCATATGACGAAGGATTATCAACAATAAGCAAAGACATTACTCCGTAAATTAGTATATACGTTCGTATTTATATTATGCATGGTATTCTTTTCTGTTGTCACAGTAATGCATATATATTGGTTCATCATTAAGCAGGGGTCACATATTATTTAAGAACTAGTTCAAATGAAATGTATGTATAAAATAGAAGACTGAAAGTACTATTTAAAAGATTCGACGACTGATTCTCTCTATTTTCATTTCTAAATTGCTGATCCTTTACCGTCTATAAGATATCCAGTTCTGTTAGACCTCAGCTAACAATCTATAAAGGAAGAACCTAGTGCATGTATGTGGGAAAATGCAATTCCTTTATAGCTTTCTCTATATTTTTTTGTATTCAGAAAGTTTTGGTATGATTTACTGTTCAATTTAATCTTTAGCATTGTTACTTCTTTTATGGAGTAATCACATGCAGTGCGAGTCATTTCACCAACACTAGTGTATCCAACTTCTATATATTTTAAGAATATCTTTATGCAAAAGATGTCCTCTTCTGATGTACTTGTTACTTTTGTATGGGAATTGCACGTTTAGTGACTCACAATCCCGGAATCAACAGGTCCAGTAGTAGTCCTAACCCTTAAGTTTAGAAAACGTCAATCCAAACTTACCATTTTTAAAATTGGTATCCTTCTTAGAGATACTACTACAGTAATTTTTTCTTTCAAATACAGTAATTTTTTCTTTCAAACTGAAGCACGATTAAATTATCTATTAACAATACTGTCAAGTAGTAAAGAAGTTTTTATTGAGATTAGTGGTGTGAATTCTAGAAATAGGTAATTAGGGTTTATTTTATAATTTCCAGCTGTACACACTAGATAAGTTAGTTAGAAAGTTAGTTAGTTCCCGCCTATCCTTTTACTTACTTGTATATAAGTAACCGAGCATAGATTGTATATATCACTTCTTCATTTTCAATCAATATAGTTCTCCTTTCTTTTTCCTTCGTTTATGAAAACTATCATGGTATCAGAGCTTGTTGAAGTTTTAATGGCGTCTTGCCGTGAGATAAGTTATTCTCAGACGTTCTTATCCGGCTAATCTCAGGTGTTCTTGTTCTTTCTTCATAATTAAAAACTCTTAAAGATTCATCGATTGCAATTGCATAACTCGATAAAGATTACGTTTATTTCTTGTGATTCATCGTTTCGATTTCATCAATCGACTAAGTGATTTCTTGTTTTTGATCATAAATTTCTTGCTTATTTCTTCAGAATCTGTTGCGAATATAGATATAAAACATCTCTGTATTTGCATTTTTCAACTAATCTGTTTCACTGAATTCTGAATCGATCTGTTTTTTATGTATTTGTCTATCATAATCGATCTCCTATGATTTGATCTTTGCGATTGTGTATCTCTGAATTGATCAAGTTGAAATCTATGATCTTCGATTCTGAACTATTTTCTTTCATTCGTATTGTGTATTTTTCACACTAGACTAAACAAAACTCAGTTTTATTGGCTAAAACTATACATTTACAAGGAAATCAAGATCCTTCAAGTGTCTATTATATTCATCCATCAGACGCTTCAACTACTCAGCTTGTTTCTGTAAAATTTTATGGCTCTGGTTTTCATAATTGGAAACGCTCTATGGTGTTGACATTATCTACTAAAAACAAGCTAGGATTTGTTGATGGAACCATTGCAACTCCAGACATGACATCTATTGACTACAAGTATTGGGAAAGATGTAACAATCTTGTTATCTCTTGGTTTATATCTAATCTAGATGAGACAATAGGGAAGAGTGTTCTTTTTTTGTGCAAACTGCTAAAAGAACTGGCGAGATCTTAATGATCAATTTGGTTATACTTCTATGGCACAAGTTTATTCACTTGAACAACAGCTCTTAGAACCATCTGAGTTCTTTACTAAAATCAAAACAATTTGGGATGGATTAAATGATGCAAATCCCTTGCCGTACTGCACTTGTAATCAGTGTACCAGTAATTTGTCTAAGATTGATTCAAAAACAACATGAACACAGAGTGTTACAATTTATAATGAAGCTGTTTGATCAGTTCTCTCAAGTTAGGAGAAATGTGCTCATAATTCAGCCTTTTGATGGGTTTTTCGAGGCAACAAAGCAAAAAATAATAATTAAAACAATAAAATTGAAACCCAATCGCAGGATCCATGCAAAACAAGACGTTTAATTCATAGTTATGAACGTTTACCTTAAAATGGAGCTTTAACAGTTGAGAAAAGGATGACTAATGGAGTTCCTTGTTGCATCACCACACAACCCTTTTGCAAGATCTACGTCGCCAAAGTAGTCCAAACGAACGTTTGATCGTCCAACGATCACTAGAGCCGGTACTAGCCGTATATCTGCCCCATCTCTCTTTCTCTCCATCCTCCCAAACGTTTTGAGCAGCTAGGGTTTTTCTCTAAAAACAAATTGCAAAGTATGACCCTAAATAATACATCATAATGTATTTATAGGAAAGAGAGATTGGGCTAAAACCCTAAATCGAAACCCATTCTGATTTGGTTTTACTATTAAATTTGAATTCTATTTAATTATAATTAAGACCAGCTCAATTAATTAAATATCTAATTTCGAATTTAATGATTTAATTTAAATTCGTAATTTAAATTAAAACTCCTTTTTAAGCATTCTAATTGTGTAACCCTTTAGGTAATTATTACGTTGACAATAATTTTAATATCCAATAATAAAATTATAAACAATGAGCGACATCTAATAATACATCATTGCTACCTAAGTAATAATAATTGGTGATCCAATTAAACCTTTCGTGATATAATGTTTCCGTGTAATATAATCCCTTTAACCAAATATTATAGATTAAACTCAAGACATGTTATTAGTCATCCTCTTCAACGTTTAATCCGGGTTTTCTTGATCAATGGGTAGACTATTAAAACAAAACAATATTTGAGCATGGCCATGCATTTTCATAGTCTCACTCAATTCAATCAAGAGGCCAATAATATCTCTCCTAATAATAAGAGGGTTAAATCTTATATCTGTCATTCATAATTTTCATACAACTCATAATATACCCGATGCCCACTTTTATCATCACCCGGTCAAATGTAACTTTTAATGTAGTCAAAGTATATTAATCCCTGTATAGAAATATAATGATCTCAAGTCTAAGGATCATTACACCATTATCACTATGAGTCTTTCTAATGACTTTATTAACATGTAGAGTCTCACCGTGGGTTAATCCAGTACCATGTATAATATTACATGCACCTATGTTCTTGACTTTAGTATCATTATACCTATGACCAATGAGATGTGGTCATCTGTCAACAAACATACTAATATTTATGCATTATAATTGTCCCATAATAATAATGCTCGATTAGGGATATTTAGGAATATAAACACTATTCATATAATCTCATTTTTAAGCCACATACTTAAAGATATAGAATACGTGTTCTATATTCTAAGGACATTTATTACTCTAACATTTATATCGCAGTAAATTAAGACATAATAAATTAATGTAGAATAATCTATAGAACATAATCGTCAAATACTAAAATAGTCTTTCCTAGAAGCACAACTACATTGTCTCTAGGGTACTAACACTATCAATCTCCCACTTGCACTAGAGCCAATCACCCATGTATCTAATACCCATGGAACTAGTGTGACCTTCGTGCTTCTGCTGCGATAAAGCCTTGATCAGTGGGTCCGCAACATTATCATTAGTATGCACTTTACATATATGTATATCTCCTCTTTCGTTAATCTCTCGAAGAAGGTGATATCTTCAAAGTATATGCTTTGCCTTTGAATGGGACCTCGGTTCCTTAGCCTGCGCAATGGCTCCATTGTTATCGCAATACAGATCAACCGGATCTGCGATCGATGGAACCACACCAAGTCCTGTAATAAACTTCTGAATCCAAACAGCCTCTTTGGCTGCTTAACTGGCAGCAATATACTCAGCTTCAATTGTAGATACAACTATTTTTTCTTGCTTTGAACTTTTCAAGCTTACAGCATCTTCATTTTGACAAAACACGAATCCAGGCTAGGACATAGTATCGTCCCTATCTGTCTGGAAACTAGTATCAGTGTAACCTCTTACAACTAGCTTCTCATCTCCTCTGTATATCAAGAACGAATCATTAGTCCTTCTAAGGTACTTAAGAATATTCTTGACAGCCGTCCAGTGACCCTCACCTGGACCAAGTGTTCTGAAGGTAGAGTGTCTCCCAAATTTTTGATGAGGTTTTGGGTATCCGTGAAGCTCTCATTTGGGTTAAGAACGCGAATCAAGTTGTAGTGGTAGTAGAAACGGATTGTTTGCAGGTTGTGCAACTAATTCGTAGTTCTTATTCCAGTTTATCCTATTTAGGGAGAGTAATTGCTAAGTGCAGGTAACTCTTATCAGGTTTGAAGAATCAAAAAAATATGTTAAGGTTCGTGAAGCGATCTACGAATAGGGTAACTTACTATTTAGCATTTTCGAGATACAGCTGTTCAATAGCAGCTGTTCAATAGCTGATCGTATTTGGAAGGTGGGAAATATCAACTCAGAAATTAGTTTTGTTCTTTGTAAAGATTTGATTCAGTAATAAAATCTTTACTTTGGTGACAAAAAAAAGAGCCAGTAAAGAAAAAGGTTTGTTTCGCATAAAGTTTTGAAACTATTCAACCATATTTTGCTGTAAACTATTCAACCATATTTTGCATATTTTGCTGTAAATTAATGTTTAAATTTTTATACAAAAAAAAATTAAAAATAAGTTATGAAACTATCCTTAAAATACACCCGGACACCCCTATTTTGAATATTAACAATAAAAAAGAATGGAGGGAGTACCATTTAATGAAATGAGCTTAAAAAATAATGTGCAAATTTTAAAAACTTCATGCATTCTTCATCTGAATCCTAAATCCTTATCTTGCTATTTGTGCTACTCTAGTATGCTGGGGTGAGCAAAATAAAATCGAAAAATTGAAACTAAGCCGAAAAATCGAAAAACCGCACCGAAATAAATCGTAATCGACAAAAATCGAAAAAAACCATAACCAAACTGAACCGACGGAACGGTTTGGTAACGATTATGGTTTTATCCCAATAACCGAACCGAAAAACCGAACCAAAAAAATATTATTTTAATAATTTATAATTTTATATTATATATGATATAGGAATTTATATGGGAAGTAAGACAAAAGCTAGTAGAACTTGAATTGCAAAAAATTTCTTGAGAATAATACTATGACTTGTGACATGTGAATCTCCACCTGAAGGAACCAATTTTGCCAAGCCGAAGTTTGATATTTTCGGATTGTAGTCCTTTGAAAAATAACATAAAATTCTATCAGAGTTGCTTATAAGCACAAACACACTATGGGGCCGTTTGGATTACCTTAAAATAAGTAGCTTATTTCTTATAAGCATAAATATCATATAAGTGATAAGTAGATCAGAAATTATAAGTTAGTAGAGTGTTTGGTAAATCATAACTTATAATCAGTAGAGTGTTTGGTAGATCAGAACTTATAAGTTAACTTTTTTTATTATTTTCAAAATATTTGTTTTTTAATATATATCAATGGATATCAATGAATAGATCTCGATGAGTGGAGAAATTTGATATATACATATCAATTTTCTAATGAAAGAATCAAAAGATATATAATTTTGAAGATTTGAAGGATATTATATATTGCGTGTATCGAGAAATAAGAATAAGGTAATAAGCTGAAAGTTGAATGTTAGGAATTGATAACATTCAACTTACTGAAAATAAGCTGTCATAAGTCCATTAAAATTATTTACCCAAACACTAATGATAAGTCGAATTGGGCTTTTAAGTCCAAAGTGCTGTGGTAAATGAAACGCCAAACACCCACTACATATATGTATAAAACTAAACTTGAAAACCGGATAGAAGTTTTCATGATGGGGGCAATGATCATATCCAACTGAAACTGATTTCTTACAGAAGTTATAGTAAACAAATGGTAGTCATTAGAGAGACATTAAATATAACATGTCCAGTTTCATATGATTGTCAAACCTTAAAAGTGCGTGCTACCTTCTATAGTTTAAGACAACAGCTTCAAATATTCTACCTTAATATGGTTACTGCATCTATTTTTTACACCAAACTGCACTTATTAATGCAAAGAATGGTAAGTTAGTAATTAAATTTTAAACTCTTTTGTTATTAAAAATATTATCAAAAATGTTAAGATGACATTTATAAATTTTTATTAGCATGATATTAATGTATTCAGTATTAAAAATAAAAAACTGAAACTGACAAATGGTTAACCGAACCGAAAAAAATCGTTTCAAACAGTTCGATTACGGTTAATAGGTAAAAATCGAACCGAACCAACATGTATGGTTTAGTAATGATTTTCGATAAAAACCGAGCCGAACCGATCCTGACACACCCCTAGTATGCACTGGTTTTTTATTAGAATCACTTTGTTCCCCTTTTACCCAATTTATATAACCTTGAGTAGAAGAACTACGTTCAGAGCGGCTTTTTGATAACGAGAGAAATTGAGAGAATTACATTTCTGTTTCTATCACATAGAGGTGGTTTCCAAAACCCTTTAACCAACTAATTAAGGTAATATAAATATTACCTCCGGTTTATTTTATAAGACATTTGATTTCTTTTCCACATATTTTCATGAAATTGGAATATATAATTTAAATTTGTATTTTCCAAATTTTATTCTATAAATAAAAGTTTAATATATTAAAATTAACTACATAGTAAATTCTTTTGAAAATATGTGGAAAAAAAATTTTCGAATAAAAAAAGATCAATCGCCACACATAATGAATTAGAGGGAGTATTATATTTTTGATTGTTGAGAAATAGATTTGTGGTAGTACACTTTGTCATTGATTCAAGACAATATGCTAATATGAGTACTTGTGTTTTAGTTTTTTCGTGGACACAGGAAACTGGATCCAACGTTGAGCCTCTTGGTCACGGGTTATGTTGCAACTGGATTCTTCCACGGGGACCTATTAGGCTTATCTGCTTTGGACTTATCGTGGACTTCTGGACTATTATTAGTTATTACAAGTTTAATAGTAATATTTTAGAGAGTTATTGGGCTTAATGCATGGTTGGGCCCCCTCGAGCAAAGTAAATCCAATCATGCACCTTCATAGCCTTAGTTATAGATCTCACATAGAAAAATCGAGACAGAGAAAGATGTTGAGACAGATGATAGTGTTGTGGAAAAGGTGTTTGAATGAGCCAGCTTTTATCCAAAAAATGAAGATAGCTGAGAAGGTAAAATCACTAAATCAGTGCTGTGTTTTTGTATTGATTTGATGAACTAATTGACTTGTTATTGTTGTTTATGATTTAGATTTATGTGAGCCAGTGGTTCGATGTATTTGTCGTAAGGGTTGGTGTTAGGTCCGATAAGATTGTAGAAGGGGGGGTTGAATACAATCTATACCATTTTCTCAAAATTTATTCGTTAAATAATTTTCACTTAAACGAATATTTTTGTGCGGAATAATATAACACAAATTTCAAGTTGAATATAGCAATATATTAACTTGATGGGTGTTACAAAATCAGTCCAAATGATTATCAAGGAATTAATAACTAATTAGAAAATTCAACATGAACTTTGCTAATTTAGTTAATAAAATCAAGATATCAATTTGTGAACTAGGAAACTTAATTCGCTAGTAGTACAAGAATCACAAGTAAACAAGTTCCAATGGATAGGATATTACAACTGAGATGAACTTGAATTTACAGAATTAAATTTGAAGGTGTTCTTGAGCTTGAGAGAGAGAGAGAAAATAGCTGCTGTGTGTAATTTTCTTGTTTAGCTCGACTGGTTCTGATCCTTCTGCATTCTTCTGCCTTATATACACAGCCATAGTCATATTACTTGATTTAAACTGATATGACAATCATTTTACATTAATATGACAATCGGTATGACTATCAAATCAATGTAATATGACTGTCCAGCTTAAATATGACTTTCGGTATAACTTATCTAGTCAATATAACATTCGGTATAACTTACCAAATGAATATAACATTCGGCATAACTTACCAATTGAATGAAATCTGACTATCTCTTTTGAACTTCATATGACTATCTCCTTTGAACTGAATATGACTATCTCCTTTATAAACTGAATATGACTATCGGTATAACTATCAGTTTGATAGTTATATCATCATATTTTTCAGTTTATAATTAATTAAATGACTTATAAAAAATCATTTAACTAATTAATCCTTTTTCATATTAATTCTTATTTAATTAATCTAATAATCACTTTAACAAATATATTAATTCTGATAGAATTAATTTATTTATTAACTTAATTACTTGACTTAATCAATTAAAATAGAATTAATATAAATTCTTTAATAGTCAATAATCCGCTGAAAACCACATAATTATGATAAGTAACATACACTGGCATGATGTTGACGTTCGATGTACTGTCTGGTTCATGAACGACTAACTCCAATCTCTTTTCTTCATCGTGACTTTTAACACTGTGGTCTCTTTATACTCTTCACTCTCATCAATCATTCGGTATTGAAATTGTTTCTTGTCACTAATAGAAATCTCTGTCTTCTTAAATGAATCCACTTGTTTCAATGCTACCTTGAGGCCTGATCAGATATCTGAATCTTCTTCCAGTGTAAAACATCAAAACTGTAGATTGACTTGTTGATTTTTCTTCTGACGATTATCATCTTTTGAGATTCCTGTGACAGTTGATATTATTTACTTATTACAATCTAGTTTAATTGGATTAGGATCCTCGAACTACAAATAGGCTGAGTCATATGCCTTTCAATCTCCCCCTATTTGTTTGTTATACAATAACAAGCAAATACCTAGAGGATTCTTCAACTAATCCCAATTAAACAAGTAAAAGAAAACACTTTAAATGCTAAGTAAATAATGTAAAAGTTATGGTTTATATTAACATTATCCAGATTCAAACAGAAAAAAAATAAATACAAGATAGATGATCCTCTAGACTGATCATATAAGACAATTATCCTATCTTGTTCTATCAAAGCTCTAATGATATAACTTGTAGAGCTAATCTTCATTTACCACTTTCTTTCTCATTGATTTCTCCTTCTTCTTGTTCATCCATATCCGGTAGATTCTTGATCATTTCTGAATCAACAAGTAATTCCCTTCTGGATGACACATCTGTAGGATAAACCAGTGGTATTCCAAGTTTCTTTCTCAACTCACCTTGATACTGCTTGTACTTCTTCATGTTGGTCTGAGCATAAGATCGAATATGATTTGCAGCTTCAATCTTTTCTTGTGATGCAAAACCATGATTTCGAAGAGCATATTCAACATATACCAAATGTCTGGCAAGGTGTGTATACAATTCGTCTGTCTGAAGATTAACAGTATGAATGACTTCTCCCTTGAGAATTTTAACTTGTGGAGGATCATTTATAACTTCAGGACCAGCTCTTTCAGCAAACTCTTGAAACTTTTCATGAAGCAGTATGCCTAGTTCAGAAGATGTTCTTACTTTTGGTCTCAACACCCAAAGCTCTGACAGGGATCTATCATAGAAGAACTGAAGCGATACTTTGTGAGATCCGAGCTTATGACATTCAACAAAGATAAGTAGCTCACCATTCTTAGGATCAGATGCAGTGGTTATTCTCACAATTTCTGTCTTTAAAGCTTTCAAATACATATCATGTATAGGGTTCTTCTGTTTAAAGCTTTCAAAAATAGCAATCATCCGACGATCATCATAGTCAGAAGTTTGTGGTGAGTCAATTACCTTTTGAGCACGTTCCCACTTATCACCATTTTTGTACTTGATGTACATCTTCCTAGCTTCCAGCTTCTGAGCATGTTGCTTTTGAAGTGCTTCCTGTTCTGCCTTTTGAAGTCTTTCATTATGAGCTAACTGTTCAAGTGTCTTCTTGAGTCTTTCTTCTCTCATAGCCAGATTTGCTTCATTCTGTTCGAGTTCTTTGTTTGCTTCAAAATTCATTTGTTGTGTTTCAACATAATCAGGAATTATTTGCTCTTCATCATCCCAAAAACTGAGATCTGGTTCATCAAATTCTTCACCAACATCAGGAAACTGTAAGTCAGCAAACAGATCAATATCAGGTTCACCTGTATAGTAAAAATCTTCTACATCATCATCTTCCTGTTCTGCTGCTTGATGAGTTGTCTTCTTCCCTTCACTCCTATCTTCAATTTTTTCTTTACTTGCACTTCCTCCCCCTCTAGATTTCTCCCCCTTAGTTGAGGAATCCTCTACAGTCTTGTGACTTGTACCAGCTCCAGGGTCACTTCCATCACTACCTCCAAAGAATTTCTTCTCTTCTACTGTAAGTGAGTGAGTTCTGCTGATGATATTATATAAGTGTCTTAACCCCTTTGCTTGATGATCACTTTGCTTTTCAATCTGACTGAGACGATGTTCAGTGGTTAAGTGATTTTCATTTATGTTGTTCTGAAGATCTTCAATCTGATTAGCCATAGATGATATAATAAGATCTTGAGCCACTGTGACATCTCCAGAGTCTTCAACTGCTTGTTGTTGAGAGAGTTTAAGTGCATTGATTTTGTTGTTGAAGATAGTTCTCATGTTGTCCATATCAAACCTCAAGTTTTTGTTGTCCTCTTCAGCTTGAGCAAGACTTTCTTTCATTTGATTGAGTTGAGCAATGAGAGATAAAGTGTATGTGTCATTGTGTGCTCTCACCTCAATAGCTCTCTGAGTATCACCCACCTCACGTGCTAGTGTTTCACTCAGATTTGAAGTAATTCTCACATCACTCCTCTCATAATCCTGAGCTGCATCCATTGTACCTGCATTAGAGATCACCCTAGCCTCCTCTTGGAAGGTCAGTGGTGGTGCAATGGGATTTCGCAAATCCCGATCAACCTGTGAAGGTTCTTCTGCCGTAACAATGGCAGGCACTGTAACTTGCTCCACTTTCATAACAATGTTTTCAGCTTCATTTGCGAAAATATCTTCCCCCATTGTGAGTAACAGGGGTGAGCTTGAAGGAATGAATGGGTTTAAGATTGCCTTTGACATGGTTTTACTTTTCTTTTGTGATGGCAAATCTGTTTCACTCACAATATCACTACTGGGGATAGCTCTTTTGAATGACAATTTCTTTCTACGATAGTGTTTGGAGAATTTAGGATCAGTGTTTGGTGCATTGACCTGGGATAAAGGTTGTGGATCTACAACCCCTTGGTCACTTAAGGTACCTCAGCATCTGGCTGTGGCATGACATTTGGCAAATGTATGTATGTAGACATATAAGGTGTTATGACTACAGGAACATGCAACAAGACCTTAGAAGTATCCAGCCTGGTGTAGAACTTCTTGTTTGGTTTACCAGACCATTGAATTCGATCATTTGGAAACGGAGCAGGTTGATCCTTAGGCATTAGATGATTAAAAATTAGTGTCAAAAATCGAGGATAATGACACTTAACCAGTTTACCTTTTCCAAAGTTCTTTGTAGCCTTCTTCAATCGATTCAGCAGAATAGGCCATATCAAGCTGCCAAAATTGATTCTTCTATTGTGAGCAATTGAGAAACCAATTGACTGTAACATACCTGTGATGACAGTATTGTTACTCTTTGTAGAATTAGCAAACACCTTTGCTATGATCTCGAAGAAGATATTCCATTCTTGAATAAGATTGCTTTTGAGTGGTCGTTTCAGATTCAGTTGACCATGATAGTTGATATTTATGAAAAATTGAGTCAACTCATCATTTGAAGGCAATTCAGCAAATCGTTCAGAAGGAAGCCCCAGAGCAGCATTGAAGACAGATTCATCCACTGTATATGTCTGGCCATTAAAATCGAATGAAAATGATCTTTCATCTGAGACAGCTGTAGTACACATTAATTTGAGTGGACCAAATTTCATTGGAACATTTGCAATTATAGAGTGACTACAGAGATTTTGTTCGTTTAGGAACTTTATCCAGGACTTGAACCGATCCACTGGGCAATCCTCGGAATTAAAATATCCAATATAATTGTGATTCACAAGTTCAAAATTATTATAAGCACCAGCCATTGCAAATCAGGGATTAAAATTAGTAAATCTGCAAAATTCAACAATTTAACCCAATTAAATTACCAAATTCGAATTAATAAATAAATAAAAATTCGAAAAATCAAAATCTTTATCAAAAATTCTGAAAATTTTAGACAAAGATCTTGATTGCAATACAAACACACATGTATTTTTAGTTTTTACAAAATCACCACCATTTGTTCGGATTTTTAGATCAAAAATTCGAACTAAAAAACTCAAAACCACTATCAAATCTTACATTTTAACCTTGATTATGAAGATTATTGACTGGGTAATCAAGAATGGTCCTTAGAAACGTGTTTAGAGAATGATTCAAGACAAAAATTCGACAGCAATTCGTTCGAATTCTGTGTGTATATGTGTATGTACCGTTCGACTGTATTGAGTGACTTAACACGTCAATATAACAAAAATAAGGACATGACTGTCAAATATAACTTAGCTATTATATATCAAATAACTGTGATATGACTATCGGGTGATAGTCATACCGATAGTTATATTACGTTTAAAACGTAATATGACTACCCTTGGCAGTAAGTTATATCATACTTAACCTCTAATATAACTACCGAAAAACACTCAATATAACAATAAAATCACAGTTATACCGATAGTTATATTACTATAAAAACACAATATAACTATAATCTAATTAACAGTTATATTTAAACAAAAACAAAATTATATCAAATTTATTACTAAGTTATATTACACTATTTAAAACTAATATAACTAATCACAAGTTCGAATATAGCAATCAAGTAGATTGTTATACCGATAGTTATATTCTAACAAATCAGTTAATATAACTAACTAAAAACAGAATATTAACAGAATTTTAACAAGAAAATTACATTAATAATTTACATAAACAAAAAATAGCAAATTAATTTATACTAAAATTATAAAACCTAATAAAAATTATAAAAACGATCATATGCAGTCCCTTTTATGAAATCAAACATTAATAACAGAAGGACAAACATTACAAATCAAATAAAATAAAATAAAACCAAATAATCATACTACATATTTACATAATTATTTCTGATGAGTTAATAAATCTATAAATTTTCTAATAAAACAATTTCCATATAGAAAATTATTCAAAAAGAAACTATGATTTATTTAAACAACAAAAATAATCAAACTGAATTAAAAACAATAACATTTTCAAGAAAAATAGATTCCCATAAATTACAGCTTGTAAAATTCGAGAAAAATATTTTCAAAGAAAATGAATTAATCTAAAAATATAATAAGTAATTAAAAATGTGTACAGAAGATAATAACAATGATTTAAGATGAAACAAGCAAGAGTATAAGTTGATAAAATAATTATACAAGTGATTTAATAAGAAATATTAACACATTAATCACTTGTAAATTATTAAAGATCAAACCTCAGATATTAACCAGTTTAATTACTAGGACTATTTAACATACCCAATTCATCAACAATTCTGGTAAATGTGGATTCGTCAAGAGACTTAGTAAAAATATCTGCTGTTTGTTCTTCCGTGGGTACAAAAAATAACTCCACGGTACCATTCATGACATGCTCTCGAATAAAATGATACCTGATGTCAATATGCTTTGTCCTTGTGTGCTGCACAGGATTGTTAGAGATTGCTATGGCACTTGTATTATCACATAAAATTGGAATTTTATCGAGCACAAAGCCATAGTCTCTCAGCTGATTCCTGATCCACAAAATCTGTGCGCAACAGCTTCCAGCAGCTATATATTCAGCTTCAGCCGTTGAGTTGGAAACTGTCTGTTGTTTCTTGCTGTACCAGGAAACTAGTCTACCACCTAGGAATTGACAACTCCCAGATGTGCTTTTTCTATCCACAACACTTCCTGCATAGTCAGAATCTGTATATCCAACAAGATTAAAACCAGAATCTTTAGGGTACCAGATGCCTAGGTTAGGCGTACCCTTAAGATATCTCAGAATTCTTTTAACAGCAATGAGATGAACATCTCTAGGATCCGATTGGAACCTTGCACACAAACACGTAGCATGCATAATATCAGGTCTACTCGCAGTAAGATAAAGTAATGAGCCTATCATACCTCTGTAGCTTGTGATATCTACCTTGGCAGAATTTTCACATGCTCCAAATTTGACAGTTGTGGATGATGGTGTCTTTGCTGAAGAAGAGTCCTCCATTTGATACTTCTTGAGAAGCTCTTTGACATACTTGGATTGGCAGATAAATATTCCATCTGTCCTTTGACTTATTTGCAAACCAAGAAAGAACTTCAGCTCACCCATCATGCTCATTTCAAATCTACCCTGCATTAACTTCGCAAATTTCTTGCACAAAAGATGTTTGATAATAACGCGCAAGCGTACACGGTCACAAGTAATATATGAATAAGTCGAGTTCGTTCCCACAGAGATCTGGTTATGGTTTTAATTCAGTAGATGTACCTACGCAACAATGTATGATTATTATTCACTGCTAAGACAATTAACAAATTGGAGTTTGATTAACTAAAAATTAACTAAGAAACAAATTAACAAACTAAGAATTAACTAACTAACTAACGAGAATTTAAATCTAATTACTGCTGCAAGAGAAAGCATGGAATCCTAACTTCATTAAATACTTTGCTTAGATCTGACGCCTTTAATCACTATATGCAATGGTTATGATATCTGATCGGACAACACGAAACAAGTATACGCTACTTCTCAGTATACGAATACCAAACTAAACATACATCCACAAAAGAGATAGAAGATGAATAGACACCAATTATGCTTAGACCCTATATATCTATAGAATTTGAAAACATAACGGTTGAAGAACAAGTTATCCATTAAGATCACACAGGGCAATATAAGTATTTTCATCTCATACTACGAATCATGTTGATAAACAATCATGAACCTATGCTAGCATGGCAAGTTCTAAATCTCAAGATCCACTTTCACTTCACAAGAGATTAACAAATTAGATGTTAGCTACGCATCTAGCAATTAAGCACAACCATACGAGGATATCAGATATACATCACACACAGATCTTTAAAGCAATCAAGATACTAAAGCTCCATAAATAAATCCGTTAGAATCCCATGACAACGATTAGTTCATAATCGAACCTCTCGTCATCATGGGATCTGATGAAACCATGATAAAAACAAAGTATGAAAAGATACAAATAAATCTAAGTAATTGATATATAATGGTTCTCTCCTAATGATACAAATTACAAGGGTTGGATGTGTTTATATAGGCTCTAGAAGTCTTGCCCACCAAGCAATTGCCGTTTCAGAGTTGGAATAGAAGATTGGCAATTTCCGTTCTTGAATGAGAATAGAATTGCAAATTCCATGTATAGATCTGATTCAGGAATGTTCTAGCCGCCCAGAGAAATTACCATACTTATTAGAAGTAGGAATTATAGCAATTTCCTTGTCAAAGTTGAATTTCTGCAGCTCGGCACATAATACGTTTCCTAAACTGATTCGGTTTTTAAGGAAAATTCGTAGCTGACTTTTCTTCAATATTTCTGGAACGTTCCAATCATAGTTGGACCTCTGGACCACCTTAGAATGATAGAGAATCTCGTTATCTTCGCGTGGACTGCTTACGGGCCTCAAACGGACTTCTAGAACTCAAGATATGGCCAAAACAGTAATTTTCAAGATTTTCCGCGCGCAACCTGCGCCCAGCAGTCTGTTTGTCGCGCAGCCTGCGCCAACCACGCGCAACCTGCCCGTACAACACCTGTCCCATATTGTAGAAAATCTCCCAAGCTTCGCGTGGGCAGTAAGATCGCTGAAAACGGACTTCTAGAACTCCAGATATGTCCAAAACAGTGTAGACTGCGCAACTGTCTCAGAAATCCGAATTTCAATCAATTAATTCTCCAAAAACGATAGAAGCATCCACCTTAATCAACATTCTCGTAAATCTGCACAACTAAGCAAAACACATCAAAATTACAACAAACTTGAGCCCAAGACAATCAATTTAAGCCGATATGGAACGCTCCAAGTGGATATAAATCCACTTATCACACCCCCAAACTTAAACCGATGCTTGTCCTCAAGCATAAACAATTACAACTAACTAATTAGTACCACTTCCGTAGGTGATCACGGTTGCATTTGGCATATGCAACAAGCCCTTTAAACCCCTAGGCAGCCCTAGTGGACGAGTAAGGTCTCGTGAGGGCCTATAGCGAATGTACCCACAAAATCCATTTAACCTAATGCAATGCAATGCATGAATGCAACTAAATGAAAATGCAACGATCCCCTTCAAACTAACCAAAACCAACTAGCAAGCAAATATCTCAAAAAATGCAACTAAATCCAAATAGAGCTCGACTAAGTCCCCGTACTCTAACAATACATGAACAGAAACGTGCGTGTGTGCTATGCTCATCAGAAATACTCCCAAAACTAGGTCAAAAATCATACCTATCCTTCGCCAAGACAATCACAAGTTTATAAATAGAATAGACTGTAGACACTTCATAACTTCGAAACACCTCCATCCTTATATGAGTTAGCCAGAAATCCATGCTTTATTACTAAACAATACGACACATAATATACAAGCATGTTTATTTAACCGTGCAATGGATGAGACCCCAAAAGGCTTATACAATAATACCCATGTAGCGAGCGTTGGGTTAGTGGATCCCAGACTATAAAAGCCTTAGGTCACTAGGCACAAAGTCCCCGCGAACTTAATTGCTCGAGTATTAAAGAGCTCACCCTAGTTAATTTTGCATTTAACAAGTAAACAACTATTTTTTTTCTTTTTTTTTTTCTTCTTTTTTTTGATGATTTTTATTTTTTATATATGCAATCTGGAATGAGAATTCTCAATTCCAACCCTAGACTACTCATATAAATATGAGCCGGCTACTAGCCATTTGACACCTAGCCTTTATTGACAACTAGCATGAAATTCCTGTTTTCCCCCAAACTTAGACTTTAGTGCTCCTACGCCATCAAAGGAATAACGAAAATTCTAAATATAAACAAGTGATTAAATCTCAAAGCATCCAAACAGGCATGACCCTAACCTAGCCCAAAAGCACCTAATGAGTTTGTGTAATTTGTTTTGTTTCTGAAGCATGCAAGTCAATTTCATAGAAACTATAAATCAACCCTCTACTCATCATTACCACACTCAATTAGACACCTACCTACCAATCAGAATTAGCTCGTTCTAAGGGATCATGAAAAATGCATGCCATGAAAATGCAATTAATATGAACTCACATGGTATACGAAAAAAATAACAGAATGTCCTATATGAAACAAACATAAATAATATGAACAAAACATGCATGAATTACTACTAATATGCAAAATATGAAATCCTACATGAACACAATGACTAACAATCACATATATATACACTACTTATCCCTCAAACCACCCCCAAACTTAGAATATTCAATGTCCTCATTGAATGGAAGTAAATACAAGGGAAAGTAGAAAACATACCAATATACAACAATGCTTGGGTTGCCTCCCAAGAAGCGCTTCTTTAATGTCAATAGCTTGACGTTACTTCAAGCCTCCATTAAGGATGATAATAGTTGGCCTGGTCTCCTCTTCGTGAGACTTCATCGTCATCACGGTGGCACACTTTCTGCCCCTTCTCCTCGCTTGGCCTATTCGTGTAACAACTATGTCCTTTTCCAATGCCTTCATCTATTGATCCAAAATCTGTCAATTTGTAAAACAACACACATTCGCGGGCTTCGCTTGAATATAATGGAGGAGGGTAAATGTAAGTTGCTGAAGCCTTTGGTTCCTCAAAGAGAACTTCCTCCATTGGCTCTAATGCGCTACCTCCATCTTTGAATTCTGAGACAAGTAGAAGATCTGCATCTTTCCCAAGTTCTTCAGCCTCTCGGTACGCACATACCACTTCTCGAAATTTGTGCAGCTCATCAGTGTCTGTCCCAAATAGTGCCCTTTCCAAATCATCCACCATCTTAACATGATCAAATTCCTCACATGGCTTGCGAATGCTCACCTCACCTTGGAATTTGTCTTCTTCAATTAAGCATGCAGTACCTTGCTCCAAGTCACTGTTATTTTCTGGAATTGCCTCTGGTGTGAATTGTTGTTTCTCTTGTTCCAAGGCTCTCACAGCTTGAGCAACTAGAATCTCCAAAGATTTGAGAGACTCCTCGCTACTCTTTACAAACATCATAATCTCCTCCCTAGTAGGAACCTCATCTGACTGAAAAGTAGGAGTACGTTGCTGATGTTGAAACTCTTCACTTCCATAGTAATATGACATATCTGGAACATCTTGCTGGTACTGTTGAGGATGGTATGGAAAATATGGTTGTTCCTCATAAGTGACATATGGATCAACTCCTTCGTAGCAACAATATTGTGATGGATCATGAATGCCCAAATACTGCTCACATTGATAAGGCATGAATGTACTCGAATATGCCCCCCATGGCAACTCCTGACCTGCCATCTTCAACTACTCAAGTACCTGAAACACACCGAACTAAATAAGATAGGTGAACTAATCCGAGTCAGTGAACGCTAACGACCACTATTGACAAACACATAAACCAAAAATAAAACACCGATGATCCCCGGCAGCGGCGCCAAAAACTTGTTTGATAATAACGCGCAAGCGTACACGGTCACAAGTAATATATGAATAAGTCGAGTTCGTTCCCACAGAGATCTGGTTATGGTTTTAATTCAGTAGATGTACCTACGCAACAATGTATGATTATTATTCACTGCTAAGACAATTAACAAATTGGAGTTTGATTAACTAAAAATTAACTAAGAAACAAATTAACAAACTAAGAATTAACTAACTAACTAACGAGAATTTAAATCTAATTACTGCTGCAAGAGAAAGCATGGAATCCTAACTTCATTAAATACTTTGCTTAGATCTGACGCCTTTAATCACTATATGCAATGGTTATGATATCTGATCGGACAACACGAAACAAGTATACGCTACTTCTCAGTATACGAATACCAAACTAAACATACATCCACAAAAGAGATAGAAGATGAATAGACACCAATTATGCTTAGACCCTATATATCTATAGAATTTGAAAACATAACGGTTGAAGAACAAGTTATCCATTAAGATCACACAGGGCAATATAAGTATTTTCATCTCATACTACGAATCATGTTGATAAACAATCATGAACCTATGCTAGCATGGCAAGTTCTAAATCTCAAGATCCACTTTCACTTCACAAGAGATTAACAAATTAGATGTTAGCTACGCATCTAGCAATTAAGCACAACCATACGAGGATATCAGATATACATCACACACAGATCTTTAAAGAAATCAAGATACTAAAGCTCCATAAATAAATCCGTTAGAATCCCATGACAACGATTAGTTCATAATCGAACCTCTCGTCATCATGGGATCTGATGAAACCATGATAAAAACAAAGTATGAAAAGATACAAATAAATCTAAGTAATTGATATATAATGGTTCTCTCCTAATGATACAAATTACAAGGGTTGGATGTGTTTATATAGGCTCTAGAAGTCTTGCCCACCAAGCAATTGCCGTTTCAGAGTTGGAATAGAAGATTGGCAATTTCCGTTCTTGAATGAGAATAGAATTGCAAATTCCATGTATAGATCTGATTCAGGAATGTTCTAGCCGCCCAGAGAAATTACCATACTTATTAGAAGTAGGAATTATAGCAATTTCCTTGTCAAAGTTGAATTTCTGCAGCTCGGCACATAATACGTTTCCTAAACTGATTCGGTTTTTAAGGAAAATTCGTAGCTGACTTTTCTTCAATATTTCTGGAACGTTCCAATCATAGTTGGACCTCTGGACCACCTTAGAATGATAGAGAATCTCGTTATCTTCGCGTGGACTGCTTACGGGCCTCAAACGGACTTCTAGAACTCAAGATATGGCCAAAACAGTAATTTTCAAGATTTTCCGCGCGCAACCTGCGCCCAGCAGTCTGTTTGTCGCGCAGCCTGCGCCAACCACGCGCAACCTGCCCGTGAACACCTGTCCCATATTGTAGAAAATCTCCCAAGCTTCGCGTGGGCAGTAAGATCGCTGAAAACGGACTTCTAGAACTCCAGATATGTCCAAAACAGTGTAGACTGCGCAACTGTCTCAGAAATCCGAATTTCAATCAATTAATTCTCCAAAAACGATAGAAGCATCCACCTTAATCAACATTCTCGTAAATCTGCACAACTAAGCAAAACACATCAAAATTACAACAAACTTGAGCCCAAGACAATCAATTTAAGCCGATATGGAACGCTCCAAGTGGATATAAATCCACTTATCAAAAGATCATTAGTAGACCCGAATATTATATCGTCCACATAGACTTGGACTATAATTGTATCATTCTTATGTTTCTTTGTAAAGAGAGTTTTGTCTATGACACCTCTAACAAAATCATTTTCAAGTAAAAATTCAGAGAGAGTGTCATACCATTTCCTTGGTGCTTGCTTAAGACCATAGACAGCCTTGAAAAGGAAGTAGACATAGTCAATTAAATCTGGATCTTCAAAGCCAGGGGGCTGTTCTACATAAACCTCTTCATCTAGCTTGCCATTCAAGAAAGCACTCTTGACATCCATTTGATAAACTTTAAAGTTTGAAAATGCTGCGAATGCCAAGAATATTCTTATGGCCTCAAGTCTAGCCACTGGAGCATAGGTCTCATCATAGTCAATGCCTTCAGATTGGGAGTAACCCTTTGCTACCAGTCTTGCTTTATTTCTCGTCACTGTGCCATCTTCATCAAGTTTGTTTCTGAATACCCACCTTGTGCCAACTACTGGTCTGTCTGTAGGTCTGGGTACCAGCTTCCAAACTTCTTGTTGTTTAAATTGATTGAGTTCATCTTGCATAGCAATCACCCAATCAGGATCAGAAAGAGCTTCTTCAGTTTTCTTAGGTTCCATTTCAGATAGAAACCCTGAATAATTGCATTGATTCTGAAGAGCTCTTCTAGTCTTTACACCAACAACTGGATCACCAATGATTAACTCAAACGGATGAGCTCTATTCCAAACAGTCTGTCTGGGAAGATTAGATCTTGATGATTCGCCTTGACCTTCATTGGGATGTTGTGTGTGACCAGTTGACCCTTCATTTTCTCCCCCTGAGTTGTTGCGAGGTTGACTAGATGATGATTGATTATTAGAGTCAAGGGAATTTTGACTACTATCATTGATTTCATCACCATTACCCTGATCATCATTGTTGTCATTAGCATCAGCAAAAATCTCAGGTGCATTGTCATCATCTGAATCTGTATCTGTCATGTCATCGAAAGATAGCTTCTCAGATGGATTCTCAGTTTGGATACTAGGGAGTTTAGTGTCATCGAATGTTACATTGACACTTTCCATCATCTTCTGTTCATCAATCACATACACCCTGTATGCTCTCATTGAATAACCAATAAAAATTGCTTCAAATGCTTTGGTATCGATTTTACCACCTTGATCATCACCTTCTTTAAGCACAAAGCACTTTGCCCCAAATACATGAAAGTATTTGAGTGAAGGTTTCTTATCAGCCATAATTTCATAGGGTGTCTTCATTTGATCTTTATTGATTAGAGTTCGATTCTGGGTATAGCACGCAGTATTGATGGCTTCAGCCCAAAAGTGCAATGGAAGCCTTGATTCACTTAGCATAGTACGTGCAGCTTCAATCAAGGTTCTATTCTTTCTTTCCACTACCCCATTTTGCTGAGGAGTTCTTGGAGCTGAATATTGTCTGGTTATACCCTTCTCAGTGCAAAAGTCATTTAGAACTGCATTTTTGAATTCAGTTCCATTGTCTGATCTTATAACTCTCACTGGATACGTAGAATCTCGCTCAATTAATTTAATGTGATCAATCACCAGTTGTGGAGTCTCATCTTTAGAATTCAAAAACAGAACCCATGTGTATTTTGAAAAATCATCAACAATCACTAGAGCATATCTCTTCCTCGACATAGACATCACATTAACTGGACCAAACAAATCCATATGAAGTAATTGTAATGGTTCAGTTATTGAAGATGTATCAGTGCTCCTGTGACTTGCCCTTTTTAGCTTGCCCTTTTGACATGCATCACACAGTCCTTTTTGAGTGAATTCCATTGAAGGCAAACCTCTCACCAATTCTCATTTGACCAGAGAATTCATTGTCTTAAAATTAAGATGAGAAAGTTTCTTGTGCCATAGCCAACTCTCATCATTAGATGCTTTAGTGTAGAAGCAAGTGACTTCTTCAGTGCTTCCTGAGTTCATATTGGCTACGTACAGATTGCCTTTTCTAACTCCTATCAGTTGTGGCTTTTCATGTCTCTTATGTGAAATTAGACAATTCTTCTTGTTGAAATGAACTTCATAACCTTTATCACAGAATTGACTGACACTGAGCAAATTGTGCTCAAGTCCTTTTACAAAAGAAACTTCATCAATGATAACCTTTCCAGCTTCAAGTCTGCCATATCCATCAGTTCTACCTTTGTTGTTATCTCCAAAGGTAACTACTGGGCCGGCCTTCTCCACCACATTTGTCAGCAGGGTTCTATCTCCAGTCATATGCCTTGAACATCCACTGTCCAAGATCCAGGTTACTCGATCAACCTGTTCAATACCCTGCAATGACAAATGAGTTAAACCTTCTTCGGGACCCAAATTTGATTGGGTCCTGCGTATTTAAAGTATTGACCTTTGTCAGGCAGAACAACATTTTTAAGTTTAACCTCTTTAGTCAATAAACATTTAACCTTATAAACAGATTTGAAAATCTTTTGTTTAATCTTGGGTATCCATGTTTCTCTCGCAGCAGTAACACTTGTGTCATTGACTGGACATTTGACCTGGTAGACATTCTTGGTAATCTTTTGTTTAGTCTTAGGTGCAAATGTCTCTCTCCTAACTTGAGGAGGAAAAGCAGTCTTAGATCGAACATTATTGTTCCTGTTCATGTGCTGTCGAGGAGCATTCTGTTTAACACATGCATAATTACCATTAAAATAAGCACGCATATTGTTAAAAGCACAAGACATACAATTGATAATACCACATGCTTTATGATTAGAATCAATAGTAGGCATGGTATTTTTCTGTTTTGACTTGTTACTACCTAATCCAGTCTTAGAAGAACTAGCTGATTCAACAACTTTGACTGGTACTTTAGGTACATCTTTCTTGGATGACACATTTGTTGTGTTAACGTCCTCAACTGATTTAGCCTTAACAAATACTGTGACATTTTTCTTGGATGACACATTCTTTGTATTATAGTTCTTAGCAGTTTTATCCTTAACACATTTATTCTTAACAAGAACTGTGCCATTTGCAGCGTCCTCATTTCTCATTTCTTCATGTATAACCATAGAACGAATATCTGGTGGACCAGCATCAGATTTTGTAAACATTGGTTTTTCAACATTCTTGAGAATATGTGGTATACCTCTTTCTTTAGCTGGGATAGAATTAGGAGAATGATTACTCAAAGAACCAACAGCTTGACTGTAATCAAATCCTATTCCTACAGTTTGTTCTACTGCTTGTTTGTTGAAGAAATCTTTAGAAACCTTAACAGTATTATAACAAGCTCTAACCTGTGTTTCAAGTTCTCTAATCTTGGTTTCTTGTTCAGCAATCCTATCAACTTGTTTTACCATGTATTCTCCTAGACTCTTTTCTCTGTAGTTAAGTCGAGCTATTTCTTCTATATTCTTATCTTGATTAACCTGCACCTTTTTTAAATCTAACATTTGATTTTCAAGGTTAGTGTTAACAAGACTTATTCTCTCGTACCCTCTTTGTGCATTATTCAAGGAACTACGTAAACTATCAATTAACTGAGCATCAGTAAGAATTACCGGAGTGGTATAATAAGTTGAAGATTCAGCATTTGCCACCAACGCAAAGTTTCCATATTCATCATCTTCGCTATCTGTATCATCCCAGCTTTTACCAGCAGCTACATAAGCTCTTCCACTTTTCTTCTTTTCAGAAGCATAATCTTTCTTCTGTGCTTGCTTGGGTTTCTGACACTCAGTAGCAAAATGTCCCAACTCATTACAATTGAAACAACGGATTTTGCTTCTGTCAACAGTTCCAGTTTTATAACCTCCCCTGTTACTAGAGGATGAAGAACCTCCTCTCTGAAATCTGTTATTTGACTTAAACCTGAACTTTGGATTTCTTCTGAATCTGAAGTTACTAAATTGTCTCACCATCATTACCATAGATTCATCTTCCAATTGATCCAGCTCTTCAAGTGAATAAAATTCTCCACCATCCTGAGTAGCTGGTGTTTGGCCAAGTTCTACTTCAGTTTGTTCCTTGTTGAAACTGATAGGTTGAACAACTTTAGTTTCAACTTCCTTAGGAACCTCAACCACTAGAGCTGTAGAAGAATTTGCCATTCTGCCTTTGCCATAGAATTCCTTTTGTTGCTTGTTCTAATTCATATGTTTTCAGAACACCAAACAGCCTTTCAAGAGCAACCTGAGTTAAGTCTCTAGATTCTCTGATGGCAGTGATTCTATGCTCCAAGTGAGTAGGCATAGTTAGTAAAAACTTCATGTTGATCTCCTTCTGAGTATATTGCTTGCCATGAACTTGCAAGTTGTTGATTATCTTGTTATACCTTTCGAACACTTCCTGAATGCCTTCATTAGGGCCAGCTCTAAAGTGTTCATATTCAGAAGTTAGAATTTGCAGTCTATTTTCCTTGACTTCATCAGTCCCTTCATTAATGACCTCAATAGTTTCCCAGATGTGCTTAGCAGTTTTACAATTTCTCACATGGCTATACATTACAGCATCTAGGGAATCCAATAGAATGAGTCTCAAATTTTTATCCAATCCAGCTTCCTCCTTATCTTCAGAGGTATAGTTCTTAGGGTCCTTTGGATAGGATTTGGCAGGGACTGTTACAGTTCCATTTACAACTGTTTCAGTATCATGTTGCATGGGAGTTACTGGTCCATTTTCCAAAACCCACAAAAATCTTGGGTTTGCTACATCAAGAAATAACTCCATTTTGTTTTTCCACATATCATAATTATCTTTATTAAAGATAGGAATTTTAACATTGCCTTTGGCTGACATGATGAATTTTTAAGAGAGTTAAAAATTCGAGCTTAATTTTTGATTGAGTAAAAATAGGATCTTGATTTGTGTATCAATCAATAGGCTCTGATACCAATTGTTAGGTCCGATAAGATTGTAGAAGGGGGGGGTTGAATACAATCTATACCATTTTCTCAAAATTTATTCGTTAAATAATTTTCACTTAAACGAATATTTTTGTGCGGAATAATATAACACAAATTTCAAGTTGAATATAGCAATATATTAACTTGATGGGTGTTACAAAATCAGTCCAAATGATTATCAAGGAATTAATAACTAATTAGAAAATTCAACATGAACTTTGCTAATTTAGTTAATAAAATCAAGATATCAATTTGTGAACTAGGAAACTTAATTCGCTAGTAGTACAAGAATCACAAGTAAACAAGTTCCAATGGATAGGATATTACAACTGAGATGAACTTGAATTTACAGAATTAAATTTGAAGGTGTTCTTGAGCTTGAGAGAGAGAGAAAATAGCTGCTGTGTGTAATTTTCTTGTTTAGCTCGACTGGTTCTGATCCTTCTGCATTCTTCTGCCTTATATACACAGCCATAGTCATATTACTTGATTTAAACTGATATGACAATCATTTTACATTAATATGACAATCGGTATGACTATCAAATCAATGTAATATGACTGTCCAGCTTAAATATGACTTTCGGTATAACTTATCTAGTCAATATAACATTCGGTATAACTTACCAAATGAATATAACATTCGGTATAACTTACCAATTGAATGAAATCTGACTATCACTTTTGAACTTCATATGACTATCTCCTTTGAACTGAATATGACTATCTCCTTTATAAACTGAATATGACTATCGGTATAACTATCAGTTTGATAGTTATATCATCATATTTTTCAGTTTATAATTAATTAAATGACTTATAAAAAATCATTTAACTAATTAATCCTTTTTCATATTAATTCTTATTTAATTAATCTAATAATCACTTTAACAAATATATTAATTCTGATAGAATTAATTTATTTATTAACTTAATTACTTGACTTAATCAATTAAAATAGAATTAATATAAATTCTTTAATAGTCAATACTCCGCTGAAAACCACATAATTATGATAAGTAACATACACTGGCATGATGTTGACGTTCGATGTACTGTCTGGTTCATGAACGACTAACTCCAATCTCTGTTCTTCATCGTGACTTTTAACACTGTGGTCTCTTTATACTCTTCACTCTCATCAATCATTCGGTACTAAAATTGTTTCTTGTCACTAATAGAAATCTCTGTCTTCTTAAATGAATCCACTTGTTTCAATGCTACCTTGAGGCCTGATCAGATATCTGAATCTTCTTCCAGTGTAAAACATCAAAACTATAGATTGACTTATTGATTTTTCTTCTGACGGTTATCATCTTTTGAGATTCCTGTGACAGTTGATATTATTTACTTATTACAATCTAGTTTAATTGGATTAGGATCCTCGAACTACAAATAGGCTGAGTCATATGCCTTTCAGTTGGGTTCGCTGCAGTGCTTGTCATGTCCGATGTGAGCAGTCACGGAGGCAGAAAGATATTTTAAGGGGGTCCGGTTTTACATTTTAATTTTAATAATAAAAAATAATTTAAAATTTTAGTAATTAAATAAATTAATATAAGTAAAAAATAATTAATTTAACTCATGCCACTTAGTTATCAATAATAAAGTTGACTAAAATGATGGTTAAATGTGTTAAAAAAAATTAAAAAGATTTTAAAACTGTTAAAGATGAAAATTTAAAAAAAATACAAAAGAAAATGTGAAGAATTGGAAAAGAAAAGGAAGAAACTAAGTAAAATGTAACACAAAGGAATCGAACCCTGATGTTAAGGATGACAACCAAGCACTTCAACCAGCTGAGCCACACACACAACCACTAAGAGCAACTCCAATAGGGGTTTCTAAGAAGGTTGCCAAGCCTACATGGCAAGGCAATCTTTGTTGCCAACCTATTGGAGTGGGGAGGTTGCCACTTGGTTGCCTAGCAAGGTTGCCAAAAATTGGCAACTTCCTAATTTGGATAAAACTCTTTAAACAATCCAAAAACATATTTACCTCTATCCACTTTTATGTTTTTGATATTTTTAATTTTTAAAATAAAGTGTATATGGGGACCACATTAGCAACTTTTGGAATTACCAACTATTGGAGTAAAATTTTAATAAAAGTTGCTAACAATGACATGGATGTAAGAGAAAATAAAATATAATATAAATGTAGATTTGGCATAAATTAGCAACCCTTAAAACAATTTCTTATTGGAGATGCCCTAAAGCATACATACTACTCTAAATATATTAGGAAATCTAGGGGGGCCAGGGACCCCTGGACCCCCTGCCTCCGTCACTGGCTGTGAGGGAGCATAAAAAGGTTACCAAGTCCATTTAGTACTGCAATCTCTATGGTGCTTGTGTTATATCTATTTATCTACGCTTTTATCTGTAATTAATCAACATGTCGGAGCTTTATTTGATTTTTGTTCGTCTTATTTGGAGTACTCCGATGATCACAAGTTGATAACTCGTGTACTTCTGTTACTCTGTTAGAACATTTTCTATTGTGTTAATGTCACTACTCTCTTTTAGCCTTTAGCCTTGTGTACAATTATTGTTATTTTTTCCGTATGGTTTATTATTGTTAATATTATGAATTCGAACTTGTCTTGCTATCATGGTTGATTATACCCTGATTCGTTTAGTTGTTGATTTATGTTTCAACCAAATTAATTTATTGTACCTTTTCCTTTCAGGATTTCGTGTATGTTTATTTTGTATCTATTGCAATAGAATCTTCTAGATAAATTATCTCAGAATTTCTTAAAGATTTGTTAAGAGATAGCCAACAAGTGATTACAAGCAGTGATTTGCGTAGTCCAGAGATTCTACTCTAGCTTTGCATTTGAGCTCCATGACAGCCAATTTAACTATTGAATTTATACATTGATGTCAAGTACTGCTTCCAAAGCCTCAAGGCTTTGTTAGTTTAATGCCGAGCAGTAGCATCTTAGGCAAGATTTGAGCTTTCACCAAAACTTTCATAATCCCCTTATCAATGGTTTCAATGATGGTATGATGCCTGACCACCTACTCCAAGTTATCTTCCTCTTGTTGTTTAAGATTGCCCATGTTAGCCATAATCATCATTTCAGTAGCTTCAGGATTTGTGATCTTGGCACCTATTATTCATTCTTTGCTTGCAGTTGCACTATCCCAGAGGAGATAAATTCCTTTTCTCTCTCAAAGTTCATCGAATTATCTACAACCTGGTAACGTGTGCGCAACAGATCGACTCGTAACCCTTCTTTTTCCTTGGCGTTGGGAATAACCGAATAAGCAAGAGCTATTGACCCATGTCCAGATTCTAATGAGAAGACTTTATCGTCTATCAAGTGTTCAACTGTTGAAGATAGTAGGAGTATCTCAAAACATGACTCTTCTCTTTTCTTTCCAGTAATAACTTTTGCTTCATTTGAGTGTGTTTGGGTTCCCGAAAGAAAAATGTGTACTCTAGTGGGATCAGACAGAGATCTCCTACCGCTATAACTTATGGAATTATTTAGGAGAGAAATGTCGATTATGCAAAATTCCTCCCATCCCCACAGTAAAACCAAAGAAGTGCTCTGAAGAAGGAGGCCTTTAGGATAAAGGGGAAGAAAGAAGCACTATGAAGAAAGTCTTTAGCTATGATTTTTGCACTAGATAAAGTACTAATCGTTTTTACAGAGAATGTTGACACAATATTTAATTTGTATAAAAAAATTGACAATGAGAAATTATCGTCCTTAATATTTTTCAAAGTAATTTTTTACTTTGAATGATATTTAACTCTATATGCATAACTCACAAGTCATACCAAATTACAACTACATCCTAGAAAGAAACTAGAAGCTAATTTTTAGAATTTACAAACACTTTTTCCGATATCCTGGTGGGGGCAAAAAACATTAAGCGAAATGCTCCCAGTGCATCATGTCCATTTTATATTTGAAAAAACTCATGCAAAATAAGTTTTTTTTTCTTCCACAGAGGTATGTATCTTTCCACTTGTGTTGTGATACTAACAAGAGCCTGTACGTGTAGTGGCTCATCAATATATACCTTGATCCATGAAATGAATTTTAAAACCTATTGAACATAGTTACCCGAATGTTTGAAAGGAATGACAGCATTTCAGCTGATTTTGAGTATCGTTGCAGACTTTTGATCCAGCACCAGAGCCCCAATTGCCAGTCCAAGGCCTTAAGAAACCAATACATTATGAAAGAGAAAAGAAAAAAGACATACTTTACATGGTTGATAATAAAGACTTGATATCCCAAAGCATATTTGATGTTGCGACTAAAACTACATTAAGGATAGAGCTTCTCGGATTCTTTTACGCTAGTATTAGAATAGATACTGTATGTGTTATACACTTAAACTATAGACAATTTACTACCAGACTATTCATCACTAAAGTTTGTGGAAGAAACATACATAACTTTCCCGAACCTGGGCATTCAATCTATAATACCTTATATAAAAATCTATCATTTATAGCATTTAGATCCCCAGACTGTGTTCTTTTACAAGTCCGCCCGTTTTCAAGTAGAACAGCTCTGGGTATATATTCTGCCTGTTTTTAATTAAAACAACTCTAGCTGTAAATACTAACAAATATCATTCTAAAATCTTGACTTCGTCTTATCATACTGCTAGTATCTTGACTTCATCATATCATACTGCTAGTGTTCATGCAGACAGGTCTTAAGAAACCCCAAATCTTATTAAAATAAGATCTTAATTGCAGATGCTACGAAAATCAAGATCTTAAGACTTGAAGATGCTTCTGAAATCAAGATCCAATTGTGTAAACATAAGTCACACCTCTTCTTAATTAAAATGTTTAATCTAGGAAAAGGCGGGCACTACTTTAATTTCTTATTGTTAAGCACCCGTACTCCTACATATTCACAAAATTCTATACGTTTTGTGTGAATTGAGATCACTACTCTGATCTACATATCCAAAGGTATCTAATACTCACATTATCTCCCAACAAATCTAACAAACAAGAAAGCAAGAATGGACAACATACAAGCAAGAAAGAAGTAAAATGATAGCAACGAATCACAGCTCAACCAACTGATGAGCAACCTAGCTAGCTAGCAACGGGAACTATCAAAATTAAGAATAAAGTCTAGTTAACAAATAAACAAGTACTAGGATATTAGGTTTACGAAATTAATCATAAATTTTTGTTACATAAAGCTCCAACACTATACACTTGAGTTCATAACATATAATACTTATACATAATATGACAAAGTCAGAAAATGATTTTGAGTCGGGTTACAACATTAATCATTCAAGCTCTATTAAACAAAAGCTCCAATACATTAGAGTTAATAACACACCACCGGACATCTAGTGAGGAAATGATTAGAGTAGTGGAGTCTAGGAACGAGGTTTGACATCCTTGGTCTTATCGGGCTCAGCAAAAAACCAAAACGCGGAGCCAATTGCAACATAACACCCAATGCTCAACCAATCTATTTGGCGTACCTTATTTTAAGTCCTTAGAGCAAGTCCAAGAATGTCCTTATAGCTGCCTTATAAATATTATAAATTATAGTGTCCTAGTAACTTAGGACATTATTTTAAAACTTGCACTCCAACAATAATCCTTATCCACATTCCTTATTATTAAAATAATAATATATTTTAGTAGGAAAGGGAGAAGTTGGAAAAGAAAGTGGAGGGAAAATTATTTTTTATTATTGAAAGTGAAGTGAGGCTTGTCTAGGACAGCCTAATTTTTAGGGCAAGTGATACATGTCCTAGCATTTTAAGCATTTTTAGGACATTGTTGGATCATCTTTTTTTATTAAATGCCTTATATTTTAACTTAGACATCATTTTAGGACACTCTTGGACTTGCTCTTATGGACTTATTTTCGGGTAAAAATTTCATATTTTAATAAAAAAAATTTATACAAGCATTTAATGTATGTTTGAGATTATATAAGTTGCAAAAAAAAATTAACTTTTTTCATGAAAAGTTAGGAATCTCTAACTTTGTCTTAAAATAAGTTGACGGAAAAAAGTTCCCCAAATACCCTTAATATCAAAAATATATTACCTGACCCAGTCCCTTGAAGGGTCTTGGCCCAGTCCTTTGTTTTTAGGCCCGGCTAGATTATACTAAAAAATTTGATGCCTTCCAAGTCCTATGGCTATCTGCTAAAGAAAAGAAATCATATTATACATATCGAAGTTATTTTTTGCTTTTGTGCAAACATTATATTTCGGAATTGATTATGCGAAGCATTTACATAATTTAATTTATATATTTCTTTAAACTACGTATTTAATACATTGGTGCATTTTATCTTCGAATAAAAAGTATATGTTAAACAAATCAATTTTTCCATTGAAATGAACTTATTTTTTTATGAATCAAGGAAGACTTCTCGCCTCCTTCAAAAACATAAAGGAAGGTCTTTCGTGTATAATTTCTCTTGTTCTTGCTTAAAATATAAGATCAACAAGTTACACGAGTTTAAAATTCACAAAGATTTGCCATGTCAGGTAATTTTCCGTCCATAATTTAGATTTTATCTCTCTACTTGTATAAATTTTGTTTCGATTTAACATCCCAAATCATAGATCAAAAGGATCGATTTTCGTATTGGTTTATGGAGAAGGTATATATAAATTACAGTTATAAGAGCATCTCCAACCATGGAAATCCCTTAGCTAAAAGTGTGTCAAATATGCCTTAAATAAAAATTATAGATATTGTGTAAAAAAAAATCATCTCCAACGGGACATTACTGTTATCTAAAATTTTAGATAATCCTCTAAAATCCTATCATATTGGCTATATTTGTCGAACCTCTAGAGACCTGTAGTAAAACTCCACATCATCAATATTACCATATTAAAATAATACATTCTATTTTTAACAATTTGAAATAATAATAACTTGCTATTTTTAAAATATGACTAATCATTATAGCCAACTCCATTGGAGTACATCACCTTACAGATTCAATAAATTTTACATAATCACTATTTTATATCATTTTAACCAACTATTTTAGCCAATACCTTTGGAGATGCTCTAATTGATTTTTCGAATACATTTTGATAAATTAGATTTTAATGTTGTTAAAGATTTTAAAAAATTGTTGGATTATTCCTTCAAAATGCTAAATATTTCAATGACAAAAGTAGAGGATGGATGTTCGACAATGAAAAATCCACTTAGGGATTATAGCTCTGGTGAGGAAAACATAGTAATATAGCTACTTGAACATGTCAGAACTTGACATGTTTAGTACCTCACATGTGACTTTCAAGTCTTTTTTGTTTAACGATTACAAGCAACGAAGGTGCAATCTACCGGATGAGTGTGGGTGTGTGTGTTCTATTCTAATGAAAGCCATAAATATTTAATCTATAATTCATCTTAGTTTCTTACAATTATTAATGTACTGACTTGATCTTGTATTAGAACTGTCGTCTGTCCTATATTACTTGATCAGTTCTTATACCTTGGTGGATTGGTGGTAATAAGGAACATATATATAGCTTTTTCGGTTACAATTAAAGAACACCTCCAATGCTGGCTCACTTTGTGCATCATAATGCAAAAAATCTGGTCAGATTGTTGCATGATTTCTAAAAATGTGGTCAGATTGTTGCATATATATATGATTTCTAAAACTCTCGTGGGTTTTGGGACTACATGAATTGTAGACGATATAGTTATAATGTAGCCACTTGGTCAACATCGACATCTAAGTAAGCATTTTTAACCGTCATAGTATTAGTTTTACAAAAACTTGGCCGAAGAGACGATGTGGACTAATTAAGCAAACTTTGGTATTTTTAATATTTATTCTGTGAAGCCTGATCCCTTCTTGCGAGTGGTTTAATTTGTTGATAGAAATAAGTTAAAAGCATGTTTGGGGTAGCTTAAAACTTCCATATCCGTTTTAAATTAAGTTGTTAGTTGTTTTATTTATGTATATTTAATTAACTTTTTTTTTTTTACTTAAAACTAGTTTTAGTTCCAAAGATTAATGACCTTTTAGGTATTTGTTTTTCAACTTATTTTATTATCACATCAATTTCTATATATTTAAGGTACGTGTTTTATTTTTTGTATACAAGTGTGTTTAATACTTTTATTTTATATATAAAAAATATAAGTCAATTTTTTTATTAAAAAAATCACTTTAAGTTAAATTAACCAAACCGATACATATAATTTAAAGTTAAAACTAACTTTTCAATTAAATCGAATAAATTAAACTTTAAATTACAAATACTACTTTTTAAATTAAACAAATGTGTTCTTAATCTTCTAATGATTATTTTTGAAGAACTCTAGCTTTTAATTTCATTGGTTCGATATATAAGTTTACTAACGACTTTCACCGTGGAATACAATTTTAGGTTTATATACGTAATTCGATACGCATGCATCATGCAACATAAATTAACCCCACACATTGGGGGAATTAAAGTGCCAGATCCGAAGAATACATAAAATTTAACCTAATTTACGAAATAACAATCATCAAATCGTGCCATGTACATAACTAATTTACATGCATGTGTCCATTTTTTTTTTTGAAACCATGCATGCGTGCATGTATTTCCTCGAGTAATATTGCATACACAAGGAATAAGTAAAGAGACAAATACATAATGAATAAATTGTACGCATCTTTAAACCTATGTTGACCGGGAATGTAAATAGAGATGTCGGACATATAATATTAGATTGTTTCTAGATAAATCAGAAATGAATTAATTCATACTTTGAGGAATTATTACATTACTATTATTGCGATGATTATTATGTATATGTAGACTTATATGTATAAGTTGATATACAGTGGCAATCACTTTGTTTGAAAGTTAAAAGTGATTTGCACATATCGTAAGAAATTTTAGTTTCGTTTCAAACTGAAGGACGAACATTACTATTATTTAAAGACACTTTAAACTCTCCCACTTTTTTAGACTGTCCATTCATTTTCATTTTTAAGGGGTTCTTTGCAGTTGAGATTGAAAATTAGTACTATATAAATATTTACTTAAAATTTAAGATCGACTTAGCTTGATTTGGTTCCAGAAGGGCACTATTATCTCTTTACATATATATAGTTGCTACTTTCTAATTAGGGCTGCACAACTTTCCGGTCTGGACCGGTAAATTAGACCGGACCGGGTCTACCGGTCCAAGAACCGGACCGGACCGAATATAACCGGTCCGGTCCCCGGTCCGTAAAATCAAAAAAATCCGGTCTTCGGTCCGGTCCGGTCCAAACCCTAAAAACACCCGGTCCGGACCGGATCGGACCGGATTTTATGTATATAGTTAATTTTACACTATTTTGTCTTTTAAATTATATAATTTAATGATTAAATATTCACACATAACATATTTTAGTGATCCAAATTGGTAAATAATAAATTTATGAAACAATATATATAAACACTATAATATAAATGATTAAATTTCATATTTCATACTATATATAATTTATAATTACGTTTACGAATTAATGTTACTTTACAAATAATATGACATTTACTTATTTTTAAATTTAAATTAACTTACCAAGTAATTTATAAATCAACAAAGAATGAAAATTAAATTATTTTATAAAATATTAACTAACCGGTCCTAACCGGTCCGGTTCCGGTCCGGTCCGGGTTTTTCCGGTCCGGTCCGGTCCCAAAGACCGGTTATGACCGGTCCGGTCCCCGGTCCATGAATTCAATAAAATCCGGTCTTCGGTCCGGTCCGGGTCGGTCCGGTCCGGTCCGGTCTTGGACCTTTGTGCAGCCCTATTTCTAATTATTAATAATTCATATAAAATAAGAAACTATACAAATATTATTTTCACCTAAAATTTACAAAACTAACCCCTTTTTTTTCAATAAAAGTACTCAAAAGTAGACCTGGCAAAATGGGTCTGGATCCGAAAAACCGAACCGAAATATGTGGAACCGAATCCGAAATTGGATCCGAAATAGATTATCCGAAATTGTATCCGAAACCGAAACAATCCGAATCCAAACCGAAACCGGTTCAATTTAATCAAATTCGATAACGATCCAAAAACCGATTTGACCCGATCCGAAAATTAACCGAACCGGAAATTTAACCAAAAATTATCCGAAATACTGTATCCAATGATAACCATGTATCCGATTATAATCAGAACCGATCAAATCCGAATAAAAATTTACCCGAACCGAATATGACTTCAATTTGATGTAAATCCGAAACTAAAAATAAATGAATCGAAAAATATCCGATAAAATAATTTTATATAGATTAATATTTTCTTGGCCTTTATTTGTTTAGTTTTGTCAATTTTTATATTTTCTGATTTGCTATATATTTATTATTGTCATTGAATGTTGCTTACGATATTTTGTATATAATAATATTTTAATTCAATTTGCAAATATAAATTAATAAATTCTGCACATAATTAGCAAAAAAATAAATAAATAAATAAATTCTGCATATTCTGGGCAGAAATTAAAGTGCATTCACTTCCATCGCGCTTATGGAAGCGTTATATAAGTGATGTATTTAATTTTGACATATTCGGTCTTATTTAATAAATTTTGACACATGTATTTTTTTAAAAATATTATTTATTTTTTGAAAATTTGGAAATATCACTAAATTAGATATATTTTGACATCCGTACGGTTTGATCGTCGAGAAATAATTTTAAAAAAATAAAATCAACAATCCGTGACAAAACAATAGTTACGAGTATTTGTCAATTCCGTAGTTGACTACTAAGATCTCCAACCAAATTAATATTTTATTTTTTGAAAATTTGGGAATATCACTATATTAGATATATCTTGAGATCCGTACGGTTGAATCGTCGAGAAATAATTTTTAAAAAATAGAATTAACAATCCGTGACAAAGCACTAGTTACGAGTACTAGTCAATTTTGTAGTTGACTACTATGTTCTCCAACCAAATTAACTTTTTATTTTTTGAAAATTTAGGAATGTCACTAGATTAGATATATCTTGAGATCCGTACGGTTGGATCGTCGAGAAATAATGTTTAAAAAATAGAATCAACAATCCGTGACAAAGCACTAGTTACGAATACAAGTCAATTCGGTAGTTGACTACTAAGATCTCCAACCAAATTAATTTTTTATTTTTTGAAAATTTGAGAATATCACTAGATTTGATATATCTTGAGATCCGTACGGTTGGATCGTCGAGAAATAATTTTAAAAAATAGAATCAACGATCCGTGACAAAACACTAGTTACGAGTACTAGTCAATTCGATGGTTGACTACTAAGATTTTAAACCAAATTAATTTTTTATTTTTTACAAATTTGTGAATATCACTAGATTTGATATATCTTGAGATCCGTACGGTTGGATCGTCGAGAAATAATGTTTAAAAAATAAAATCAACAATCCGTAACAAAGCACTAACTACGAGTACTAGTCAATTCGGTAGTTGACTACTATGATCTCCAACCAAATTAATTTTTTATATTTTGAAAATTTGGGAATGTTACTAGATTAGATATATCTTGAGATTCGTACGGTTGGATCGTCGAGAAATAATATTTAAAAAATAGAATCAACAATCCGTGACAAAACACTAGTTACGAGTACTAGTCAATTCGGTAGTTGACTACTAAGATTTCCAATCAAATCAATTTATTTATTTTTGAAAATTTGCAAATATCACTAAATTAGATATATTTTGACATCCGACAGTTGGATCATCGAGAAATATTATTTTTAAAACGAAACAAAAAGCCGTAACGAAGCACTAGTTACTAGTACTAGTCAATTTAGTTGTTCATTGCTAAGATCTCAAGCCAAAATAATTTTTTGGTTTTTGGAAAATTTGGGTACATCAAAAAATTAGATATATTTCGACAATCCATTCCGAACCGAATGTTCCTACATCCAAACAAAATTCGATCCGAACAATAAAAATTCGAAAGAGAAACGAACCTAATTTGATCCGATCTTAATCAAAAATGTATCCGATTTTAATCCGAATTTTATCCGAACCGAATCAGATCCGATCCGAACCGAACAGACTCTAAATATTACCTTAACCGAAAGTAGATCCGAACCGAATCAGATCTGATCCGAGCTAAACATGCTCTAAATAGTACCTTAACCGAAAGTGGATCCGATCTGAAGCAGATCCGATCCGAAACCGATCCGTTTACCCGATTTGCCAGGTCTACTCAAAAGGGGCCAACGGTCCCCGCTCTAATGACATTAGTCCATTTTCCCAATTTTAAAAGTCTCGTGAAAATCAGAAAATGAGTCACGAAAAAGTTTATCTTCAAAAATGCAAGTCACGGTCAGACAACCATAAAAATTTTTACTTTCTCAAGAAAGATATTATCGAACCCACCATATAATCGAATCATGCGATCTTTTTTTACAAATGACAGTTCATCTTTACATGGTGCACCTACACTTTGTCTGAAATATCTTCTGGAAGTTATATAGGAGTCATATTATCCAATTTGCTCACATTACATGGTACATAGAATTTTGCACGACCTTCTTAGAACACATCATGTACCTTCTTAGATAAATTAGTACTTTTTTAGTATGGAGTCAGGGTTTTAAGGGGATGATTTGGCTTTTGCGATGCACTGAAAATGCTGTATCAAAAATTTGTCCCTGTAATTGATGTTTGTCCTGTATGCAAAGGAGATAATGAAACTATCTTTCATATTGCTGATAATGATAGGCAAGCAAAAATAGCCACTCTGTGCCGGGCTATTTGGAAGGCTCGGAATGGGTTAGTCTGGAACCAAAAACAGGCTCAAGTAAACGGTGGCATTGCTGTTAGATTATTTTTATAATCTAATAATAATTTATGGGCTTACAAATTAAAGATAATTATATTTAATGTTTATTCTATATTTGGATTAATTAAGTGGTCTAAAATAAAGGATCCAATAACATCTTATTAGGAATAGGCTTTTGTAATGTGTAATACCCAATAGTACTCCCTCTGTCCCAGCGATTTCTTTACGCTTGGGACAGAGGGCTCGGCACGCATTTTAATGCTTCGATAAAATATAATTTCATAATTTATTTTTATATTTTCTTCTTCTGAATAAAAATTTAATGTTTAAATTTATATTCAAAAAAAGAAAATTTTAAAAATAAGTTATGGAACTATACTTTATATATGCCTTAAAATGCGTACCAAACAATGCTGATAACATGTAAAGAAATGGGCGGGACGGAGGGAGTAATCTTTAGGGTTAATGGGGTCTAATTGGAGTACTATATAAAGAACATATATAATAGGGTCTTGGTCCCCAAGGGCTATTCACAACCTCTACTGTTCTATTCCCATCAGTCAGAGCGAGATACGGCTAAAGGCGAATCAAGTTTTTGGAAAATCAAGTCCCATAATCCGTATTCATATCTACCGTCATGGAATCAGGTACGCTTTCGTACTACAGTTTTATCGTGTAACCTTGATAATATCGCATAAGATGATCCATGGTTATTTATTTAGATCTAACAATTGGTACAGCTGATCAGTACCTTGTACAATGGAGGAATGCCCAGAATTGATCAACGAAGGCTCTATTTCAAACTTTGCTTGATGGAGATGGAGCGGTGAAATGGGTGAAGCCACAGGAAGATACAATCAAGGTGACAGTTGATGCAACAACGTTGATGAACAGCAGGCTTTTGGTTTTGGCATGATAGCCAGGGATTGTAAAGGAGAGCTGGTCCAAGCAAAAATAATGAGCAAACAGGGAACAGTCTCAGCTGAGGTCGCAGAAGCCATGACTATCAAGAAGCCCTCATCTGGATCGAAGGACGGACGTGGCACATGGTAGAGTCGGGGACTGATTGTCTGATGGTTCGGGCTATTAAGAGTAACGTAGCCAAGTTGTCCCCGTTTGGGCAGGTGGTGGAAGCTATGTCGTTGCTTAGTGAGAGAGTTAAACACAATTTCGTTGTTTTTTATAAAACCATCTGCTAATATGATGGCTCATGAGTTAGCTAGAGTGTCATATTCATACCGTGATCGATTATTCAATAGGAGGGATGTTCCTACTTGAGTTCAAAATGTATTGTTAAGTGATTTGGCAAGTTAATAAAATGCTTGTTTTCTTCAAAAAAAAAATAATATATATAGTTCTTGTTCTTAATTAGAAAGTGAATATAAAGATCGACCAAATATAAAGAAAATGTTTATTTTAATTTGCAAGAGCACTGTAAAAAACATTAAAAAATTCTTTTAATTCGCATGGGTAAACATAATATTATACATGTATTGTTTGCTTTATGTTCAAATTGTTCATGACAATGATGTTTATAATGGGTGAAAATCTTTTGTCTACTGATATTTAGATGAATTGATCATGTCATTCTTATCAGTTGAATAAGACTTTTGGCAAAAATATTTATCCATTTCATACTCGTAAGCTTTTCTTAATCATAAAAATGACAACTTCAAACTTCTTAAATGTCACGTGTCCTAAACCCCAGCTCTATCCATTAATTAAGAGCTTCTAAACGTTGAATAATATTTGTCGTAGCATAACATTCCTCTGATAGAGTTTTTAACTGTTGAATAATATTTGTTATAGCATAACATTTCTCTCATAACTTAAGGTTTTAGAGTGATTAGTTACTTAATATAATATCGGAGCTCGGTTTAGGAGAGATCTTGTATAAGCGTTGAATAATATTTATTGTAGCATAAAATCCTGTTGGGACCTTACTCCGACATCTTAAGATTTTAGAGCGATTGATTTCTTAACACTAACTACTGTCATTGCTACAAACTAACATATTTTTATAGTAAAAACGTTATTCACATTTTAATGTCTAAAAAAGTAATCACGATTATAATATAATTACATTCGTTGAAACGATTATAAAAAGTATTCACGATTTTAATGTCCAAACGTTATTCACATTTTATGATAAATTTAGTTGATTCATTTCACGAATCAAACTTTTGAACTTACCGGTGTATATGCTCTTATAGAGAAATATGAGTAAATAAATTACTACATACTTAAAGTTAAAAAGAAACTATATTACATGTACCTTAAAATATGTATGTATTTAAGGTACATAAATATAGTTTCTTTTTAACTATATTGTTTTCAACTATAACGTATTTTACTACATTGTTCATCATCATTTCCAACTCCTTCTTTCTCTTATCGTTAGTTCTCTCAATCTGGGACTCCATTTTCTGCATAATATGATATATGAATATAATCAACGAACAATAAATATTCAGGAAATTGAATAAAGTCTTGTGGCTCACCTTCATTCAACTATTAATTTGATTTTCAAGCCTATTCGTAAAACATTCATATCTACTCCATCATGACTTCAAAGACTTCTTCACAAAAACACTCCATTATCCATGCATGCTCTGCTCCTATTAATTTAGACTTGCAGCTATACGTGCAATTTAACAAACAAGAGTCAATCAAGGGACATACAAATATAAATGTTTTTCAAGTGACATGATAATTAATTACAATTTCAAAGTACAAATCTTTGATACCAAATCGAAATTTTTCATATTCCCGTGCTCTCATCCTTTCTTCAACAATAACATCTTGTACTACATTGTTCATCATCACTTCCAACTCATGTTTTCTCTTATCATTAGCTCTTTAAATTCGAGAACAAATAGGAAAATAATCAACGAACAATACAAATTTAGAAAATTGAATAAAATTTTATGCTCACCTTGAATTTACTATCAATAATGCACTCCATGTCATTCTTGGTGGCTGGTGCATCCTTCTTTTGAAGGTGATCAGCAATAAATATGAGGATACCACCCAAGCCAGTAATTAAGCACAGACTCTGAAACACCATAGTTCCTGCATTTGCAGTGGGTGCCCTACAAGGATCTTTTGATGGACCCAAGGTAGGTAGCCCCGCTGCATTGCAGATATATTCCATCCACACCTTGTAAATTAAAACAAACATACATATAATCAATAAACTTATATTCTTATAAAAAAAATACAACTAAAAGTACAAACAAACATCACACCAACAAAGTCAAGCAACCTCCATTAACTTGTAAACTAAACACACATTTATACAATCAAAAAATTCGCATCATTACGTACACTTTCTTAGCAAATTAAAACGTCCTCTAAAATTTTACTTTCCTTATGTTAGTTGTATAGTCGGAGAACTGAGAGAAAAAAATTGATAATGACCAGACATGTCCTTGACTACTGAGATGCATTTTCTAATACAATTTTTTTGAGAAATTCTTATTCGTTGTGTGCAAAGAAGTTGCCCTTCGTCGATCTGCATGCAATATATATATTGTGCTCCTCGAGGGTACTCATTAATTGTACAAAATCAATAAAATGTCTCTCCTTTTCATGTTTTCTATTTTGGCAAGCCACACATAATAGGTTCCCTGCATCTTTTTTTTCTGAAACTTTGCATCTGATATAGCAATATAAGTATGTGGCAGATTTACGTCATCTTTTGCGACTTTCAAGTATGCAATTTAATTTTTTTTCATGTAGTTTCAAGGACAATTAAACTGTTCATTTAATGTCTATGTGCATCAATTACTTGTCTCTGAAGGTGCCAAGCTAGTAAAGCAAGATAAAAGGAAGGGAGCTATATAGCAAAAAGCCAAAAACTAGTAAAACTTTTATATTCCCTTCCTATATCATACACAACTTCATATACATGTAAGAACCACCATAATAAGTTACTTTTTTTAGATGAATACTGATTCCTCTACTACGACTAGTGTTACAACTAACATAAACTGATGCTTTAACTTTTTTGGAGAATGGACTTCAATTGGAGGGAGTCCTTGAACTTTCCTAGAGTAATTAGTCTACATCTAAAGAGATAAGAAAATAAGTTCGTTTAAAATTATATACAACAATATTTCAAATTAAACAAACTACTAGGGTGTAAAAAAATACCTTCACATAAGAATTAGTATTTTTTATATAACTTGGCAATCCTAGAGCAATCCTTGCTTTATCAAAATTAGTTTCAAATAATTATCAAATTGTGAGAATGATGACATACAATTAATAATTTAAAAAGAAAATCAAAATGAATTTTTTCACTTACATCGGTGTTAGAAACCATTGAGGTTTTAAAGGCCATATATTTCATCATCTTTCAAACAAGATCTCTAAACAAGAAGATATATACATGCTAAAAATGTTAAGATTTGAAATCGTAGTGGAGAGATGTAAAAATCAAAATACTTAAGTACATTTTGAACAAATAACTAATGGAAGAATGTATGCATTACAAATAATTCTAAAAATGTTAACACAAAAATAAAAGAAATCTAACGAATGGTAAAACATGGAAACTAGTGAATTTTGTTGAACACATATCATGTAAAGTTATGGTGTAAAGTTGCAATAGTTAAAGAAAGGAGGTGTTGGAAAGGATTTGTTTAATATGAAACAAATGGGAATAATAAGAAACAAATGTAACTTACTGTTGCAGGCGAATAGAGAGGCACGAGTTTGGGGGTTTGGGGAGTAGTTAACATAAAGAACAATAATCATTTATAAATTATAATTTTTTTTAATATGTTATCATCTTAACGTCTATTTTTTAAAATATTAGATTCGATGATTGTTAATATTTTGATGGTACAATGATCAAAATTAAGGAATTAAAATAATGGATAAGGATATAATTTCTCTTCTAGGATCCGGCTGTAGACTAATCTAGACGTCTCTATGCATAAACAATCACAAAGAGCCCTCAGATCAACTCAAGCATTATAATAAGACCTCTGCAGCTTCCTCATATTCAACTGATTTACTGATCTCTATTTATTAGGAACTTCCGTTCCTTGTAGCAGAAGGTTGATACATTGATTCTTTAGCGAAAGGTTACACCATGGAGCTTCCATCACTGTCTAGTCCTTTATCGAAGTGATGATTTGCGGGGTTAATAACATGCAAAAATGTGCAAACAAGTCTAGATAAAATAAATTTTGCATAGTCAATATTTTATATTATTTTAATCAATTATTTAAGTCAATATTAATACCATTCGAGATGCTTTGACATATTTAAAAAATGAAATAAACTTAGGAGAACCGGTAGTTAAACAAATGTTAAAACTGTAAGCTAATAAATAGTCATACAAATTTGGATTTCTTTTTTGGAGTACTTCATTTGTATTAAAATGTGATCCGAATAACATTATTTCGATATGGAAAGGAGGTCAATCATTTCTAAACGGGCCTCATAATGTATAACATAACTTTCGAATTTAGCTAATGGGATTTGATATGGGCTGAAAATAAGCCCTAAAGACACATTTAATGTGGCATTAATTAGGCCAAGGATGGCCCAAACGTGGGGCCCACCAGCTGGGCCCAAAACCCCAATTATAATATTAATTTCGTAATTAATATTGGGGGAAATAAACAGCTCAGCAATAAGAGTTGGATAAGGATATTATTTCCACCAGACTTATCCACCAAGGCATCCAATTCAATATGGAAACTGATTCCTACAAGGAATAGATCTAGAACTTTCCTCAAAGACTTTTCTACCAAGTCTCTGACTCCTACCATAATTCTAAAGGCTTCTCAGCCTATATAAAGGGCCAGACCCCTCATCTCAGAACTACGTTTTCTTGGCTTGATTCTCTAATACAGAGATACGTAGGCATTCTGTGAGGACCGTTTAGTCTCAAACGCAGAAGCAGCCATTAAAGCTCGAAGCTCAACCACCCTAGCATTAATTACAAATCGTAAACTAGTTTTTATTCCACAACATTTGGCGCCGTCTGTGGGAAGAAGACATCAACCATGGTTCAAACACGAAGAACAACATCAACTGAGGCCATACCCCTTAGCTCTGCTCCACCTACTATCTCTGATCCGCTCATCACCGCTGAGGGAGGACAATTACCCCCACCAACAGGGACGGTCATTCAACCTCTAACCTCTCAACCCTCAGGGACGATTCCCCATGTTGAGGGAACTGTGGCTATTCCTCAAAGCCAAGAAACTAACCCTCTTCAGATGGTGGTTTCTCCTCTTGATAGCGCTGGTCGTACGCTACCTCCGGGGGTACAAATCCACACCACGGATCTCCCTTTGAACACCAACCCGATGTATGGGCTGCCTAATTATCCCCCTCAACACAGGGAACCTGGACCGAGCGGTCATGCCTTACAGATCCGAGATCGGGAGTACGATGATTACTCTGGTCCCTATTCTGATGATTCAACGTCTGAGGATGACAATGATGATCGTGATGAAGCCCCGAGGAGGCGACGTGCTAGTAAAGAACCTCGAAGGAGGTCCCAAAGGATCCATGATGAACCTCCACAAACGACCGAGGAAAGGATTAAGGCTCATGAGGTAGAGATCCAAAGGCTGAAGGATGATATTGCTAGAGAGCAAGCAAGGCGAAGTCTGATTCAACCTCCTCCAGTTACAGGGAGGATTCCCATTATAAATCTGGAGAGGCCCTCAAGGAGGCAACGAAGGGCCGATGCCCCGATTGAAAAATCAACAAGGGTGGAGACCCCCAAAAGTAACCCTAGGGATCTGATGCCCCTTGGGGATCCTGATGATCCTACACCTCCGTTCACTGAGGAGGTAATGAATGCTCGCATCTCAAGGAAGTTCAAGATGCCGACAATTAAGGCCTATGATGGAACGGGCGATCCCGCAAACCATGTTAGGACATTCTCAAATGCACTGCTGTTGCAGCCTGCGAGCGATGCCTTAAAGTGTAGGGCGTTCCCTCAAACCTTGTCTGGCATGGCTCAAAGGTGGTATAGTCACTTACCTGCAAACTCAATCGGCTCGTTCAAAGAGCTGAGTGCCGCCTTTGTCAGCCAGTTCATTAGTGGGAGAGTTCATGAAAAAAGTTCTGCGTCCCTTATGTATGTGGTGCAGGGGAAGAACGAGAATCTGAGAGATTACCTCAAGCGGTTCACCAAGAAGACGCTGAATATTACAGATCTGGAGAATAAAGTGGCCATGGTAGCCTTCGAACACGGAACCACTGATCCTTTCTTCAAGAGGCCTTTGGCAAAACATCCTCCTGAGAACATGGCCGAGCTCCAACGAAGGGCCGAAAAGTATATCAAGGCAGAGGATAGCATGAAAAAAGAAGCTGCTGGAGGCAATGGCAAGGGCTCCAATGACTTTAAGAAACGGAAGAAAGAACAAGAGTATGATGCTAGGGACAATTATCCCCGGACTAGCAAGGATTCTGAATCACCACCGAAGAAGAGTTTGGGACTAAGATTCAACGACTATGCGAGACTGAATGCTCCTAGGAGTCAGATCTTGTTACATATCGAGAAAGACAAAGATTTTCGATGGCCGAAGCCACTTAGGGGTGATCCCGCAAAGAGAACAATGATCAGTACTGTAGATTCAACCGTGATGTGTGGCATGATATAGATGATTGTAGGCAGTTGAAGGATGAGATTGAATTCTTGATCCGAGAAGGAAAGCTGAACAAGTTCACTAAGGGTGATGATCGTGGAACTCAAAAAAGGGATTATGATAGAAGAGACAATGATAGAAGGGATGATGATCGAGATCGAGATCGTAACCCACAGCCTCGAGGGCCAGTTATTAACATGATTTGGGGAGGCCCGACAGCGGCCGGTACAACCCGAAACTCTCGAAAGGCGTATGCCAGAGAAGTGATGCACATCGTGGGAGAAGCTCCGAAGCGTGCCAGGACTAAGATAGCTATTGGTTTTGATGACTCAGATCTCGAAGGGGTGAAGTTTCCCCATGACGACCCGTTGGTCATAACCCCTGTGATTGGGAACTCGGAAGTGAAGCGAGTCTTGATGGACAATAGAGCTTCCGTTAACATTCTGTTTCATGATACATTTGTGAAGATGGGGTACAATGATTTTCAATTGACCCCTAATAACATGCCTATATATGGATTTAATGGAGTAGAATCCAAAGTTGAAGGGACTATTCAGTTGCCTATAACTATTGGACAGGAGCCCAAGGAGGCCATTCAAGTGTTGAACTTCTTGGTAATCAAGGCGGTTTCAACGTACAACGCTATTCTCGGAAGGACTGAACTTCATGCATTCAAGGCTGTTGCCTCAACGTATCATATGAAGATCAAGTTCCCAACCAGGAATGGCGTTAGAGAACATAAAGGTGATCAAAAGATGGCACAAAGCTATTATGTAGCCTCGTTAAGGCCTAATAGAGTCGGGGGGCAAGTCCTTCCAATTGAAGACATGGATGTCCGCAGAAGAAAGGAACACCAAAAAGGCCAGCAGAGGACATCACACAGAAGCCTTGGACAGCCATTGAGGCTAAGGCGTTAACTGACTTCGTGGTTGAATGTACCATTGGCAACCAAGAAGTCGGGGGGCAGGAGGTAGTACCCCCCCAAGCAGGAAGTGAACTTCAGAATAAGAATGATGATACCAGAAGGAAAGGTGGACGCTCTATTTTGATGGAGCATCAAAAACAAAATCAAGTGATGCAGGCCTAGTCTTGCAATGCCCCGATGGGCTCAAGTTATCCTAGTAGGACTTAGCTTCATCTAGTAGAAGCAGAAATAAGGTTCATGGAAACCATTGCAGAGCATGTTGCTCCGAGTAGGACAATAGTACTCTATCACCCGATGAGTGCAAGTCAAGGATGAACGAGTACCGAAAATAAAAGAATAACGAATGGGAAACAAACAAATGCATAAGTGAAGATCCCGAAGGGTCAAAGCCATGAAAGGCCGAGGATGTTAAGGACTAGCTACTCTTCAATACTTATTAAGGACCTGGATTAAGGATCCAAGGATGAAGGCCAATAGATAACCTTAAGCAAGGATTAAGAAGTTCAAGCAAGCTCTCATCTCAGAAGTTTAAAAGGCAAGAAGCCAACTGGATTGCATTTATCAAAATCTATATCGAGGAATCAACCCCGAATCCTAGGTTGAAGAACAGAAGCTGTTAGCCATGAAGGCCAAGGTTAGTTATGAAGGCCAAACTTGAGGGGGGTCATGAACCTCCAATTAAGATCCAAATGTTGAAACTTCATGTTGACTTGAAAACCAATATGTAATTTTTAAAACCTCCTAGAGAAGGTTCAAGACCTCGTGGGGCTAACCAGAAACCCCCTGGCCTTGGACCAGCAGCTCTGATAGATATTTCGGTGATTTAAAACACCATTGAGATTGAAAACCCTTGATTTCAAACTTTGGCGTTCAACCTTTGAACATCGACGTTCAACACCCAAGGCCAAGACAAACATTGAAGCCATGACGACCAAGCGAGCTAAGAAGTTACTTATATGGGAGCATCTTTGAAAGAACCCCTGAAGGGCAAGTTGATAGCATTCTTGCAAGAAAATAGCGATGTGTTTGCTTGGGCTGTAGCTGATATGCCAGGGATTGATCCCCAACTCATAACTCACAAGTTGAATGTTGATCCGGGGCGGAAGATAATAAAACAGAAAAGAGAAATTTTGCTCCTGAAAGGCAGGAGGCCATTAAACAAGAAGTTGACAAGCTCTTAGAGGCTGGGTTTGTTGAAGAGCTTCAGTTTCCCGAATGGTTAGCTAACCCGGTGATGGTCAAGAAAGCGAATGGAAAGTGGAGGATGTGTATAGACTTCACTGATTTGAATGATGCATGTCCAAAGGATTGTTTTCCCCTACCAATGATAGACATGTTGATAGACGCCACAGCTGGACATAAGATGTTGAGCTTCATGGATGAGTTCAACGGCTACAATCAGATTAAGATGCACCAGGATGACATCCCTAAGGTATCTTTCATAACTGACTTTGGTGTTTTCTGCAATATTGTTATGGCTTTTGGTTTAAAGAATGCAGGAGCTACTTACCAACGATTGGTGAATAAGATATTCGCCCATCTGATTGGAAAAACCATGGAGGTCTATGTTGATGACATGTTAGTCAAGAGCCTACTCAAGGCAGATCACATTAAGCACCTCAGAGAGGCATTCGAAGTGCTGAGGCACCACAAGATGGTGTTGAATCCAACCAAGTGTGCTTTTGGCGTTGGGTCTGGAAAGTTCTTGGGTTTGATGGTTTCGAAAAGAGGCATAGAGGCCAATCCCGACAAGATCAAAGCAATCTTAGACATGGAACCACCCCGTTCTGTGAGGGACGTACAGAAGTTAACCAGCAGAGTGGCCGCTCTAGGGAGATTCATCTCCAAGTCTGGTGATAAGTGCTTGCCTTTCTTTCAAGCATTGAAGAAGGTGAAAAATTTTGAATGGACTAATAAAAGCCAAGAGGCCTTTGAACAGTTGAAGAAGTACATGGCCGAAGCCCCGTTGTTGGCCACGCCAAGTCCCGGAGAGACTCTTTATCTGTATCTAGCAATGTCTGAACAAGCATTGAGTGCCGTCCTCGTTAAGGAAGAGAACAAGGTTCAGAGGCCTATCTACTATGTAAGCAAGGTGCTCCATGGAGCCGAGTTGAATTACTCTCCCATTGAGAAGTTCGCCTTGGCATTGATAACAGCCTCGAGGAAGTTACGCCCGTACTTCCAGGCACATAAGATTGAAGTCCTGACGGACCAACAGTTGAGAAACATATTGCATAGCCCGAAGGCTAGTGGAAGGATAATCAAGTGGGTGATTGAACTTGGAGAATTTGACATCACGTACAAGCCGCGAACGGCAATCAAGGCTTAGGCTTTAGCTGACTTCGTGGTTGAATGTACCATTAGCAACCAAGAAGTCGGGGGGCAGGAGATGATAACCACCCCTGAAAGTAGAGATAAAGATGAAGAACTTGTACCTGATCAGAAGGAATATTGGGTGCTCTATTTTGATGGAGCATCAAAAACAAAATCTAGTGGCGCAGGCTTAGTATTGCGAAGCCCCGATGGGTTCACAGTTGAATATGCTTTTAAGTTGGATTTCCAGACAACCAACAATGAAGCTGAGTATGAGGCCTTGATAGCTGGTTTAGGCTTGGCCAGAATCATGAGAGTCAAGAATCTCAAAGTTTGTGGAGATTCAAGATTAGTAGTCTCTCAAGTGAATGGTGACTTTGAGGCCAAGGATGAAACTATGGCAAAGTATCTGCGAGTTGTGAAAGCTGTCATGACTCAGTTTGATGAGTGTTATGTAGAACACATTCCGAGAGAAGAGAACGTTAAGGCCGATGCCCTGTCCCAGTTCGCTTCTTCCGGTATAGAAAACTATGCAGGGAGTGTTTACTTCCAGGTCTTGAAGGCCCCGACTATCAACTCAAAATTAGTGGCACCAATTGATGTGGGAAGCTGTTGGATAGATCCTATCAAAGCTCACCTAGAAACTGGATGGCTCCCCGGCAGTGCCTTGGAGGCACGAAAGCTGTCCGTGAGAGCATTGAGATATGCCTTGATCGAGGGCGTTCTTTACAAAAGATCTTTCGTTATCCCGTACTTGAAATGTTTGAGGCCCCAAGAGGCAAGGGAAGCTTTGGAAGAAGTTCATGAAGGTATTTGTGGGCAGCACTTGGGGGGCAGAGCCCTAGCTCACAAAATAACTTGTTTGGGATTCTACTGGCCAGAAATGCTGGCCGATGCACAGAGCTATGTCAAGCGGTGCGATCGATTCCAGAAGCATGCTCCGATAGTAAGGCAGCCGCCCGAGATGTTAACATCGGTTAACTCCCCTATTCCATTCGCGATGTGGGGAATGGATATACTTGGTCCTTTCCCCGTAGCTTCAGCACAAAGGAAGTTTCTGATAGTGGCCATTGATTACTTTACTAAGTGGATTGAGGCTAAACCTCTAGCCAAGATAACCACCAAACAAGTTGCCCAGTTCTTTTGGGAGAATATAATTTGCAGGTATGGAATCCCACGAATTTTGGTGACAGACAATGGGACACAGTTCAATAATGAAGAGTTCAAGAAGTATTGTGAGGAGAATGCAATTGAGCTTCGTTTTACCTCCGTGGCTCATCCACAAGCCAACGGGCAAGCTGAGGTAGCTAATCGAATTATCCTTGATGGACTGAAGAAGAGGGTTGAACGCTCTAGAAACACTTGGGTAGATGAGTTGCTGCCCATACTATGGGCATACCGTACCACTTGTAAAGTGACCACTGGAGCAACCCCGTTCCTGCTGGCTTACGGAGCGGAGGCAGTTGTGCCCCTAGAGATCATGCATGCATCACCTCGAGTTGAGGCATATGAGCAAGAAACTAATGAAGAAGGCATGAGGCTTGCGCTAGACATAATTAATGATGTTAGGGACGAAGCAAATGCCCGGAATGCCGAGCATCAGAAGAGAGCATCCTTCCACTACAACCGAAGGGTTAAGGAGAGGTTCTTTCGGCAAGGCAAACTGGTTCTAAGGAAGATAGAAGCCTCTGGAATTGGTCAGAAAGGAAAGCTAGCCCCTAATTGGGAAGGGCCGTATCGAGTCAAGAAGACGCTAGGACGAAGATCCTATAAGTTGGAGACCTTGGATGGGAATGTGGCCATCCATCGTTTATAGATGAAAAAAAAAGAACAGAAATTATCCGCGTTATACAGAAAGAATTGTTATAATTCATACAAGCCGGAGAAGAAACAGCTGATATATTTGCTGAAGTCACGAAACGGATGACCTTCGAATGGATGTTTGCACTTAAGAAGATAAGCAACGAGTTTAGTCTTAAACACAAGGTTAGTAGTGCTAATCCTGAATTAAGGTGTAATACCGATAGAAGTCACGAATGACCAAACTGACGACCTAAGATCAAGATCCAGCTTCTGAATCCCTAGGATCGAGATCCAGCTTCTGGATCCTTGAAAGTCACGGGTGACCAAAAAACCAAACTAGGATTGAGATTCAGCTTCTGAATCCCTAGGATCGAGATTCAGCTTCTGGATCCTTGAAAGTCACGGGTGAGCAAAAAAACCAACCTAGGATCGAGATTCAGCTTCTGAATCCCTAGGATCGAGATTCAGCTTCTGAATCCTTGAAAGTCACGGGTGACCAAAAAACCTACCTAGGATCGAGATTCAGCTTCTGAATCCCTAGGATCGAGATTCAGCTTCTGAATCCTTGAAAGTCACGGGTGACCAAAATACCATACTAGGATCGAGATTCAGCTTCTGAATCCCTAGGATCGAGATTCAGCTTCTGGATCCTTGAAAGTCACGGGTGACCAAAAAACCAAACTAGGATTGAGATTCAGCTTCTGAATCCCTAGGATCGAGATTCAGCTTCTGGATCCTTGAAAGTCACGGGTGAGCAAAAAAACCAACCTAGGATCGAGATTCAGCTTCTGAATCCCTAGGATCGAGATTCAGCTTCTGAATCCTTGAAAGTCACGGGTGACCAAAAAACCTACCTAGGATCGAGATTCAGCTTCTGAATCCCTAGGATCGAGATTCAGCTTCTGAATCCTTGAAAGTCACGGGTGACCAAAATACCATACTAGGATCGAGATTCAGCTTCTGAATCCCTAGGATCGAGATTCAGCTTCTGGATCCTTGGCCGACCACCTCCCGGCCGACCACGAAGGATTCGGGCCGTTTGGCCGACCACCTCCCGGCCGACCACGAAGGATTCAGGTCGTTTGGTCGACCACCTCCCGGCCGACCACGAAGGAATCAGGCCGTTAGAGATCAAGATCCAGCTTCTGAATCCCTAGGATCGAGATCCAGCTTCTGGATCCTTGGAAGTCACGGGTGACCAAAATACTAAATTGGAGATCGAGATCCAGCTTCTGAATCCCTAGGATCGAGATCCAGCTTCTGGATCCTTGAAAGTCACGGGTGACCAAAATAATAAATTAGAGATCGAGATCCAGCTTCTGAATCCCTAGGATCGAGATCCAGCTTCTGGATCCTTGGAAGTCACAGGTGACCAAAAAACCAAACTAGGATCGAGATTCAGCTTCTGAATCCCTAGGATCGAGATTCAGCTTCTGGATCCTCGAAAGTCACGGGTGACCAAAAAACCAAACTAGGATCGAGATTCAGCTTCTGAATCCCTAGGATCGAGATTCAGCTTCTGGATCCTTGAAAGTCACGGGTGACAAAAAAAACCAACCTAGGATCGAGATTCAGCTTCTGAATCCCTAGGATCGAGATTCAGCTTCTGAATCCTTGAAAGTCACGGGTGACCAAAAAACCTACCTAGGATCGAGATTCAGCTTCTGAATCCCTAGGATCGAGATTCAGCTTCTGAATCCTTGAAAGTCACGGGTGACCAAAAAATCAACCTAGGATCGAGATTCAGCTTCTGAATCCCTAGGATCGAGATTCAGCTTCTGAATCCTTGAAAGTCACGGGTGACCAAAAAACCAATCTAGGATCGAGATTCAGCTTCTGAATCCTTGAAAATGGTCGACCATGACACCTGAAGGAGCCATGGCCGACCACCTCGCAGCCGACCACGACGTTTTGGGATGCCCCGGCCGACCACGAGCTAGCCGACCAAGGCACATTCAGGAGCCCCAGCCGACCAGCCCGCAGCCGACCAGGTGCCGGCCGACCACCTGGGATCAAGGCCCTCCAGCCGACCAGGTGTCAGCCGACCACCTTGGTTGGAGGCCCTTCGGCCGACCAGGAGCTAGCCGACCACAAGCTAGCCCTCGATCCGGCCGATCGCGGGTTAGCTTGTGGTCCTGAATCTTGGTTTTTCAGCAATTCTCGGGCAGCTTCTGAACCTGAATCTTGATTTTTTCGTATGATTTTAGGTGCACCGTTTAGTGCCGTTTAGCACCGTTTATCGCCGTTTAGCGTCGTTTAACATCGTTTAAACGTCGTTTAAGGCTGTTTAGCACCGTTTAGTGTCGTTTAGTGCCGTTTAGCACCGTTTATCGCCGTTTAGCGTCGTTTAACATCGTTTAAACGTCGTTTAAGGCTGTTTAGCACCGTTTAGTGTCGTTTAGTGCCGTTTAGCACCGTTTATCGCCGTTTAGCATCGTTTAACATCGTTTAAACGTCGTTTAAGGCTGTTTAGCACCGTTTAGTGTCGTTTAGTGCCGTTTAGCACCGTTTATCGCCGTTTAGCGTCGTTTAACATCGTTTAAACGTCGTTTAAGGCTGTTTAGCACCGTTTAGTGTCGTTTAGTGCCGTTTAGCGCCGTTTATCGCCGTTTAGCGTCGTTTAACATCGTTTAAACGTCGTTTAAGGCTGTTTAGCACCGTTTAGTGTCGTTTATCGCCATTTAGCGTCATTTAACATCGTTTAAACGTCGTTTAAGGCTGTTTAGCACCGTTTAGTGTCGTTTAGTGCCGTTTAGCGCCGTTTAGCGTCGTTTAAACGTCGTTTAAGGTTGTTTAGCACCGTTTAGTGTCGTTTATCGCCATTTAGCGTCGTTTAACATCGTTTAAACGTCGTTTAAGGCTGATTAGCACCGTTTAGTGTCGTTTAGTGCCGTTTAGCGCCGTTTATCGCCGTTTAGCGTCGTTTAACATCGTTTAAACGTCGTTTAAGGCTGTTTAGCACCGTTTAGTGTCGTTTAGTGCCGTTTAGCACCGTTTATCGCCGTTTAGCATCGTTTAACATCGTTTAAACGTCGTTTAAGGCTGTTTAGCACCGTTTAGTGTCGTTTAGTGCCGTTTAGCACCGTTTATCGCCGTTTAACATCGTTTAAACGTCGTTTAAGGCTGTTTAGCACCGTTTAGTGTCGTTTAGTGCCGTTTAGCGCCGTTTATCGCCGTTTAGCGTCGTTTAACATCGTTTAAACATCGTTTAAGGATGTTTAGCACCGTTTAGTGTCGTTTATCGCCATTTAGCGTCGTTTAACATCGTTTAAACGTCGTTTAAGGCTGTTTAGCACCGTTTAGTGTCGTTTAGTGCCGTTTAGCGCCGTTTATCGCCGTTTAGCGTCGTTTAACATCGTTTAAATGTCGTTTAAGGCTGTTTAGCACCGTTTAGTGTCGTTTATCGCCATTTAGCGTCGTTTAACATCGTTTAAACGTCGTTTAAGGCTGATTAGCACCGTTTAGTGTCGTTTAGTGCCGTTTAGCGCCGTTTATCGCCGTTTAGCGTTGTTTAACATCGTTTAAACGTCGTTTAAGGTTGTTTAGCACCGTTTAGTGTCGTTTATCGCCATTTAGCGTCGTTTAACATCGTTTAAACGTTGTTTAAGGCTGTTTAGCACCGTTTAGTGTCGTTTAGTGCCGTTTAGCGCCGTTTATCGCCGTTTAGCGTCGTTTAACATCGTTTAAACGTTGTTTAAGGCTGTTTAGCACCGTTTAGTGTCGTTTAGTGCCGTTTAGCGTCGTTTAACATCGTTTAAACGTCGTTTAAAGCTGTTTAGCACCGTTTAGTGCAGTTTAGCACCGTTTATCGCCATTTAACGTCGTTTAACATCGTTTAAACGTCGTTTAAGGCTGTTTAGCACCGTTTAGTGTCGTTTAGTGCCGTTTAGCATCGTTTATCGCCGTTTAGCGTCGTTTAACATCGTTTAAACGTCGTTTGAGGCTGTTTAGCACCGTTTAGTGTCGTTTAGTGTCGTTTAGCACCGTTCAATGCTACTGGCACAATCTAACGTCGTTGTAAACGCGTCGGTCGCTCCACGCTTTACGTCAAAACGATATCAAAGATAAACCCTGACCCGAGTCTCGAATTAGACAAGCAGAACTTCAAGGAAAACCTGATCAATTTTCCTAGAAGTTGGGGGGCAAATGATATGGGCTGAAAATAAGCCCTAAAGACACATTTAATGTGGCATTAATTAGGCCAAGGATGGCCCAAACGTGGGGCCCACCAGCTGGGCCCAAAACCCCAATTATAATATTAATTTCGTAATTAATATTGGGGGAAATAAACAGCTCAGCAATAAGAGTTGGATAAGGATATTATTTCCACCAGACTTATCCACCAAGGCATCCAATTCAATATGGAAACTGATTCCTACAAGGAATAGATCTAGAACTTTCCTCAAAGACTTTTCTACCAAGTCTCTGACTCCTACCATAATTCTAAAGGCTTCTCAGCCTATATAAAGGGCCAGACCCCTCATCTCAGAACTACGTTTTCTTGGCTTGATTCTCTAATACAGAGATACGTAGGCATTCTGTGAGGACCGTTTAGTCTCGAACGCAGAAGCAGCCATTAAAGCTCGAAGCTCAACCACCCTAGCATTAATTACAAATCGTAAACTAGTTTTTATTCCACAACAGGATTAAATTTAGTTATTTTCTAAACGGACCTCATAATGTATAACATAACTTTCGAATTTAGCTAATGGGTTTAAATTTAGTTATTTCTAATCCAATTTTTTTATAGCCGCCTTGGGGGATGTTCAACAGCTTCCCTATATAGGTTCTTAATTTAGAATTTAGGGAATTTGATATACAATGAAGCTTCAATAATGTCTTGGAGCAAGTCCAAGAGTGTCTTAGTTGGTTCCCTATTATATCGTTATGTATAATAAGCATAAGAGATATCTTATCCATAATTTTGGTTTGGTCACTGTACTACCAAAATAATCTCAACCCTTGAATCTAATTGTTGTGGAATAAAAAGTAGGGTTATCAAATTACGGCTAGGGTTCATGAGCTTCGTGCTTTAATGGCTGCGCTTGCGTTATCGTGACCTAATTCGGATCCTCACAAGATGCCTACGTATCTCAGAATTGAGAATCAAGCCAAAGAACGTAGTTCTGAGATGAGGGGTCTGGCCCTTTATATAGGCTGTAGGAGCCTTAGAATCGTAATAGGGTTTGGAGACTTGGTGGACAAGTCACCGTTATTGAGGAAGGTTCTGACTCCTCCTTATAGGAATTAGTTTCCATGTTGAATTAGGTGCCTTGGAGGCTACTGAATATCCCTGGGATATTCTAGAACGTTCCTGGTTTCTAGAACATTCCCGGTTTGTGGATCAGGCCCATGTTAGAAACAAGCTTATACCGGGAGTCCCCGATTTGGGCTGTTCTTTTGGGCTCAATCATTAATTACGAATTTAATGCCCAACTAGGCTTTCGGGCCCTATTTATGAGCCATTAAATATTATATTAAATATGTCTTTAGGGATTATTTTTCACCCATATCATTTGCCCCCCAACTTCTAGGAAAACTTGATTTCGTAGAAGTTTAAGGTCACACCGGCCCTACCAGGGTATCGTCTTACAGTGAAGTGTGGAGCGACCTACACATTCACAATGACTAAAATTCTCTCCCAAGTTAATACTTAAGAAAGTTAAACATTCCTTGGCCTCTCGAACCTTTTCCTTAAGATTCCTGGGCCTTACGGGAATAGGATTAGTGCCGTTTCGAGCTCGTAGGCACTAACCCAAGTGCAATTCATGCATAGGATCCTTTACCATATATTCATTAGTGATTTATTTCCCTCAACTTATCTAAGTTAGGGTTAATATCAGGCGGTCATCACTCACAAGCCTTAATAAGGGTTAATTTTTTAGCAACAGACACTAATTCGGCCCTAATCGGGGCTAAACAACCCTAAACGGGGCTAGAAAGGCCTTGATCGAGGCTAAATAGTTCGTACTTAGTGTAATTGCTACTATAATATCCACCCTTAACCTTAAGATAGGTTACTTTTAGAGCGGGAGTCCTTAAACGTCGATAATCGAGGTTAATCACCCCCTAATTGTGATTAGCGAAACCCTAATCCCAAATTTTGGAGTCAAGCCAATATAATAGATATTCTTATAACCTCATGGTTGTAGAAAGAATCACGTGAAAATTCTCATTTTTGAGTTGTCTAGGCAAGAAATACGGCCTTTTGGGCAAGGTGTTTCAAACACCTTCCTGATTTCGAACACCCTCCTGGTTTTGAACACCCCTGACATTCCTAAACCCAAATTTTGAAGTTGAGCTTATATGATAGGGATTCTTATAACCTCCTGGTATGAGCAAGAACCACATGAAAATATGCATTTTTGAACGTTTTAGAGGCGAAATACCACATTTTAATTAAGCTGGTTTTCAAACCAGACCTTGTTTCAAACACCTTCTTTTTTTCAACTTCTTGAAATCACTAAGAGACCTACCTAGGCTTGTAGAGAACCTTAAAAGGTTTCCAAATCTCCAATTTGGGTGCAAACGGAGCATTTTTTAGCGTTCTGGAGGGTAATGAAATCACCTAAGGGCTCAGGTGTTCACAACACCTGAGCAATTTTTGTTCCAAGGTAGCCTGGTCGGCCTACCCCGGTCGGACATTAGGCCAAGGGTGCCTGGTCGGCCACCCCTGGTCGGTTGGGCCCCATGATTTTTTTTTTTTTATTGAATTTTGGCCAAATTTTGACTAGTTGACTTTGACTATTGACTTTGACTTTTGACCTTGACTTTGACCAAAGCCAAACCTTGTTTTGAACTCCCCTCCTTGTTTCTAGAGTGATTTTAAAACACCATGGTTGATTTTGTGATCCTTGATCACAAACAACATTCTTCTTAGTTTTCAGGACCTTCTGGGTTTTAACTTGTTCTTGAACTCTTGGTTTCAAATAACATTGGGTTATACTATGGCCCTTGGCTTACTGACGCCCTTTCATACTTACAATATGGTGTTTTAAACAACCTTGGCCTTGCCCCCCTTGTCATGGAGGTCTTTGTTTCTTTATTTGTTTGTATATGGATTTTCCTTGTTTTCAACATCTGACTTCAAGTCTAGGGTACTATGGTCAGTTTTTATCCTTGATTTTATACTCAAGGACTTTAAAACCTACCTTGTTTGTAAGACCGTGCCTTGGATTGATTTTACTCAACGGTTCCTGACTTTCAGGCCTTGAATTCAATCAACCAGCTTAATTCAGGGCATACAACCTCGTTTGCCATCTGGGCTTATATTTTGTGCAGAGTTTCAAAACTCCCACCATATTTCTTAGAGTATATCTTCAATATTTCTTTAAAGTATTAGCTTTTTAGCTAACCTTTCTGTTTAGTGCCTTAATCATGGATTTTTTGCTTAATCCTCTGTTTAGGCTTATTAAGCATAAGTTAGTTCAACCTCCTAGGTTGTTAACTATGTTGTTGCTCCAGCCTGCATTTCCATTCGTTTCTTTCGTTTATTTCTACGAATTGGATGATTTATTTGACCCAATTTCGAATTCATAAAGCCTTTTTCCTGCTGTTTTCGGCTACTTAACCTGTAAACGCGGGTCGTCAGAAAGATGACCTGCTATGAAGGGTCGCCCATTTCCTTATAAAAGAGTAGGGGTGGAAGTCATTCTTCACATTTCCCTCTTCTCTCAAAGAAAATTTCTTTCTGAAGACCTCTCAAGATTCAAGTACTTCTTTCAATTTCAGACAAATCTGATGGCAAGTGAAGGTGGTCAGAGCACCGTAGTTCCTTCTAAGGGCTTTTTCCAAGCAATCAACAGGAAGACCAAAGACAAGAATAGGAAAGGTAAGGTGCTTCCTCCTCGTTATCAATTAACTTTACCCCAACTCTTAAATGAGCCCGGGGACGTGTTTCCAAACAACGCGAAATTTGATTCTTTCATATTCCCTAACACTTTAGACGTAGGAGATATTAACGACCTACTCAAATATGAATTTCCTTCTAGTTTGAGACTCAGAATCTCCACACCGGGAGATAGAACTTGTAATTGGTACCCTGAGAATTTATATGTATACAAAGGTGCTATCACCGCTGGCCTTAGGTTTCCAGTTCACCCTTGGGTTGTTAGGTTGCTAGCTGAAGTTAAAATTAACCCGTGCCAACTATATCCCAACTCCTGGAAATTTATCTTCATTTTTATGGTTGAATGCATCAAGGGAGGCATCTGCCTTAGCATTCCTTTATTTAGACATTTGTTTGCTTTCAAAATTAACCCTGTTACTAGGAAAGGATGGGTAAGCATCCAACATCGTACAAAGTCCAGAATGATTATCAATGCTGCCTCCGTGCCTGATTCATACCACAACTGGAGGCACGAATTTTTCATCCTTTGATGGAAAGGGGGAGATTGGGGTGAATTTTTCAGGTCTAAATTCAATCACGTGAACGATGAGGGTGTTAGTGAGCTTCAGCTCTCAACTGAAGAAAGAGCTCATCGGGATTGGCTTATTTCAACCTTTCAAAATGCTCACTATTGCGAAGTCGTGACTAAGCATAGCTTGATAGAGACCGGGCTTAGTAGTATCCCTCCCGAGGGTAATCCTTACTTTAACTCCTTTATTCTCATCATACTTGTTCTTATTCTAACATTGTTTCCTTTGTCTTTTATTGCAATTGCTGAGGAGATTGACAGCCTGCCGGGTCGTGCTCCTCAGATTACTAAAAGGATGATTAAAAAGGCTGAGAAACAGGCTAACCTTGACGACGTTCCAGTTCCTGAATTCCTTCAGCATTTCTCAAAAGCTGGAAAAAGGATCAGGAGTTCGGATGAGAGTATGAAAACTGTGTTTATGCCTGAGTGGGGGATATGCGAGCATGACGCCATCTTGTTAGGTCCGTTAAGATTGTAGAAGGGGGGGTTGAATACAATCTATACCATTTTCTCAAAATTTATTCGTTAAATAATTTTGCCTTAAACGAATATTTTTGTGCGGAATAATATAACACAAATTTCAAGTTGAATATAACAATATATTAACTTGAGGGGTGTTACAAAATCAGTCCAAATGATTATCAAGTGATTAATAACTAATTAGAAAATTCAACATGAACTTTGCTAATTTAGTTAATAAAATTAAGATATCAATTTGTGAACTAGGAAACTTAATTCGCTAGTAGTACAAGAATCACAAGTAAACAAGTTCCAATGGATAGGATATTACAACTGAGATGAACTTGAATTTACAGAATTAAACTTGTAGGTGTTCTTGAGCTTGAGAGAGATAGATATAGGCTGCTGTGTGAATTTCTTGTGTTTGGTTCGACTTGTTCTTTTCTTTCTGCACTCTTCTGCCTTATATACACAGCCATAGTCATACTACTTGATTTAAACTGATATGACAATCATTTTACATTAATATGACAATCGGTATGACTATCAAATCAATGTAATATGACTGTCCAGCTTAAATATAACTTTCGGTATAACTTAAATAGTCAATATAACATTCGGTATGACTTACCAAATGAATATAACATTCGGTATAACTTACCAATTGAATGAAATATGACTATCTCCATTTAACTGAATATGACTATCTCCATTTAACTGAATATGACTATCTCCATTTAACTGAATATGACTATCGGTATAACTATCAGTTTGATAGTTATATCATTCATATTTTTCAGTTTATAATTAATTAAATGACTTATAAAAAATCATTTAACTAACTAATTCTTTTCCATATTAATTCTTATTTAATTAATCTAATAATCATTTTAACAAATATATTAATTCTGATAGAATTAATTTATTTATTAACTTAATTACTTGACTTAATCAATTAAAATAGAATTAATATAAATTCTTTAATAGTCAATACTCCGCTGAAAACCACGTAATTATAATAAGGAACATACACTGGCATGATGTTGACGTTCGATGTACTGTCTGGTTCATGAACGACTAACTCCAATCTCTGTTCTTCATCGTGACTTTTAACACTGTGGTCTTTTATACTCTTCACTCTCATCAATCATTCGGTACTGAAATTGTTTCTTGTCACTAATAGAAATCTCTGTCTTCGAAAATGAATCCACTTGTTTCAATGCTACCTTGAGGCCTGATCAGATATCTGAATCTTCTTCCAGTGTAAAACATCAAAACTATAGATTGACTTGTTGATTTTTCTTCTGACGATTATCATCTTGTGAGATTCCTGTGACAGTTGATATTATTTACTTATTACAATCTAGTTTAATTGGATTAGGATCCTCGAACTACAAATAGGCTGAGTCATATGCCTTTCAATCTCCCCCTATTTGTTTGTTATACAATAACAAGCAAATACCTAGAGGATTCTTCAACTAATCCCAATTAAACAAGTAAAAGAAAACACTTTAAATGCTAAGTAAATAATGTAAAAGTTCTGGTTTATATTAACATTGTCCAGATTCAACAGACAAGATAAATACAAGATAGATGATCCTCTAGACTGATCATATAAGATAATTATCCTATCTTGTTCTATCAAAGCTCTAATGATATAACTTGTAGAGCTAATCTTCAGTTACCACTTTCTTTCTCATTGATTTCTCCTTCTTCTTGTTCATCCATGTCCGGTAGATTCTTGATCATTTCTGAATCAACAAGTAAATCCCTTCTGGATGCCACATCTGTAGGATAAACCAATGGTATTCCAAGCTTCTTTCTTAACTCACCTTGATACTGCTTGTACTTCTTCATGTTGGTCTGAGCATAGGATCGAATATGATTTGCAGCTTCAATCTTTTCCTGTGATGCAAAACCATGATTCCGAAGAGCATATTCAACATATACCAAGTGTCTGGCAAGATGTGTATACAATTCGTCTGTCTGAAGATTAACAGTATGAATGACTTCTCCCTTGAGAATTTTAACTTGTGGAGGGTCACTTATAACTTCAGGACCAGCTCTTTCAGCAAACTCTTGAAACTTTTCATGAAGCAGTATGCCTAGTTCAGAAGATGTTCTTACTTTTGGTCTCAACACCCAAAGCTCTGACAGAGATCTATCATAGAAGAACTGAAGCGATACTTTGTGAGATCCGAGCTTATGACATTCAACAAAGATAAGTAGCTCACCATTCTTTGGATCAGATGCAGTGGTTATTCTCACAATTTCTGTCTTTAAAGCTTTCAAATACATATCATGTATAGGGTTCTTCTGTTTAAAGCTTTCAAAGATAGCAATCATTCGACGATCATCATAGTCAGAAGTTTGTGGTGAGTCAATTACCTTTTGAGCACGTTCCCACTTATCACCATTTTTGTACTTGATGTACATCTTCCTAGCTTCCAGCTTCTGAGCATGTTCCTTTTGAAGTGCTTCCTGTTCTGCCTTTTGAAGTCTCTCATTATGAGCTAACTGTTCAAGTGTCTTCTTGAGTCTTTCTTCTCTCATAGCCAGATTAGCTTCATTCTGTTCGAGTTCTTTGTTTGCTTCAAAATTCATCTGTTGTGTTTCAACAGAATCAGGAATTATGTGCTCTTCATCATCCCAAAAACTGAGATCTGGTTCTTCAAATTCTTCACCAACATCAGGAAACTGTAAGTCAGCAAACAGATCAATATCAGGTTCACCTGTATAGTAAAAACCTTCTACATCATCATCTTCCTGTTCTGTTGCTGCTTGATGAGTTGTCTTCTTCCCTTCACTCCTATCTTCAAATTTTTCTTTACTTGCACTTGCACTTGCTCCCCCTCTAGATTTCTCCCCCTTAGTTGAGGAATCCTCTACAGTCTTGTGACTTGTTCCAGCTCCAGGGTCACTTTCATCACTACCTCCAAAGAATTTCTTCTCTTCTGCTGTAAGTGAGTGAGTTCTGCTGATGATATTATATAAATGTCTTAACCCCTTTGCTTGATCATCACTTTGCTTTTCAATCTGACTGAGACGATGTTCAGTGGTTAAATGATTTTCATTTATGTTGTTCTGAAGATCTTCAATTTGATTAGCCATAGATGAGATAATAAGATCTTGAGCCACTGTGACATCTCCAGAGTCTTTAACTGCTTGTTGTTGAGAGAGTTTCAGTGCATTGATTTTGTTGTTGAAGATAGTTCTCATGTTGTCCATATCAAACCTCAAGTTTTTGTTGTCCTCTTCAGCTTGAGCTAGACTTTCTTTCATCTGATTTAATTGAGTAATGAGAGATAAAGTGTATGTGTCATTGTGTGCTCTCATTTCAATAGCTCTCTGAGTATCACTCACCTCACGTGCTGGTGTTTCACTCAGATTTGAAGTAATTCTCACATCACTCCTCTCATTATCCTTAGCTGCATCCATTGTACCTGCACTGGAGATCACCCTAGCCTCCTCTTGGAAGGTCAGTGGTGGTGCAATGGGATTTCGCAAATCCCGATCAACCTGTGAAGGTTCTTCTGCCGTAACAATGGCAGGCACTGTAACTTGCTCCACTTGCATTACAATATTTTCAGCTTCATTTGCAAAAATATCTTCCCCCATTGTGAGTAACAGGGGTGAGCTTGAAGGAATGAATGGGTTTAAGATTGCCTTTGACATGGTTTTACTTTTCTTTTGTGATGGCAAACTTATTTCACTCACACTATCACTGCTGGGAATAGCTCTCTTGAATGACAATTTCTTTCTACGATAGTGTTTGGAGAATTTAGGATCAGTGTTTGTTGCATTGACCTGGGATAAAGGTTGTGGATCTACAACCCCTTGGTCACTTCTCACAATCATTTGACTACCAGAAAGATATTGAGATTGTAGTGGAGTTGAGTCGAATACCTGATCATTGACATGTACATCATCTTCATTCTGAGTGTGTTGATCCACTGGAAGTTGATGTTCAAGAACATTCAATGATTCAGAATCAGGTTGAGGTACTGGAACTTGTTCTGCTTCAGGCTGTGGAGCTTGTTGAACTAAAGGTACTTCAGCATCTGGCTGTGGCATGACATTTGGCAAATGTATGTATGTAGACATATAAGGTGTTATGACTACAGGAACATGCAACAAGACCTTAGAAGTGTCCAGTCTGGTGTAGAACTTCTTGTTTGGTTTACCAGACCATTGAATTCGATCATTTGGAAACGGAGCAGGTTGATCCTTAGGCATTAGATGATTAAAAATTAGTGTCAAAAATCGAGGATAATGACACTTAACCGGTTTACCTTTTCCAAAGTTCTTTGTAGCCTTCTTCAATCGATTCAGCAGAATGGGCCATATCAAACTGCCAAAATTGATTCTTCTATTGTGAGCAATAGCAAAACCAATTGACTGTAACATACCTGTGATGACAGTATTGTTGCTCTTTGTAGAATTAGCAAACACCTTTGCTATGATTTCAAAGAAGATATTCCATTCTTGAACAAGATTGCTTTTGAGTGGTCGTTTCAGATTCAGTTGACCATGATAGTTGATATTTGTGAAAAATTGAGTCAACTCATCATTTGAAGGCAATTCAGCAAAACGTTCAGTTGGAAGTCCCAGAGCAGCATTGAAGACAGATTCATCCACTGTATATGTCTGGCCATTAAAATCGAATGAAAACGATCTTTCATCTGAAACAGCTGTAGTACACATCAATTTGAGTGGACCAAATTTCATTGGAACATTTGCAGTTATAGAGTGACTACAGAGATTTTGCTCATTTAGAAACTTTATCCAGGGCTTGAACCGATCCACTGGGCAATCCTCGGGATTAAAGTATCCAATATAGTTGTGATTCACAAGTTCAAAATTATTATAAGCACCAGCCATTGCAAATCAGGAATTAAAATTAGTAAATCTGCAAAATTCAACAATTTAACCCAATTAAATTACAAAATTCGAATTAATTAATAATTAAAAAATTCGAAAAATCAAAATCTCTATCAAAAATTCTGAAAAATTCAGACAATGATCTTGATTGTAATACAAACACACATTTAATTTTAGTTTTTACAAAATCACAACCAATTGTTCGGATTTTTAGATCAAAAATTCGAAAATTTTCAATCTCAAAAACTCAAAACTCGATCAAATCTTACATTTTCAACCTTGATTATGAAGATTATAGACTGGGTAATCAAGAAAGATCCTTAGAAACGTGTTTTGAGTAAGATTTGAGGCAGAATTTGGACAGCAATTCGTTCGAATTTTGTGTGTATTTGTGTGTATTTCGTTCGACAGTATTGAGTGACTTAACACGTCAATATGACAACCACAGATGATATGACAATCACAATATAACTTAACTAATATATATGAAGTAACTGTGATATGACTATCGGGTGATAGTCATACCGATAGTTATATTACGTATAAAACGTAATATGACTACCCTAGGCACTGTAAGTTATATCGCTGTTAATATCTAATATAACTACCGAATAAACACTCAATATAACAATCAACTCTTAGTTATACCGATAGTTATATTACTGTTAAAACACTCAATATAACTATCAATTATTTTAACAGTTATATTTAAACAAAAACAAAAACAAAGTTATATCTAAGTTAATTCTAAGTTATATTACATTATTTAACACTAATATAACTAATCAAACATTCGAATATAACAATCAAGAAGATTGTTATACCGATAGTTATATTTTAACAAATCTGTTAATATAACTAACTAACAACAGATAAATAACAGAATTTAAATCAAGAAAAATACATTAATAATTTACATAAACATAAACAAAAAAATAACAAATTAATTTATACTAAAATTATAAAACCTAATAAAAATTATAAAAACGATCATATGTAGTCCCTTTTACGAAATCAAACATGAATAACAGAAGGACAAACATTACAAATTAAAATAAAATAAAATAAAATAAAACTAAATAATTATACTACATATTTACATAATTATTTCTGATGAGTTAATAAATCTATAAATTTTCTAATAAAACAATTTCCATATAGAAAATTATTCTAAAAGAAACTATGATTTATTTAAACAACAAAAATAATCAAACTGAATTAAAAACAATAACATTTTCAAGAAAAATAGATTTCTCATAAATTACAGCTTGTAAAATTCGAGAAAAATATTTTCAAAGAAAATGAATTAATCTAAGAATATCATAAGTAATTAAAAATATGTACAGAAGATAATAACAATGATTTTAAGATGAAATAAGCAAGGTTATAAGTTGATAAAATAAGTATACAAGTGATTTAACAACAAATATCAACACATCAATCACTTGTAACTTATTAAAAAATCAAACCTCAGATATTAACTAGTTTAATTACTAGGACTGTTTAACATACCCAATTCACCAACAATTCTGGTAAATGTGGATTCGTCAAGAGACTTAGTAAAAATATCTGTTGTTTGTTCTTCCGTGGGTACAAAAAATAACTCCACGGTACCATTCATGACATGCTCTCGAATAAAATGATACCTGATGTCAATATGCTTTGTCCTTGTGTGCTGCACAGGATTGTTAGAGATTGCTATGGCACTTGTATTATCACATAAAATTGGAATTTTATCAAGCACAAAGCCATAGTCTCTCAGCTGATTCCTGATCCACAAAATCTGTGCGCAACAGCTTCCAGCAGCTATATATTCAGCTTCAGCCGTTGAATTGGAAACTGTCTGTTGTTTCTTGCTGTACCAGGAAACTAGTCTACCACCTAGGAATTGACAACTCCCAGATGTGCTTTTTCTATCCACAACACTTCCTGCATAGTCAGAATCTGTATATCCAACAAGATTAAAACCAGAATCTTTAGGGTACCAGATGCCTAGGTTAGGCGTACCCTTAAGATATCTCAGAATTCTTTTAACAGCAATGAGATGAACATCTCTAGGATCCGATTGGAACCTTGCACACAAACACGTAGCATGCATAATATCAGGTCTACTCGCAGTAAGATAAAGTAATGAGCCTATCATACCTCTGTAGCTTGTGATATCTACCTTGACAGAATTTTCACATGCTCCAAATTTGACAGCTGTGGATGATGGTGTCTTTGCTGAAGAAGAGTCCTCCATTTGATACTTCTTGAGAAGCTCTTTGACATACTTGGATTGACAGATAAATATTCCATCTGTCCTTTGACTTATTTGCAATCCAAGAAAGAACTTCAACTCACCCATCATGCTCATTTCAAATCTACCCTGCATTAACTTCGCAAATTTCTTGCACAAGAGATCATTAGTAGACCCAAATATTATATCGTCCACATAGACTTGGACTATAATTGTATCATTCTTATGTTTCTTTGTAAAGAGAATTTTGTCTATGACACCTCTAACAAAATCATTTTCAAGTAAAAATTCAGAGAGAGTGTCATACCATTTCCTTGGTGCTTGCTTAAGACCATAGACAGCCTTGAAAAGGAAGTAGACATAGTCAATTAAATCCTGATCTTCAAAGCCAGGGGGCTGTTCTACATAAACCTCTTCATCTAGCTTGCCATTCAAGAAAGCACTCTTGACATCCATTTGATAAATTTTAAAGTTTGAAAATGCTGCGAATGCCAAGAATATTCTTATGGCCTCAAGTCTAGCCACTGGAGCATAGGTCTCATCATAGTCAATGCCTTCAGATTGAGAGTAACCCTTTGCTACCAGTCTTGCTTTATTTCTCGTCACTGTGCCATCTTCATCAAGTTTGTTTCTGAATACCCACCTTGTGCCAACTACTGGTCTGTCTGTAGGTCTGGGTACCAGCTTCCAAACTTCTTGTTGTTTAAATTGATTGAGTTCATCTTGCATAGCAATCACCCAATCAGGATCAGAAAGAGCTTCTTCAGTTTTCTTAGGTTCCATTTCAGATAGAAACCCTGAATAATTGCATTGATTCTGAAGAGCTCTTCTAGTCTTTACACCAACAACTGGATCACCAATGATTAACTCAAAAGGATGAGCTCTATTCCAAACAGTCTGTCTGGGAAGATTAGATCTTGATGATTCTCCTTGACCTTCATTGGGATGTTGTGTGTGACCAGTTGACCCTTCATTTTCTCCCCCTGAGTTGTTGCCAGGTTGACTAGATGATGATTGATTATTAGAGTCAGAGGAATTTTGACTACTATCATTGATTTCATCACCATTACCCTGATCATCATTGTTGTCATTAGCATCAGCAAAAATCTCAGGTGCATTGTCATCATCTGAATCTGTATCTGTCATGTCATCGAAAGATAGCTTCTCAGATGGATTCTCAGTTTGGATACTAGGGAGTTTAGTGTCATCGAATGTTACATTGACACTTTCCATCATCTTCTGTTCATCAATCACATACACCCTGTATGCTCTCATTGAATAACCAATAAAAATTGCTTCAAATGCTTTGGTATCGAATTTACCACCTTGATCATCACCTTCTTTAAGCACAAAGCATTTTGCCCCAAATACATGAAAGTATTTGAGTGAAGGTTTCTTATCAGCCATAATTTCATAGGGTGTCTTCATTTGATCTTTATTGATTAGAGTTCGATTCTGGGTATAGCACGCAGTATTGATGGCTTCAGCCCAAAAGTACAATGGAAGCCTTGATTCACTTAGCATAGTACGTGCAGCTTCAATCAAGGTTCTATTCTTTCTTTCTACTACCCCATTTTGCTGAGGAGTTCTTGGAGCTGAATATTGTCTGGTTATACCCTTCTCAGTGCAAAAGTCATTTAGAACTGCATTCTTGAATTCAGTTCCATTATCTGATCTTATAGCTCTCACTGGATACGTAGAATCTCGCTCAATTAACTTGATGTGATCAATCACCAGTTGTGGAGTCTCATCTTTAGAATTCAAAAACAGAACCCATGTCTATTTTGAAAAATCATCAACAATCACTAGAGCATATCTTTTCCTTGACATAGACATCACATTAACTGGACCAAACAAATCCATATGAAGTAATTGTAATGGTTCAGTTATTGAAGATGTATCAGTGCTCCTGTGACTTGCTCTTTTTAGCTTGCCCTTTTGACATGCATCACACAGTCCTTCTTGAGTGAATTCCATTGAAGGCAAACCTCTCACCAATTCTCTTTTGACCAGAGAATTCATTGTCTTGAAATTAAGATGAGAAAGTTTCTTGTGCCATAGCCAACTCTCATCATTAGATGCTTTAGTGTAGAAGCAAGTGACTTCTTCAGTGCTTCCTGAATTCATATTGGCTACGTACAGATTGCCTTTTCTAACTCCTGTCAGTTGTGGCTTTTCATGTCTCTTGTGTGAAATTAGACAATTCTTCTTGTTGAAATGAACTTCATAACCTTTATCACAGAATTGACTGACACTGAGCAAATTGTGCTCAAGTCCTTTCACAAAAGAAACTTCATCAATGATAACATTTCCAGCTTCAAGTCTGCCATATCCATCAGTTCTACCTTTGCTGTTATCTCCAAAGGTAACTACTGGGCCGGCCTTCTCCACCACATTCGTCAGCAGGGTTCTATCTCCAGTCATATGCCTTGAACATCCACTGTCCAAGATCCAGGTTATCCGATCAACCTGTTCAATACCCTGCAATGACAAATGAGTTAAACCTTCTTCGGGACCCAAATTTGATTGGGTCCTGCGTATTTAAAGTATTGACCTTTATCAGGCAAAACAACATTTTTAAGTTTAACCTCTTTAGTCAATAAACATTTAACCTTATAAACAGATTTGAAAATCTTTTGTTTAATCTTGGGTATCCATGTTTCTCTCGCAGCAGTAACACTTGTGTCATTGACTGGACATTTGACCTGGTAGACATTCTTGGTAATCTTTTGTTTAGTCTTAGGTGCAAATGTCTCTCTCCTAACTTGAGGAGGAAAAGCAGTCTTAGATCGAACATTATTGTTCCTGTTCATGTGCTGTCGAGGAGCATTCTGTTTAACACATGCATAATTACCATTAAAATAAGCACGCATATTGTTAAAAGCACAAGACATACAATTGATAATACCACATGCTTTATGATTAGAGTTAATAGTAGGCATGGTATTTTTCTGCTTTGACTTGTTACTACCTAATCCAGTCTTAGAAGTACTAGCTGATTCAACAACTTTGACTGGTACTTTAGGTAGATCTTTCTTGGGTGACACATTTGTTGTGTTAACGTCCTCAACTGATTTAGCCTTAACAAATATTGTGACATTTTTCTTGGATGACACATTCTTTGTATTATGGTTCATAGCAGTTTTATTCTTAACACATTTATTCTTAACAAGAACTGTGCCATTTGCAGCATCCTCATTTCTCATTTCTTCATGTATAACCATAGAACTAATATCTGGTGGACCAGCATCAGATTTTGTAAACATTGGTTTTTCAACATTCTTGAGAATATGTGGTATACCTCTTTCTTTAGCTGGTATAGAATTAGGGGAATGATTACTCAAAGAACCAACAGCTTGACTGTAATCAAATCCTATTCCTACAGTTTGTTCTAATGCTTGTTTGTTGAAGAAATCTTTAGAAACTTTAACAGAATTATAACACGCTCTAACCTGTGTTTCAAGTTCCCTAATGGTGATTTCTTGTTCAGCAATCTTATCAACTTGTTTTGACATGTATTCTCCTAGACCCATTTCTCTGCAGTTAAGTCGAGCTATTTCTTCTATATTCTTATCTTGATTAACCTGTACCTTTTTTAAATCTAGCATTTGATTTTCAAGATTAGTGTTAACAAGACTTATTCTCTCGTACCCTCTTTCTGCATTATTCAAGGAAAGACGTAAATTACCAATTAACTGAGCATCAGTAAGAATTACCGGAGTGGTATAATAAGTTGAAGATTCAGCATTTGCCACCAACGCAAAGTTTCCATATTCTTCATCTTCGCTATCTGTATCATCCCAGCTTTTACCAGCAGCCACATAAGCTCTTCCACTTTTCTTCTTTTCAGAAACATAATCTTTCTTCTGTGCTTGCTTGGGTTTCTGACACTCAGTAGCAAAATGTCCCAACTCATTACAATTGAAACAACGGATTTTGCTTCTGTCAACAGTTCCAGTTTTATAACCTCCCCTGTTACTAGAGGATGAAGAACCTCCTCTCTGAAACATGTTATTTGACTTAAACCTGAACTTTGGATTTCTTCTGAATCTGAAATTACTAAATTGTCTCACCATCATTGCCATAGATTCATCTTCCAATTGATCCAGCTCTTCAAGTGAATAAAATTCTCCACCATCCTGAGTAGCTGGTGTTTGGCCAAGTTCTACTTCAGTTTGTTCCTTGTTGAAACTGATAGGTTGAACCACCTTAGTTTCCACTTCCTTAGGAACCTCAACCACTAAAGCTGTAGAAGAATTTGCCATCCTGCCTTTGCCATAGAATTCCTTTTGCTGTACTTGTTCTAATTCATATGTTTTCAGAACACCAAACAGCCTTTCAAGAGCAACCTGAGTCAAGTCTCTAGATTCTCTGATGGCAGTAATTCTATGTTCCAAGTGAGTAGGCATAGTTAGCAAAAACTTCATGTTGATCTCCTTCTGAGTATAATGCTTGCCATGAACTTGCAAGTTGTTGATTATCTTGTTATACCTTTCGAACACTTCCTGAATGCCTTCATTAGGGCCAGCTCTAAAGTGTTCATATTCAGAAGTTAGAATTTGCAGTCTATTTTCCTTGACTTCATCAGTCCCTTCATTAATGACCTCAATAGTTTCCCAGATGTGCTTAGCAGTTTTACAATTTCTCACATGGCTATACATTACAGCATCTAGGGAATCCAACAGAATGAGTCTCAAATTTTTATCCAATCCAGCTGCCTCCTTATCTTCAGAGGTATAGTTCTCAATGTCCTTTGGATAGGATCTGGCAGGGACTGTTACAGTTCCATTTACAACTGTTTCAGCATCATGTTGCATGGGAATTGCTGGTCCATTTTCCAAAACCCACAAAAAACTTGGGTTTGCTACATCAAGAAATAACTCCATTTTGTTTTTCCACATATCATAATTATCTTTATTAAAGATAGGAATTTTGACATTGCCTTTGGCAGACATGATGAATTTTTAAGAGAGTTAAAAATTCGAGCTTAATTTTTTATTGAGTAAAAATAGGATCTTGATTTGTGTATCAATCATTAGGCTCTGATACCAATTGTTAGGTCCGTTAAGATTGTAGAAGGGGGGGTTGAATACAATCTATACCATTTTCTCAAAATTTATTCGTTAAATAATTTTGCCTTAAACGAATATTTTTGTGCGGAATAATATAACACAAATTTCAAGTTGAATATAACAATATATTAACTTGAGGGGTGTTACAAAATCAGTCCAAATGATTATCAAGTGATTAATAACTAATTAGAAAATTCAACATGAACTTTGCTAATTTAGTTAATAAAATCAAGATATCAATTTGTGAACTAGGAAACTTAATTCGCTAGTAGTACAAGAATCACAAGTAAACAAGTTCCAATGGATAGGATATTACAACTGAGATGAATTTGAATTTACAGAATTAAACTTGTAGGTGTTCTTGAGCTTGAGAGAGATAGATATAGGCTGCTGTGTGAATTTCTTGTGTTTGGTTCGACTTGTTCTTTTCTTTCTGCACTCTTCTGCCTTATATACACAGCCATAGTCATACTACTTGATTTAAACTGATATGACAATCATTTTACATTAATATGACAATCGGTATGACTATCAAATCAATGTAATATGACTGTCCAGCTTAAATATAACTTTCGGTATAACTTAAATAGTCAATATAACATTCGGTATGACTTACCAAATGAATATAACATTCGGTATAACTTACCAATTGAATGAAATATGACTATCTCCATTTAACTGAATATGACTATCGGTATAACTATCAGTTTGATAGTTATATCATTCATATTTTTCAGTTTATAATTAATTAAATGACTTATAAAAAATCATTTAACTAACTAATTCTTTTCCATATTAATTCTTATTTAATTAATCTAATAATCATTTTAACAAATATATTAATTCTGATAGAATTAATTTATTTATTAACTTAATTACTTGACTTAATCAATTAAAATAGAATTAATATAAATTCTTTAATAGTCAATACTCCGCTGAAAACCACGTAATTATAATAAGGAACATACACTGGCATGATGTTGACGTTCGATGTACTGTCTGGTTCATGAACGACTAACTCCAATCTCTGTTCTTCATCGTGACTTTTAACACTGTGGTCTTTTATACTCTTCACTCTACTGAAATTGTTTCTTGTCACTAATAGAAATCTCTGTCTTCGAAAATGAATCCACTTGTTTCAATGCTACCTTGAGGCCTGATCAGATATCTGAATCTTCTTCCAGTGTAAAACATCAAAACTATAGATTGACTTGTCGATTTTTCTTCTGACGATTATCATCTTGTGAGATTCCTGTGACAGTTGATATTATTTACTTATTACAATCTAGTTTAATTGGATTAGGATCCTCGAACTACAAATAGGCTGAGTCATATGCCTTTCACATCTTCTTGCTCAGGAATGGTCTCGGAATGCCATAGCCCCGGTTGATAAGGTTCATTTTGCAACAGCAACGGACCTTGGAGAAAATGAAAGCTTGGGAGCGTTTCACACCTATAACGTAAGCTTATCTCCCCTTCTTTTTTGTTACTCTTATTAGATATCGACCATCATGGCTTAACATAGTTTTTTATGGTGTCTTATTCTTGTAGCTGAATGCTCATTTCCAGAACGCTGTCCAACTTGGGAAATCGTATAAGGATAAGGAAAGAGCTGCCCTCAAGGGTGTGAAGAAGCATCAGAAGGAATCTGAAGAATGGGAGGCTAAGTACTTCACCTCCGAAGACCAACTCTCATCCCTTACGGGAAAATAGGCAGCCTTGGAGAATAGAACCCAGAACAACGAGGATTCCATCATTCAGAACTACTTGGGCTCGGATACATTCCTTGCCTTCATTGACGAACATGACAGGGAGGTCCAACCGGACAGCATGACTATAGGTTGGGAAAAAGCTGTGAATAAGATTAGCCATGACCACAAAGGGGTCATTTTTCCTTCCTTTTATCCAAGTCCTTGGAAGGTGACTGATGTTGATGACCTTGTTGAGGGTGCTGGAACTTCCTCTCATGCAAACAGGCGTGCTTCTGGCTCTGGGACTAAGGCCACTCCCCAACGCTCAGGATTTAGTTCCGGGAGACACCCTTCAAAATCCCGTAGGAAGGATCAAAGTGGCAGTTCAGAACACCCTTTAGCCGACCGAATTCGCGAGCCCAGATCGGTGAGTGTTAGCAGTTCCTCGACTTCAACTTCCAAGAGCAAAGAAGAAGGTGAGATGGGGTCATCCAGTGAAGAAGAAGTCCCTGTTCAGGTTGCTCCTCCCAAAACCAAAAAACGGTTGGTAAAGACTGTTTCTGTTAAGAAGTGATTATCTTTTGAGCCTTGCATGGCCTATGTTAGCCTCATGTGGCTCTTATCCAGTTCTTATTTTATCCTGACTTTGATTGTGGTCCTTCATGGACTTGTATTTTTATTCGGTATGTTTGTAACTTATGACTCAGATTCCGTCCCTTAGGGGTATTTTATCTACATGCTTGTTTCCTTTAATTCATACGTTCCTTTATTTACGGTACTTGGTCTTCCTAGACTTACACACATCAGGTGTTTGGTACATCATTAAAATCACAGAAACATAGAATGGAAAACAAACTGGTATTAATAACGTGAAATGGGCTCTGCCCTTACATAAAATGATAAGTCCTACTATGAGCAACATGCTCTGCAATGGTTTTATATGAACCTTATTTCTATTTCTATTAGATAGGCAAAAAGCTAAGTCCTTACTAGGAGAGCTTAAATATAATAAAACTTAAGATTCGAGGCGTGCCAAGTACGAGGCACCTCGTTCCCATCCCAGGTTTCCAACTTGTAAGAACCTCTTCCCAACATTTTGCTGACTCTATATGACCCTTCCCAATTAGGGGCTAACTTGCCTGTCTGTCCAACTCCAGATGCTTCTATCTTCCTTAAAACCAAGTCGCCTTGTTTAAAGAACCTTTCTTTAACCATATGGTTGTAATAAAAGGATGCCCTCTTCTGGTGCTCAACATTGCGGGCGTTCGCTTCATCCCTGACTTCATCAATTAGATCAAGGGCAAGCCTCATGACTTCCTCATTAGTTTCTTGCTCATATGCTTCCACCCTTGGGGACACGTGAGAGATCTCCACGGGCACTACTGCCTCTACTCCATAAGCTAGCAAAAACGGGGTAGCTCCTGTTGTTACTTTACAGGTGGTACGATATGCCCACAGTATAGGCAGCAGCTCGTCCACCCACGTGTTTCTTGAACGTTCGACCCTTTTCTTGAGTCCATCAAGGATAATCCGATTCGTTACCTCAGCTTGCCCATTAGCCTGAGGGTGAGCTACTGAAGTGAAGCGAAGCTCGATGGCGTTCTCCTCACAATACTTCTTAAACTCCTCATTGTTAAATTGGCGCCCATTATTCGTCACAAGGATTCGTGGGATACCGTATCTGCAAATTACGTTCTCCCAGAAGAACTGGGCAACTTGTTGGGTGGTTATCTTAGCTAATGGCTTAGCTTCAATCCACTTGGTAAAATAGTCGATAGCCACTATCAAGAACTTCCTTTGTGCTGAAGCTACAGGGAAAGGACCAAGAATGTCCATCCCCCACATGGCAAACGGAATAGGAGAGTTAATCGACGTTACATCTTTGGCGGCTGCCTAACAATTGGGGCGTGTTTCTGACACCTGTCACACTTCTTGACATAACTTTGCGCATCTGCCAAAATCTCTGGCCAATAAAATCCCAGATGGGTGATCTTATGGGCTAAGGCTCTGCCCCCCAAGTGTTGCCCAAAGATCCCTTCATGGACTTCCTTTAATGCTTCTTCTACCTCTTGGGGCCTCAAACACTTCAAGTACGGGATAACAAAAGACCTCTTGTAAAGGATGCCTTCAATCAAGAGATATCTCAATGCAGTCTCCAAGTCTTCAGGGAGCCATCCAGTCTCCAAGTGAGCCTTGATAGGATTTATCCAACAACTTCCTATATCAATGGATGCCACCAACTTCGAATTGATGGTAGGGGCCTTCAGGACCTGGAAGTAAACACTCCCTGCATAATTTTCTATCTCAGAAGAGGCGAACTTTGATAGGGCATCGGTCTTGACGTTCTCCTCCCTCGGAATGTGCTCCATATAGCATTCATCAAACTGAGTCATAACGGCTTTCACAACCCTTAGGTATTTTGCCATAGTATCATCCTTAGCTTCGAACTCACCATTCACCTGCGATACTACAAGTCTTGAATCTCCACAAACTTTAAGGTTCTTGACTCTCAATATTCTGGCCAAGCCTAATCCGGCTATCAAGGCTTCATATTCAGCCTCGTTGTTGGTTGTTGGAAAGTCCAACTTCAAAGCATATTCTACTAAAAACCCATCGGGGCTTTGCAAGACCAGGCCCGCACCACTAGACTTTGTTTTTGATGCCCCATCAAAATAGAGCACCCAATATTCCTTCTGATCGGGTACAAGCTCCTCAACTTTACCTTCACCTTCTTGGCTTGGCACTATCTCCTGCCCCCCAACGTCTTGGTTGTCGATGGTACATTCAACCACGAAGTCAGCTAATGCCTGAGCCTTGATGGTTGTCCGAGGCTTATACGTGATATCAAACTCCCCGAGTTCGATCGCCCATTTAACTAGCCTCCCACTGGCCTTGGGGCTATGCAATGTACTTCTTAACTGCTGATCCGTCAGGACTTCAATCTTGTGTGCCTGGAATTAAGGTCGTAGCTTCCTTGAAGCTGTTACTAGCGCCAAAGCAAACTTCTCGATGGGTGAGTAATTCAACTCAGCTCCGTGCAATACCTTGCTCACGTAGTAGATAGGCTTCTGAACCATATTTTCCTCTCGAATGAGAACGGCACTCAATGCTTGTTCGAATATCGCTAGGTATAAATATAGGGTCTCTCCAGGACTAGGTTTGGCCAACAACGGGGCCTCATCCATGTACTTTTTCAGCTGTTCAAAAGCCTCTTGGCTTTCTGAAGTCCATTAAAAATTCTTCACTTTCTTCAAAGCTTGAAAGAAGGGCAAACATTTGTCGCCAGACCTTGAGATGAATCTTCCCAATGCAGCTATTCTACCAGTCAACTTCTGCACGTCCCTCACAGAACGGGGTGATTCCATGTCAAGAATCGCCTTAATCTTATCCGGGTTGGCTTTAATGCCACGTTTTGAAACCATCAAACCCAAAAACTTCCCTGATCCAACGCCAAAAGCACACTTGGCCGGATTTAACATCATCTTATGGTGGCTCAGCACTTCAAATGCCTCTCTGAGGTGTTCAACATGGTCTGCTGTAAACATGCTTTTGACCAACATATCATCAACATAGACCTCCATGGTTTTCCCAATCAGATGGGCAAATATCTTATTTACTAGTCGTTGATAACTAGCTCCTGCATTCTTTAGTCTAAAAGCCATGACAAGGTAACAAAAAACACCAAAGTCAGTTATGAAAGATACCTTCGGGATGTCAACCTTGTGCATCTTAATCTGGTTGTAGCCACTGAAACCATCCATGAAACTCAAAATTTCGTGCCCAGACGTGGCATCTATTAGTGTGTCAATCCTTGGTAGAGGGAAGTAATCCTTAGGGCATGCGTCATTCAAATCGGTGAAGTCTATGCACATCCTCCACTTACCATTGGTTTTCTTGACCATCACAGGGTTAGCCAACCATTCAGGGAACTGAATCTCCTCAATAAATCCAGCTTCCAAGAGTTTTTCCACCTCTTGCTTAATGGCCTCTTGCCTTTCTGGAGCAAAATTCCTCTTCTTCTGTTTCATTGCCTTCCACTTGGGGTCGACATTCAACCTGTGAGTTATGAGTTGGGGGTCTATCCCTGGCATATCAGCTGTTGTCCAAGCAAACACATCTCTGTTTTTTTGTATGAATTCTACCAACTTGCCCTTCAAGGGTTCCTTTAAAGAAGCTCCAACATACGTAACTTTTTCAGGGTCTCTGCAATCCAGAGGTATAGGAACCAAATCTTCTGCCGGCTTCCCGCGGTGTTCATCATCACCTCGGACATCCATGTCCTCAATCGGGAGGACCTGCCCCCCGTCTCCATCAGCTCTTAATGCGGCCACATAACAACTTCTGGCCATCTTCTGATCACCCTTCTGTTCTCCAACACCATTCCTAGTTGGAAACTTATCTTTCATGTGGTAGCTGGAGGCAACAGCCTTAAACGCGTGAAGTCCAGTCCTTCCAAGGATCGCATTATACGTGGAGGCTGCCTTGATTACCAGGAAATTTAACATCTGAGTGGCTTCCTTGGGCTCCTGTCCAATAGTAACTAGTAGCTGGATGGTCCCTTCAACATTGGATTCGACTCCATTGAACCCATATATAGGCACATTGTTTGGAGTCAACTTTGAATCATTGTATCCCATCTTCACAAATACATCATGAAACAAAATATCGACAGAAGCACCATTGTCTATCAAGACTTGTTTCACCTCTGAATTTCCAATTACCGGAGTTATGATCAACGGGTCGTCATGGGGGAACTTCACCCCTTCCAAGTCTGAATCATCAAAACCAATCACTACTTCAGTCTTTGCACGTTTTGGGGCCTCTCCCACGATGTGCATCACCTCTCTGGCATATGACTTTCGAGAGTTTCTTGTTGTGCCAACCGCAGTTGGGCCTCCCCAAATCATGTTAATAACTGGCCCTCGTGGCTGGGGGTTACGATCACGATCGTTATCCTTCTATCATTATCCCTTCTATCATAGTCTCTCCTTTGATTTCCACGATCTTCGCCTTTTGTGAACCTGCTCAACTTTTCTTTTCGGATCAAGAATTCGATCTTGTCCTTGACTTGTCTGCAATCATCGGTGTCACGTCCTGTATCCTTGTGGAACCTACAGTATTGATCCTTGTTTCTCTTTGCGGGATCACCCCTGAGTGGCTTCGGCCATCGCAAATCCTTGTCTTTCTCAATATCCATCAGGATTTGACTCCTAGGGGTATTCAACCTTGTGTATTCAGAGAACCTTGGCCCCAAATTATTCTTAGGGGCAGAGTCGGAGTCCTTGCTAGTTCGGGGATATTTGTCCCTAGCATCGTACTCTTGCTCTTGCTTCCACTTCCGGGAATTTCCGTTCCCTCCATTCGTAGTAGGAGCTTCTGCTTTCCTCATGCTCTCTTCTGCTTTTATGTATTTACTTGCCCTTCTTTGGAGCTCAGTCATGCTCTCTGGGGGATGTTTTGCCAATGACATCTGAAAGTAAGTGTTCGATGTTCCATTCTCCATGGCTATCATAGCTACCTTGTTCTCCAGATCTGGGATGTTCAATGTCTCCTTGGTGAAGCGCTTGAGATAATCACTCAGGTTCTCATTCTTCCCTTATTTCACTTGCATGAGAGATGCAGAGCTTTTTTCATGGACCTTTCCACTAACAAACTGATTGATGAAAGCAGTGCTCAACTCTTTGAAAGAGCCAATTGAGTTTGCAGGCAATCGGCTATACCATCTTTGAGCCATGCCTGCCAGGGTTTGAGGGAACGCCCTACACTTAAGAGCGTCGCTAGCGGGTTGTAACAGCAGTGCGTTTGAGAACGTCCTGACATGATTCGAAGGATCACACATTCCATCGTATGGTTTTATCGTGGGCATCTTAAATTTTTGGGAAACACGAGCGTTCATCACCTCCTCAATGAACGGGGGTGTGGGATCGTCAGGGTCTCCAAGTGGCATCAGGTCTTTGGGATCACCCCTGGGGGTTTCCACCCTTGTAGCTCCTCTAGTTGGGGCATCAGCCCTTCTTGGTCTCCTTGAAGATCTTTCCAAATCAATGAAGGGAATCTCCCTCGAAATTGGAGGGGGCCTATTCTGGTTCTGCCTTGCTTGCTCCCTGGCTATGTCGTCCTTCAGCCTTTGGATCTCAGCCTCATGAGCCTTGATCCTCTCAGCAGCTGTTTGAGGAGGTCCATCATGGATTCTTCGATTCCTTCCCATAGGCTCCTTGCTTGCACGTCGCCTCCTCGGGGCTTCATCACGATGGTCGTCCTCAGACGACGAGTCATCAGTGTAAGGTCCGGAGTAATCATAATATCCTTACTCAGGAGGGGCCAAACCCCTAATATAGGGCGGCTGATATGACTCAGGTATCTGTAGAGCGTGACCACTTGGTCCAGGATCCCTTCGATTTGGGGGTAGTTTGGCAATCCGTATAACGGATCAGTACTCACGGGGAGTGTAGTGGTGGAGATCTGAACTCCTGAGAGTGGGGGATGGCTATTTAATGGTGAGACCACCATCTGAAGCTGATTAGTTTCCCGTCCCGAGTGGACGTCCACTGGTATGGTTCTCTCAACATGGAGATTCGTCCCTATAGGTTGAGAAACTTGAGGCTGAGTGGTTGTCTCCGCTGATGGGGGGTACATACCCTTGTTCAGTAACGACGGGTGGAACAGAGGTGACGGTGGTAGCCTCGGTTGAGACTGGTGTCCTTCGTGTTTGAACCATGGTTGATGTTGTCTTCTGTTAGGTCCAATATGTTTGTAGAAGGGGGGTTGAATACAAACAATACTGTTTAATCGAAATTTGTCCAGATAATTTAATTTATATTTTGACAAATTTGAGCGGAATTAAATGAAACAAAATTCAAGTTGAATATAAAATTATATTAACTTGAGAGGTTTGTTACAAATACAATACAGAAATTATATCTAGTTAATAAAAATAAATTAGAAAATTCGACATGAATTTTTCTGGATTGTTAATAAAAATCAAGATATAGATTAGGAGTAAAAACTCGCTAATAGTACAAGAGTATCAAGTAAACAAGTTCTATCGGATCAGATATTAAAAATAAGATGAACTTGATTTTCTATGAATTTTTCTGCTCCTGCAGGTTGTGTTCTTGATGAGAGAGAAGAGAGTAAATTGCCTTTGTTGAATGTAATATTCTTGTCTTTTTGTCTTGTGTCGTCTGTATCTTCATATATATTGTCTACTGCCTTTTTATCTTCAATTATAACTGTCAAGACAATAGGCAATACAATTTGTTCTTCCAAGACAATCAATTTTGTACTGCCAAGACAATAGGCTATACAATCGGCAAGACAATCAGGTTCTTCCAAGACAATCGGCAAGACAATTAAATTCTGAGATCTTTGTCTTGCTTTATAAATAATTATCATTCTGTCTGAAGCTTTTTCTTTTTGATCATTATCAAGACAATCTGATTTGAACTGTCAAGACAATCGTCAAGACAATCAAATCAGATTTTTATTCTTCTTTTTTAAAGCTGTTCAGAATTAATCATTACCAAGACAATCGGCAAGACAATCGGAGATTGTCTTGCTTTACTGATTTCTTCTTCAAGACAATCTCAGATTGTCTTGCTAGTTCATTTTTTCAGTTTTAAATTAAACTGATTAATAAATAATCATTTTAATTTAAACTTACTTAAATAATAATTATTCAGATTTAATTAATTTAATAATTAATTTAATTAATGAATTAATTCTTGATGAATTAATTAATTAATTAAATTGACTACTTGATTTAAATTAATTAAAGAAGAATAATTATATATCCTTGGATTGTCTTAATTCTTTTCTGAATCACTGAAAGTATTAAATGAATACCATTGAATATTTTGTTGACGTTCCATGCACGGTCTGGTTCATGAACGACTAACTTCAATGACTGTCCTTTAATTTTCACATTAAAAATGTGATGCATTTTTCTTCTCATCTCTTTCTTCTTCTTGTACTCCACTGTATTCTGTCTGAACCTGTCACTCTAGAAATCTCTGTCTTAAAAAATAAATCCACTTCTTTGATGCTATACTGAGGCTTGATCAGCAATCTGAGCTTCTTCCAGTGTAAAACATCAAAACTATAGATTGACTTTAGGGTTTTTCTTCTGACAGATAGTATCTTCTGAGATTCCTGTGACAGTTAAAGCTATTTACTTATTACAATCTAAGATTAAGTTGAGTTGAGTCCTCGAACTACAAATAGGCTGTGTCATATGCCTTTCAATCTCCCCCTATTTGTTTGTTAGAAAATAACAAGCAAATACCTAGAGGATTACTCAACTAACTCAACTTAACTTAGTAAAAGATAAAACTTTAAATACAAAGTAAATAAAAGAAAGGTTCTGGTTTATATTTAACATTGTCCATATTCAAACATAAAAGATAAATACATGATAGATGATCCTCTAGACTGATCATATAATACAATTTTCTATCTTGTCCTATCTAAGCCCTAAAGATATCACATGTAGAGCTGATCTTCACTTAGAAGTATCTTCCTCCCTTATCTCTCCAGCTTCAATTTCATCTTCTTGTTCTAGAAATCTTCTGATATTCTCTGTGTCAAATCGATCTTGATCATCCAAGGTTTTGATCAAATCTTTGTCAAGTACACGTTCATAATCTGACACAAGGCCTTTAGGTTTCTTAGGCAAAAGTCCAAGGTTGCCCCATAGCCGATTCCGAAGCATGTAATATTTCTTTTCAAAGCCAGTTAAAGCATATGATCGAATAATGTCAGCAACAAAGATACTTTCTTTATCTTCGAATCCTGTAGTCCTCAGCATATGTTCTAACCAGACCAGATGAGATGCAGTATATAATTTCATCGACTTAGAATCAAGGAAGCAAGAATGTAGTGTATTACCCTTGAGAAACTTAACATGATGTGGAGTTTGAATAACTTGTGGACTATTCCTTTGAGCAAACTCTAAAAGTCTTTCATGAAGTAAAATATTCAGTTCAGAAAACCTTTTTACCTTTAGAGACATAATCGATAGTTCAATCAAGCTTCTCTGTTGAAAGATTTGAAGTGACACATAGAGAGAACCCATTGTACGAGAGTCAATCTGAATTATCAGTTGATCTGCACATCTGTCAAACCCAGCTACTATCCTCGAGATTTCCGGCATCAATGCATCCATATATTGCAAGTAATTTGGATTGGTCTCTTGAAACTGTTGAAGTAGTTGGAGAAAAAGTTCATCATCATTAGCAGTGTTTTGAATAGAATCAAAAATTTCTCTTGCTCTCTCCCACTTTGGACCAATCTTCAACTGAATATCTCTTTTCCTTTCTTGTACACTGATTACATGTAGCTTTTGTTTCTCTGCATCTTCAGCTTGCTTCAGCTTCAGTCTTTTATCCATTACCTGTCTTGTCTTCTCAAGCTTAGCTTGTCTCATCTGACGATCAGCTTTCTCCTCTTGAAGTTCCTTCTCAAATTCAGGATCATCTTGCCAGTTTGAAAGATCTTCTTCAATATCATTTAATTGCTGTACCTCAAAATTACTATTCTTGAGATCGAAATCAAAATCTGATATATCCTGATCATGAGCTTTTTCTTTTCCCTTTGTAGACTTCTCCTTATGCCTCCCTTGACCTCCAGACTTACTTCTTCCTGCTCTTCCAGACTTCTCTCCTTATCCAGACTTCTCCCCCTTAGTTGAGGAATCCTCTACAGACTTTATTTGACTGTCAAGCTCTCTATTTTCATCATTATCCCCTTCATTATCACCATCATAGTCTTCAAAATATGCTCTTTGTTCTGGTGTGATATGATGAGTAGGTTTAACAATGTTGTATAGATGATCAAGTCCTTCAAACATATAATCATATTTTTCTTCAAGCTTCGCCAAGGTTGTTGAATATGATTGAGCAGTTACATGCATTTCCACTTGAAGTTCATCCACCCTATTAGAGAGTCTGTCAATAGAATTTAGGATATATGTTCTTTCTGTAGATGCCTGAGAGTTGGATTGTATCAATGTATTGATTGTTGGAGTGAGTGTGGTCTTTATGTTCTGACCATCGTCACGAATAATCATGAGCTGATTGTTGACAGAGGTGGAAGAAGAAGATCATTCATCCACTTGTGCTTTGAAAAATTGTTTTTCAGCCTCAGTTTCCATCAATTTCTTTTGCAGATCTTTTATTTGAGCCATAAGAGACAAAGTGTTTGTGTCAGTGAGTGCGCTCACCTGATGTTCACTCAGGGATATGTCACTCTCCTTTCGTGCATGTGTTTCACTCATATTTAAGGTGGTCCTCACATCACTCAACACTAGCTCTTTCCTTGAGCTGTACCTGCAATAGAAATCACCCTAGCCTCTTCTGGAGAGGTCAGTGATGGTGCAATGGGAGTTCGCAATTCCCAATCCTCAGTCATCTCTATTAATTCATCTGAATTTGATAATTGAATTTCTTCAGTGATAGGATGACCAAGTTTCCCTTCACTTTCTCCAGATAAATCTGCGAGTGAAGAATCCCTTGAGGGAGCCAGGAATGTTCCTCCTGGGAGGGGAGATGATGACTCTATTATAAATGGCAGAGAGTCAAGATTTCCCTCCGAAGCCTGTGAAGGCTCTTCTACCGTAACAATGGTAGGCACTGTCTCAGTAACAATCCTATCGTGCACTCCTTGCTCAGTGTCCTTAACAACATCTGATTCTAATGTAATGTTTTCCCCCATTGTGAGTAATAGAGGTACGCTTGACTCTGTACAAGGTGCCACGGCCCTTTGGCGAATTTCAATAATTTCATCCTGTTGAGATGATGAAATTAGTAACAGTTCATCGGCCATTTCAATGTCCAAGTCCTTTTTAGAGGAAATGGATGGGCTAACAGATGCCTCAAGTAGTAGGTTTCTTCTCTTCTTTGGTGGAGGCAGAGCTGTGGGATCACTCAAATTATCACTTCTTCTAACAGCCTTTTTAGCTAACTGTTTGGTTCTGGATTTTGGTTTAGAGATTTGAGTAGACTCGGTGTTTGGCTCTAAGACCTGGGATAGAGGCTGTGGTTCTACAACCTCTTGGTCTGACCTATCAGCCACTTGGGCTCCAGAAACAGTTTGAGAGATAGAAGGCAATACCTGCTCCGTTGATGCAGTAGCTGTACCTGAAGGAATGGATTGTTCCATTTGAGGTTGAAGTTCAGGGACAGGTACATTTTTAGGTTCAGGTTCAGGTTCATTTACAAGTCGAGGAATGACAGGTAAATCAATGAAGGTAGACAAGTATGGTGTAACATACACTGGCACATTTGGTAATTTTCTATGTGTGTCAAGGCTAGTGAATATTTTCTTGGTTTTCCTGCCTGATACCATAGGGTTGTCATTCCTAAACATTGCTTGTTGACCAACAGGAACAAGATGATTAAATATCAAAGTTAAGAATCTAGGATAATAACATAAAACTTTATTACCCTCATCAAAATCCCTTCTGGCCTTAACAATTCTACCAACAATAGTATTCTAAAGTAAATTACCAATATTGATTCTACGGTTGTTAGCAACAGCATAACCAATAGTTTGTAACATAGAGGTAAGTAAATGAAAATTACCCCTGGCTGTATTAGCAAATACCTTGGAGATCGTGTCGAAAAATGCATCCCATTGTTGAACCAGGTTCCTTTTGCTCAAATTGTTCATATCAATTATTCCACGATAATTAATATCACTGAAAAATTGATACAGTTGTTCACTGGTTGGAAAATGATCAAAATTATCCACCGGAAGGCCCAATACAGTAGTAAGGGTTGATTCAGTCACAATGTGGTGTGTTCCATCAAAGTCAAAAGAAAATGAGGTCAAATCTTCAGACACCACAGCTTCTGTTCAAATCAATCTTAGTGGTCCTATTTTAATTGGGGCTTCCATCGAAATAGCAGTTCGGATAATTGAATCATCATTTAGAAAACGTATCCACGGCTTAAATCGATCATAGGGACAATCGTTCGGATTAAAATACCCAACCAAATTATGCTTCACTATCTCAAAATTATCAGCCATTTTTTTAACACAAAAACACACTTCAATTTTGGGAAGGTTAAAACAATTCGAAAATTTTCAGAATTATTAATTAATAAAAATTAATTAAAAATTTGAATTAATTCAAAGTTGTCAGAAAAATCCCAAAAATTAATATGATGACCTTCTAAACACTGGGAGTCTCAATCTATTTTTAGATTTCAAAGAAAAAATCTAAAACAATCAGAATAGTGAAAACCCGATTGAAACTTTTGAAAAATTGATTTTTCAAAAACTTAATGAAATTCGTTGATATTTGGTTCAATAGATAGGAAATCGAACGATCTATTTGAATCAGGTCTCAGATTTCAGTTTCGTTGAAGAAAATTGAGCAGAGTTTCGTTTTACAGTTTGTGTGTATCGTGTATATATGTCTGTGTTCTCTGTGTCAATACACACGAGAGAGAAAGATTGTCTTGGCTGTTCTTTTTTTTTTGTTTAAGTATGAATTTAACATTACAAGACAATCGGTTGATTGTCTTGCAGATTGTCTTGGTAGTTCAAAAACTATCAAGACAATCGTTTACTATTTTGATAAATTAAAAAAAACGTAAATAATTTTTTTTATTTTTAAATGCTGAAATGATACTCCAAGACAATCAAGTGATTGTCTTGCCCATTGTCTTGGTAGTTCAAAAACTATCAAGACAATCGTTTCCTGAACTAAATAACAAAACAAAACAACACAAATAAAATGAAAAATATTTTATTATTTACAAAATAACCTGCCAAGACAATCTGTGGATTGTCTTGGCGATTGTCTTGATACTATAAAGACACTTACAAGACAATCGATTAATCTGCTAATTTTATTCTAAAAAAATACAAATTAATGTGCAGAATTAATCCAATTAAAATACACTCTCGTTTATTATTAAAATTACTATAAATAAATATTTAGCAAACACATGGATTAATCTTACGACAACAAATATAAATAACAAAAGGACAAACACTACAAAACATTTAATAAAATATTAAATATATTTACAAGAACATTTATAACAAATTAATGAATCTAAATATTTTCTAATAAATAACTTTCTAATAGAAAATTATTTAAAGAGAGAATATGATTCATTAAAATATCACAAATATTTCAAAACACAAGAAGTAATAAAGAAGTTATTATAAACATGTTGACAAAGATTTTTAGCAATAACAAGCAATAAAATAAGTTGATAAAATAATTATGCAAGTGATTAAAATTTAAAAATAATAACAAAATCACTTGCAAATTATTAAAGAATAGATCTCAGATATTAACAAGCTTAATTACTAGGACTGTTCAACATACCCAATTCACCAACAATTTTGGTGAATGTGGATTCGTCAAGTGACTTAGTAAAAATATCTGTTGTTTGTTCTTCTGTGGGTACAAATAACAATTCCACAGTACCATTCATGACATGCTCTATTATAAAATGATACCTGATGTCTATGTGCTTGGTCCTCGAATGCTGTACAGGATTGTTGGAGATTGCTATGGCACTTGTATTATCACACAAAATTGGAATTTTTGTTAATACAAAACCATAGTCTTTCAGCTGATTCCTAATCCACAAGATTTGAGCACAACAGCTTCCAGCAGCTATGTATTCAGCTTCAGTTGTTGAGTTGGAAACTGTTTGTTGTTTCTTGCTGTACCAGGAAACTAGCCTGCCACCTAGGAATTGACAACTCCCAGAGGTGCTTTTTCTATCTACAACACTTCCTGCATAATCTGAATCTGTGTATCCAACAAGATTAAAACCAGATTCTTTAGGGTACCAGATACCTAGATTAGGTGTACCCTTAAGATATCTTAAGATTCGTTTTACAGCAATGAGATGAACATCTCTAGGATCCGCTTGGAACCTTGCACACAAGCATGTAGCATACATAATATCTGGTCTACTTGCAGTAAGGTAAAGTAATGAGCCTATCATACCTCTGTAACTTGTGACATCTATCTTGGCAGAATTTTCACAAGCTCCAAATTTGACAGCTGTAGATGATGGTGTCTTAGCTGAAGATGGGTCCTCCATTTGATATTTCTTGAGGAGCTCTTTGATATATTTGGATTGACAGATAAATATTCCATCTGTCCTTTGACTTATTTGCAATCCAAGAAAGAATTTCAGTTCTCCCATTATGCTCATTTCAAATTTACCCTGCATTAACTTAGCAAATTTCTTGCACAAAAGATCATTAGTAGACCCAAATATTATATCGTTCACATAGACTTGGACTAGTATTGTATCATTTTTATGTTTCTTAGTGAAGAGAGTTTTATGACACCTCTAACAAAACCATTTTCAAGTAAAAATTCAGAAAGGGTGTCATACCATTTTCTTGGTGCTTGCTTGAGGCCATAGATAGCCTTGAAAAGGAAGTAGACATAGTCCAAAAGATCTGGATCTTCAAAGCCAGGGGGCTGTTCTACATAGACCTCTTCATCCAGCTTACCGTTTAGAAAAGCACTCTTTACATCCATTTTGATAAACATTAAAGTTTGAGAATGCTGCGAATGCCAAGAATATTCTAATGGCCTCGAGTCTTGCCACTGGAGCATAGGTTTCATCATAGTCAATGCCTTCAGCTTGTGAATAACCCTTTGCTACCAGTCTTGCTTTATTTCTTGTGACTGTGCCATCTTCATCAAGTTTGTTTCTGAATACCCATCTAGTGCCAACCACTGTTCTATTTGAAGGTCTGGGTACCATCATCCATACTTCTTGTTGTTTGAATTGATTGAGTTCATCTTGCATAGCAATCACCCAATTAGGATCAGAAAGAGCTTCTTCAGTTTTCTTAGGTTCCATTTCAGATAGAAACCCTGAATAATTGCATTGATTCTGATAAGCTCTTCTAGTCTTTACTCCAACATCTGGATCACCAATAATTAACTCAAAAGGATGAGTTCTATTCCAAACAGTTTGTCTGGGTAGATTAGTTCTTGGTGATTCGCCTTGATTTGAATTGTGTTGTTGAGTATGACTTGTTGATCCTTCACTAACTCCCCCTGAGTTGTTGCCAGGATGATTAGATGAGTGTTCAGAAGTATGAGTGGTGTTTTCAATATTATCATTATTTTAACCACCAATATTCTGATTGGACTCATCATTGACATTGTTATCATTAGCATCAGCAAAAACATCAGGTGGGCTATCATCATCTGAATCTAAATCTTTCATATCTTCAAAAGATAGCTTTTCAGATGAATCTTTAGTTTGGATACTAGGGAGTTTAGTATCATTAAATGTTACATTGACACTTTCCATCATCTTCTGATGTTCAATCAAATACACCTTATAAGCTCTTCTTTCATAACCAACAAAAATTGCTTCATGTGCTTTGGCTTCAAATTTTCCACCTTGATCGTCTCCTTCTTTAAGTACAAAGCATTTTGCTCCAAATACATGAAAGTATTTGAGTGTTGGTTTCTTTTCATTCATGGCTTCATAGGGTGTTTCATCAAGTCTTTGTTGATAAGAGTTCGATTCTGAGTATAGCAAGCAGTGTTGACAGCTTCAGCCCAAAAATACAATGGAAGCCTTGATTCACTTAACATAGTACGTGCAGCTTCAATCGAGGTTCTATTCTTTCTTTCAACTACCCCATTTTGCTGAGGAGTTCTTGGAGCTGAGTATTGTCTGGTTATACCTCTTTCAGTACAAAAGTCATTCAGAACAGCATTCTTGAATTCAGTTCCATTGTCTGACCTTATAGCCCTCACTGGATACTTGGAATCCAACTCAATTAACTTGATGTGATCAATCACCAGTTGTGGAGTCTCATCTTTAGAATTCAGGAACAAAACCCATGTGAACTTTGAAAAATCATCAACAATCACAAGAGCATATCTTTTCTTTGACATAGACATCACATTCACTGGACCAAATAGATCCATGTGAAGTAACTGTAACGGTTCAGTTATTGAGGATATATCAGTGCTCCTGTGAGTTGCCCTTTTTAGTTTGCCTTTTTGACAGGCATCACATAGTCCTTCCTGTGTGAATTCCATAGGAGGTAAACCTCTCACCATTTCCCTCTTAACCAAATAATTCATTGTTTTGAAATTCAGGTGAGAAAGTTTCTTGTGCCATAGCCAGCTTTCATCTGTGGATGCTTTATAATAGAAGCAATTGATTTCTTCAGTGCATCTAGTGTTCATGTTGGCTACATACAAGTTTCCTTTTCTGACTCCCGTCAGAGATGGTTGTTCACTTCTTTTGTGTGAAATCAGACATTTCTTTTTGTTAAAGTAGACTTCAAATCCCTTGTCACAGAATTGACTGATGCTGAGCAAATTATGCTAAAGTCCTTTTACAAAGGACACTTCTTCAATGATAACATTTCCAGCTTCAAGTCTGCCATATCCATCAGTTCTACCTTTGCTGTTATCTCCAAAGGTAACTACTGGGCCAGCCTTCTCCACCACATTTGTCAGCAGGGTTCTGTCTCCAGTCATATACCTTGAACATCCACTGTCCAAGATCCAGGTTACTCGTTCAACCTGTTCAATACCCTGCAATGACAAATGGATTAAACCTTCTTCGGGACCCAAATTTGATTGGGTCCTGCGGATTTAAAGTATTGACCTTTATCAGGCAAAACAACATTTTTAATTTTAACATCTTTAGTCAATAAACATTTAACCTTATAAACAGATTTGAAAATCTTTTGTTTTATCTTGGGTATCCATGTTTCTTTAGCAGCAATAACACTTGTGTCATTGACTGGACATTTGACCTGGTAAACATTCTTGGTAACCCTTTGTTTAGTCTTAGGTACAAATGTCTCTCTCCTAACTTGAGGAGGAAAAGCAGTCTTTGATCGAACATTATTGTTCCTGTTCATATGCTGTCGAGGAGCAGTCTGTTTAACACATGCATAACTACCATTAAAATAAGCACGCATACTGTTAAAAGCACAAGACATACAATTGATAACACCACATGCTTTATGATTAGAATCAATGATAGGCATGGTATTCATGTTAGACATGTTATTTTTCTGCTTCAACTTATTACCACCTAATCCAGTCTTAGAAGAACTAGCTGTATCAACAACCTTGACTGGCACTTTAGGTACATCATTCTTGGATGAAACATTCGTTGGATTAGTGTCCTCAACGGATTTAGCCTTAACAAAGACTGTGACATCTTTCTTGGATGAAACATTCTTTGGATTACCTTCTTAACATATTTATCCTTAATAAAGACTGTGCCATTTGCACTATCCTCATTTCTCATTTATTCTTGGATAACCATAGAAAGAATATCTGGTGGTCCAGCATCAGATTTTTTAAATAGAGGTTCTTTAACATTTTTGAGCACATGTGGTATTCCCCTTTCTTTAGCACTAACAGGGTTAGGGGAATTTATGCCCAATGATCCAACAGCTTCATTGTAACCATACCCTATACCTGTTGTTCGTTCTACAACTTGATTGTTAAAAAACTCTTTGGAAACTTTAACAGAATTATAACAAGCCCTGACCTGTGTTTCAAGTTCAATAATTCTAGCCATTTGTTTGCCTACAACTTCTAGAATAGCTTTCTCCTTTTTATAAAACATTGTTATTTCATCTCTTTGTTGATCTTGATTAATATGCACCTTTTTCAATTCTGACACTTCATTTCCAAGTTTAGTGCTTAGCAGATCTAGTCTTCTATATTCAGTTTGTGCATTACCTAAGGAATTATAAAGACTACGAACCAACTCAGTGTCAGTAACAATTACCGGTTTGTTATGATGATCAGATGCTTCATCATTTGCCACCAACGTAAGATTTCCATATTCTTCATCTTCGCTGTCCGTGTCATCCCAGCTCTTACCAGCCGCAACATAGGCTTTTCCAGGTTTCTTCTTCTCAGCAGCAAAATCTCTTCTTTGAGTTTGCTTGGGTTTCTGACATTCAGTGGCAAAGTGCCCTAATTCATTACAGTTGAAGCAACGAATCTTGCTTCTGTCAACAGATCCAATTTTGTAACCTCCCCTGTTACTAGAGGAAGAAGAGCCTCCTCTCTGGAATCTGTTATTTGACTTAAACCTATACTTTGGATTTCTTCTGAATCTGAAGTTGCCAAATTGCCTTACCATCAATTCCAGTTATTCATCTTTCAGTTGATCTAGCTCTTCCAATGAGTAGAAGTCTCCACCATCCTGAGTAGGTGGTGTTTGACCAAGTTCTACTTCAGTCTTTTCCTTGTCTGAGCTGTAAGGTAGAACAACCTTAGCTTCCACTTCCTTAGGTGCCTCAACTACAAGAGCTGTAGATGAACTTGGCACTCTTCCTTTACCAGAGACCTCCCTCTGCTATACTTATTCTAATTCATAGGTTTTCAGAACACCAAACAATCTTTCAAGAGCAATCTTATTCAAATCTCTTGATTCCCTGATGGCTATTATCCTATGTTCAAGATGAGTGGGCATCGTCAACAAAAACTTCATATTAATCTCCTTCTGTGTATATTGCTTGCCATGAACTTGCAAGTTGTTGATAATTTTGTTATACCTTTCAAACACTTCCTGAATGCCTTCATTAGGGCCAGCTCTAAAGTGTTCATACTCAGAGGTTAAAATTTGAAGTCTGTTTTCCCTGACTTCATTAGTTCCTTCATTGATAGTCTCAATAGTTTCCCACATGTGTTTTGCAGTTTTACAATTCATCACATGACTGTACATCACAGCATCCAGGGAATCTTTAGAATAAGTCTCAAATTCTTATCTAGTCCCGCGTCCTCTTTTTCAGCAGGAGTAAAAGAATCAACATGCTTTGGAAAAGGTGATGCAGGTGTTACAACAATTCCTCCAACAATAGATTCAGATACATATTCGAGTGGAATTATAGGTCCGTTCTGTAGAACACCCAAATATTTAGAATTTGCGACATCAAGAAACAACTCCATTTTATTTTTCCACATTGCATAATTGTCCTTGTTAAACATGGGAATCTTAACAATGCTTTTTGACGACATGATGAATTTTTAAGTGAGTTAAAAATTTGAGACAGATTTTTGACGGAATAAAATTAGGATCTTGATTTGTGTATCAATCAATAGGCTCTGATACCAATTGTTAGGTCCAATATGTTTGTAGAAGGGGGGGTTGAATACAAACAGTACTGTTTAATCGAAATTTGTCCGGATAATTTAATTTATATTTTGACAAATTTGAGCGAAATTAAATGAAACAAAATTAAAGTTGAATAAAAAATTATATTAACTTGAGGGGTTTGTTACAAATACAGTACAGAAATTATATCTAGTTAATAAAAACAAATTACAAAATTCGACATGAATTTTTCTAGATTTGTTAATAAAAATCAAGATATAGATTAAGAGTAAAAACTCGCTAATAGTACAAGAGTATCAAGTAAACAAGTTCTATCGGATCAGATATTAAAAATAAGATGAACTTGATTTTCTATGAATTTTTCTGCTCCTGCAGGTTGTGTTCTTGATGAGAGAGAAGAGAGTAAATGGCCTTTGTTGAATGTAATATTCTTGTCTTTTTGTCTTGTGTCGTCTGTATCTTCATATATATTGTCTACTGCCTTTTTATCTTCAATTATAACTGTCAAGACAATAAGCAATACAATCTGTTCTTCCAAGATAATCAATTTTGTATTGCCAAGACAATAGTCAATACAATCGGCAAGACAATCAGGTTCTTCCAAGACAATCGGCAAGACATTTAAATTCTGAGATCTTTGTCTTGCTTTATCAATAATTATCATTCTGTCTGAAGCTTTTTCTTTTTGATCATTATCAAGACAATCTGATTTGAACTGTCAAGACAATCGTCAAGACAATCAAATCAGATTTTTATTCTTCTTTTTTAAAGCTGTTCAGAATTAATCATTACCAAGACAATCGGCAAGACAATCAGAGATTGTCTTGCTTTACTGATTTCTTCTTCAAGACAATCTCAGTTTGTCTTGCTAGTTCATTTTTTAAGTTTTAAATTAAACTGATTAATAAATAATCATTTTAATTTAAACTTACTTAAATAATAATTATTCAGATTTAATTAATTTAATAATTAATTTAATTAATGAATTAATTCTTGATGAATTAATTAATTAATTAAATTGACTACTTGATTTAAATTAATTAAAGAAGAATAATTATATATCCTTGGATTGTCTTAATTCTTTTCTGAATAACTGAAAGTATTAAATGAATACCACTGAATATTTTGTTGACGTTCCATGCACGGTCTGGTTCATGAACGACTAACTTCAATGACTGTCCTTTAATTTTCACATTAAAAATGTGATTCATTTTTCTTCTCATCTCTTTCTTCTTCTTGTACTCCACTGTATTCTGTCTGAACCTGTCACTCTAGAAATCTCTGTCTTAAAAAATAAATCCACTTCTTTGATGCTATACTGAGGCTTGATCAGCAATCTGAGCTTCTTCCAGTGTAAAACATCAAAACTATAGATTGACTTTAGGGTTTTTCTTCTGACAGATAGTATCTTCTGAGATTCTTGTGACAGGTAAAGCTATTTACTTATTACAATATAAGATTAAGTTGAGTTTAGTCCTCGAACTACAAATAGGTTGTGTCATATGCCTTTCATCTTCCCACAGACGGTGCCAAATGTTGTGGAATAAAAAGTAGGGTTATCGAATTGCGGCTAGGATTCGTGAGCTTCGTGCTTTAATGGCTACGCTTGCGTTATCATGACCTAATTCGGATCCTCACAAGATGCCTATGTATCTCAGAGTTGAGAATCAAGCCAAAAAACATAGTTCTGAGATGAGGGGTCTGGCCCTTTATATAGGCTGTAGGAGCCTTAGAATCGTAATAGGGTTTGGAGACTTGGTGGACAAGTCACCGTTATTGAGGAAGGTTTTGACTCCTTCCTTATAGGAATTAGTTTCCATGTTGAATTAGGTGCCTTGGAGGCTACTGAATATCCCTGGGATATTCTAGAACGTTCCTGGTTTCTAGAACGTTCCCGGTTTGTGGATCAGGCCCATGTTAGAAACAAGCTTATACCGGGCGTCCCCGATTTGGGCTGTTCTTTTGGGCTCAATCATTAATTACGAATTTAATGCAAAACTGGGGTTTCGGGCCTTATTTATGAGCCATTAAATATTATATTAAATATGTCTTTAGGGATTATTTTTCACCCATATCACTAATATTTTTAAAAATAGACGATCAAGATTATATCATATTAAAAAGAAAATTATAATCTAAAAAGGATATCACTGTACTACCAAAATAATCTCAACCGTCGAATCTAATATTTTTAAAAATAGACGCTCAAGATTATATCATATTAAAAAGGAAATTATAATCTAAAAAGGATATTATTAAAAAAGGTTGTATAAAGATTATATCATATTAAAAAAGAAATTATAATCTAAAAAGGATATCATTAAAAAATGTTGTATAAATTTATTTACTTCTTTTTTATTGCTTTTAGGTGTTAATATATATGTTCGATTTTTATTTATTTTACTTATATTAGGGACCTTGCTAATTTGAGATGGGTTTTAATGGTGGCGGTGGCCCCCCAATCATGAGCAGAGAATAATTTCAAGCACGCAAAGACTCTATAAAACATAAACGGGATCTTGAAAGAGGCGGGGGAAGGTATTAACTTCTTTTCTGGGAAATATTATATATCCTGTGCGAGTGATGAACTGTAGATGACTGTATACATTTCTACTCCCTTGCATATTTTTTGGGTTGCTCACCGTGAAATAAGAGTAAAAGGGAAAATAGATGAGTACTACCAAAGCCCCTTTCGAACACTTAGTCTCAAAAGGTGTCTAAGAATCGATTACTAACAACTACAAAATATAATATAATTATTTATAAATTAAAATTAATAATTAATGTTATATGATTTTAAAAATTATATTATAATCTTATCATACAATCTATTAAATAGAATAGAACAATAAGTAAAAGGGATAATAGAAGAGTCCTACCAAATAAGGTTTAGGAATCGATTCCTAACAACTAAAAAATATAATATAATTATTTATGAACTAAAGTTAACAATTAATGTTATACGATTTTAAAAATTATATTATAATCTTATCATACAATCTATCAAATAGAATTTTAGTCAATTTTCACATTAAGAATTTTAGTCAATTTTGGAAATCTAAATACATTTAGTTAAAATTATTAAAGTACACTTTTTAGTATTTAAATCTAATTCTAATAACAATCAATGTACATTTTTTCATGTAGATCCAACGGTCCTCAATATGTGTTAAGATTTAACGGTTCTTATTATTTTGACGGTATATGGACTAAACTAAAATTATGGATAAGATCTTCTTACGCTTATTATATATAAGGATATAATTGTATTTGGTTGTTAGTAGAAACATCTTTAAATAATAACAAGGGTATTTTGGTAATCAAAACGAATTATAAGTAGAATTCATAAATCGAATAGAATTTGAAAGTAAAAAATCGTCAATTTCTTCTCTCTTTTGTTTGTGTGTAGATTTAATTGGAAAATAATTGTTAAACCATCACTAAATTAAAGTATTTTGTTAATTTCACGTGAATCGTAAAATCGTTCAAATCAAAGTTCAAGAATTCAAGATATGGTAAAAATATTAAATCGAACGTATAAAATCTTAAATACATCATTTTTTAACAACAATTCGATATGTAAATTAATAAGATATAAAATTTAAAAATATTAAAATAGTTATAGATATTAAAAAGGAGCCATGCATTGCACAGGTTATAAGCTAGTTATATCCTATTATATCCTTATATATAATAAGAGTAAGAAGGATAATTAACGAGTACTACCATAGGTCAAGGGTTCGACTCTTACTAACAACAACATTATATCCTATTATATCCTATTATATAATAAGAGTAAAAGGGATAATTAAGGAGTACAAAGTGAATTTTGTTGAACACATATCATGTAAAGTTGCAATAGTTAAAGAAAGGAAGTGTTGGAAAGAATTTGTTTAATATGAAACAAATGGTAATAATAAGAAACAAATGTAACTTACTGCTGCTGGCGAATAGAGAGGCACGAGTTTGGGGGTTTGGGGAGTAGTTAAAATAAAGAACAATAATCATTTATAGATTATAATTTTTTTAATATGTTATCATCTTAACGTCTATTTTTTAAAATATTAGATTCGATGATTGTTATTATTTTGATGGTACAATGATCAAAATTAAGGAATTAAAATAATGGATAAGGATATAATTTCTCTTCTAGGATCCGGCTGTGGACTAATCTAGACGTCTCTATGCATAAACAATTACAAAGAGCCCTCAGATCAACTCAAGCATTATTATAAGACCTCTGCAACTTCCTCATATTCAACTGATTTACTGATCTCTATTTATTAGGAACTTCCGTTCCTCGAAGCAAAAGGTTGATACATTGATTCTTTAGCGAAAGGTTACACCATGGAGCTTCCATCACTGTCTAGTCCTTTATCGAAGGGGTTAATTGGCTATTTCATAACTGAACTCGTGCTCAACTTGCAGTTGGATAATCGAACTCAAAAAGCTTGCAATTGGGTCAGTACACTAATATTTTATTACAATTCAATCACTAAACACAAAAGAACTTGCAACACCGTTAACTCTCGTTGACTTTTAACGGTGCCCCGTTAACTGTTGCCATGTATGATGACATGTCATTATTTTTACTTAAAATTAAATCGAAAAACCTTAAAACAAATAAAACATTAATATCTTGAAATTAAATACAAATACAAACAAGCAGCTCCGTTCCCTCCTCTGTTCCCCTCGTCCCCTCTCTCCACCATTACTCCGTTACCACTTCTTCCACTCCGCCAATCAACCCACAACCTTCAACAACCTTCCGCCTTCACCAACAGCTCACAGCTGTAACACCACCAATTCCACCAACAGCTACAAATCTACCAACAAACAAGCAGAAATGAAACAAAAAACCAGATCTACAACACAACAATTCATTTCCGACGAGAACCCTGATCGGAAAGCATAAAAACACCGACTTCTAATCTACGAGTACTACATAAATTTGTATGTATATTTGTAACAGAAAAAAGGCTGCGAGAAATTCCGCCCGCCCCCACAGCCTCGCCTATAACCCACCTCCGTTCACCTACCTCCGTTTATAAATTAATTTGGGGTGTAATCACGAATTGATTTATGTGATTATTGTTGTGGTTGAAAGATAGAATCGGGGAAGGGGAGCATTTATGTGATTTCATTCGCCTATTCTAGCTACTGTTGTTGTGAATGCTGGAACGATTAATGACTGTGGGTGTACTGTGTTTGTGGGTATTATGTGATGGGTGCGTGTGTTAACCGCGTATGTGAGTGTGTGTTAACATTGGTGTGATTTGGGGAAATTCTTGTTGAGTATCTCGATTACTGCTGTTCTAATTCGATTTTTGGCGTTGGTTGGAGTTGTGAAGGGAAAAGGGAGATGGTGTTTGGAACGGAGGAAGGAGAGGTGGGTGGTGGCAGTGAAGGTTTGCAGCGGTGGGGGCGGTAGAATTTGGCGGAGCTGCCGTTGGAAATGGGTGGAGGTGGTGATGGGATGATGTAGTAATAATAATAATAAAATGAAATAAAATAAAATAAAATAGATGAATTATTTGGGGAAGACATGACACATCAGCACACCACGTGTATAATTTTAACACATCAGCACACCACGTCAATTTTCTGTCACGGACGTTACAAGGAGTTAACGGCGATTAGCCAACTGCAAGTTTTAATTACTTTGATGAGTTGACTGCAAGCTTTTTGAGTTCGATTACCCAACTGCAAGTTGAGTACGAGTTTAGTTATGAATTTGCCAATTAACCCTTTATCGAAGTGATGATTTGCGGGGTTAATAACATGCAAAAATGTGCAAACAAGGCTAGATAAAATAAATTTTGCATAGTCAATATTTTATATTGTTTTAATCAATTATTTAAGTCAATATTAATACCATTCGAGATGCTTTAATATATTTAAAAAATGAAATAAACTTAGGAGAACCGGTAGTTAAACAAATGTTAAAACTGTAAGCTAATAAATAGTCATACAAATTTGGATTTCTTTTTTAGAGTACTTCATTTGTATTAAAATGTGATCCGAATAACATTATTTCGACATGGAAAGGAGGTCAATCATTTCTAAACGGGCCTCATAATGTATAACATAACTTTCGAATTTAGCTAATGGGCTTAAATTTAGTTATTTTCTAAACGGGCCTCATAATGTATAACATAACTTTCGAATTTAGCTAATGGGCTTAAATTTAGTTATTTCTAATCCAATTTTTTTATAGCCACCTTGGGGCATGTTCAACAGCTTCCCTATATAGGTTCCTAATTTAGAATTTAGGGAATTTGATATAAAATGAAGCTTCAATAATGTCTTGGAGCAAGTCCAAGAGTGTCTTAGTTGGTTCCCTATTATATCGTTATGTATAATAAGCATAAGAGATATCTTATCCATAATTTTGGTTTGGTCACTGTACTACCAAAATAATCTCAACCCTTGAATCTAAAATTTTTAAAAATAGACGATCAAGATTATATCATATTAAAAAGGAAATTATAATCTAAAAAGGATATCACTGTACTACCAAAATAATCTCAACGGTCGAATCTAATATTTTTAAAAATAGACGATCAAGATTATATCATATTAAAAAGGAAATTATAATCTAAAAAGGATATTATTAAAAAAGGTTGGATAAAGATTATATCATATTAAAAAGGAAATTATAATCTAAAAAGGATATCATTAAAAAAGGTTGTATAAATTTATTTACTTCTTTTTTTATTGCTTTTAGGTGTTAATATATATGTTCAGTTTTTATTTATTTGACTTATATTAGGGACCTTGCTAATTTGAGATGGGTTTTAATGGAGGCGGTGGCCCCCCAATCATGAGCAGAGAATAATTTGAAGCACACAAAGACTCTATAAAGCATAAACGGGATCTTGAGAGAGGCGGAGGAAGGTATTAACTTCTTTTCTGGGAAATATTATATATCCTGTGCGAGTGATGAACTGTAGATGACTGTATAAATTTCTACTCCCTTGCATATTTTTTGGGTTGCTCACCGTAAAATAAGAGTAAAAGGGAAAATAGAAGAGTGCTACCAAAGCCCTTTCGAACACTTAGTCTCAAAAGGTGTCTAAGAATCGATTACAAACAACTACAAAATATAATATAATTATTTATAAATTAAAATTAATAATTAATGTTATACGATTTTAAAAATTATATTATAATCTTATCATACAATCTATTAAATAGAATAAAACAATAAGTAAAACGGATAATAGAAGAGTACTACCAAATAAGGTTTAGGAATCGATTCCTAACAACTAAACAATATAATTTAATTATTTTTGAACTAAAGTTAACAATTAATATTATACGATTTTAAAAATTATATTATAATCTTATCATACAATCTATCAAATAGAATTTTAGTCAATTTTCACATTAAGAATTTTAGTCAATTTCGGAAATCTACATATAATTAGTTAAAATTATTAAAATACACTTTTTAGTATTTAAATCTAATTCTAATAACAATCAATGTACATTTTTTCATATAGATCCAACGGTTCTCAATATGTGTTAAGATTTAACGGTTCTTATTATTTTGACGGTATATGGACTAAACTAAAATTATGGATAAGATCTTCTTACGCTTATTATATCTAAGGATATAATTGTATTTGGTAATTAGTATAACTATCTTTAAATAATAACAAGGGTATTTTGGTAATCAAAATGAATTATAAGTAGAATTCATAAATCGAATAGAATTTGAACGTAAAAAATCGTCAATTTCTTCTCTCTTTTGTTTGTGTGCAACGGGTGTAACAAACGTTGCCAACAGTTGTTTGTGTGTAGATTTAATTGGAAAATAACTGTTAAACCATCACTAAATTAAAGTATTTTGTTAATTTCACGTGAGTCGTAAAATCGTTCAAATCAAAGTTCAAGAATTCAAGATATGGTAACAATATTAAATCGAACGTATAAAATCTTAAATACATCATTTTTTAACAAAAATTTGATATGTAAATTAATAAGATATAAAATTTAAAAATATTATAATAGTTATAAATATTAAAAAGGAGCCGTGCGTTGCACGGGTTATAAGCTAGTTATATCCTATTATATTCTTATATATAATAAGAGTAAAAAGGATAATTAGCGAGCACTATCATAGATCAAGGGTTCGACTTTTACTAACAACATTATATCCTATTATATAATAAGTGTAAAAGAAATAATTAAGGAGTACTACCACTGGTCAAGAGTTCGACTCTCCCAAACAACAAAAAAAAAGTTGAATATAAACACTTTCAACAAAAAGAGCAAGAAAAAAAAGCACATGCAGCGTTTTCAAATCCTTTGTATATTGTTTTATGCAAACAAAAAATTATATTCTTATATATAATAAGAGTAAGAGAGATAATAAATAAGTACTATCGTAGATCAAAGGTTCGACTCTTACAAACTATATATTAAATAATTGTCTCCTATAGTATATAATAAAGACAAAAAAAAGATAACTAAGTTACTATCAAAAATCAAAAAATCTGATTCTGTATACCGATAATTAATTTAAGTTATATTAATTAATATATTAATATCCTTTAGATTGATATAAAAGATTGGATAAAAAATTTTTTTTTTGCTAATTAAAAATTGGATAAAATTATTAGTAAATCGTGATCAAGTTTCCACGATTATGTGGAAAAAAATTATCGATGGTCCCTTAAAAAGAAGGATGATATTAGCAGTAACGCTGATTATTAAATTTATAACCCCATCTGACCATCTGATCACATGTACAATTATACACCATCTGCATGTATACCATCTATTACGTTAGTGTGGTAAAATAGTAGTATCTTTATGGTAATCAATTAAGTAAGTTCCAGATTTGCAAAACCAATATACAAAGTGGAGCTATTTGGAAAGAATGATGAACAAATTTGGTTTCCCCCAAATATGGATTCATCAAATTATGCAGTGTATCAAGACAACCTCTTACAGTTTCTTGCAGGAAGGATCAATATTTGGAGACGTACATCCTCAACGAGGTATTAGACAGGGAGATCCTATCTCCTCATACCTCTATATACTGTGCGTAGAGGGCCTGACAGGAATTATTCGAAATTATGAGGAAAAGGGTTGGATTCATGGATGTAAAGTGACTAGAAATGCACCGAGTATATCTCATTTACTTTTCGCCGATGATTGCTACTTCTTTTTCAAAGCTACTCAAGAGGAAGCAATCAATATGCGTGGTATCCTGAACAAGTATGCAATGCTATCGGGCCAAATGGTGAATTATTGTAAATCGGATATTGTTTTCAGTCCTAATACTGGTAGAACGGAAAGAGAGAGTATCTGTGAGACTTTGGGAGTGAATGAGAAAGAGAAGCCTGGGAAGTATTTAGGCATGCCGATGTATTTTGGAAGAAGTAAAAGGGAAGTTTTTGGATTTTTGAGTGATAGAGTTCAAAATAAAATCCAATCATGGTGTAATAAGGAGCTTTCAAAATCCGGAAAAATAACCCTGCTAAAATCATCTGCACAGACCACTCCTACTTTTATGATGAGCTTATTCATTATTCCAGATTCAATATATGATGAAATTGAAAAAAAGATGAATGCGTTCTTATGGAGTGGAGGACCAAATGGAAAGGAAGTGAAATGGATTTCATGGAAACGTATGTGTATGCCTAAGGAGTATGGAGGCTTGGGCCTAAAGGAGTTGAAAAAATTCAATGTAGCTATGTTAGCTAAACAAGGATGGCGTCTTCTTACTGAAGCAAACCTATTAGTGAGTGCAGTAATGAAAGCGAGATACTATCCGACGCAGAATGTTTTAAACGCCGAGCTGGGAAATAACCCTAGCTATGTTTGGTGTGGTATTATGAAAGGTCTGGAAGCTCTCAAAGCTGGTGCAAGAAGAAAGATTGGGAATGGTGATCAGACGATGGTGTGGGACGTGCCATGGCTTCCAGTTGTGGAAAATGGGTACGTTAATCCTCTGGAACCTGATCAGAGGACAAATGTTAAGGTTAGAAATCTGATGGTTGCTGGTGAAAAAAGATGGGACGTTGAGTTACTAAATGATGTTTTTTGCTCGAGGGATGCAGAACTTATAAGGCGAATTCCAATACCAATGGTTGAAAGGGAGGATTCATGGTACTGGATGCTTGATGACAAAGGAATTTTCACAGTTAAAAGTTGTTATAGATGGATCCAAGGAGAATGTTCTAACACCAACTCCGATTTGTGGAAAAAATTATGGGCTATAAAGCTACCGGAGAAGGTGACAAATTTCTTATGGCGTCTTTGTAAAGGATGCTTACCAACTAATGCAGCTTTGTTGTCAAGAAAAGTTGATATGGACGCTCGATGTATGTGGTGCAAATGTGAAATAGAAACGGATATCCACGTGATGTTCAAATGTAACTTTGCAAAATCAGTTTGGCAAACTACAGGTGTGCACTGTCTGTAACAATGTGCTACAGATGAAACAATTTATGAGCTCTTTACAAGAATATTTCATCAAAGTACAAGGGACCAAATTGTTGAAGTTGCCATGGTCTGTTGGAGCCTATGGAACAGGAGGAATAACTGGGTCTGGAACCGTATGAATGGATCAGTTTTTGGCGTCAGAAATAATGCCGGTCAGTTACTTACCGAATGGAGGGAAGCTCAGATCAAAGAAAAGGAAATACAAACTCGAAACGAAGGAGGAGAAAGAATCTGGAAACCCCCGGATGCAGGGTGGTTGAAAGTTAACATAGATGCTGCAGTATTTCTTAATGGTAGCATAGGTATTGGTGTTGTTATTAGAGATGAAAACTCAAGGTTTGTAGCAGCAAGAGGAAAGAAAATTGCAGGTGCATGGTAGCCCAGAGAGGCAGAGGCAATTGGTCTCAAGGAAGCCTTGTCATGGATCGGTGACAAGGGATACAAGCAGTGTATAATTGAAACAGATTCATATGAGTTAGCTGCTGCGTGTAATGGTAAACCGGGAGAAGCTTTCTTTGGAACCATTGTCATGGATTTTATTCAGTTAATTAAGCACATAAGTCAAGTGCTAGTTATTTTTATTTATCGCCCTGCGAATAGTGTAGCTCATACGCTTGCCAAGGCTACCTATTCTATGTCAGATGGAGGGGAGTGGTATGCCACACCACCTCAATTCCTTAATCATGTATTGAGTTTGGATATGTTTTAATGAATGCAAGTGCTTTTATTCAAAAAAAAAAAAAAGAACAAACTTCATAAATTAAATTATATAACAAAAATAAGAGGGGTAAAAAACTATTAGTAGGATAGGATATTAAATCAGAAAAAATTGTTCTTGAGTGTAATTTCAGGAGGTTTCATGATGTCACATCATAAATTTTGAGGGGCAGTGTTGTAAATATTAATTTCCTTTACTTTTATTTACGTAAATATCCTTATATTTATGTTTAAAAAACTTTAATCTCACGGTATTAAATGAGATCATCCTCAAACACATCAAATTCAAAAAATAACTAATTTGTTAACTCGCGCTTCGCGGTGGTGGCTTTCTAAAATTTTTTTCTAAATTTTTATATAATATATAATTTTTTTTAATAAGTTAAGGAACAAATTATTAAAATATTATTATATCCTATTATATCCTTATATATAATAAGTGTAAAATGGATCTTAACCATAATTTTGGTTTGGTCACTGTGATTTGGTCACTTTGGTTATTGACTTACTGTACTACCAAATAATCTCAACCGTCGAATTTAATATTTTTAAAAATAGACGATCAAGATTATATTATATTAAAAAATATTATAATCTAAAAAAGATATAATTAAAAAGTTTGTATTGTAATTTAATTTTAAAAAGAAAATTATAATATGAAAAGGATATAATCATGATTGAACTTGTAAAACCTAATATATATCAATTTTTTAACAATAATTTGATATGCAATAACATATAAATATTAAAAAATTAATATATTTAATAGATATTAATAAAGCCCGTGGGGGTTGTAAGTAAAAAAGAGATAGCTGTCATGTATCCATCAGCACTGATGCATACCGATACAGATTCAGACACCAAAACAAAACACAAAAAAATTAAAGCACAACGCTGTACATAGATTAGATCCAAATTAAATTCATATCGAATTATTAATATCTTAATATTGATATTCAACTCTAACCACGTATAGCTACTACCGTGAAATTATATCCTTATATATAATAGCGATCTTATCCATAATTTTGGTCACTATACTCTCAAAATAATTTTAACCGTCAAATCTAATATTTATAAAAATAGACGATCAAGATTATATCATATTAAAAAAGAAATTATAATCTAAAAAGGATAAAATTAGAAAAAGTTGCATTAGAAGTGAATTTTTAAAAAAAACTTATAATCTAAAAACGATATAATTGAGAAATGTTGTATCATAATTGACTTTTATTTTTTACTATTAAAAAACGTTCATATTTACTATTTGGGCTCTATCTCGAGATCTAGAAATTAGATTTGGATGATTTTACAGCTCACGCGAAACTTATAAAATTATCTTTAATTTAGTGATAATTTAACAATTATATTCCAAATGAAAACATTTAGAATCTCATGAGAAAAAATAATTATGAATTTTTTACATTAATCCATTATACTTATTATAGGCCAACAAGCCTTTTCAAGCTATTTAGTAAATTACACATTTACCCATATTATATTAATGTTTAAAAAAAATGTTGGTCATGAGAATTGAACCCATGTCCTTCAAGTTTTAGAAATGAAGTATGTACCAACCTCCAACCACTATACCAAAGAGATTTATGATGACATTCTAAAAATCATTACATACATGCACAAAGAACTCACATGCTTTATTCTACTTAATATTTATTTTAATATTTAATTAAGTTAAAATTATCAAATATTGCTCCCTTGCTAATAATTAAAAATTTTATTCAAAAAAATTATGTTGTTTATCTATTATGTTTAATATAGGCCAACATGATTTTTTGAACAATTATAAAAAGACTAATGTATCCTTTATACTAATTTAAAACATGGCTTTGCGATCAATTAAATTATTACATATGACATATAAATATTGTATTGATTATCAATTAAATAAAAAAAGCGTTGTTGGGTTAGAACACGATATTATAAATTATATTTAGATGTAATACAAATAATTATAAGATTAAGATGTATAGCTATGCTGATGAAATATAGATATTTTAGAAGTTACTCGAAAGTCGGATCTATTTTGAGAGAACAAAAAATGAGATGAATGAGCTATCGAAGGTGTGCTAAGAAATGTGATTGGAATTCGGTGACAAACGTGTTCCCAAGCTATTTTTAGAGTAGTGATCGATTTGGTGACATGAAGGAAGGACTGTGTGACTGATAACGTTGGTGTATTGTTGAAGATGGTGTAAATAGCACAGAAAATAGCAGAGGTAGGAGTGTAAAGGTGGAGATGTAGATTATATTTGAATGTGCACCACCACTTACACCACGAAAATCAAAATACAATCACCAAAAATTCAAATTGAATCACCAAAATTTGAATCCATATTATACGAAAAAAATTATACAAAAATTACTAAATATTTCCATATCAAAAATTTTGATGGTGCTTTAAGGTGTCAGTGATGGCGTTGACGGTGGTAGAGTGGGTGAAAACGACATTAGTGAGGATTTGTATACTCATTTCTATTGTGAGAGGAAGAACAAAGAGATGAATAAGCTATCGAAGGTGTGGCCGGGAATGTGGCTGGAACTTGGTGACAAAAGTGTTTGTAAGTTATTGCTATAATGATGGTCGATTTGGTGACACGAAGAAATGACTGAGTGATGATGGTGTATATATGCGCGCACACACACACATTTGTGCATGTATGTATCATGAATGATGATGATGAAGGAGATGTACAAGTGGAGGATAGATGGTGATAACGTGGGTGTATTGCCAAAAATGGTGTAAAATGTTTCTAGAAATGTAAGAGACAGGAGGGTAAAGATGGAGATATAAAAATGTGCGACTATATATAAATATATGTATAAACAAAAGAGCATGAGGTTAGTTCCCTGTTCTCATTATAATATTAAAAGTTATCATTTGAGTACTTGCCTATATATGTCTACATGTGAGTCTATTACCTTAAGGGTAGATTTTTCAATATATGTATTGTTTAGTCTTTCTAAGTTATGTTTTTAAAATTATTTATAAAAATTCATATGAGTTCTTGAATGTGAGTAAATTGTTACGATCATATATGTAATTCAACTAAGAAGTTCAAGTTATTATCAATATTCATAAAAGATATATTTTGTCAAATGTATCACCCTAATAATGTATAAAATTTCAAAAATTACGAATCTTCTACTTCGAAAATCAAAACAATTGAATTATACGAATTTAAATGGTGTCTGTGCTTCGCACGGGCTATCATGCTAGTTGTATTTAGTGTATAAGATCAACATTGATAATTCTATTTAATGTAAAAAATTTAATTATATATGATCTAACACATTGACATAAAAAATTAATATAATTATAAATATTTGAAAAGGAACCGTGCATTGCATGGGTTATAAGCTAGTATTATATAATAAGAGTAAGAGGGATAATATACGCATACTACCAAAGGTCAAGGGATCGATTCCTATTAACTACATAATATTATAATAATACTATACAATTAACTTCTCTTCCACGCTTATAAACTAACAGTAGCCAGTAGGTTAGGATAATTTATGTACATTATTTCTGCGCACAAATTCTCGTGCACGAATAGGACTTTGTTATACTTGCACACAATGACACAACGATACTAGTTTACTACGAGGTTTGTCAAATGAACGGATACTCATTATAAAAGGTTATAAACGAAAATATTCAAAAAAATATTTAGAATAAACAAATAAAAAAGATCTCTAGAATGAATTGGGGAAAAAAATCCTAATACAATCATAGATTGAATTATAATTACATTATTATATCAAACAGAAATCTATACATATAAGATCATTAGTAACAAATGAAAAACAAAAAAGTGAACGTAACAAGAGACGTCGTGAACGATATGTAGAAGCTTCAGAAGAAGAACAGAGCCAAGAAGAACGGAGCCAAATGAGAAAAAAAGATGTGAAGAAAATAATGAAAAGAGTATTTTAAAGAGAATTGATTACTTATATTGGTTTAACATTGCAATGATTTTTAAAAAATGTGAAATCCTTAACTTAACATTGATAAAAATATATAATTATTCAAGGATTTATCTTTGTAAAATATTATTTATAAAATTTAAAAACGTGTTGTAAACTATTTAAAAATTTACTCTCAAATGTATTGAAATAATTTCGATGACGCTATACATTAAAATAGCAATTTTCAAAATAAAACACATAAAATTAATTTATTAAATAAAAAAATTTTAAAAAAAACCGTGCATCGCACGGGTTATAATCTTGTATATATAATAAGCGTAAGAGGGATCTTATCCATAATTTTGATCACTGTACTACCAAAATAATCTCAACAGTCGAATTTAATATTTTTAAAAATAGACAATCAAGATTATATCTTATTAAAAGAGAAAATTATATTCTAAAAATGATATAATTAGAAAAAGAAGTAGAACTATCTTCAAATAATAACAAGGGTATTTTGACAATCAAAACGAATTATAAGTAGAATTCATAAATCGAATAGAATTTTCAACGTAAAAAATCGTCAATTTCTTCTCTTTTTTGTTTCTGCGTATGTTTAATTGGATAATAATTATTAAACCATTACAGAATTAAAGATCATTTTGTTAATTTCACGTGTGTTGTAAAATCGTCCAAAAAAAATTTTAAGAATTCAAGATTGAGTACAAATTTTAAATCGAATGCGTAAAATCTTATATATATCAATTTTTTAACAAAAATTGAATATGTAAATTAATAGCATATAAAATTAAAAAATTAATATAATTATAGATATTAAAAAAGAAGTCGTGCATTGCACGAGTTATAAGCTATTATATTATAATCGTAAGAGTGATCTTATCCATAATTTTTGGTCCCTTAACTTTGGTCAAGATTATAGCCAAGTAATAATCTATTAAAAAGACGATCAAGATTATATCCTTTTAAAAAGAAAATTATAATATAAAAAGGTTGTATAATTAAAAAGATTGTATTAGAATTGAAATTAAAAAGAAAATTATAATTTGAAAAGGATGTAATTGTCATAGAACTGAATTTTATTTATATTTTTATTAATATTAAAAAAAGTTCATATTTACTATTTGGGCTCTATCTCGAAATCAAGAAATCAGGTTTGAATGATTTTACAGCTCACGCAAAACTCATAAAATTATCTTTAATTAAGTGATGATTTAACAATTCTTATCTAAATGAAAACACTCAGAATCTCAAGAAAAAATAAACTTAAAATTTTTAACATTAATCCTATTCAGTGTAGAAGATCTACATTGATAGTCATATTCAATGTAAAAAACCTAATTATATGAGATCTAAATCATTAACATACACTTTTTCGTATTTCAATATAAATACACTTTTAGTTTACATGATAAAATATTTTTTATGGTAGATCCAACGTTTTTCATCTATGTAATTTGAAATTTAAAGGTTCTTATTTATTTATCGTACCGAGAACCAGACTACCAACTATTAAAATTTTGGACCAAATCCCTCTTTCACTTATTATTAAAATGTATTTGGTTATTATTACAACCATCTTCAAATAATAAGAAAGTTATTTTGATAATTAAAATGAAATATAAGTAGATTTTCTAAATCATATAGAATTTTCAACGTAGAAAATCCTTAAATTCTTCTCTCTTAGTAGATTCCCTAAATCGCTAAGAATCCCTAAATATAAGTAGATTTGCTCTTAGTGATTCCTTAATCACTAAGAATCCCTAGCACTACTAGTCATTCCTAACTTTATTTTCATCAATAAAAAATTATTTCCCTCAATTTTTCCACTAATTGTCTTTCTATCATTTCCTAGTTAGTTTCAAATTTTTTATTATTATAATGATAAAGATAGACTATATGGATTATTGTTGGAGTTGGTATACACAATAAGGTCCCTAAAATACTAGAAATCCTTATTTTATAATATTTATAGAGAACCAACTAAGACATTGTTGGACTTGCTCTTAAACCTCATATATTCCTAATTAATTAATGTTTCTTTCAATTTAAATTTTTTTTTGAGCAAAGAATTTAATTCGTTAATAAAAAGTCATACGGCACCTGCAAGAACAATCGAGTCGAACAAACCCGTAAAAAGATACATTCGCAGATTAATCCAGTCTTCTTAGATCTCTTGGATATACCATCAAGTGATTTGTTGAAATTGATATATGTACATGTACCCGCTTCGTCACATCTGGTTTGAGTTATCGATCATATATGCAATCCCATAAAGATTTCTATCACTAAATCAAAACCTTGAATATCTCGCTGATCTAACATCCCGGATGTTATAGGGAGAATATTGTATAACAATATTTTGGAGGTTGCTGGAATCACGGGGCAAAATACGGATATTCTGCTAAGAACACGAAGAACACGGAAGGAGATTGGTGATTATTGTGGCTGATCTTGTATGGTGTTTTCAGGGGTGAGCTGTCAATCATCCATAACAAGGTGCCTACGTACCCTATTTATAGGGATCAAGCCATACGTAGTTCTCTTGGAGAATAAGATACCCAGACGGGCTAGGGTTTCTGTGGGCTCGACTTGGCCCAAATCCACTAGACGTCTTCTTGGGCTGATATATTTTACTCATTTGACCTCGCTGGGCTTAGCTATGAGCCTTCATAAGTATTCTAGGCCTCGCTGGACCTCTAAGCCTCGCTGGACCCCTAGGCCACGCTGGACCTCTAGGCCTCACTGAACTTCTAGGCCTCACTGGACCTCTAGGCCTCACTGGACCTTGTAGACTGCGACCCCATGCTTTAGGTCGCTAGCGAACTCATCCTGTAGTTAAATAATATCTTGAACTGACTCTTGATGATGTTGAGCCTTTATATGGAGAAACATAGTAAGATAGCGATGCTGTTTGTGCTATAGATGCGACCCCGAGGCCAGGCTAGCATAAGACGCCTAGAGGCCTAGCGTGAGACCCCTTGGAGGCCTAGCGTGAGACCCCTTGGGTGATAGTGTCTTTAATAGATTTATGAGATAGAGGTGAGGCGATCCCTAATCGGGCCCCATGCCTTGTTGATCCTTCTTCAATATTTGGGCCCATTGAGAGATATTTGAGCTCATTAGGAGAGGTGGACCCCAAGTATAGTTCACAGAGCCTATTTAGAACTTATGCCCAGATTCGGGCATAACAACTACCCCCGATTCCATGTTGCCATTATGAATGCAATGTGGAATCAATTAAAGTGGTGTCTTCCAGTTACTGCGAAGCCAAGTATATGTAAGTGATGGTGACCTCGTTCTTCCAATAAAAGTGCGCTGCGATCTCGCAGGAATCATTAGAGGCAATTCCATAGGGCCTTGTAGCCATAAATTCCCACATTATTATGTGAGCTCGTGCTGCCACTTGTCTTTTCAAATCTTCTTTGAGTATGATGAAAGAAATCCTTGCACTTAGTTCTTTGTTGATACGATGAGAGGACTCCGATAATAAAATTTAAATAATAATTGAATCCTTATTTTAATAATCCTCGATGGGCAGTATTCTTTTTCATGTCACCCGTGCCTCCTCGCATAACATCATTTCTTTAGTATTTTCCTCGTTTTCTAACTCAGTTGCAACCAAACTCTTTGTACTTTTATCACCTCGCAGGTCCCACAAACTTGAATTAAGGACATACAACTCACGTATATGTCTATGTGAACTTGAAATGCATGCTTTGACTTTTGTTTTATGTCAACTTAATATGGCACTTCAGTTTTTCATTCATGTTGGCCCGCTTTGTAAGTTGTACATGTAAGTTTTCCATCCATTATTCGACTACACAGCTTCGTAATTCGTCCCAGTTACTTTTGATCTTTTCTTTTATATGGTCCCGCATGTATATGACCAGTACTTGCCAACTTCGCATGGCTATTTTCTCCAGCTCGCTTGTCTCTTTTCTTTTAAACATCCCCGCAGGCCTTATAAATCCAACTTTATTTAGTAATTGAACGGATCCACCCCCTGGTAGCTCTCGCATACGAATTTAAATTTTGGTCCTCGCTTTTGTTTCCCTTTTTTCCATCCTGCTTTGACTTGATGGTCTCGTATATACTGCTTCAAAAAAGACATAAGCTTTGTCCTGTATAAAATTTTTTCGGAGCAACAATTTTCGAACTATGTCCCACAAATTTCATAAACTGCAATTTTTTAGAGACCCCGTTAATGTAGTCGATTTTACTCCAGCCATCCACTTCGCATGTACTCGTTAATTTTTTTTATTTTCACACGCGGACCTCACCAAAAGTCTTGATCCTGCTTTGCCTCGTAATCTTGTACACTCCATGCTTATTTTGATATTTTTTAATAATCCTAGCTGGCCATCACGAGTGTAAATCAAAATTAATCACCAAATAGACCGCTCATCACGTGTTGTCGTGCCTGTAACTAGAGCCGGCCAAACGGGCGGTTCGGCCCGGCACGCACGTGAATAAGTCGTGAAAAAAATCGTTCGGCCCGCTACAGTACGAATAACGAGTCAGCCCGTTCAGCACGTCAAAGTCAACGAGCCGTGCACGAGTCGAAGATGTGTGAACCGCAGCCCGTTCGGCACGGCACGTGGAAGCCCGTGGAAACAAAAAAAAGAACAAAAGCACGTGCAGCCCATTCGTTCGGCACGGCACGGCCCGTGAAAACAGAACAAAAGGCTAATTACTTTATACAAGTACATATAAATTTATTTATAATTTATACAAGGCCCATTCGTTCGTTCATATAAAATTATTTATACAAGTACATTTAAAGTAGTAAACTTTCTTTACAAATCTTTAAAATATTATGACTAATAATATTTACATTTATTAGAGGTACCGTCCTCTTTCACTCCTTTTTTATTTCAATATAATTGTATGATTCGTATTTTCCTGAAAATTCGAAAGATTTTAATATGAAATAAAATTAGATGAAAAAAGTTACAAATTCGAAATTCAAATTAGTACAGAAAAAGATTTTAAAAGATTTTCGGCTCGTTCGGTCCGTTCATTCGACACGGCACGGCACGTCAGTTGAAATAATAATGCTAGGGACGTTCGGCCCGTTCGGCCGCCCGTGCGGCACACACTCAAACAGATAACAAGATAAAGACTTATCTGCAGAAAAGCTTCACTCTTTTGTGGAACAAACTATTGGGGTTTTGTAATATGTTATTTACCACAACTTGGTTCTCTTAATTCATTATAAAGGTCAGAACTTTAGCTTTCTTGGATTAAATTCTCTACTTTTATTATTAGTTTTTTCTTGATTTTTAATATGTTTTGGTTGTGGCTTAATCAACACATTTGTAAAATATTTTCTAATTAATAAAATTTAATAAAGGTACCGTCTTCTTTCACTCTTTTTATTTCAATATAATCGTAAGATTCGTATTTTCTTAAAAATTTGAAAGATTTTAATATGAAATAAAATTAGATGAAAAAAGTTACAAATTCAAAACATTTCATATTTTGAGAATATTAAAAGTAAATATTAAATTAACAAAAAAAATTTCAAATTTTATGTACAATTTTTTAGTAGACCTTCGAATTTTCCTTTTAAAAAAAAAAAAGCCCGCCAAGCCCGCCTAACTCGCGTGCCGGTCACGGGCTGTAAGGTCGAAGGCATGGCACGGCACGGCACGTCCAAACCGTGCGTGCGTGCCCGTGCCCCATTTCATTCAGCACGGCACGTGGCTAGCCCGGCACAGCACGCACGGCACGCACGGCTGGCCACCTCTACCTGTAACACAACACTGAGCTCGCACATACGAGGACTCTTTTCTTTGTGAAGAGTGAAGACTCCTCCTTAACTTTTTTATGCAGCCTCTTCATGCAAATTACAACCACCGTTCCTTGTATTTTTTTTTGAAGCTTTTCCACCCTTTATTTCATCACCTCGTACTTGAAATTCTTTCAAATTTCTTTGCTTTTGTTTGGGGTGACCATATGATTTGGTCCCACCTCACCTGTGGTCTTCATCATCTTCTTGTCCTTGCACGCCAAACACGAGCCATGCATTAATTTTTTTTTTATCTCCGCTAATTTTCATTGACTTTTGCAAATCCATTTCCACGAGCTCATGTTGCCGCTTTGTTGAAACTGCTTCGTTGTATTCTTTTATTTGTTTTCATCATGTAATCATAACTTGAAGACATAAGCTACTCGACCCTTTGTTTTTTTTTTTATAGTTCTACTTCGCCTTGCATGAGCACTGATCCTGGCACAGGCACTTTTGCCTTTTGAATTGTTCTTCTTTCTTTTTTATTTCACTCCAACCTCTGCTTTGTTTTGTTTTCCGCCTCGCATTTTGACTCTCTCCCTAATTTGTAGATAGACTGCATGTACATCTTTTATTTCTTCATTTATTTGAAACACGGGTCCGCCATCATTTTTTCTTCCAGTATTTTACAAGGCTCGTAAATGTCATGATTGCTTTGGATTCATCGTTTGTGGGTTGTATTTCTTTCACACAAAAATTGCATGACTTTCCCATTTAGTCTCCTCGCGCTACTTCTTTTTCCTTGTTCACCACATGCTTGCACAAGATCCACCTCGCGTAGTCCGACTTAATAACAAAGAATTATTTGTAATTTTATAGAAATTGCATGTACTGACTACTGAAATTCGTGTACTTTACTTTCTTTATTTGACTCGCGGGCCCTGCTACTAATTTCCTTCAAAGTTCAAATTGTCTTCGTAGCTTTTCCTCCCTATATTTGCAGAGCTCGTACATGCCATCCTTCATTAGTTTTCTTTTTATGTGGAGCTTGCCTCAAGGATTCTACCAAATGATCACCATGTGACTGAAAGGTTTCGGGGCAACAAGCACAACGGAAAAACGATAATAAACAATAAAACCGAAACCTAACCCTAGGATCCGTGTATAAGACATGCTGATTATGGAGAACAGAATCTGTACCTTATAAAAGCTTTCCGATTCGGTTGACAAATGGAGGTCCAAGAACGATCACCACACAGCCCTCTTCGTGAGATCTGCTTCACTAATCAGTCCACACGAACGCACGATTGTCTCCGCAATCTCCGGAGTTGGTACTAGCCGTAATCTGCCTTCTATCTCGATCTCTCTCTCTAGCCTCTCTTGATGTAGAGCTACTAGGTTTTTTTGCTAAAAACGATTTTGGCAAAGTCTAACACTCAACCAATACATCTCTATGTATTTATAAGAGAGAATTAGCTGGGCTTAACCCTAATCGGTTTGGGCTTCTACTAAAACCAAACTGATTTGGTTTTTAATGATTTAAATTCGAAATCTAATTAACTAAGTCCAACTTAATTAATTAAATAACCAATTTCAAATTTTATCATCAATTAATTTAAATTCAAAAATTAAATTAAAACTCCTTTTAAACGTTCTTATTGTGTAACCCTTTAGGTTATTATTACGTTGGCAATAATTTTAATATCCAATAATAAAATTATAAACAATGAGCGTCATCTAGTAATACATCATTGCTACCCAAGTAATAATAATTGGTGATCCAATTAAACCTTTCGTGATTAATGTTTCCGTGTAATATAATCCCTTTAACCATATATTATAGAATAAACTCGAGATATGTAATTAGTCATCCTCATCAATGTTTAATCCGGGTTTCCTTGATCAATGAGTAGACTATTAAAAACAAATCAATATTTGAGCATGGCCATGCATTTTCATAGTCTCACTCAATCAAGAGGACAATAATATCTCTCCTAAGAATAGGAGGGTAAAATCCTTTATCTATCATTCATATTTCTCATACGTCTCATAATATACCCGATGTACATTAATCCTCGTATAGAAATATAATGGTCTCAAGTCTAAGGATCATTACACCATTATCACTGTGAGTCTTTCTAGTAACATTATCAACATGTAGAAACTCACTGTGGGTCAATCCAGTGCCATGTAGAATATTACATGCACCTATGTTATTGACTTTAGTATCACTATACCTATGACCAATGAGATGTGGTCATCAGTCAACAAACATACTAATCTTTATGCATTATAATTGTCCCATATTAATAATGCTCGATTAGGGATATTTAGGAATATTAACACTATTCTTATAATCTCATTTTTAAGTCACATACTTAAAGATATAGAATACATGTTACATATTCCAAGGACATTTATTGTTCTAATATTTATATCGCAGTAAATAAAGACATAATAAATTTATTGTTGAATAATCGATATAACATAATCACTGAATAACAAAATAGTCTATCCTAGAATTACATTGTCTCTAGGGCACTAACACTATCAATCTCCCACTTGCACTAGAGCCAATCGCCCATGTATCTAATACCCATGGAACTAGTGTGACCTTTGTGCTTCTGCTGCGACAAAGCTTTGGTCAGTGGGTCCGTAACATTATCATTAGTATGCACTTTACATATATGTATATCTCCTCTCTCGTTTATCTCTCGAAGAAGGTGATATCTCCTAAGTATATGCTTTGCTTTGGAATGGGACCTTGGTTCCTTTGCCTGCGCAATAGCTCCATTGTTATCGCAATATAGATCAACTGGATCTGCGATCGACGGAACCACACCAAGTCCCGAAATAAATTTCCGAATCCAAACAGCCTCTTTGGCTGCTTCACTGGCAGCGATATACTCAGCTTCCATTGTAGAATCAGCTACTGTCACTTGCTTTGAACTTTTCCAGCTAACAGCACCTCCATTTAGACAAAACAAGAATCCAGACTGGGACACAAAATCATCCCTATCTGTCTGGAAACTAGCATCAGTGTAACCTTTTACAACCAGCTTCTCATCTCCTCCGTATATCAAGAACGAATCTTTAGTCCGTTTAATGTACTTAAGAATACTCTTGACAGCTGTCCTGTGACCCTCACCTGGATTAGACTGGTACCTGCTCGTCATGCTTAAAGCATATGAGACATCAGGACGAGTACATATTATCGCATACATTATAGAACCAATTGCCGAAGCATATGGTACTTTATTCATACGGTCCTTATCATCTGATGATTTAGGACAGTTTTCCTTTGAGATCACTATCCCATGAGACACCGGGACAAAGCCCCTCTTTGCCTCTTACATTCCAAAATGATGCAATACTTTATCAATGTATGTACTCTGACTTAGGCCGATTAATCTTTTAGATCTATCTCTATAGATCCTGATCCCTAAGATATAGGTAGCATCGCCTAAGTCTTTCATCGAGAAACTTTTTCCCAACCAAGTCTTCACAGCCTGTAGAGAAGGAATGTCATTCCCTATTAGTAATATGTCATCCACATATAATACTAGGAATGCCACATGACTCCCACTAACCTTCTTGTAAACACACGGTTCATCCTCATTTTGTATGAAACCAAAATCTTTGACTGTTTCATCAAAACGGATGTTCCACCTCCTTGAGGCCTGCTTCAATCCATAAATAGATCGTAGCAACTTACAAACCATTCTAGCAAACTTTGGATCGACAAAACCCTCAGGTTTTGTCATGTACACATCCTCTTCTAAGCTTTCATTTAAGAAAGCAGTCTTGACATCCATTTGCCAGATTTCATAGTCATAATAAGCCGCTATCGCAAGCAAAATCCTGATGGACTTGACCATAGCTACCGGTGAGAAAGTTTCATCATAGTCAATACCATGAATCTGCTTGAAACCTTTCGCCACCAGTCTTGCTTTGTAGGTCTGTAAATTTCCATCCATGTCAGTTTTCTTCTTGAAAACCCACTTGCACTCTATGGGTTTAACCCCATCAGGTGGTGCAACCAAAGTCCATACTTTGTTTTCATACATGGAATCCATCTCAGATTTCATGGCTTCCAGCCATCTCTCAGAATCTGGATTATTCATAGCATCCTTGTAGGTGAGAGGCTCATCATTATCTACAAGCATCACATCGCCACCTTGAGTTAGGAGAAATCCATAATATCTCTCTGGCTCATGGAGAATCCTACTTGATGAACGACCTGTGTTTCTTGAGCAGTATTGTTCTCAACATCTTGAGTCTCATTCTGCTCGTGTTCCAACTCTGGTTCAACAATATCTTGTAGTTCTTGATCCTCATCGAGATCTATTGTCCTCCCACTATTTTTCTTAGAAAGCAGTTCTCTCTCTAGAAATACAGCCGTTCGAGCAATAAACACTTTGTTCTCAGAAGGTTTATAGAAATAATACCCTTTAGTTTCCAACGGGTATCCTACAAAATTACATTTGTCTGATTTCGGTCCTAGCTTATCAGAGATCAAACGTTTCACAAACGCTTCACATCCCCAAACTTTCATAAATGAAACGCTATTACGTTTTTCAGTCCATAACTCATATGGTGTCTTTTGAACCGATTTTGAAGGAACTCGGTTCAGTGTTTGTGCAGCCGTCTCTAGGGCATAACCCCAGAAACTAATTGGAAGATTCGCATGACTCATCATCGATCGCACCATGTCCAACAAGGTACGATTTCTCCTTTCAGACACCCCATTCCATTGTGGTGTTCCAGGAGGAGTGAGTTGTGATACGATACCACACTCCTTTAAGAAATTCTTAAATTCTAAGCTTAAGTATTCTCCCCCATGATCAGATCATAGAGTTTTAATAATTTCGCTCTTTTGCTTCTCTACTTCAGCCTTATACTCTTTGAATCTTGTAAACAATTCAGATTTGTTCTTCAAAAGATACACATATCCGTATCTACTAAAATCATCAGTAAAGGTTATGAAATAGTAATAGCCACCTCTTACCATCATACGCATTGGACCACATACATCACTATGTATCAGTTCCAATCGTTTGGTGGCCCTCTCACCTTGTCCGGTAAAAGGAGCTTTAGTCATTTTGCCAATGAGACATGGTTCACATTCCTCGTATGATTCGAAATCAAACTTGTCTAAGTATCTATCCTTATGTAACTTGGAAATGCGATTCTCATTTATATGGCCTAAACGACAGTGCCAGAGGTATGTATGATTTGAGTCATTTGTTTTAAGACGATTGTTATTTATGTTATAGACAGGAGTATCAAGATCAAGAACATATAAACCATTAAACAAACGTGCAACCCCATAGGAAACATTATTCAATGAAAAGGAACGACTATTGTTCTGAATTAAGAAAGAAAAACCAATCTTGTCCAAACAAGAAACGGAAATAATGTTTCTGCAAATCGCAGACACGTAAAAACAGTTCTCAAGTTCTAAAATGAGCCCTGTGGGCAACGATAAATGATAAGTCCCTACAGCTAAAGCACCAACCTTTGCTCCATTGCCAACGCGTAGGTCAACTTCTCCCTTCGCCAATGCTCTACTACTTCGAAGTTCCTGCACATTAATACAAATATGAGAACCACATCCAGTATCTAATACCCATGATGTAGAAGTAGATAAATTGACTTCTATAACATAAATACCTGAATCAGAAATCTGAACAGCCTTCAGTTTCTTCAGACCATCCAAGTAATCTGGACAGTTTCTCTTCCAATGACCCGACTTCTTGCAGTAGTGACAATCACCCTTGTCAGCCTTCGCGACATCTTCCTTCGACTTTCCAGCCTTTTTGAAATAGGGCTTGGAAGGAGCAAGAGCTTTTGATGCAACCTTTTTCTTGCCCTTCCATTTCCCCTTTCCTTTAGCACCTTTCTTGCCCACCATCATTATGGGAGCTTTCTCAGGTTCCTTGACCATATTTACTTCAGTGGTCCTCAGCATGGCCAATAATTCCATAGGAGTCTTATCTTGCTCAGTCATATTAAAAGTCATAATGAACTGAGTATAGTCGCTGTTCAAAGATTGCAAGATTATATCGATCGACTTGAGCCTCTCGCTGAAGCGGGAAACCCAAACGAGCAAGGTAATCACAATACCCTATCATCTTTAGAACATGTGGTCCAACTGGTCCGTTGCCCTGCTTGCACGAGAAGAGTGCCTTGCTCGTGTTGAACTTTTCCACACGAGCCTGTGATTGAAACATCGTCGAAAGATGTTCAAACATAGGATAAGCATTCATATCAAAATGCTGCTTCTGAAGCTCAGCATCCATAGTGGCAAGCATAAGACAAGCCACATCAATCGCATCATCAATATGCTTCTGATAAGCATTTCGCTGAGCAACAGTGGCATTGGCAGCAGGGGCTGCTGGAGGAGGAATATCAATCACATAAGATTTCTTTTCCTGCATGAGAACAATTCTCAAATTCCTAGACCAGTCAAGGAAGTTTGATCCTGTCAGCTTGTCCTTCTCAAGGACTGATCGCACAGACAAAGCGTTGTTTGTGTTGTTTGCCATTTCGAATATCTACAATGTTAAAATGCATAAAATAATTAGTCTACGGAATTGTTAAATTATGTTCAAGTGATTATTCATATATATTCATAATATATATATCTCCCACTATTTTTATCAAATTAATAGCCCTACCTATCAATTCGGAAAAGTATCTCTAAACCTTTCTAGTGAGCCATGATCCATATTTCATCCCTTTTAAGGTCAGCTTTGGCTTTTCTCCTTAAAATGATTATTTAGGTAGATAACATTTGTTAGTTATATCATATATAACTCTTGGATAGTTTGGTAGAACAACATTTGTTCACATAACAGCATTTGTTCCTATTCATCCAGTAAATCTTACCAAACTCTATGCCTCTAAGTTCACATTCCTATTGTGGTCACTTAGTTAAGTCGAACCCAAAGGTCTAACATTTGAGTATCACTAACTTACTCGATCGCGCCTTACCACGATAAACGAGGGTACTCCGCTTTGGCGCACCTACCCTTTGTCGATCTAGGTCTTGACGAGTGTTTCCCATTTGGAAGGCATCTTAAACTTAATATCTTGTTAGGGGTTTGTTTAAAACGACCATGATCCCATCATAAAGAGATTCCCAATTTTTCCTTGAATTAAATACTTCAAATCAATATTCACCAATGGTTTGATTTCCAGGTTGTTGGAGGAGTCACAAGCGGCCTCACTTAATATCCAACTTCCTTACAGGTATGACCCGTTTTTGACAAAATCTCCCAATATCGAAATAATTGAAAATTCATATTTAATTCTGTGTTTCATAAACACAGAAATCTCATAGTCGTTATAGTAAATTTTAAAATCTCGAGTCGTTACAGATTTTATCTTATTTAAGCAGGCATGGCATGGGTGATGTATCTAATACATACATACATTCTACTTAATCTAATTAAGCATGCATATCTATCACTACGCATACATATCATCATATGTAAAGTGCATGAATGTAAAATCGTGCTTGGTTATGGCCCAATCCTATATGATCTTTCCAAGCTAATGGAAAAATCTAGGTCAATCTATGGTGGTTTATAAAACTAAATTATTACATAGTTGGTCTTCATAAATACATGTCTTCTTTGTGTCATTAACCTTCATCTCCATTGATCCTTCATTGCAAGCTTCCAATGATCTTCTTATTACATAGAATATAAGACATAACTATACTAATGTACTTACATAAGAACTCGAGTTACATTCGAGATGAATAATTACAAAGCACCAAAAAAATGACATGCAAGTCGTATTTATAAAACCAAACCATAATAATAAAAACCACTAACCTATGGGTCTCAAGGCCATAACCAATCACCATGCTCAATTAACACTTAAGAACATCATCAATCATATTATCATATCATAATATATCACATGAATAAAGCATATGTAACAAGCCCAAATTTGTCACAAGCCCTAAACACGCGGATCGAAAGATCCTAGCTGGCCATCACGAGTGTAAATCAAAATTAATCACCAAATAGACCGCTCATCACGTGTTGTCGTGCCTGTAACACAACACTGAGCTCGCACATACGAGGACTCTTTTCTTTGTGAAGAGTGAAGACTCCTCCTTAACTTTTTTATGCAGCCTCTTCATGCAAATTACAACCACCGTTCCTTGTATTTTTTTTTGAAGCTTTTCCACCCTTTATTTCATCACCTCATACTTGAAATTCTTTCAAATTTCTTTGCTTTTGTTTGGGGTGACCATATGATTTGGTCCCACCTCACCTGTGGTCTTCATCATCTTCTTGTCCTTGCACGCCAAACACGAGCCATGCATTAATTTTTTTTTATCTCCGCTAATTTTCATTGACTTTTGCAAATCCATTTCCACGAGCTCATGTTGCCGCTTTGTTGAAACTGCTTCGTTGTATTCTTTTATTTGTTTTCATCATGTAATCATAACTTGAAGACATAAGCTACTCGACCCTTTGTTTTTTTTTATAGTTCTACTTCACCTTGCATGAGCACTAATCCTGGCACAGGCACTTTTGCCTTTTGAATTGTTCTTCTTTCTTTTTTATTTCACTCCAACCTCTGCTTTGTTTTGTTTTCCGCCTCGCATTTTGACTCTCTCCCTAATTTGTAGATAGACTGCATGTACATCTTTTATTTCTTCATTTATTTGAAACACGGGTCCGCCATCATTTTTTCTTCCAGTATTTTACAAGGCTCGTAAATGTCATGATTGCTTTGGATTCATCGTTTGTGGGTTGTATTTCTTTCACACAAAAATTGCATGACTTTCCCATTTAGTCTCCTCGCGCTACTTCTTTTTCCTTGTTCACCACATGCTTGCACAAGATCCACCTCGCGTTGTCCGACTTAATAACAAAAAATTATTTGTAATTTTATAGAAATTGCATGTACTGACTACTGAACTTCGTGTAACTTACTTTCTTTATTTGACTCGCGGGCCCTGCTACCAATTTCCTTCAAAGTTCAAATTGTCTTCGTAGCTTTTCCTCCCTATATTTGCAGAGCTCGTACATGCCATCCTTCATTAGTTTTCTTTTTATGTGGAGCTTGCCTCAAGGATTCTACCAAATGATCACCATGTGACTGAAAGGTTTCGGGGCAACAAGCACAACGGAAAAACGATAATAAACAATAAAACCGAAACCTAACCCTAGGATCCGTGTATAAGACATGCTGATTATGGAGAACAGAATCTGTACCTTATAAAAGCTTTCCGATTCGGTTGACAAATGGAGGTCCAAGAACGATCACCACACAGCCCTCTTCGTGAGATCTGCTTCACTAATCAGTCCACACGAACGCACGATTGTCTCCGCAATCTCCGGAGTTGGTACTAGCCGTAATATGCCCTCTATCTAGATCTCTCTCTAGCCTCTCTTGATGTAGAGCTGCTAGGTTTTTTTGCTAAAAACGATTTTGGCAAAGTCTAACACTCAACCAATACATCTCTATGTATTTATAAGAGAGAATGAGCTGGGCTTAACCCTAATCGGTTTGGGCTTCTACTAAAACGAAACTGATTTGGGTTTTAATGATTTAAATTCGAAATCTAATTAACTAAGTCCAACTTAATTAATTAAATAACCAATTTCAAATTTTATCATCAATTAATTTAAATTCGAAATTTAAATTAAAACTCCTTTTAAACGTTCTTATTGTGTAACCCTTTAGGTTATTATTACGTTGGCAATAATTTTAATATCCAATAATAAAATTATAAACAATGAGCGGCATCTAGTAATACATCATTGCTACCCAAGTAATAATAATTGGTGATCCAATTAAACCTTTCGTGATTAATGTTTCCGTGTAATATAATCCCTTTAACCATATATTATAGAATAAACTCGAGGCAAGTCATGCTCATCAATGTTTAATCCGGGTTTCCTTGATCAATGAGTAGACTATTAAAAACAAATCAATATATGAGCATGGCCATGCATTTTCATAGTCTCACTCAATCAAGAGGCCAATAATATCTCTCCTGAGAATAGGAGGGTTAAATCCTTTATCTATCATTCATATTTCTCATACGTCTCATAATATACCCGATGTACATTTTTATCATCACCCGGTCAAAGGTAACTTTTAATGTAGTCAAAGTATATTAATCCTCGTATAGAAATATAATGATCTCAAGTCTAAGGATCATTACACCATTATCACTGTGAGTCTTTCTAATGACATTATCAACATGTAGAAACTCACTGTGGGTCAATCCAGTGATATGTAGAATATTACATGCACCTATGTTCTTGACTTTAGTATCACTATACCTATGACCAATGAGATGTGGTCATCAGTCAACAAACATACTAATCTTTATGCATTATAATTGTCCCATATTAATAATGCTCGATTAGGGATATTTAGGAATATTAACACTATTCTTATAATCTCATTTTTAAGTCACATACTTAAAGATATAGAATACATGTTACATATTCCAAGTACATTTATTGTTCTAATATTTATATCGCAGTAAATAAAGACATAATAAATTTATTGTTGAATAATCGATATAACATAATCACTGAATAACAAAATAGTCTATCCTAGAATTACATTGTCTCTAGGGCACTAACACTATCAGTGACAAACATACAGGATGCAATTTTGATGTTGTGCTTCACTTCGCATCCATCTTTCACACTTGTAAGGTCCAAAATACAAGTTACTGGAACTCCCTTGTGTGATGTAAAATCCAATTCGAAGTAATCTCTTATATAAATATTAAGAATTAGCCAAGCGGACCTCATAGTCCTAGCTGTCCATCCGCCTCGCCTAGAAATAGCATAGCTTGACTTCGCTTCTAGACATCCACTTCGCATGTCTACAAACTCTTTTCACTTTTAACTCCTTTTTATATATCCACACATGTTGACTCATTTTTAAAAGCCCATCCTCGCACTAGGCCTCGCATCGCTATATATTTTTTTAATATGTTGCATGTAGGCTGCCACTCCATGTAAATTCAAAATAGAAGACAAAATTTGGCTTGTCTTAGGTCCATACATGAGACCTGCATGAGAATTGATGACTTCGCTGATTTTCTCCTTGCGCTGCATTTTTTTACGTGCATTGTCACTTCGGTTTATCCTCATGCACCTTGTGGGTTACCTCGCACTCCCATCATTCCAATTATTCTTTTTATTTTATGCATCCACACGGGTCCCGCCAAATTGACTTGTGCTTCTCCTCCTCCCTGCATCTCCTCCATGCATCTATAGAGCTCATCCCTGCCATACTTGATTTTTTTTATTAATATTATTTTAATGGCGTGGGCTCCGCTTATAATTCTCCATCCATTATTGTTTGTTGAGTTGCTGTCCTCGCGTATATATATGTTTTAGATAGCCAAGGAGCCAAACTTGACTTGCATTTTTGTTTTGATTAAAGAAGTCACGTGGGTCCCTGAAGTCGTTGACTGTACTGACCTCACCATCCTGCCATTCACTTTGCACGAATTGTGAATTCACCCTGTAAGTTATTTTTTATCCACCTCGCAGCAGACCTTAGCACACGCGAGGCATCCTCTTCCCCCCCTTTTTTTTATCAACGAAGATAGCAATGCGCGATCCCACCTTCAATTTTCCATCTAATTTTTTGTAAATAACCTCATCCTACCTCAGTATTGCTCCGTTTTAATTCCAATTCTCGCATTTTCTCCAAGCGCTCTAGGATAGTTGACTGAGTCCGTCATCACAAATGGGGTCGAGTGGCCTCGCCTCGCAAGATATCGGACTTGCAGCCTCACAACGCTACGTGCGGGCTCGCAATGCTAGGTGCTGGCCCTCATCTTGCAATTTTTCAAATGTCCCACTAGAAGAGGTGTTTATGTAATGTCACTACCCCCCGAGTCCTCATTATCATTATAGATGTGATAATGAAGAGAATTAGGTATGATCCCGCTATGAGCATACTTGACCCCTTCAACGCTATCCCAGAGCACTTTTACTCTTCAATGTCATAACAAGCTTCCCTTTTGATTTTCAAATACTTTGTCTTCTCTTCCTTCATCTCTAGTGCGAGCTAGAGGCCAATGATGAGAGCCTCGTTATTTGTTGCTTGCTCTTCCCAGTGTCGAGGTAGTCGAGGACCTCATTGTCAGCAAGGATCGGGGGCGTCCCCCCTCTCCTCAAGGATCGGGGGCGTCCCCCCTCTCCTCGACGTAGAGGTATTTCACCAAGAAGAAATTTCATGTAGAGGCATCTCACGTAGAGGCATCTCACTAAGAGGCATATCACGTAGAGACATCTCACTTGGAGGCATCTACGTCATATAGGGGCCTTACGATTTCGACGAGGAGATGGGGGTCTGTCGCCACGATTGTAAGAACCCAGATTTTCGGTAGAATTAAAACTTTTCTTATTAAGAATAAGTATATACGTGAATAGTGTTTGTCATGCGTGAATAGTAATTTATGGATGAATAGTGATTTTGAGGACCAAGAAAATTTTCACGCCACCCTATGTACAATACATGGTATGGATATTTCGAAGTCATATTAGTGATTCACGAAGCAAATAAGTGCATGTAAAGACGATCGGAATTCAGAAATTCCAATTTGTATTCTGGTATAATATTTGACCGGGCAGTGAAATATATATTATTATATTCAAGAAATGAGATATTAATTTTGAGGAATTAAGGATTTAATATGTTAGGATTTTATTCGAGGACTTAGAACGAAAACCACTAAGACTTTACAACGAGATTAAGCGATTGAGCGAACGAAGCATGGATTAAGGATATGGTATATTAAGAGTCCAAGGAAGGATATATTATGAGAATGAAAGAGGATTGAGAATAAACTCCTAGAATTGAGAAATAGAGAATGCTTGAAAAATCGGGAGAACGTTTTTTGAGATAAAGAGAAATAAACAAAGGATGTTGGAATTAATATTCGTTCGAGGTATTGTGCCATATTAGAGCAATAATATGCAAAGTATAAGTTGTAACGTATTAATTTTATTCACGAGACAACAAGGGAATCCAATTGGTGGGAAAGAAAACAAAGCCAAGGGACTTAAGTGCAAGAAACAAGAGATAGGGACTTAGGTGCAAAATGAGGAAGGACTTGGTTGCATTTTAAGTGGATAAGAATCCAAGGGAGCCAATGGAATATGACACCTAGCAAGGATAAGGATGCATCCAAAATATCTAGATATATATTACATGTGTAAGCATTATTGGAGATAAAGAACAAAAAGCAAAAACCAAGAAACTCCATTTTCTCCCCCATTCTGTCCAGCAGAACATCCTCTCAGTAAAACGGGCCTAGAGCCTTCATTACTCAATGAAATTTCGTGTTCTTTATATGGTTAGAAAGCTGTTAAGCTACTCTACAACTCTCCTTTAGAAGCCTCGATCAGAAAAGCTCGGTAAGGGCCTCGTTTTCCATGATCTTTCAGTCGGGTTCTAATAACTCCGAATTACTAACTTTGTTTTCTTCATTTCTTTTGATCATCCAAGCTTAACCAAGGCTATACAAAGATTATACAAGGTTTAGAAAGCTATTACACACATCAAGGAAGGTATAAACTCTCTCAACCCTTAGCATGACTTGTTTATAGTTTATATTGTTAGATCTATAAGTTTTGGAGTGAATCTTGGTGATTTGAGTTGTAGATGATGAAATCTTGAAGTTATGTGCTTTTTATAGTGGTTGTAAGGCTTGTACTTAGAGTATGTAACCCCATGTATGCTATAGAGACAATTCTTGGTGGTTTTGATGGTAGATGTGATGTATAAAGTGAGTTCTTGAATGTTTAAGAAAAGATGTGTGCTGTGTTAAATCCTGGGAGCATGTACTGTCTTGTGAGAGGGTTTTGAACCCCTAAATCTTGTCACCCGAGGACCTAATTTATATGGTTGGAAAGATAATTGAATGTAGTTTCTAGAAATATAAGGTTCATACCCAGGAGATGTGTGGGTCTTGAGTTATGGCCGGATTAGTGCAGTGTGGTTCTGGAATTCGGACTGCACTGTGTTGTCCACTTGTGAACTGAGTTAGGACCCCTTAAAATTGTGCTAGTGTTATGAAAATTTGAGGGTAGTCAGATTACTTTTCAAAACTTATATATAAGGATTTTCACTGTTGTGTTTGTAGCTTCCAAACGTATTATATGCTTATGCTTTACGAGATTATGTTGAAGTTTGAGATTTATGCATATGTGTTTGTACACCCTTGAACTTAGAATGAAAGTGTTTCCTTCGGACAACGACTCTAGCAATAGAGGTCGTAGCGGTCCAAATATACTATTGACCGGGGAGCGGTATATTATTGTATCATGATTAAATTACGAAAACCTGAATAGTCATTCAGGAAGTATCGTATACTTAAGTATTTATTATATTACATTGTTAAAAATACTCAAAAATATCTATCTTGGATTAAAAGCTTATTTTAATTAAATAATTGTTTTATTAATTGTTTATATTAAAACTCAAAATATCATTTATTAATTATTGTTCATCATTTTAAAGACAAAACTAATCCAAGATACCTTTAGCGTTTTCAAACTCGAACTCTTTCGAACCCAAAACATTTTCGAAAACCCCCGATCAGGTTTTACTTCTTGTACGTATTTCAAGAATTATCGGTCGACTGAGGTCGAACTTCAACTACTCGAATTTTCTATCAAAATGATTTTTGAAAAGAAAAGAAAAAAAAAAGGAGTCTGGCAGGTGTGGGAATCGTTGACGAACGATTCCCAGGATGTGTAAGCGGCCGTGAGCCAGGCGGTCCATCAATTATTCCTGCCAGGTGTTGCCGAAGGATGATTACGGATGTAGTTTTCATCGAGGGTGATTACGGATGTAGTTTTCACCCGAGGATAGTTACGGATGTAGTTTCTATCCTTCTACCGGTAGAGAAGACCCGCGGATTGTTTGACTTGGTTGTGGTGACTGATCATCATCAATCCTTGTCAGGTTTTTATGTTTTCTTCCAGTCCCATCCTCCACTCTGGAAAAATACTCAAACACTGCTTCTTTGGCCTAAGTGCCATGTTGCCGATAGTGTGGTTTTTGATAAGAAAAATATTGACATCGTGCAGTATCTAGAACTGCAAGATTTTCTATAAAGATTGGCACGTGTTATTGCACTCTTGCAATTATTTCAAAACTGAAATGTTTTCAAATGAGAAACCTTCTAAGCTAATGGAAGGAAAGAGGTTTGCAATGATGTATTCCCTGTACAGTATGTTAACCGTAAAGTGTTTTGCCGAAAATGATATACTCATATGTATATATATTTTTAAACTTGAGATATATTGAAATGGGAACCTTATAAAGGGTTCATATGTTATTCTTAAAGCTCCTTAGTGAGTATAAATGTTTTATTCAAACTCGGACATATATATTGTCCAATTATGTTTTGAAATCTGAGATATATACCCATACAGTTGGGAATGTTTTCGAAATAAACCACATTATTTTTCAAAATGGTGAACTTGCTGAGCATTATGTAGCTCATTCTTGCTTTATAAAAACTTTTCAGAAAGAGAAGAATTTGGTCGGTTAACTCCGCACCAGCAGAAGAGGAGTAGAAGATTTACCCCGGAGATGATTTAGTTCCTGATAAATACTACAGAGTAAGTCTGATAGGTTTTCAACTGTAATAGTAAGACTTGTCTTCAAGTGTAGTTGTATAAGTGGAAGTGCGTAAGATTCTGGATTGTATAGATGAATTGTAATATTTAGTGTTACTTTTGATTATCGTTTCTGAGGCTCTAACTTGTTTGTGCGTAAGATTGAGGTCTGGATGGATGTATTGTTGAGTTGTAAAGTCAATACAGGTATGATATGGTTGGATGGTGATGTGACGACCTGAATCTTTGACCTCAGATTTGGGGGCGCCACAGAAATGGTATCAGAGCGATAAGTTACAGTACTCAGAAACGAGAGTGTTGAGAGTTAAGTCTAAGTAGGAGAATGACATACGAGATCGTAGTAAACTTATTATTGGACTACCGAAAGAGGTACCGGTGAGTAGAATGGACTGGAGTGTTTACTGGAGGTATTACACTAGGGTCGATAGAATCCTTAGAGACCTTCAGAATGATGAATAAAGGTTTGAGAGTCGTACATGACCTATCATAGGTAATGATATAGGAAGCAGAGTGAAATCTCAAGAGCAGCTAAGGTAGAGGCGATATTGCCAATATGATCGAATGACTAGGCTGGCATAAATTTTGTGGCCTATAGTCCTCCACAGTTTAGGAGGCGGCATTTTAAGAATCAAGAAGTTTAGACTTCCCTACATAATTAAGGGTACTTAGTACTTGGAATAATGAAAGTCTTTTACTTTGGTTATAAGATCCGATTTTCGATAAGTAACGGGTTTACCTGAAAGTTGGTCACTATGTCGTTGTGGATTTCATTACCCTTGATGGCAAATTTTACATGTGTTATACGAGAATGTTATCATAAGACGAGTGTGCTAGATAATTCCATGCATGATTCGGACGCTAGAGCATGGTAGTTTAACTTAGAGAACAAACAAGTAGAATTAACAAAGGGACTCAAGAGAAGTTGAATATGGTTGCAACGAGCGATACAGTGATCTCAGAGTCTACCAAAAGAAAAGACCAGTGGGTCTAGAGTGGGATCCTTTGATAGAGATGTTATCAGGGACTATGTATATATGTATTGTAGACCTCAATATTTTTGGTATATGTTCACATACACACACCCGCCACTGAACTTATGGACTGCACTGAGATCCCTGAGAGATCTCTTTGATCTGTTCCCAGGGGGAACTGGCCACTTGTGATTCATGTCGGAAGGCATGAAGTAGGACCCCGTGGACTTAGCAGGTGTCCCCGGAATGATGTGAAGCTTGGTCTTCAAGATAAAGCACGGAAATGACAGATATATTTGTGAAACCCCAACTCGATAAATGACTTTAAGATGATGATTGAGAGACGCACTAGTTGGTGTCTTGTATTACGAAGACGAAGAGATGGAGTTACCCTCATAATGGTGATAATGAGATGCACGAATGATTATTAACTTATTTTGGTAACTACCGGCAGGTGCACTACTTCATTTTAAACTATTCACTAACCCTGTTACCTCGATTAGTTTATATCAGGTAACCCTTCTAGCTTTCTACTTCAAACTTGTGGAATAACAACCAGTGAGATACTTTCCCTAAAGCAGGACTTATCCGAAGTAATTTTATTTGATCCATGAACATTCTATTCAAAAATTTACGATGATCTTGTTCGGCTCAGACCTATTTACACTTTCTTTCAATTATCCAAGGAATGTTCAACAAATATTTCCTTAATTAATCGACGAATATTACTTAACGAATATTGATATTTGATTGCTTCTTTCATACTTGCACTCTTCCGTTGAGCTCATAAATATTTAACAAATTACTGAGGACATGGATGATCTAATGTCCAGACATCCCTCATGAATTCTTTTCTTCTATTCAAGATGAGATTGTACATCGTACATTGAAATCATAGTAAGGATATCATTTTAATATTGGTATTCTGAATTTAATTCTATTGTAGGATCTGATAAAGCATGTGTACGGAGGCACCCTTTTATTGCAACCTTTTCTTGCAAGTTCCTCTTCTTAATAACAATAAGAATATCTCGCTTACTTTGATGTAGCAGATATTTCTACAAACAAATACTTTAAGTTACCTTGTAACTTCATCGTTCATATTATACTGGCATCATTTCCGTAAATGCATGGCATATGGTTTGAAAGATACTTTTGAACTGTTATACATTATCGTTCAATTATATATTATTGTTGGTGGGCTATTGCTCACCCTTGCTTTATTATTATATCACAACAACAGCTAGACCAGATGACTCGCACAAGGCGCACTCGACGCGGGCGAGGACGATGAGACTACCAGAGCTGAAGAAGAAGCTATTGGTAGGGTATATTTATTCTTTCAGTACCAAGAATATGGTCTAGTATGACTTATGTAAATGGATGGCAAAGAGTATGTATTTATATTGAAATTCTTTTGGATTGTAAGAACTCATAATGTGATTAATAAAAATTTGATTGTTACTCTGATTTCATCTCTGGGACTATAACGGGTGTGTTTTATATTGTTGTGTTGGGTTATAGAGACGTAATTTATTTTATGTTAAGGAAAGTTCAATTGTTGTGGACAGAATTGGAAACCGTAACCACCGGATCCCGGACCCCGGATATGGGGGTGTTACAATAGAGGTCGTAGCGGTCCAAATATACTATTGACCGGGGAGCGGTATATTATTGTATCATGATTAAATTACGAAAACCCGAAGAGTCATTCGGGAAGTATCGTATACTTAAGTATTTATTATTTTACATTGTTAAAAATACTCAAAAATATCTATCTTGGATTAAAAGCTTATTTTAATTAAATAATTGTTTTATTAATTGTTTATATTAAAACTCAAAATATCATTTATTAATTATTTTTCATCATTTTAAAGACAAAACTAATCCAAGATACCTTTAGCGTTTTCAAACTCGAACTCTTTCGAACCCAAAACATTTTCGAAAACCCCCGATCAGGTTTTACTTCTTGTACGTATTTCAAGAATTATCGGTCGACTGAGGTCGAACTTCAACTACTCGAATTTTCTATCAAAATGATTTTTGAAAAGAAAAGAAAAAAAGGGACTCTGGCAGGTGTGGGAATCGTTGACGAACGATTCCCGGGATGTGTAAGCGGCCGTGAGCCAGGCGGTCCATCAATTATTCCGGCCCAGGTGTTGCCGAAGGATGATTACGGATGTAGTTTTCATCGAGGGTGATTACGGATGTAGTTTTCACCCGAGGATAGTTACGGATGTAGTTTCTATCCTTCTACCTGTAGAGAAGACCCCCGGATTGTTGGACTTGGTTGTGGCGACTGATCATCGTCAATCCTTGTCAGGTTTTTATGTTTTCTTCCAGTCCCATCCTCCACTCTGGAAAAATACTCAAACACTGCTTCTTAGGCCTAAATGCCAAGTTGCCGATAGTGTGGTTTTTGATAAGAAAAATATTGACATCGTGCAGTATCTAGAACTGCAAGATTTTCTATAAAGATTGGCACGTGTTATTGCACTTTTGCAATTATTTCAAAACTGAAATGTTTTCAAATGAGAAACCTTCTAAGCTAATGGAAGGAAAGAGGTTTGCAATGATGTATTCCCTGTACAGTATGTTAACCGTAGAGTGTTTTGCCGAAAATGATATACTCATATGTATATATATTTTCAAACTTGAGATATATTGAAATGGGAACCTTATAAAGGGTTCATATGTTATTCTTAAAGCTCCTTAGTGAGTATAAATGTTTTATTCAAACTCGGACATATATATTGTCCAATTATGTTTTGAAATCTGAGATATATACCCATACAGTTGGGAATGTTTTCGAAATAAACCACATTATTTTTCAAAATGGTGAACTTGCTGAGCATTATGTAGCTCATTCTTGCTTTATAAAAACTTTTCAGAAAGAGAAGAATTTGGTCGGTTAACTCCGCACCAGCAGAAGAGGAGTAGAAGATTTACCCCGGAGATGATTTAGTTCCTGATAAATACTACAGAGTAAGTCTGATAGGTTTTCAACTGTAATAGTAAGACTTGTCTTCAAGTGTAGTTGTATAAGTGGAAGTGCGTAAGATTCTGGATTGTATAGATGAATTGTAATATTTAGTGTTACTTTTGATTATCGTTTCTGAGGCTCTAACTTGTTTGTGCGTAAGATTGAGTTCTGGATGGATGTATTGTTGAGTTGTAAAGTTAATACAGGTATGATATAGTTGGATGTTGATGTGACGACCTGAATCTTTGACCTTAGATTTGGGGGCGCCACAACGATGATGGGACCGCTCACAATCTCAACGAGGAGATGGGGGTCTGTCATCACTGCGATAGGACCACTCACAATCTCAACGAGGAGATGGGGGTCACCTAGAACCTTTATCCTTGCCCTGGCCTTGCTACGCTAGGTGCGGCCTCGCAGCGCTAGGTGAGGCCTCGCTCCTACGGGTTCCCATTTGGGTGTCTTGTGAGACCCCGAGGTCTCACTATTGTTCCCTCCGTTCTTCTTGTTTGACTTAGTCATCTTTCTCCCAATATGATGACTGCCCCTCCTTCTAGCGCCAAATGTTATAGGGAGAATATTGTATAACAATATTTTGGAGGTTGCTGGAATCGCGGAGCAAAATACGGATATTCTGCTAAGAACACGAAGAACACGGAAGGAGATTGGTGATTATTGTGGGTGATCTTGTATGGTGTTTTCAGGGGTGAGCTGTCAATCATCCATAACAAGGTGCCTACGTACCCTATTTATAGGGATCAAGCCATACGTAGTTCTCTTGGAGAATAAGCTACCCAGACGGGCTAGGGTTTCTGTGGGCTCGACTTGGCCCAAATCCACTAGACGTCTTCTTGGACTGGTATATTTTACTCATTTGACCTCGCTGGGCTTAGCTATGAGCCTTCATAAGTATTCTAGGCCTCGCCGAACCTCTAAGCCTCGCTGGACCCCTAGGCCACGCTGGACCTCTAGGCCTCCTCTAGGCCTCACTGAACTTCTAGGCCTCACTGGACCTCTAGGCCTCACTGGACCTTGTAGATTACACTGGTTATCATGTTAAGTCGGTAATTTTATGAAGTTCGACAATATTAAGGAGCATTAAGCAAGGGTGGGAGGAAGTTTATTCATGTATGTGTAAAGTTCTTATTAATATTCATTCCCTTTCACGTACTATCAAGTCTCAGCTATTGGAGAAGAATATTGATTTATTCTACCTAGCAAAATAATACTGCTAGGACACTAGAAATAAAATAGTGGTCCTTGCCTCCGCGGCACCAGCAAGATATTTCTGGGAAAAACTTAGTGTAATAAAAAGAAGAGTAAATTGCACTATAGTGGCCAGATGAATTAATTTTTTGCACTTTGATGGCCAAAGTTGCAAATCTTGCACTATGATGGCTCGAAATACTTTTTTTAGCCACTTAAATGACTTCCGTTAGCATGGCCTTAACGGAGTTAAATTGTTAGGGGTATTATTGTCCTTAACCTTGCACATTTATCATATAATTATAAAATAAAATAATTATAAAATGAAAATAATTATAAAACAAAAGCCATCTCTCTGTCTCCCTTATCTGTCTCTCTCCAACAAACACGCCCTTATCCTCATCTACACTTTTTTGATTAAGTATAGTAGTTTGCACATCTTTTATATTTCATTGAAGTTTAATTTCAAACAATAAATGCAGGTTACAGGAGAGAGCATGTAAAGATTGACATAAATGAGGATGGCAATAGGATTGCTATATGCGGAGAAAGACCAGTTCAGGAGACAACTATGGTGGGATGGCAAGTATACAAGAAGGATGTCGAGATGAGGGGATTTAGAAAGGCTTTTAAAATCCCCGATGGTGTGATTTTGGATGAAATCAAGGCAGGGTTTAATCAAGATGAATCTATGCTTACCATTCCCCGAAAATCAAGAAAATTCAAGCTCTTAAGACCTCCAATCTCTCTAGGAATTTCCAATTTCTTTCGGTATAGTACCCGAAATATTATTAGAAATCAACAGCAACTTGGTCAAATTTCTCAACTCAAACAACCCCGAAGGCAGAGTCCCAGTTAACGAATTATGAGACAAATCCAATGCTTGTAGGTTACTACAATATCCCAAACTCAAAGGTATACTACAATATCCCGAAATTTGATTCGTATCAAGCTGTAACTGAATAAGACTTGTAGCATTGGAAAGACTCGAAGGAATCGAACCCGTCCAATTCAACTCCACCTTCCCTCTTCACCACCGCGCACAGCCACCTCCATTCAACTTCTCCTTCACCAATTCAACTCGTTGCACAGCAGCCATAGCCCACCTTATCTACTTCACCTCCCGTTTCTCCGTTACCGACGAACAACACTCCTCCATCACCAATATCTTCCCCCATGTTCATCACTACGTGTGATTGTGTGTGTGTGTAGTAGCGTGTGTGTGATTGTGGCTGTGTGTGTGCGTGATTATGGGTGGGTGTGTATGTGTGCGATTACTCTGTGTGTGTTGGGGTTTAATTAAGTGTTCTTGATGATGGTTTGTGGAAGAAGACGCTTATACCCTTCTATGTAATTAATAGTCAGTAACGGTGCTCCTATTTTTAACGGAAGGATGACGGAAGTCATTTAAATGTCCAGAAAAAGAATTTTGAGCCATCATAGTGCAAGATTTGTAACTTTGGCCATCAAAGTGCAAAAAATTAATTTATCTGGCCACTACAGTGCAATTTACTCTAAAAAGAAAGCATAATAGAAAAATTCCAATGCTTACGGTCTGAATCACAATGTATGCATCTACATGACAACCGTCCAAAAATAGCTGGGTTTTAGGGTATCTTCAACATAAGTTGCCAACATAGTTGCCAACTTCTAACACATCATCACATATATTACTTTTTTATTTCTTCTCTCCTCCATCTCATTATTGGCAACTTTTGTTACAAATCTACTCCAATAGTTGGCAACTTTAAAAGTTGCCAATGTGGTCTCATACATCAATTTTATATTATCTTATAAACACATATTTTATTTATATATTCTAAATAAAATTAAAAATTTGGATATTTAAAATACTTAATTCCCTCTGTAATGATTTTTTTTCCTTTTTTTGACATTACATTAATATAAAATATCAAATGATTTAAATTTTTAAATATAAAATAATATTATCTTTACATCAATATCATTTGATTAAATGAAAATAGTGCAAAAAAATGATTTTTCTTTTCTTTTCTTCTCATGTGCATTAATGATATTAGATATGTGAGATATTTAGTAAAAAAAGAAAAAAAACATTTAAATAGATAATAAAATGTGGGAGATATAGAAAAGGGTAAAGTTAAATACACTTTTGGGGAGTTGTATGTGTTTTAAATAAATGGGGAAGTTGCCAACTTTTGGCAACTTTGGTTGGAACTTGATGGCAACATTGATCCTCCAATAGGTGGGCAACCAAGGGTGCCATGCCACATAGGACTAGGCAACCTCTTGTCAACCCCTATTGGAGATGCTCTTATTAAGTGAAGCTTTGACATTTGGTAAATGTAGGTTCATCTAAATTTTTTATTTTTTAATTACTATAAAGGATTATTCTCCCTTTCATTCTAGCAATTTTCTATCAACTTATAGCTGGTACGGTGACACTAAACAAATTAAATTACGAAGTCTTGCTCGAAAATAGAATTTGAGAAAAAAATGTGGTATACAAATTTTTTATCAAGTGAAAGCAACTTATTTCTTTTTCTCTTTTTGCTAATTAAAATAAAGTGAAATAAAGTAAGCAACTTATTCTTAGTCGTTGAGTTGACTCCTTGCTGCGCCTACCAGGAAGGTGCATCGATTGTTTTGTACCAGGAGTAGTATTAGTCTTAATGTACCAAAAGTTCCAACTATCACAAATTCATTACAACTTGTATCATGAATCATAACATTTCAAATCCTCTATTATTTTTCATCCTCATACTATCATTACCCTCATTTTTTGCACTTCCAGATCTCCCATCTTTACCTCATTTCTTCCCCAACATATCCTCCATTCCACATTCCAACATTACAGCTGCATGGGAGTCTTTCCAAAAGCTCGCCGGATGTCACTCCGGCGACAAAAAACCCGGCCTAGCCAAACTCAAACAATACTTCCAAAATTTCGGATACTTAAATAAATCTGATTTCACCGATGATTTCGACAATGCACTTGAATCCGCTCTCAAAACCTATCAACATAACTTCAATCTCAACTCTACTGGCGAACTCGACGACATTACATTGAAGCAAATTCTCCAACCTAGATGCGGGGTAGCTGACATAGTCAACGGTACTACTACAATGAACTCCGGCAAACCTAAGGCCAACTCTCCGGCACCTTCTCCCGGAAAATCTCATGTAACAACTCAAAATCACTTAGGAGTCGTTGCACATTACTCATTTTTTCCCGGATCACCACGCTGGATATCGAAAAACAATGAGCTAACGTACGCATTTTTGCCGCAAAATCAGCTTGATGATTCAGTTAAGGCCGTGTTTGCTACTGCATTTGATCGTTGGTCAGAAGTAACGCCGTTAACATTCACTGAAACTCCATCGTATAATAAAGCTGATATTAAGATAGGGTTTTTCAGCCGTGATCACGGTGACGGAGAGCCATTTGACGGCAACTTAGGTACATTAGGGCACGCATTCTCGCCGCCTAGTGGACACTTGCATTTAGACGGCGATGAGAATTGGGTGATCAACGGCGAGATTCTCCGGTCGGCGGCGGAAGATGCCGTTGATCTTGAGTCGGTGGTGGTGCATGAGATTGGACATTTGTTAGGATTAGGTCATTCATCTGTGGAAAATGCTATTATGTTTCCGTCAATATCGTCCGGAATCCGGCGAGTTGAACTTACCGGCGATGATATAGATGGGATTCAGGCGCTGTATGGGTCGGGTCCGGGTTATAATGGGTCACCGAACCCGACTCTACAAGAGAGGGATACTAATGAGGGTATTGTTGGTAGGCCATTTTTGATGGGATTGTTGGGGTTGGGCTTTGGAGTTGCATTATTTGTTCTGTAAATTGATTATTTATCATACTATCCCATGCTGGATTTAATTATATGGAGTACAATTTTTTTTCTTGATTTTGTAATTTATAATTCTTTTATTCCCAAACTCTATAATCGATAAAAAAAACATGCGTTTAGGAAAAATATTAAATCAAATCTTTACTAAAGTTAGAGCGAGTTTATGAAGTGTTGCATTTTTTATTTAAGAAGACAGGTGCTTATAGAAAATATATAAAGTCGAATAAAGTATAATCGGCATATTTTTCAAGACAAATTATGCGTAATCCAGAGAAGAAAGTCAAACATGATTTTAAAGAAGTGTTTAAAGGCCAATTGGCACAAGTACTGCATTTCATATTTTTAAAAGGCTTCCTTAAAAGCAAAGCATGGCCGACACAACAGTTTTATCAATAGTTAGTGTCTGAGCTCGGTGTAGAAATTGGTAATCGATATAAATCAATCGTGGTTATATAAATCGGTATAAATCAATTTATGTACAAATTTAAGATTAATCGGGTAATCGGGGATTAATCGGAAAGATTAATCGAATATTATAATAATATTTAATATGTTAATCTAATTTACAATTAAATATATCATTTTAATAAATTCACAGGATTAATCGAATTTTAAAAATCAAATCAGTTACTTACCTTGCAGAGGATTAATCGGTTAAATCACAGATTTTTAGAAACCCAATTAACCAAGAATTGAGGTCGAACCTAGAATTTTAAATTCTCAAAAGTACATTAACAATAATATGTCCCGCACCGGTGTGTCAACTGCTTAAGACCAGGACCTTTGGACTTACCATCTCGAGATCCCAGTTTCGATTTTAGTTGAGAGCATGGCAATAAGCGGGATATCCAGATTTAATCGTGGTGTGAGCAAGTTGGTTCGAATATCTGATAAAAATATATACTTAAAAAATAGGGAAAAAAAAGAAATTAACACACCATGTGCACCGAGTAATAGTTAAGTAATTGAAATTATGTAGAATATTGTCACAACAAACGCAGTAAATCCAAGGTATGTACACAATAATTGTTAGTTGGATCGTAAATGAGTCGATACGTTGTAGTTTAGTGTTTGATTAAAAAAATCGATTTGAGTTGGCTTCGATTTTAAATGAATCAAACATGAACATGATTTTGAGCCTCGTCTTGTAAAAGAGCTGAATTTGAACACGACATGGTTCGGCTTAAAAGCTCACAAATAAATTTGATTATATAGTTCGTAAACAACTTTATTAGTATAATTCATGAACCAGATTCATAATCAAGATCGTAAATATAGACCATAAATGAGTTCGTACACCAATCCAATATATATGTTCCTGAACATATTTTATTAACATTTCATAAGTTTTCTTCTATTCACCAAAACTAATAAATAACTATATATTAGTATTAGTATATGTAAATGTCTACAAGGTACTATGAAAGTTATTTTGTCTATCTATCATTTTCTTTTATTAAATGAATACATTATGTTTATTATAATAGTTAAATTTTAACATAGTTGGAGCATCTCCATTGACATTATGTATAATGATTATGTAAAATAGTGATTATGTAAAATTTGTTGAACCTGTAAGTTAATGTATTCCAGTGGTATTATGTAAAATGATTGGCTATATGCTAAAAATATGAATAATTGATGATGTCATGATGTGTCCATTATAAATTTTTTGTAAAAATAATAATTAGATATTGGCTATATATATCCAATTTTGAAACAAATTATGTACAATTATAGACAAGAGGAGAGATGGTTGGAGATGAAAAATAAAAGCCCTTATGTAAATTAAATGACACCTCAGCATTTTAGCTAAGGGGTGTATAGCATTGGAGATGCTCTTACACTATAAAATATAAAATAATTGGTTATTTTTAACTAAATTTGATCTAAATTCAATTTGTTGATAAATCTAGATTAAAAGCAAATTTCTAGTTTTTCCGAGTACTCATCCTCTGTTTTCTTTAATTTTAATGCATAAAAGATATTTTAGAAAAAAAAACAGAGGTGTTCGTGAACACATGATCATGAGCAATATTAATGAGATGTTCATGAATACTAATTCATGAGACGTTCGTGAGACATGTGCGTGAATAATATATTTTTAACCGAAATTGATACACAAATTAAAATATTGACTCAATAAAAGTTCGAGCTCGAGTTCGAGTCCAGAATACTTTTAACGAACTGATATATAAATAGTTAAGAGTTCGACTCGATTCCATAAATGTACTAATTATTACTCCCTCCGTCCCACCCATTAGTTAACATATGGGTTCGGGCACGGAGACCAAGGAAATATATAAAAAAATGGGTGAAAAGTGAGAAAATTGAGTAAAGTGGTGGGATCCATAAATATATAACGTATAAAGTGGGTATAGTAGAGGAGAAAAGTGAGTAAAGTGATGGGACCCATAAATATATAATGTATAAAGTGGGTATAGTGGAGGAAAATAGTGGATGTAGTTGATTTTTATATATATAAAATTTTACTATTTTAGGTAAGTTTTGAAATGTGAAGAATTGGATGGGACATCCCAAAAAGGAAAGTATGAAGAAATGGATGGAACAGAGGGAGTAGTGTTTATGCGCGCACGTATATTGGAAATTTTATTTTAGGGGTTTTATTTTTGCAATGCGTAATTTGTGTTAGAGAAATGCTTAGGTGATGTGTTAATTTAGCTAATGGGCATAAAAGTGGGGTTTTTTTGACAGAATAAAAGTGGGCTTTTGAGTATGGAAAGAAAAGGTTTCAGCTACTTGAAAATCCAGGTGTGCCATAAAATTATAGACACACAAGTAACACTAGTCATTACTAAAGTCATAGTCCTTGGGACCTGCCGGGTGCCAACTAGCCAACTTGAACTCCATGAATCTCCTTGTAATGTTGTGTTGTTTTTATTGGAAAAGGGACCATGGTCCATGGACGAGTTAGGGCGAGATGGACAGAGATGTGATGTTTAACGCGCCAACCACGCTAGATCCAAATGCAATAAAATCTAAACTAAACTATGCTACCCCTAGATACAGTACTGGTTTTGACATGTATCCAGATTCCAGAAACAACTCAACAAGTGTAGTAGTAGTAAATCAATATCAAGAGCTTACTTAATTAGGTGAGTGTTGATAACATTAAAAATGTTAATGATAATGTTCATTGCACTATAAATTTATAGGACATCTTTCTAAAGTATTTTCAGAAAGTCAAAAACAGTAGTATAAAATTTGTAGTGTGATGAAATATCGAGATTTACATTTAAGAGACGCTTTTTATTTCATTCCTTACGATCTTGCTTTATATTTAACAGAATAAATCGACTATGTTTGTCTTAATCCTTTTAACGACGTTACTCGAAGCTATTAACAATCTTATTTGTCGATTGCTATTTCGTATAAGGAATTACATGGTAGTTCTGATTTCTGGTGGTCAACTAATAACAAAACAAATAATTTCAAGAAGAACTTGATCAGTTGGGTAATAACAACTTAAATACAGAATTTCGTTGAGCACAATGCATAAGATATTTCAAGTGATAATGGTTTATTGTTCTAGGATTTTGAATTTAATTCTCGCTCATCCCCGAAATTTATTAAAATAGATACTTATTTGTAAATAATAATGTAAGTTCAAATATTTAAAAAAATACAGAATTCATTTAATAAAACTGCCAGTAGAACCAAGAAGTCCAAGCAGATACTACCTGGCATGCTCCTGGGTGTCAAATTCAGAGCCTTGTATACTGTAGTTTTATAATGGTATATCAATCTGAGCAAAGGTGTGAGAAGGCAGCATTACTTAGACACCAACTGGTTATCATTTTTTTTTGCTAAAAGCTTTGTGCATTAAAAGAAGAAAGGATACATGAGGAGAGGCTTAAGCCTTATAAATTAAGGGACACACCCCTAAGGAAAACAAGGAACCATCAAGAGAGAAGCTATACAATCTAGTGTTCTATCCAATCTAAAAGAGCTCGGTCTGAGTTGCACTGTAAGTTGAACCACTTAGATGATTTTAGCCTGCATTGAATGAGATTAGCACACGTGTGAGCTAGATTAGTTGGAGAGTTTACTTCGTCGTTGTGAAATCTGCCATTCCTTTCCCTCCAGATTGCATAACAAACAGTTTGAAAAGCCAAAATACGAATGGTGCTGCTCAGGGAGTGTTGATCGAAGTTGTCCATTTCTTGTTTCCATGAGCACCAATCTGCTGGGAGGTTGTGTTGACGACCCTGCAGAACAAGCCTGAGAACATGTTGAGTGAAAGGGCATTCTAGGAACAGGTGAGCCGCATGCTCCGTGCCACTAACACAGAAGTAGCAGTTGTCTTGCTGGACCACCCCAAAACGTTTAAGTCTAGAAAGGGTTGCAACTCGACCATGCATAATCAACCAGTGAAGGAAGGAGTATCGAGGGACTCTTAGTTTGTGCCAAACGCTGCTGGCCCATGGAGTACAAGTACTCGAATGCCTGACAGCTTCCCAGAGGTTGCTCAACTTGACTCGTTTCAAGATAATATCATTCCATCGAATTTCATCCTGGCCATCTCTGTTGAATGTTGTGGATAATTGAATAAACTGCCACCAAATTGGCAGGTCAGTTGAGGGACCATCAGAAGTGGAAAGGATGTCCGAGACCTTAGCTTGGTGGCCATAGCCTGACTGATAGATGATAGGGTCATTCCAGGTAGGACAGAGAGGAGTGTTGTTGTGCCAGGGATCAAACCAAAGGGAGGTTTCCTGTCCGTTTCCAACCCTGTAATTGATAAATTGTCTGGCCTCATTTCGCATATCCAGAACTTTGCGGAGAATCCAAGAGCATTTATTTGGCTTATCTATAATCCAGAAGGATTTGTTTTTGATAATCGTTTTCTTGACCCATTCTGCCCAGAGGGAGGTACTGGATGGATTTATGATCGACAGAAGGTGTTTGAGAATATGGGCTTTGTTCCATTCACAAATGTCTTTTAATCCCAGTCCACCCTCATTAATTGGAAGGGTTACTATGCACCAAGCAACTTTTGCTTTGGCACGACCTGGGGAGTTCCCATTCCAAAGGAATCGAGAGAACAATTGCTGCAGATTGTTTTGAACACCTTTGGGAAGCAAGAAGTGGGCTGTCCAGTACGAGCAAATTGCTTGTAAGACTGATTTTAGCAGTTAAAGGCGACCAGCAAAGGAAAGGAAGTGGTTTGTCCAATCCTCAAGACGGCTGTTAATCCTTGCAATTTATGGTTGACAGTTGTTTTTTGAAAGCTTCTTTGTGATCATAGGAACACCTAAGAACTTGGCAGGTAAGGTACCCATAGCAATTCCGTATGTGTTGAAGATCCAAGAATTAAGACTCACACAAGCCTGAGAAAGATAGCACGAGCTCTTTTGAGGGTTTGCTGAAAGACCGGAGAGGTTTTTGAATTGAGCCAAAGTGTTCATAAGAAGGGATATTGAATGAGTCTCCCCCCGACAGAACAGGATTAGATCATCAGCAAAGCATAAGTGGTTCAATTTCAGCTTCTTCATACCCTGATGCCATTTGAAATTAGAACTAACTGGGAGGTTAGAAAGCATCTCTGATAAGACATCCATGACAAGGACGAAGAGAAAAGGAGAGAGTGGACACCCTTGCCTCACACCACGTTTGCTAGAGAAGTATCCTTCCAATTCACCATTAACTTTGACAGAGAAACGGGTCGTGGTAAGACAGGAGTGAATCCAGCGTATAATAGGGAAGGGATATCCTCTAAGGATTAAAACATCTATGATAAACTGCCAGTGACACGAGTCGAATGCCTTGTTTAAATCCATCTTGAAAGCTGCTCTTGGACCGTCCCTTTTGCGGTTATATCCTTTTAATATCTCCTGGGCCATAAGAATGTTGTCTGAGATGTTCCTGCCTTTGATAAATGCAGCTTGGGCCTTGTCCACTAAGTCAGGTAAGGTGGATCTCAGTCTTTGAGCAATCAGTTTGGATATGCACTTATAGAAAGTATTGCAGCAAGAGATTGGCCTGTAATCCTTCATAGTAGAAGGGTTTTTGCACTTAGGGATTAAGGCGAGCACCGTGGCATTGGCATAGGGAGGTAATACCCCTGTTTCCAGGAAATGATGGACCGCATTGAGGAAGTCTCGACCAACCACATCCCAAGCCTCCAGGAAGAAATTTACATTGAACCCGTCCGGACCTGGGGACTTGTTCCTTTTCATTGATTTGAGAACGCCATAAATCTCTTTGTCCGTCGCCTTAATAGTCAGCATTTGAGCTGTAGTCGCTGGGATTTTCTTCTTGATGCAGCTGTGAAGATAATCTATTCCTGGATAGGATTGCATTTGGACGTTATAGAAATCCTTGAAATGGTTAACTGCCTCCTGTTTAATAGCCTCTCCATCAGTGATTATGAGCCCATTTGCATCCACCAGAGAAATGATTTTGCCGTTGTTCCAGTTTGCAACGATTTTTTTATGAAAGTAGGGAGTGTTTTGGTCACCAAGAGCTAGCCATTGCACACGGGAACGTTGGTGAGCGATATTCTCTTCACAAAGCAATAAATTTTCGAGCTTTGTAGTGAGATTTTTCTCTTCTTCAAACACTGAGCTAGCAGTATAGCCATCAAGGATTTTCTGTTGAACAAGGCAGAGCTGATCTCTAGAGGTTTTAATTTGCATTGTGATAGAGCCTTCATTGCGTTGAAGGGAGGATAGAATCTTTTTCACCCGATTGAGCTTTTGAGAGAGGATATAGATGGGATTGCCTTTGATTTCAGTTGACCAAGCCTCCCTGACTATATTGAGGAAATCAGGTTGACTAGTCCAGTAGTTATAGAACTGAAATGACTTTGGTTTTCCTCTAGCATGGTCTTGGATGTTTAGAATTGATGCACTGTGGTCTGACAATCCCCAAGGGGTAAAAAGAGCATCCGCATTGCTTTGGGTTGAAAGCCATACATGGTTCCCCAGCACACGATCTAGTTTCCTTGTGATAGGGTGAGTGCTTTGCTTATTCCACCAAGTATGGTAAGTCCCAAGATATCTCACATCTGCAAGGCCATTGTTGGTAACAAAATCTTTGAAGAATTGCATATCTCGCGTCCAAATTGCCTTACCACCAGAGTTTTCATTTAGGTCTTTTATGGTGTTAAAATCACCCAGAAGGGCCCAGGGGTGATTATTGGTTTGCAAAGATGTTAGATCAGTCCATAACTTAAGTCTGTCCTCATGATCGTTAGAAGCATAAATAAAAGTGAATAAAAAAACTACTTGAGAGGAGAGAAGAGTGGCCTTACAATGAATAAATTGAGCTGATTTTATTTCGACAGAAACGTTCCAGATGTTCGGATTCCATCCAACCCAGATTCGCCCATTTGGGTGAAATTGGTAGTTGTCATCCCAACTCCAAAAGTGATGGACAGCACGAAAGCCATTAGGAGCTTTATTTGCTTTAACCCTGGTTTCAAGAATACCAGCGAAAGAGATGTTCTGATCCACCAGAAAGGAATGTAAATCTGCCTTCTTGACACTTTTATTGAGGCCTCTAATATTGTAGGCACACACTCTCACCATTATTATCATTGTGAATTGAGAGAGGTTGGAAACTTGGAGCCTCCTTCCTTCCTGCTATCATCATTATTCCTCCATGGAAACTTCACTCAACAGCGACACAAAAAATTACAAATTTTAATATCATTTTCAGCTTTTTCTTTTTGTTTCACAGATAGTTTAGAAGATAAATGGGACCATTGTATCATCTTTTTATTTTGTTACATCTTATCAACACCCCAATTGCACCCTTCAACTTGGCTGCTATTTCTAATTTTAAAGGAATATAAAAATATATCTTATACTATTATTTTAAAGGAATATAATATTTCCAGCTTCTCAACTTTTCTCAAACTTCGTAGTTGTAACATTTTACTATGGCAAAAGGCCACTTTCCTTAACGTAGTATTGTAAAATTTCCGTTTAGCCTACTATATTATCGAAGGCATCATTATACTTTCCTTTTTTTCATTTATCCTATTGCCGTCAGTCAAAAATTCTCTCCGTCAGTTTGACTGTTAAATTGATGACTGAGATGCACTGTCAGCCTGCCACGTACACGCTACATAAGCACAACCTTAATTTTTTTATAGAAACTTTTAAAAATCATAAAAACTTTAAAAAAATCATAAAAATTCAACCAGCTGCTAAATAAAAAAAGAAAATGGAAAATTCAAGAATGTTCAAGAACACCCCCCATGTGCAGTTTTCGGCGACGGAAATTTTCCGGCGACCGCAGAACTAGTCCGACGAACAACTTCTGGGCACTAAATGATAGCTACAGATTGCCCAACAACTGGGCAACAATTTCCCATTAAAACACGAACAAAACTCCGGCCAAACTGACCAAAACAGCCCTTTGACGAAATATTTGGTTTGGTTAACCGTTTATTGATTTCACTTTGTTTCAATTTTTACCTAATTAAAAAGTAAAATACAAATTTAATAATAATAATATTGTAAATATTATGTTAAAGATTTTTTTTGTAATTTACACCGATTTTATTATCATAAATTACAATGATTATTATAAAGAGGTGATGATTCTGCAAACATAGAAATTGAAAAGTGTATATAACTCATACTATTAAGTTAATGTTCTACAGTATAAGAAAGATAAGTTAACAATTTTATAGTGAAAAGACTATAAATAATGGTAATAACTGGAAAGTACATGAATAACGAACAGAAAATGATACTCCCTCCGTCTCTTAAAGCTTTGCCCGTTTGACTAAAAACACGGGTTTTAAGATAGTGGGGAATGAATATTATTTGTTTATGGAGTGGTGAGTATTAAATATTATTTTTAAGGAATAGTGGGTATTGAATATTATTTTTAAGTAGTGGGTGGAGTAGTGGATATTGAATATTATTTTTAATGAGTAGTGGGTGGAGTAGTGTGTATTGAATATTATTTTAAAGGAGTAGTGGGTGAAGTAGTGGGTATTGAATATTATTTTTAAGGAGTAGTGGTAAAGTAGTGGATATTGAATATTATTATTTTATGGCTTAAAATAGAAAGGGGAAAAGTATTTTGAATGACCCAAAATAGTAAACAGGAAATGTTTTAAGAGACAGAGGGAGTACGAGACAAGCAGCAAACAACATCTTCTCACATTTTAGTATGGTTATTAAGCTTTGTATAGTAAAAATTTATTTATAAACGGTTTGATTTTTCGATTCAATTATAAGAGTAAAATCAAAACTTTTACCAAACTGTTCCATCAATTTAATTTGCTTATGAACTTTTTTCAATTTTTATCAATTTTAATTTTTTTCCAATTTGATTTCTTAATTTAATTTCAATATTTCAATATTTCAATTTTTTTGTGCTCACACCCTATTGCTATAGACCCATTGTTGGGCACCAACCAAAAGTTAACTACTTGTCTACTTGCATGCATCGGTTCTATTTAATTGTAGCAATTATTTCAAAAAGCTGTGGTTCCAAAAGAAAGGTACAGACGTGCACAATGGATGTTAGGCTGTGATAAAAAATCTTATCTTTTGTTTCTTTTCTGTTATCCAATTATCAAATCTTGACCACTGCAAGTTTATTTTACAACTCACACCATCACACGTTAATGCAAGTTGCAACCCCCTTGTTTTTCCACCTAAATTCCATTTTTCAAATCCAACGGTCTACGATTACATCTATTCATTAATTATTTGATTTGATTTATTAAATAGCTTGCCCTTTAATTTTCTTTAATGTATTTTTTCCAGCTAAGGTGATGACCTCCTTCCCATGCTATAATCCTATATATACAAAGCACATACCACATAATATGCAACCCCATCAAACACTTCTGAAAAAAAATTCTCAAACTCTCCAAATGGGAATTCATCCTTTTCCTTTGCCATCTCATACATATGATCAAGACTCTAATGATCTAAGCTCAGATTTATCAATGAACTCATCTATTTCATCTCAACCAAGTTTACCTTTAGTCCCATCTCTAAACAAATTATCCCAAGAACAATCAAACATCCACCACCTTTGCGTATCCACCTTAAAGGGTCACTCTTCATATGTCTTTTCTCTCACTCTTGCTGGAAAACACCTATATAGTGGCTCTTCCGATAGCGAATTACGGATATGGAGCCGGACACCATCAGATCACCACAATTCAGATGAAAACATAGTGTCCTCATGCAAGAGTGCTGTTAAGTGCATAGTAGTGTTGGGTGACAAATTATTTAGTGCTCACCAAGATCACAAAATTCGAGTGTGGAAAATCGGAAACACGACACAAAGCCAGAGCCAGACTTATAAATGCATGTCAACATTACCAACACTTAATGACCGTGTCACAAGACTCTTCTTAGCAAAGAATTACGTTGAAGTGCGGAGGCATAAGAAGTGCACTTGGGTGCATCATGTTGACACCGTATCAGCTCTGGCCTTATCGAAAGATGGTTCATTTCTATACTCTGCTTCATGGGACCGAACATTTAAAATATGGAGAACTTCAGATTTTAAGTGTTTAGAGTCTGTTTGGAATGCTCATGACGATGCTATTAATGCCATAGTCTCATCTAGCAATGGATTCATATACACTGGTTCAGCTGACAGAAAAATCAAAGTGTGGGGCAAGAAAGAAGGAGATAAGAAACACACTTTAGTTGACACGTTGGAGGAACATAAGTCAGCAGTGAATGCTTTAGCTCTTAGCAGTGATGGCTCTGTTTTATATTCTGGTGCATGTGATCGGTCTATAATTGTGTGGGAGAAAACAGTTGGCAGTGGACATATGGCTGTGGCTGGGGCACTCAGAGGGCACACCAAGGCGATCTTGTGCTTGGCGGTTGTTTCGGATTTAGTGTGCAGTGGATCAGCTGATAAAACAGTTAGAATTTGGAGAAGAGGAAATGATAATACCTATTCTTGTTTGGCAGTGTTGGAAGGACACAGAGGACCAGTTAAGTGTCTAACTGCAGCTATAGACAATTCTAATGCTGACAATAATATATCACCAATTGGTACCCCTTACTTGATCTACAGTGGCAGTTTGGATTGTGATGTTAAGGTTTGGCAAATATGGGTTCCATTTGTATAGTTTCTTAAGGTTTTTGCACAGGATTTACATGATTTAGAAATGCAGAAGTTCCTTACTTTATGTTCTTTAATGACAGTGTTTTAGAGTTGTATTAGTGTTTGATAAAGATTGTATTTTCAAAGTCTACACAAATTTGGTTAAAACTCACTAACCTGAAGTTATGATCAATTTTTTAAACACGTTGATTAATAAATTTCAAAGGGGTTGAATTAATAGACTTATCTTTGATAATCAGGCATCCGAAGATTAGAATTTTGATAATATTAAGTGTAGTCCACTGTCATGATGATGAAATGAGATAGTCTATTCTTTTAGATAAGTTTCCGTGACATTGATCATCCTCAACAAGGTTTCGAATCTATACACATATTGTTAAGAGTCTTGAGACTGATCAATTCCTCAACAAGGTTTTCACATACATTCACATTTGTAAGACAAAAAATTTCCCGATATCATGACATGGACCTATTAGCCATCACAAAGAGCCATGGCTGGGAAGGAGGTCAGGGGTTCGACTCCTGCGTGTGCGTGAGTTTCTTAGTTTGTATTAGATTTCCTTTCTGTATTTGTATTTCTGTATTTGTAATGGCCGGGGGTCCTTCGGAAACAGCCTCCCTATTGTATAGGGGCATGGTCTGCGTACAACTACCCTCCTCAGACACCACTTTGAGTGGTATTATAACTGAGTAAGCTAAGTTTTTTTAAAGAGCCATGGCTGTAATGTTGGAGAGAAAACGATGAGCTAACCTTATGATTTGGTTGCATTGAAATTTGATAAATAAATTTTCTCAATTATTTGAATGCTTGTTACTCTACAATACAATGTGAATTAATGACAACACATAATGGAAACTGTATAGTAAAAAAAGGTGAGATGATAATTAGGCTCTCTGCAGACTGCACTTTAATCCTCTTCCATCATTTTCTTTCACTTTTTTTAAGTGTATTCCTAAACCAAGAGGCTGTATATTTTATCCAGCACAAGTGAAAAGACTCCTGCATCACCTTAAACTAAATTTTCATTTAAAGAAGGTTGATTCGAACTCAGTGACCTAGCGGACATCAAGTAAACTCATACTTGCCCTCAAGAACGACCTTCAACATCAAAAATTCGTTTTCTAAGTTATCAGGAAGAAAAATGTATTACTAGTAGTTTAAGTTACTAAATTTTGTTGGAAACATCGACTCTATACTTTTGTCATTGTGTTAGACCTAAGTTATAAAACCGTACTTCATTTGCATTAGTAAACATCAGAGTTACTAGAATATTGGAATCAGATAATTGCCTCAGACCATTTAACTGATGTGTCCCTGCCAACTTAGCTATCGCATATATAGTTTAATTAGCAAACGATTTGATAAAATAGCCAGAGCAATCACGCAGCCTGCAGATAACTATTACTTTTAAATCGAGTGGAACACATCAGCTAGTAAAATATGTCTAATGTTACAATCTACTTATGTAAATTACTATTTGGAAGTAAATTCGCAACATCGTTAATGGTGACAGACTAAAATAAGCTCAACTTGGTGTCTGTCTCCGTCGAAGAACATGAACTTAGTATAATGCCTGAGTACTACTACGCCTTATTCAATACAGACTGATATACTGAATTGCAAATAGAAACAGAATGATCATGGAAAGTGTTAATATTTAAAGGAAGAACCAAAACCAATTCACATATAAACTAAGACTACTAGACTAGTGATGGAAACATCATATAAATAAGATCAATCGTTTGTTGACTGTCATGTAAAAGTCACAAAATCAACATTAAAATCAAATTAACAGTTCAAAAATTAATGCACAATGGGTAATTTGAATGAAACTGCTGATATTCACTTAGCACTTGCCTCAAATCAAGCGAACCACTCGCATTACATTTGTCGTAGATTCGAGGTGGTGTATCAAACTAATAATCAATTCATCCGCAGTACATTTGTCATAGATTCGAGGTGGTGTATCAAACTAATAATCTCAATTCTCAAATAAGCTATCCCCGCTCATTCTGTTGAGAATATAGAAGAGACAAATGATGACAGCTCAATACTCTGACTAAACATTCCACATCATCAACTTGCCAGCTCAGAAAGTTTGTTACAACAGAATGACATGAGGATTAGTTCTTGTATATATTAACTCATTGTTCTCTAAACACTTCAGTTGGTTGTATTCATTTTGTTTTTACACACACTACTATGTGTCTTCTTCTTCATTAAGAAATGTAACTAGTAATCAGTAGATTCAATAAACATGGAGATTGATGGATTGTTCTTTGTTGTGATTCTGTAATTCTCATTTGTAAGATGGTATCAGAGCGCGCGTTTCGATCTTGGATTCGTACTGAATCATTTACTGCGGTTGCTTCGTTCATTTTCGCTGGTTGAAAGATCTTGTTTGTTGATTGAAAGATCTTGTTTATTGAATTCATCATTTCATCGGTGAGATTTGTTTCACTTCTGTAAATTTTTTGTTGATTTTAGCGTTATTTCTGCGTTAATCGATTGTTTGTTGAACTTGATCTTCGTGACGAGTTTATTTTTGTGATTCGATCTGAGTTTTTCTTCTTCAAGACATTACGATCTTGCTATTGGTTCAGAGTTCTTGTTAAATCTCTATTTTAAGATCAATTGATCATTCTTGATTTGTGAAATTTCTTCATCATCTTTGATAAATCTGTGTATTTCTTTGATTACTTTACAAAATGACAACGATTACTGTTGATCCTTCGCAAAATCCTGTTTCACCGTATTATATTCATTTATCTGATAATCCTGGAATGAAATTAGTCTCGATCAAATTTGATGGAAAAGGTTATAGTGATTGGAAGCGTTCTATGTTGATAAGTCTATCAGCTAAGAATAAGATAGGTTTTGTGGACGGAACGATTGTTAAACCTGTTGTTACTGATGACACATACAAAGCATGGGACAGATGTAACAATATGATGATTTCATGGATTTTGGACGTTTTAGATCAAGACATAGCCAGAAGTGTCTTGTATTTCAACACTGCCAGAGATATATGGATAAATCTTGAGGAAAGATATGGACAATCTTCAGGAACTATGTTGTATTCTTTACAGCAGAATTTTTATGAATTGAAACAGGGACAAGATAGTATATCTGGTTATTACACAAAGATGAAGATGATTTGGGATCAACTAGATAGAATTGATCCAATTCCAAGCTATAAATGCACCAACTGTACATGTACTATCAGAAATGAGATGGTGAAATCACAAGAAGATAGAAGATTAGTGGACTTCTTGATGAAGTTGAATGATGGTTTTGAGATCATAAGGGGTAGAATTCTAGTTATGAATCCTTTGCCAACAATTGCTCATGCATACAGACTTTTGCTTCAAGAAGAAAATTATAAGAAAATCTCTCATGGTACTACAACTGATCAAGATGCTATGGCTTTTGCTGCTTATCACAAGAGACCTTTTCAGGACAAGTTTAAGCAATCTGGTGGCTATAACAACAAGGAAGGTATTAGCCAAACTGCTAAACTTAATACTTTCTTCTGTGATCATTGTAAAGTTTCAGGTCATAGCATTCAAAGATGCTACAAAATTCATGGATATCCAGCTCATTACAAGTTTGACAGGAAGGTAGCTGTTAATGTGCATGCAGATAATGAAAGTAATGAAATTACAGGTGGTGAAAATGCCTCTGAAAATGTGCAACTGACTCAAGCTCAATACTCTCAGCTGATTCAACTGTTGAGCAAGGAAAAACAAGAAAATAATAACTCAAAGTCTGCATTTGTTGCAGGTAAACTTTGTCTATTTTCTTCTACATCCACTTGGATTATGGACAGTGGAGCCACAAATCATATGTGCCATGATCTATCTATCTTTTCTACTTATAAAGTAATGCAGAATTCTGGAAATACCATCACAATTCCAAATGGAAAACAAGTTCAAATCACACATATAGGAACTGTGCAATTACACAACAATATTGTTCTACAAGATGTTTTGTTTGTTCCAGATTTCAAGTTTAACTTGATTTCTATTCCGAAATTGTGTAAGGATTTAAACAGTATTGTTACTTTTACTGATAACAAGTGTTTTCTTCAGAAGCCTTCAATGATTCCACAACATCTTGGTAATCTCAGAAATGGTCTCTATAATCTTGCTGAATGTGAAGATCAGCCTCACTCAGTTGCTAATGTAGTATCAGTTGTCAATGATGAGAGTAAAATCAAGCTATGGCATCTTCGGATGGGTCATCTTCCAGTTAATTTGTTGCATCATATACCAAGTATCTTTGCAAAGCCTTGCAATCTCAACTCATTTTGTCAAATCTGTCCTGCAGCTAAACAAAAGAGAAGACCATTTACATCTAGTACAACTAGTACTTCAATTCGTCTTGAACTTCTACATTTAGATATATGGGGACCTTTTAAGGAACCTACTTATAATAAATGTAAATATTTTGTTACAATAGTAGATGATTTCTCGAGGATGTGTTGGGTATTTCTGTTGCAGTTCAAGTCAGATGTATACAAAGTGTTTCAAAATTTTGTACTGTTTGCTGAAAAACAATATAATAGTGTTGTTAAAATTGTACGAACTGATAATGCAGCAGAATTATGTGATGGTGATATGAAAGGGTTTTATCAGCCCAAGGGTATTTTGCATCAAAGAACTTGTGCTTCACACCCCAACGGAATGGGGTAGTGGAACGGAAACACAGTCATATTTTATCTACTGCAAGAGCAATGTTCTTTCAATCTCGAGTACCACTTCAATTCTGGGGAGAGTGTGTATTATGTGCTGTTCACCTTATCAATCGAATGCCATTACAGTGTTTGAACTATATTAGCCCTTATGATAAGTTTTTTGATGAACCTCCAGACTTAGGACATATTCGAGTTTTCGGTTGCTTATGTTTTGTTTCTGACTTAACACCATCCAAAAGCAAATTTGATCCTAATGGAATTCCTCATGTATTTCTTGGTTACCCTGCTGGACAGAAGGGTTTTAAGGTGCTTAATCCAGACACATTACAGGTAACAACTTCACGAGATGTTATTTTTCATGAACAACATTTTCCGTTTCATATCACAAATCAAACCTCTTCACATTTAACACAATTTTTCCTACCTGAAGTCACGAATTCTTGTTCGGACATTTTTCCAGTACCAGATGTTTTTGTACATTCTCAAATTCCTATACAGGAATATTCAAATAATGACTCTGAACATTCCATACAGTCTTCACATGATACTACTATACAGTCATCAACTGATAATTCTTTTGTTCAAGATCTTTCCACTGAATCCTCTTTACAGCATACTCGTCGAAGTACACGTACTCATAAACCTTCTGTACTTCTTGATGATTATGTATGTAATCTCAGCATCATTGATATCCCTGAAAAACATCATTGGTGCAATCTGGTATCCTTTAATAACCTATCATCTAATTCGCATGCCTTAATATCCAATAGTACTTCATTAGTTGAACCTAAGACTTATGAAGAGGCTGCTAAAGATCCTAGATGGGTATTAGCAATGGAACAAGAATTAAAAGCCTTGGCAATAAATAATACATGGGAACTTACTGATTTACCTGCTGGCAAACGTTCAATTGATTGTAAATGGGTTTACAAAATTAAACTCAAGTCAGATGGTACTGTTGAACGGTTTAAAGCACGTCATGTGGCTAAGGGTTACACACAACAGTGGGGGTTGGACTATGATGAAACGTTTTCTCCAGTTGTCAAGATGACCACAGTTCGTTGTTTACTTGCTCTTGCTGCTAATAAAAAGTGGGATTTACATCAACTTGATGTAAATAATGCGTTCTTACACGGTGACTTGCTTGAAGAAGTCTACATGCTACCACCTCCAGGTTTTTCTAATCCATTACATAAGGTTTGCAAACTTATCAAATCCCTGTACGGTTTGAAGCAAGCTTCTCGTCAGTGGTTTGATAAGTTAGTGGGGGAATTAACTACTAGAGGTTTTGTCCAGTCTAAGCAAGATTACTCATTGTTTATCAAACGTTATGATCATCATATGACAGTAGCTGCAGTATATGTCGATGACATAATCTTGACAGGAAATGATAATCATGAGATTAAAGAACTTAAATTGCATCTAGACAAGACTTTTAGTATTAAAGATTTGGGTAAACTTAGTTACTTTCTTGGCATTGAGATTGGCTATTCAGACACTGGAATCTCTATGTCTCAGAGAAAGTTCACTATGGAATTATTAGATCAGTCTGGTATTACTGAGTTTAAGAAAGTGGTTACACCACTTCCTATAAACTTAAAATTAAGTGCTGAAGAAGGGGAATTATTCCATGATCCAAGTCTGTACAGATGTTTAGTTGGAAAAATGAACTTTCTAACACACACAAGACCAGATCTATCCTTCACAGTTCAACATCTCAGTCAATTCTTACAAAATCCCAGAGTGCCTCATTATCATGCCTTGTTACATACTTTGAATTACATAGCAGGAACAGCATGGCAAGGTATCACTTTGAATGCTGATTCTCAGCTTACTCTACGGGCATTTTCTGACTCTGACTGGGGATCATGTATAGACACTAGAAGATCTATAACAGGTTATCTAATGAAACTTGGAAAATCTCCAATAAGCTGGAAGTCTAAAAAGCAAGGGGTAGTGTCTAAAAGCTCTGCAGAAGCAGAGTACAGAGCAATGTCTGCAGCAGCTTCAGAGATAACATGGCTTGTTAGATTACTGAAAGAATTGGATGTCACAAATCTACAACCTGTTATATTGCATTGTGATAATCAAAGTGCAATTCATATTGCTAAAAATCCAGTGCAACATGAAAGAACGAAACACATAGAGATCGATGTTCATTTCACTAGAGACAAGGTTTTGGAAGGGCTAATTCAGCTTACATACTTGCCTACTGCAAACCAAATTGCAGATGTTTTCACAAAGGTTCTGCCATCAGCTCAGTTCAAGGAGTTGCTTAACAAACTAGGAATGTCACAGTGCCATTCCAGTTTGAGGGGGATTGTTGAGAATATAGAAGAGACAAATGATGACAACTCAATACTCTGACTAAACATTCCACATCATCAACTTGCCAGCTCAGAAAGTTTGTTACAACAGAATGACATGAGGATTAGTTCTTGTATATATTAATTCATTGTTCTTTAAACACTTCAGTTGGTTGTATTCATTTTGTTTTTACACACACTACTATGTATTTTCTTCTTCATTAAGAAATGTAACTAATAATCAGTAGATTCAATAAACATGGAGATTGATGGATTGTTCTTTGTTGTGATTCTGTAATTCTCATTTGTAAGACATTCTCCAGTCAAGACAAAAAGACCAGACCATGTTTTGGAATCTTAACTATCGACCTGTTACTAACTTACTGTACACATTAAAATTAGGGTGTTGAGCAAATTTTAGTTTCCGTTTTCCCTAGATACAAACTTACTTGTGAAAAATTAGATTAGCCAACACCCTCATTTTCTACATAAATAATACTCCAATATCAACAACAATCGAGTAATCATCAGAACACAAATGTATTGTGTTAGAGGCTGTTTGGCTCAACTTATATTAAGTATTTATTTTCGGGTAAAAATTTTATATTCTGATAATTTTTTTATATAAGTATTTAATGTATGTTTGAGATTTTATAAGTTGCAAAGAAAGTTATTTCCTCTATTTTTTTATATTAGTCTCTTGACTTTTCTGTACGTACTTTTAAGTGTTTTGACTACATAGTTAAAATTAATTTTTTCAATTAATTTTTTTTGTGAATTAAAATTTTTATTACATATTTTTATTCAAAAAAAGAAAATTTCAAAAATAATGATTTTAACTATATGGTCAATGCACCTAAAAATGTGTGCAGAAAAGTCAAAAGACTAATATAAAAAAAACAGAGGAAGTAACTTTTTTCAGAAAAAAGTTAGAAATCTGTAATTTTATCTTAAAATAAATTGAATTATTTTTTTAAAAAAAGTTCGCCTCGAGCGCAATAGCAATAACCAAATGATAAAGGCTTATATCTCCGATGTCCGAGTTCGATTCTAGGAATACTACGATATTAACAAAAATAAAATACAATAATTTGGGCCTATATGATATTGGATTCAGTATGGATACTATGCTTTACTCGGATTGTAGCCTAAACAAGTGCAAGTCTGGTTACAAACACTAGCCCAAGATATTGAAAGAAATTTATTGTGCACTTTTTGATATCAAAATAGAAAATTATTAAAAATTAATTAAACTCCCCCAAGTAATCACCATGTCAGGCTGTCATTAACACTCTACTCCGGAGTTTAGAATATGAGAGGATATAAGAGAAGAGAAAAGAAAATTTTAATTTTTTTAAAATCATGTTACCTAATTTTGTTAAGAGATAAAAGAAAAGAAAATTGTTATGAGTTTTTTTTCCAAAATTTTCTTTCCTAGGATGATTTTGAGAGACATTCTTACACTTGTCATTTAAAAAAAAAAAAAAATCTCTCCCTTTCTATAATAAAACCTCTGTTATTGTAATCGGCCGATTTCTGAAAAATCGCCGATAAATCGACCAAAAATTGGTCAAAATTTTGGAACCGAATCGGCCGATTTTGCAAAAATCACCGATAACTCGCCGATTTTTCAACCGAAACACCCGATAAATCGTAAATCGGTACCTCAACCAAATAGTTTCGATTTCCGAAATCTGCAACACTGAATAAAACTGAGAGTACACTAAAGATTTTTTTTTATATTTCTTCTCTCACCTTCTTTTTTTTTCTTTTTCTTCTTCAAGTAAAAACTCTAACTAAAAACTCTAGAATACAGTGTAATAGTTACAAATATTTCATATGACTATATGAGATTTGAGCGGTCTTTAAATTTTTTCAAAAAGTTTCCTAATATGGAAAACTAAAACAGAATTGCTCTGCAGTTTGCTTGGATCAGGATAAGATAATTTAAATATAAGAACTTACTCTTGTCATTTTGAATTTTTGAATTCGACTTTTACTTGTCTCGAAAATTATAAAATATTAAGAATTATTCGAATTCAGTTCATTTCAAATTATTCTCAACCAATTTTTGTTCATATTACTAAAGCAAACTAGAAAACGAATTTTAGTACCGCTCAAATTTACTATTTTTTTCGAAAATTAAGTTTATTGACCAGTTATCAAATCGAAATCAAACTCTATTCACCATACTTCTTGTCGGGATTTCACAGATGCCCCATAAATAAATTTCATATTTACTCAACCTTAATTTACCAAAAAAATGTACTCCCTCTGTCTCATAAAATTCTTCTCACTTTCTTTTTCGGGACATTCAAAATACTCTTTCCCTTTCTATTTTAGGTCATAAAATAACTATATTCTATACCCACTACTCCACCCACTCCTCATTAAATAATATAAAATACCCACTATTCTACCCACTAACCCTTAAAAACAATATTCAATACCCATTATTCCTCCACTATTCTTTAAAAAATCATTTTTTCTTAAAACCCGTGTTTTTCCTAAATGAGAAGAACATTCGGAGACGGAGGGAGTAATTTAAAATTTTTGTCGTAAGCTTCGTTTAGTTTAGTCTCAAGTCACTCGCCATCACTTCGTCAACTTTCACTCCCGGTGGCTTGGTGCTCTCGTCAGTCGTCACTATCCATCTCCGTTTGTTTTAAATGGTACTCAATGCAACACTATCTCTGTCATTATTTCTTTTGTTTTATATTTTTCTGTGCCCTAATTTTTATAATTTGGGGGGTTTTGCCCTAATTTAGTAAGTTTTGGGGTTTATGTGTGTATGTTGTTGAAGTATTTAAAGTTTAGGTTTTACAGCTTAGCATTTATATTTGATTGAGTTATTGAAGTTCATGTTGGATTGACATCTACTTTTTTGGCTTAATAGATTGGTATTTATTTACTTTCTCAATTTATTTAGTCGTACCTATGGCATCTTTGCCCGTTGGTGGCTGTGGCCGGATTGGTCTATGCTGTTCGAAAAAGTGAAAAGGTGGAAGAGCAACACCAGAAGACGATGAACGAGTCGATGGAGAAGTTGAACAAGATTAGGAAGGAGTTCCAGGAAGCGCGAATTGATTTTACAAAACAATTCTCTTCCACCAGAGAAACTGCAAACTCTTTTAAAGTTGCTGAAGAGTCCCATCACGACGAATTGAAGAAATTTATGGAGGCTCTTCGCAATGTGGCTCCCCCGTCCTCTCAGGTCGATGAAGGAGCGGGATATATTAAGGAAGTATAGGAGAGATGATTTTATAGTTGTTGATGTTTATAAAGTCTATTTCTCATACTGTGTTCGCATATCATTAGCTATGTATTTAGTATATTTGGACAACATCGACTTTAACAACTAACAACTGGTTTAGGTGGGATGAAAGTTTCTATCAATATATGTTTTTGTGAATGTAATTGAGTATAAATTTTCTATTGTCATAAGCATTTGAATCTACTTACATTTGCTTTCTTTATGTGTTTGCATTATGGAATGGGCATGAGCTCGGTGAATCTTGCAGTGTGTTATATGATTTGGGAGCAGTCAAAGTTATGTGTGATTTTTTATGGATAACTTAAACGTTCTGTACTTCTATATGTGTTAAAAGTAAGTGTGTTAAGAAAAGTGATACCAATTAACCGGCATTAAGCCGCACGCAGACTGTTTGTCAAGACGCCTAATTGAATTGCATTTATCTAGTATGCAGCTCTAGCTGCTTTAACAGGAATTTAGTAAAGAAACAGTGTTCTTTTTGTTCTTACATGTTCTACGGAAAATGTGACAATAATGTCATGATATTAAGTGCATTTGAAGTTGTTTACTGGCATTGGTTGAGGTCATTTGAACTTGGCATGATTGTTCATAAGTATGCCAAAAAGATAGCAACGTTGATTCTAACATACTTTTTGGTTCATGTTTAATTTATTTATACATGAGATGCGAGTAATGATGTTATGATAGTCTTTGTGGAATATGTTCGACCTGGCATTGTACTCTGGAACAATAACATAAAAAAACAAGGGGAGAATGCACCCTGTACATGGTCTTTAATCCACTATAGATTTCGATTCAGGTAGTACCTTGACTAGTCATATATCATATTTGAAGCACAAGAATGATCATGTCCATTTCTTCTATGTTTTTTTTTCTATTGTTGAGTTTGCACATGTCTTTCTTTATCTATGCATCAGACTCTGGCAGAACTGAAGTCCGAATCAAGTTCTCTGTATCAGTACATTTAATTGTTCATGCTGAAACTTGCCGATGGTATGTGTGGGGGATGAAGTTTGTCCTACATGTTCGTGAAACAGCTCTCTCAAATACTGCAGAAGATTGCAAAAGTTTAGTGGTACAGGTTCTTTCTTTTGATATTTGAAGTTGATGATTATGCTTTTCTAAGAATATGTGAAACTTGCTAACCTGGAATGATGTTCTTCCGTTAGTGTAAAATGCTCTAAGGTTATTTACTATGATTTAAGTTTGATTTTCACAACAAGTAAGAGTGGAAAGACCAAGAGGATAACAAAGACCTGGGAAAGGCTCTTCATTGGTTATTTAGGTCAGCTTTCCGAGAAAATTCTTCGCCACAATTGTTATTAAATTGTTGGCCTTAAGTCACAACTGGTTCAGGTGGAAGGGAGTGAACTGGAATGGAATTTATGAAAGAGTATAAAGTTAAAATTTAAGAACTCCTGTTACAAGGATTTTTATCCATTTTCATCGATTCCTATATCAACTTCAATTTTAGAACTGGATATGGAAGGTAAAGTCAATCTTGTTTGTATTATGGGCATGACCTCAGAGATTCTTGTGGTACCAGGGTATGCCAAGAAGGATATCAACATTGATTTAACCATTTTTTTTGGTAATTTAATTGATTTATACTTGAGCTGTGGACTGATAATGCTATTTAAGTCTTTAAGGATCAATCTCAAATTGGCACTGTGCTCTGGGATAACGAATTTTAGAATGGTTCTTTAGATATAACATTTGCATTCACCTTGACTTATCTACTTCACTTTGATTCACCTTCATATATATAACACTATATCCACTTCCATTGCATGATACTTTGATTTTATCTTAAGATCTTCCTGTTTATGTAAAGTCTTGTGAGCTGTTTTTAATATTTTATAGCTATGATGTTAATTGGTTTTGTTGAAGTTTCGATTTTGGGTCATTGGAGTTTATGTTGGATTGGCATTTATTTTTTGGGCTGAATAGATTGGCATTTATTTATATGTGTTTTTTTTTCCCCTCAATTTCTTTTAGTCTTACTCGTACCTATGGCATCTTTGTCAGGTGGTAGCTGTGACTGCATTATTCTATTCTATTTGGAAAAGTGAAAAGCTGGAAGAGCAAGATAAGAAGATGTTAAGCGCGAATTGATTTTATAAAGCAACTCTCTTCCTCCGGAGAAACTGCAAAATCTTTGAAAGTGGCTTAAGAGTCCCACCACGACGAATTGAAGGAATTCAAGGAGGCTATTCGCAATCAGGCTCCCCTGTCCTCTCAGCTCAACAAAGGAGCTGGAGATACCAAGTACAGGAGATGTGATGTTATGTATTTGATGTTTATGTTGTCTATTTCTCCTACTGTGTTAGCATATCATTAGCTATGTATTTAGTATATTTGGACAACATCGACATTTTACAACTGACAACCGCTTTAGGTGGAATTGAAGTTTCTATTAATATATGTTTTTGTGAATGAAGTGAATGTAATGGAGTATAAAGTTTCTGTTGCATCTGTTTTTTTTTTATGTGATTGCGTTATGGAATGGGCATGAGCTCAGAGAATGTTGCAGTGTGTTATAAATTTGGGAGCAGTCAAAGTTATGTGTGATTTGTTATGCGTAACTTGAACGTTCCGTGCTTCTATATTTGTTAAAAGTGTGTTAAGAAAAGTGATACCAATTTCACGGCATCAAAGCCGCACGCAGACTGTCAAGCCGCACGCAGTGTGTTAATTTTAAAAAACACCCGTAGGTAATAATCATTATATTCCTAAGTAAAATAGGTTTTTTTTTTCCATAATTCTAATTGAAGTATGTTAGGTCATGTGTTTATATATAAACCACGTTGAGCAAAGATCAAGAACCTGCAGACGACTAACAATACTTGTAGTAGGTTTTATCATATTCACAGTTACTATGGGTTCTGAGAAGGATGAGATTGAATGGCTGAGAAGGATGAGATTGAATGGCCTGCAAACAAAGTTCGAGATACTTTTATCAAGTTTTTTGAAGAGAAAGGTCATGGTCATGTTAACTGGAAATCAAGCCCTGTTGTTCCTTACAATGATCCTAGTCTCCTTTTCGTTAACGCGGGGATGAATCAGTTTAAGCCTATCTTTTTAGGAACTGTTGATCCCAATACTCAGTTGAGTAAGCTGACACGTGCATGCAATTCACAGAAGTGTTTAAGAGCAGGTGGTAAACATAATGACTTAGATGATGTTGGTAAAGATACCTATCATCACACTTGCTTTGAGATGCTCGTTAGTTGGTCTTTCGGGGATTATGGTAAACCTAATGCGATAGAGTGGGCGTGGGAGCTTCTTACTAAGGTGTACAAATTACCCGAAGAACAAATATATGTAACTTATTTCGAAGGTGATGAAAGATTTGGCATTGCCGGTGCTGCTGATAATGAAAGCAAGGAACTCTGGCTCAAATATCTTCCACCTGAACGCGTATTAGCTTTTGGTTGTAAGGATAACTTCTGGGAGATGGGTGATGCGGGTCCTTGTGGACCTTGTAGTGAAATACACTTTGATAGAATTGGCAAACTTGGTAGAATTAACAATTGTGATATTGCCTCTTTGGTTAATGAGGATGATCCAACGGTGATTGAGGTATGGAACCTTGTGTTTATTGAGTTTAACAGGGAATCGGATGGCTCTATGAAGACGTTACCTGCTAAACATGTTGATACAGGCATGGGTTTAGAAAGATTGACTTCTATACTGCAGAAGAAGATCAGCAATTATGATACAGATCTGTTCGTACCCATATTTAAAGCTATTCATGAAGTGGCGACGGGAGCTCATCCATATTCAGGAAAAGTTGGGCCTGATGATGTTGATGAGGTTGACATGGCTTACAGGGTTGTTGCAGATCACATTAGAGCTCTGTCGTTTGCGATTGCTGATGGTTCTTATCCAGGCCGTGATGGACGCGAATTTGTTCTTAGGCGAATTCTTCGTCGAGCTCTACGTTATGGTAATCAAGTCTTAAAAGCTAATGACGAATTTTTTAGTGGGTTGGTGGAGGTTGTGGTGGACGTAATGGGCAATGTTTTTCCTGAGCTAAAGCAACACAAAGCGGATCATGAAGATTATTGCATCAGAGGAGAAAAGCTTTAGGAGGACGTTCGATAATGGAATTGCAAGATTTGAGAAGGTTGCTAAAGATCTTAATAAGAAAATACTAAGTGGGCAGGATGCATTTCTTTTGTGGGATACCTATGGCTTCCCATTGGATAAGACTCAGTCGATGGCGACAAAAAAAGGCTTGACGGTTGATGTTGACGGTTTCAACAAAGCGATGAATGAGGCTAGAAAAAGGTCCAGGAATTCTCAAAGCAAGCAAGCTGGTAAAGCTTTTGACATGGATGCTGATGCTACCTCAGCTTTGCAGAAGAAAGGGATTTCAACAACAAATGACGAATTCAAATTTACCTTAAAGGATCATTGCAGTGTAATAAAAGCTATTTACACAGGCAGCGAGTTCTTGGAAGCTGTTGCTGCTGCTGATAAAGTTGGTATAGTTCTAGAATCAACAAGCTTTTATGCTGAACAATAAGGCCAGATATATGACACCAGAGTACTTGAAGGCCCCTTTGGAACATTAGAAGTTTCAAATGTTCAAACTTTTGGGGGATTTGTTGTTCATATTGGCAATTTTAAAGAGGATAGTGGCAGATTGTCTTTAGGTGATAGTGTCAACTGTAAGGTTGACTACGTCAGGCGTAAGCTCATTGCTCCAAACCATACTTGTACGCACATGTTAAACTTTGCTCTTAGGAAAGTGCTTGGTAATCATGTTGATCAAAAGGGATCCATTGTTCTTCCTGAAAAATTGAGATTTGATTTTTCTCATGGCAAAGCCTGTAAAGCCATAAGAGCTAAAAAAATTGAATACATTGTCAATGAGCAAATTAAAGCTGAACTTGATGTCTATTCAGAAAAGCCAAGCGTTTCTGATGCCCAACGTGTTAATAGTTTACGAGCTGTTTTTGGAGAAGTCTATCATGATTCAATTAGAATTGTCGCAATTGGTAAAAAGGTGGAAGACCTTTTGGCTAATCCTGAAGATAAAGAGTGGTCATCAATATCCGCAGAGCTTTGCGGAGGAACTCACATAGTAAATACAAGAGAAGCCGAGGCATTTGCGCTTCTATCAGAGGAAGGGATTGCAAAGGGAATCCGTCGGGTTACCGCTGTTACCAGAGGTTCTGCTATTAAGGCCCTAGAGCTGGCCTCAGCACTTGAGGAAGAAGTGAATGAGGCATCTGAAGCGGAAGGAGACCAGCTGGAACAGAAAGTGACATTGTTGAATGTGCGCGTGGAGTCTGCGCCTATACTAATTGCCAAGAAAACTGATCTGAAGGCGAAAATATCTATGCTACAGAACCAAGTGATCAAAGCGAAAAAGAAGACAGCGGAAGAGATTATACAGAAAGCAATTAAAGATGTAAGTGAAAAAGCAGAAACTGCTTGTTCTGTAGGAAAGGGTTATTGTATCGCACGTGTCAGTGTTGGTTTAGACAATGCTGCAATCCGTGAAGCAGTTGTTCGGATCATGGAGGAGAAGGGGATTGCAGTAATGGCTTTTTGCACAGATGAGAAAAAGTGTTTGGTATGTGCTGGGGTACCAGCTGAAAGTGAAAAGAGCAAACAGTTGATTGTTTTGGAGTGGTTGAAGATAGCTTTGAAGCCATTAAATGGGAAGGGAGGTGGAGGGAAAGGTGGTCTCGCTCAAGGGCAGGGATCTGTTATTTCAAATGTGGAAGAAGCGATGAAAGATGCAGATCAGAAATTTAAGGAAGCATGCGAAGCTTGAATAGGAAAGAACTTATCTATTTAATAATTTTATATGTTTTGTTGATATTGAAGGCGACCCAGACCTTCCATTGATGGTGGGAGGGTCCAAATTTTTAACAGAACTACTAATGATTTATATTTCTTTGACCAAGACAAGGCGCGGTGTATCTTGCGTATCGCAGGGAAGCCCAGCCACCGGGTCTTACCGCACGGTTAGCATGATTTACATGCCGGTGTTGACCATGAGGCTGGTTGGCCGGTCCTGGTATATAATCCAGGCAGGCTAGCGTGTCCTGAACAACACGTTTTGACCAAGTGATTGCTTGTTTTGACTCGGACAATTTTTGTCTGTGAATATGTTTAGTTACTGTTGCTTTCTTGTATTAAGTGGGTGTTTGATGAATTAGGTATTTTTAGTTTTGTGGTGATTTATAGTTTGGACTTTGGTGCCTCAGCAGAAATGAGATTTTTTGTTGAGCCCATTTGTGTTTTCTGTAATTCAATGGGCATTGGTTTTATCGGGTTGCATTGGTACATTGGTGCGTTTCTTGATTTGAGAGGCTGGTTTTGTTTTAGCCTTTAATTTCTGGTAGATATAGTTGATTGAACTGGGGAGTGGACTTTGTTTTAATGAATTAGTGCTTCAAGTGTTTGTATATGAGGCATGCCCGCGACTGATATTTCAAAATATGCCCACAGTCCCTTCTTATACTTAACAAAATCTGGAAAAAGGGTGCAAACTTGAGGGGCAACATGATTTCGGCTGGTTTTGGTTTTAAAATTCAGTGCTCTGATCAGAGTGTTGTATTCCTCACTGATATTTCTGAAGGTGGGTTAGTCCCTCCAGGCTCACTTTGCATTTTTTCCCACAAGGATCTGTGTTTGAGTTTATGAGCTCTCTGTGTTAGTAGTTCTTAGATCATAGGAGTACTATTTACAGGACTTATTATAGGAGCTTGCTACTGGGCACAGTCAGAGCGGTTATTCACCTTCTTGCTTGTTGTGTTGTTCTGTTTAGGTATTTAATATCTGATTTCGTAGTCCTTTGCAAAGTTACTACCTTTGTTGTGAGGTTGTGAACAAGCTTAGCTAGGAGGGATATTAATTATTATGAGGACAAAAAATTAAAAGATGCCTATCATGCTGGCACCGGAAGCGTGAAAGAAAGATGACCATCAATACTGAAGTAGAGGAACTAGACGATGACCATTAATGTTGGGATCTTAAGTGTGAAAGAAAGATGACCATCAATGCTCAAGTAGAGGAACTTGCTATAACTGAGATGTGGTCAAGGCTGGGTACAAGAAAAATGTCAAGGAGGTTTAGACTCGGTTTGTAGTTTAGGTCTCTTCTGCATGTTCTCTCTATGTTTAATTATTCCTATCAACTTACAATATATCGGGTTTTGCTCTATTTGTGTGCTCTTAACTGTTGAATTCTCGTGAACTTTTCTATGCTTGCATACAGCAGGAGCTTGTCTTTCTAGAGGTTTGCTTCATTTTTATATGGAAGTCCTAAACTAAGTGCCCGTTTGAATCATGGATTAACCGGTCATGGATTAATCCTACCCGATTAATGGGAATGAGATTTCAATACAAAAATGTATTAGAACTTCATCCGCATTCTTGTTAACCGGAATGAAATCCCATGATCCATGAACGGACCCTAAATTAATTGATTAGCTATTGAAATAATCTGAGTAGTAGTACGTAACAGCAGCAAATATATATGCCTGTCAAAAGCAAATACATGTGATTCTTAATATTTACAAATATCGTATTAGTATGCCTCTAGTGTTATGCATGCGGGTGTTATATAATTATTGAAATTTTATGTCACTTGGGGAATTTATAAAGTATATTTGATTTCAATCGTTACAAAAGTTTTGTCGTTTGATGTGCAGAGCGTTTGATAATGTTTGTTTTTCTGAAAAGGATCGCTTCTGGAGAAAAACCTCGCTTCATGGAGGTTAGAGGTAGATATTTCTTTTAAGTATCCTCTCTTTGTTTTCCTGGTGTGGATATATGATGCAGTATTTTCCTTTTTATGGTTAGTTGGTTACAACATTTACCTTTTAATTTCTTTAATACTTAACGATATTACCTGTTTTACATTAAAATGAGAATAATATTTACAGCAATAAATTATGTGAAATACTATCGCATAATCTTTGCTATAGTATATTGAAACAATAACTGATAATATTGAAATGCATGTGAGAAAGAACATTAATATAATGTTTCTTCCCCATTTTGACATTTTTACAAATTGCATGTTATAATGCAGAGGGTAAGAGCGCAGAAGATGGCTGGCTGATCTCAAAGATGCCCACAAACTTTCTCAACAGGATACAAGAGTTTCGAGATAGCCGCGAAATCTTCTGCAAAGACTTCCAATGAAAACATTAATGATGAGTTTAGCGGTACTGCAGATAATAATATTATACTTATGGAATGTAATTACACTGAATTATATTATAAGATATTAATTATTTGCACTTTTCAAGTCGATATATTACCGAAATTATGGATCCGGTAGCCCCAAGGCAAATGATTCTCACTATATATACGAGTCCATCCAAAGTCTCACTATAGTAGTCTCGAACAAAAAATTCGAAATATTAGTTACTTGTCTATCACGACACAAATCCATCTTCGTTTACCTACGGTTAGTACAACATTATCATCTCTACTATTTTGTCATGAATTTACTAATTAACTGGATCGTGGAATTCAAAATCCGTTCGTCAAAGCGTGCGAAGCTCTTAAATAAATGTAAGAAGGTGCAGGACGAGATGAATTCGTCGAGAGTTTTGTTAGATCAGATGGTGGCTGATTTCGAAGATGCCCTAAACCTTGTGAAATAAGTGATTCGGGAGTTACGTTTGGGCAGACCAAGAACAATGATTTGGAAGCCGTGAAAGAAGCTTACCAGGAGAAAAAGAAAGCTTACGAGGAGCAAAAGAATGAGTTTTGGAGGATTAATAATAAATTACAAAGAATTTTATGAAATAATGTGTTCACTATATCTCTCTTACTTTACAACTAACATATCGATATGACTAGTATATAACATGGTTGAATTAGTGGCATGTTGATTTTTGAATTTTTATTTCATTCGCTAGCTGTGCTTGTATTGGAATATTTTTATAAATTTTGATTTTGAGGGTTGAAACATGTAACTATGGAAGCATAAAGCTTTTCTTTACCAATGTTTGTGAAGCTAACAGCTTTTCTAAGGTTTACGCAAGTTGTTAATTTTATTTTTGTAGGTTTAGTCAAATTCGTAAGTGCTCGTAGTGAAACATTAGCAGTGCCTGATTTTAGAATTTGAATGCATTCTATTAATCTAAAGATATATAAACTTGTAAACTAATTTTCGTTATTATTGGGATTTTAGAGTTCTTGTTTGTTTTTGTTTTTTTTACTCGAGCTAGCTCTACTTTGTTGACTCTGAATACTTATTTCCTCGGAGCACGGCTGTTTCCACAATAATGCTGCTAATGTTACTAATCGCAAACAGTCGTAAGTATGCAGCAGCTCATGTGCATTGAGAAAAATGACAGAGAATACATGCCTGACAGAGGTGAAGCAAGGCAACTAATGTCAGAGGCTAGGAGTACTAGAAAACTAATGCCAGAGGAGCGTGGCATTAGACAGAGGCTGCCTGATATGATAGAAGTTAGAGAATGCATGCCGGATTTGAAGGAGGTCAGAGAGTGGATTCTATAGATGAGGGAGTTCAGAAACTGGATGCCCAAGATAAGGGAGGTGAAAGAGCGGAGGTCCAAGATAAGGAAGGTTGGAGAAGAATTCCTGAGAGAATGGTCAGAGAGCGGATACCAGAGAGAAGGGTGGTTAGAGAGAGTATACCCGAAACCAGGGACCTTAGACAGCACATACCTCGGCCAAGGGATGATCTGTAACACACACTTGAACCTACCTAGCATAATGCGGAGGTACCTTCTTCCAGGGGTGTGAATTTTATGGCGGGGATAGATTCTTTCATAAAGTCCTATTTCCCAGGAAACTGGATCATTTAAAGCAAAGATCACCAGATCTTATTCTGATAAATCCCAGAGATCCACTCTCCAGTCTCCACCAAAAAGTGAGGCAGAATTAAGGAGGTCATCAGTGAGGACATTTGATATTAGATCTTACTCATTTTTGGGTTCAAAGTAGTCTTGAGCTCCCTACACCCGTGGGTACTTCATCTTATGCGAGGAAATTGGCTCTAGCTGCTGGACTTGCTAAGCCAATGGGACCTATGTTAGCAGCACCTCCACCTCGTGTCATCACGCAAAAGAATTCATATTTGAGTAGTAAATTACATCACTCGTGATTGTAAACTAAATGACTGCTTTCTGGTAACATGATTTCTTATCATGATGCGTTTCTTTTGGTTCCTTTGTTGACTACGTTAATGAAAAACATATTATTGAGAATTTGGTTCCTTTGTTTCTAGTAACCCAATAAACTACAGTACTCATAAGTCATAACATATATAATATATTGTACAAAATGCAACTTGGTTTGAATTGTAATGGTCTAACTTCTTGTGTTTCAGAAATTTAGAGGTTCGGTTTTTCTCTAATGAATGTTGGGAGTGAAATCATCTCTTGACAGGTATTATCTTTGTACTTCCATTGATACTAGCGTATTTATTCCTGTAGTACACATAGTATAGTGGTGCTAGGTTTAAGTTTTGTAAAATCGATGCCACATGATAATCAGAAATCAAAAAACTAATTAAATGATCATATGTGTGCATCGACTTTATTAGCACTGGATTAGCTATCATAATTAAAATGTAACTCGGTAATTCATTTATACAGATAAAAGGAAACAAATCAAAAACCTTCAACTTATCAAAAAGAGAGAAAATAAAGGATTTAAAAATTCAATTCAGGCAATCACGTCACAGAAGTCACCGTGGATGTCTTTGCAAATATAAATAAATGAGCTCGTTCAAACTTCAAACAGTGAGTAAACCACCCAAAGTAAATCAAGTAATCAAGTCCATACAGCAAAAGGAGGGCCTAAAGTTTCATAATTTCGAGCAAAAAAACGTTATACTAGAAGGCAGATTGCATCTTTCTTTGTCCTGGCAAAGTATCATATTCTGTTAACTAAAACCATGCAGGAATCATAACCATATATATATATATATATATATATATATATATATATATATATATATATATATATATATATATATATATATAGGCTAGCGTTCAAATAGAAACCAACCTTAGAATAGAAACTAGAAACCTACATTAAATAAATTATATTTCATTTATTTTAATCGCCCCGCTAGGGGCACCTTCACAAAAAACGTTTAAAATTCTTGGCTCTATTCAACAAAAATATAAAAAAAATAAAATTTTTTTTTAAAAAAACGTTACTGTTCACGTGCCACGTCATCACGTGAACAGTAACTTTTTTTAAAAATTTTTTTTAATTTTTTTATTTTTGTTGAATAGAGACAATAATTTTAAACGTTTTTTGTATTGGAGTACCCCTAATTTGGTCATTAGATTAGCTTGAAATATTTAATTTAGGTTTAGTTTCCAGTTTCTATTCTAAGTTAGTTTCTATTAGAACAAGACCCTATATATATATAGAGTCTTGCTCAAATGAGAACCCTCACTTATGGTGAGATATGAGATCTAATCCTAGCCATATATTTTTATATGTAAATTAAATCCTAGCCCCACAATTAATATTTAAAATTTTAATTTTTATTATTCATTTAATTCAACATCATCTTCCACAATCATTTATTTCCTCCTCCGGTCACCATTTCCGGCAACAAATTCCGGCCAACCCAAAAAATCACCACTGTTAAAAAGAAAATCACCACACTGCCGCCACCTCCGGCCACCATGCCGCCGCCACCACCAACAAAAATCACCACCTTTAAACAGAAAATCACCGCACTTCACCGCCTCCAACCACCATGCCGCCGCCACCACCAACAAAAATCACCACCAAATAATGAAAATCACCACAACCAAACCCATTACAAATCACCCCATTTCCGCCACCACCTCCGACCACCACCAAAAATCACCACCGGAAGCCGAAAATCACTACCTCTTTTAACAATAACACACTATAATCACATCTGACTACTTTTTCCAAATTCAAAAATCACCACCTTTAACATCACTGATCTTACCAACGGAGGCTGTCACCACCATAATCACCAAACCACCACCACCACCATCATCTACACACCATAACTGATTTAAATATGGATTATCATCATCACGCCTATTCTTCGAATTCACATATTAAATTAAACAAATTGATTTAAATCACCACAAATATACCGGGATCTATATCTATGCCTAAATAAAATCGTTAAAAGATCTCATCTCCGGCCAAATCAAAAATTTCCGACTAACTCGAAAGCAACCACAAAATCAGATCAATACTCTACCCTCACCCCCCCTCTGTTTCAGTAAAGTTTCGTCACCTATACATACAACATATACAAACAACATTTCCAAATCCTAACAGTAAGATCTAATCACTTCCAGGCGAATCAAAGTCACCGACGGCGGTTTTACGTGAACGGAAACTGAAGCGACGTTGTAAAATCACCACCACCATTGCTCGCCTGCGGCGCCAGAATCACCAAAATCAAAATAAATCACCAATTACGTTGAGTTGTCGAGTTCGCCTGCGAGAAATTCCGATTCTCAGCCGTCCGATCGGAATTGACTGTGTGTGTATAAGCAGGGAGCTGTTAAATTGGGGGGGGGGAAGAAAGAGAAATGATATGGGGGGAGGTGGGTGTTGTGTGTGTGCGTGTCGGCGATGGGGAGGGAGAGAAGAGAGGAAGAAAGGTGAGAAGAGACGGGGGAGGGGGAGGGGGCAGGCGGCGGACGGCGGGGGAAGGAGGTGGTGGTTGGTGGAGGTGGAGGCGAGGCGAGGCGGGATGGGATGGGGCGGGGCGGGATGGGATGGGATGGGATGGGGGGATGGGGTGCTTGTGCCTGTATTTGTGTGTGTATATGTGGTAGATTTATTTGTGTGGTTGTGATTAAAAGTTGTTTAAACATTTGTGGGGCTGAGATTAGATCTCAGTTCTCACCATAAATGGGGGTTCTCACTTGAGCAAAATCATATATATATATATATATATATATATGACGCCACTTCAGAAAACAAAGATAATTTCTAAAGCAATGATATTAGATTGCTATTCAATTTAGAAACTTTCCATTACACCATCACATGAAAACAGTAACTGATATTGACCAAAACATAAAGTTTAAAGATTATCTTCAAATAAGATATAAAGAAATATGAATGAAAGAAAGTAACCAATTGCTTATGTGAACTGTGCTTTACCTTAAATCCACTAGCGTCTATCAGTTTTTCCAATCCCGCGCTTGCCAGAAAACAAGTGTTTTGGTTTAAGATTAGGAATGACTCTGTCTGACTCTCCACGACGACCATACTTGTTCCTCTTATTAGAGGATTTCCTTGCTAATTTTATAGCCTTCATCTTCTGAACAGAATCCTTATATCCTTCACCCGGTACAACCTCATTTGGAGGTCGTGACATAGATCTTGACCGAGATGTGGATCTCAAGCGCAACTTTTTATTAGAGTGCTCACCATCCACATCCATTGCACCATCCCCGTGGTCACTTGATCTCTCCCGTTTACGTCCTCTAGATTTGCTGCGAGCTCGGCTTATTGCCAAACTTGGATCTAGTCCCAAAGACGACAACTGCCTTCCCATTCTCTCTGATGTGAAATTCTTGTCTTTGTTAAATTTCCTAGGGACAATTGGTCGACTCTAAGCTCTGCTCTTCTTGATCCGATGCTCTTTAATAAGCAAGCTTTTCTTCTTCCTAATCGCAGCCAGGGCTTCTTTTTGTTCTGGTGTCAAGTCATCCTCCATCTCGAGATCATCATCTTCACCCTGCTCCTGTCTAAGACCCTCTTCTCGCTCCAACTCTTCAAGTCTCTGTAAGATATCAGGGTCAACAAAATCATATACGTTGTGTCCATCAAGAATTTCTGGCATTATATCTTCTTTCCATTCATCATTTGCCAGAATATAATGCTTCTTCAAGCTTGCAGAATATACACCTGCACCTCCATTCTCATTCTCCATATCTCTTTCAAGCTTCCTCTTCTCCTTCTCCGCAGCCTCCTTGGCTTTAGCTTCCAAGACTGCCCGTGGTATGCAAGGTGGCCTTTCTTTTTGATCACGTGGCTTTGGTGTTGCAACATGAAAACGGTTGAGGCAGTCATTTATCTTTTTGGACTTCATTTTCTGTTCAACCCTCTGGTCCAGTAACCTCTCACAGGCTGCATTCTTTACAGCAATTACACCCTCCTCATTCAAGGTGCTCACAGCCAAAAGTACTCCCTCATCGCTTGTAGACTCACCACCTTGACCAATCACAGTCTTTGTTGCTTCTGCTTTCATCTCCATAACCAACTTCATGTCTTCCTCAGATACTTTATCCAATGGCAGGAGATCAGTTTTATTACATACTACGATCAGTGGCTTGTTCATAAAAAGTGACTTGATGCTGTGAAAAAGTGCCGCCTGCTGGGCAATGCTGTACCCACAAGACCCAGAAATGTCCAAAAAGAACAATATAGCAGCCCTTAAATGTGCCAAGGCAGTGATACTGCACATCTCTATAATGTTACGATCTTCAAAAGGTCTATCCAAAATACCAGGAGTATCAATTACTTGATATCTTAGATATTTGTAATCAGTATGACCAACAAGTAAAGACTTGGTAGTAAAGGCGTACGGTTGCACATCAACATCTGCCCTGGTGATTTTGTTATTGAATGAGCTCTTGCCGACATTTGGATATCCGCAAATCAAGATTGTACGGGTGTTGGGGTCAATTGATGGTAGCCTTGCCATATGTTGTCTGATCTGTTCAAGGTATGCTAAACTAGGTCCTATTCGCTTTGTCACAGTACACATCCGACCAAGAGCAGCAACTTTCAAAGTCTTGCATCGATAAAGGGAGTCAGCATACTTTAGCAACTTCACGTAATCCTTCGCAATCTTACCAATGAGATTCCTAGCAGTATTGATCTGACCGAGGGCAAGCTTGTAATGATCTTTATTGTATAGAACATGAAGAAGGTCACCATAAAAAGGATGGATATCATCGAGACGTGGGAACTCGTCGATGATGGTGGACAACTTCTCATGAAAGTTTGTTTGTGTATATTTGACTTTGCGCATGTAAAACTGACGTATGCGTGATATAGCATAACCCTTGATCTGACCCTTGTTTACGTATACTGTAGGTGTCTGACGCTGGGTGCGAGAGAGGATAATATCAACAAAATCCTTCCCATTTGGAACAACAGTAATCTTCTTGAAATTATACTGCACCATAGTTCAAGATATGTGGTTAAACCTGCAAAAAAATAATTAAACATTAATGTATGGAGAACCCAAACCATCAGACAGATATATATACATAAATTTTCAATATTTCCATTCTAAAATGTTTAAATGATCACGTGAAAGCAATATGAAGCCAAACAAAACTGTTCATATTTTTGTAAAAACTGCTTGATACTATTAAGAGAGTAGTTAATCTGTTTCAATTCTGAGTCAAAATTATAGTGTAATGGGAAGGAGCGGGGTTTTTTCAATTATTTTGTCGAGAGACTGAAATATTTTTCTGACCCTGTCATAGAGATGAAGTGATGCACCATATGACCATATCTATATATAGGTGAAGCACATATGAAAATATCTGTAGGTAGAGTCTAAATGTGAATGTTCTCATGTGATTACTTACTGAAATAGAACGATGAAACCCAACAAATTTATATCCCGAGTACTCAAAGCAAGACTTTGAACACCACAGAGCTACTGCGGTCTGAGATAATGACCGTATGCACAAATCAAGAAACATAAATATATATAAATAATCATGTAAGTACAAAATTTCAATATTCATATAATAGCTACAAAAAATGAAACTGAAGACAAAATGTAAAAATTAGAAATATCGAATAACTGGACCGAGGTAGGACGGCTATCTTGGATTTCTGTTAAAACTTGAAACAAAGGCATATAGCTGCTCCATACTCTAAAACCCTAATAACAACCTAGACTTTTAGTTTCCAATGGTTGGGAAAAACTGATTTACTAACCGATATAACAAAAAAAGTGAAGACCTATGGAGCCTTTCAGAAATCAATTATTACTTTACACATCCTCTCTATAATACCCCCCCCCCCCCTCTCTTTCTCTCTCTGTCATTACTACAGACTACAGAAACAATCAGTATCCATCCTGGCTGGGTGGGGATAGTAACCCATGGTTTGGAGTTACGGAGTGAATGCCTGATTTGAACAAAGTCACGAGCAAAGAACAGAGAAAAAAAATTCTATAAAAGAGGCTGAGGTTTCTTACGAAGAAGTTAAAACTTTTTTAAAAGAGCCTGAAAATTCCTATTAAGAAGGTGTTTTAGAGTCTGGTAGAGTTGTTCATCCCTTCTTTGCTCTTGCCTTTCTACTTACTACTCGGATTATTACCCCACCCATTCATTGTCTGTAGAGACGAAGTGATAGAAGGTCCAAAAGAATAATAACCATTTCTTTCTTAAATCCTTCGGTCATTTTTATCCACTATCTTGGTCAACTATTTCCAATCCCGTTTTTAAAAACACAAATACAAAAAAAAATTGACACATGAATAATAGCTTTTACTACTCATGGTCTTCTGTCCATTGGAGTAGCAGGTACTCCAGTGGGGGGCGGAGTAGGAATAGGACAAATCCTCCTCCTCTTGAAACAATTTGAGATTTTCTAACCTGCACTACGTACTAATCTCCCAATAACCATTTCAATTGCGTGTAATTCTAATAAGCTTGGCTTGCTAATAGTGTGTTTGGGGATGTGGTGTCTAGTTTATTTTTTTTTAAAAATAAGCCTTAAACGTGCAAAGAATAACATTGACATTAGGCCCCCAATTTAGAAGTACTTAATACAAATAAGCTATCTAATGGCGGATGCCCCCAAAAAAACTATCTACCCGGGTCCATTGCAGTGAGCTGGTCAAACTTATAATATAATTTATCAATTATACGCTTATTAATCATCAATCAATGCTCATCCCCTAAAAAATTATCATTCATATTCTCTCGATACATTGATATAATCGATATTGCCTCTCAAATTCCAAATGATTGAGAACAGTTATTTCCGAAGGAAGACTTAGTAGTTAGACACTTTATTGCATGTTTATGGTTACATTTTTATAAATTTCATTTTTGTTTTTAAATGGATTTCTATACTTATAGAAATACATAGTTTTTTCCCATAATTCGTATGTCTTTCAAAAGTATTGGAAACAAACTCTCATAATACCCCTACTCCTAAGTCAACACACTCATCAAATACAATTAGACCATATTACTTCAAACTAAGAGTAACTAGAACACTAGACTATTACAAAAACTAGCTAAAACTCCTACAGAAATAGAAAATCATGATAATTGGGATGAATGTATAATGAATAGAAAAAAAAACAAAACGAGAAAAGCACAACCGTATGATCCATTCATACATAAAATACAATGAAACAGAGTAAACCTGGTACATTACGTAGCAAACTACTACCTGATCATTCGGAACATACAAAACACGGGTACGCCCGCCCAACGAGTTTCAATTCCCTATTTCTTTGTCAAATTCAATTGCTCCATTTTAATTGATTCCCAGGTAGTTTCGAAGTTTCCATAAAGCACATCAATTCATTTTCTAATTAAAACTGAATTATGTTTAAATACACATACAGATCAATTCACATACAGATGATGTTTAAACATGTGAATTCATATAAATCATAGCTTCCTGTAGATTGTAATAAATACAAAGAATTGAAATTAATAAGAAGCAATTAAAAGCTTGGACGTATTAGAAACCTGCAGAACGGCGAGGGCAGTGTTGTAGAGCTGCTTAAACCTCTTAAACCCTAATTTCCCATTTTATATTCTTTCCATACCGTTGTTAATTTAAAATTTATACTCCGTCTTGATTTACATTTCTCGTTACAATTTTTATTGGTTAAATTAAATTGACCAATATTTAATTAAATATTTAAAATTATTCAAATATTATTTTTAAAAACTGAATATCACGTTTTAAAATACTTTATTGTATTTTTCAATTATATAAATTTTAATTTTTCTTAATTATATAATACATATAAATTTTAGTCACATTAATTTAAAAAATTAAAAATAAAAGGAACATGTATAATAGGATATAACAAGAATTTATAAACTATCCGCTCACATCATTCGCAACCGAACGCATTTTACGGATAATCGCTTGTTTGTTATTTGGTTACGATTTTATATGTTCTAAATTCGCAAAATTCGAATCGCAAATCGCAATATATATATATATATATATATATATAACAATTTATATTTAATATAATATATAATAAATAATAAATAATAAAAGTTAATAAGTTTGACACATATATATGTAATCATATATATTGTATAATAATATAAAATTGATAGTGTCCCATTTGTTCCATCTTACTAGATTCTAGTGGATGAGTTGTAATAATTTATGTGCTTCGTGTACCTCATTTTTATGTTTAAACTTATATTGCATTATTTACGGGCTATCAAAATTTTGCTTAAACATCTTGTTCTTATATTATTTGTTCTTAATTTATAAATCTTTAGTTGTATCTCAAAATTGATTATTCGGATCTTATATGTGTAATAATTTATAATAATTTAAATTTATTACTATTAATTTATTTTGATATTTGTAATAAGTGGTTAAATCGCAAACCTAATCACATCAACCGACTCTCGCGATTGGAAATAATATGGTTAATCGTAATCGCAAATGTGGTTGTGGTTTAATAAAATCGCTATATGCGATTTGATTCGACTTTTAATCCAAAATCAATGCAATTTGAATGGCGTACACCCCTAGAACGGAAGGAATAATATATATGGTATATATGTAATGTGTTGCACTCTACACAAACACCTTATTTAAAAAATAATAAAGAACACCGTCATAAAACATTATTTTTCATAAAAATTGATTTGTTATGATAATAATCACAAATTTTAATAACAATTAAACATAACATATCGAATCTAACATAGAATTTCATCTAAATTTAAAAATCAAATACTACATAGAATCCACTATAGAATCTTATATATATATTTGTAACAATAAAATTATGTGTAATCATGTTATACTTGATCCTAATTTTTTATTAGATTCCATTTTTATTCATATAAAAACCATTTTTGATGTGAAAATTAGAATCTAAAAGTGATTTTATGTAAGATACTATGTTGTTCTTTATTTTTTATATAAGGGTGTTTTTCATAAAGTAATGACCTATATGTTATATTGTGGATTTTATTTGTTTTAATTTATGTAACTTTTATTAATTTAAGCACGGGAACTTGAATTTGAGACTTACAAAAATGGAATCTAAAATTGTTTCACTAACATTTAATTATTTTATATCCAAAATTAAGATTATATTTATATTATAAATTTATAGTTAGGTACAAAATCTTCATTAGTATAATGTTTTGAGTGTGCGTCCGGATTGCGTTTATATTTTCCATATAGATTATGCATTTCCTAATTAGTAAAATAGTCAAGTTAACCATAGTTAATATAAAATTGTAATTTTTTTAATATATGATAGATTTATAAATACTTAAATAGGATATATTTATAGATCAGTTTTTAAAATAGGAAAAATTAGTAAAAAACACCTTATTACAATTCCTGTAACTCAGAATTGGTGTAGTAGCTAGGCTTCTATTTGCTTGTATTGTTGATGCTTTCTACGCTTTTTTTTACACGAGGCGCAATGAAGAATAAATTTATTCTATTTTACTATTATGATCTAATAAATTTTTGGTAGTGTAATCTAAATTGGTTATTACTTTTAATTGTAGGATACTAGATCGGATCAGATGGTGTTGCACGAAAATGTCAGCGATGCTGATTTAGAGGATTTACAAACCCGCTACCTTCTTTAGCTTGAAGACCATTGTTGTGGTTTTTGTGTCTAAGACTTTATTTAAGTAATGCCTTTTGTTTTAAAACCTTCCGTTAGGTATTTTGTGCTAGACATGAACACAATTAACTAATGCAATGTTGTGTCTACATTGTATTTTGGAACTAATGCAATATTATGTGTGGATTTAATTTTGGATCTACCATTTAGAGTGAGATTTTCAATTGTAATAGTTAATGCTTCATATACGTAGTAGAATTGCACAAGCAGCTTATAGTAAAATTATTGTATTTTATGGTATATTATATTCAACACTAAACAGTTGAATATACCTTATGGTCAAGTATGTTCAACAAGATATGGTTTCATTTAGCGCACATACAAACAGAGAAAAAAGTTTCAATCAGCCAAATCTTGTTGATTTTAATAGAATTAAATGTAACAAGTTTCGGTTTAATTTAATCAACAGAGACACGTTATAAGATGATATAATCAACGCAAATTGGTTGATTATGGCGGAATTAAATTCAACAATTTTAGGTTGATTATATTACAATTGACGGGAAAATGACTTTTTTGGTGAAATTCAAAATTGGAATTTCAAAAATTTTCGAAAATGTTCAAGGGCGTTTTCAACGGAAAATGGTTGAAAATGGGGCCAACAAAATCAACGGAAAGTCGTTGAATTTAACCATAAATTCAATCGAAATGCTAATTTCAACAACCTTATATTCAATAGGAAGGATTCAGTTGTATTTACAGTAAACTTAATGGGATCCTGTTGAAATTAAACAAAATTCAACCGAATTTTGCCCATTGAATTTATCCACTTTTCTAGTAGTGCTTGTTTCTAAAGGTGCCAAGCTAGTAAAGCAAGATAAAATGAAGGGAGTTATATAGAAAAAACTAGTAAAACTTTTATATTCCCTTCCTAGTTGCTACAGAGTCATATATGACCAAGTCCACAACCACAAAATGTATCATACACAACTTCATATACATGTAAGAACCACCATATTAAGTTACTTTTTCTATATGAATACTGATTCTTCTACCACAACTAGTGCTACAACTAACATAAAGTGATGGTTTTACCGTTTTTGGAGAATGGATTTCAATTGGAGGGAGTCCTTGAACTTTCGTAGAGTAATTAGTCCACATCTAAAGAGATAAGAAAATAAGTTCGTTTAAAAATATTTACAACAATATTTCAAATTAAACAAACCACTAGGGTGTAAAAAAATATCTTCTCATAAGAATCGAAATTTTTTATATAACTTGAAATTCCTAGCGCAATCTTTATTTTATAGCTTCAAATAATTATCAAATTGTGAGAGTGGTGGCATAGAATTAATAATTTAAAAAAAAATCAAAATGAATATTTCATTTACATTGGTTTTAGAAATCATTGAGCTTTTAAAGACCATATATTTCATCATCTTTCAAACAAGATCTCTAAACAAGAAGATATATACATGCTAAAAATGTTAAAAATGAATCGCAATGAGAGATGTAAAAATCAAAATAGTTAAGTACATTTTGAACAAATAACTAATGGAAGAATGTATGCATTACAAATAATTCTAAAAATGTTGTATAACACAAAAATAAAAAAAACTAACAAATGTTAAAACATAGAAACTAGTGAAATTTGTTGAACACATAACATGTGAAAATTGTGGTGTAAAGTTGCAATGGTTAAAGAAAGGAGGTGTCGGAAATGATTTGTTTAATAGGAAACAAATGAGAGTAATACGAAACAAATGAAACTTATGGCTGATGGCTGCTGCGAATGGAGAGGTAGAATTTTGGGGGTTTGGGGAGTAGTATACATAAAGAACAACTCCCTCCATCCCATTTTAGTAGTCAGTTTTTACAAAAAAAAAATTCCACAATACTTGTCCAACTCTTTAATCAATACAAATATGTGAAGTTTTTTCCAATTCTACCCTCTTTTTTTTTTACAATTTTCAATGTTGACTATTTATTGCATGTACAAGTTGTTATTAACTCTATCTATATATTGAGTACAAAGAGTTGTAAAATGCATTCTTCAAGTAAAATTAGGACTACCGTGTATATATATATATATATATATATATATATATATATACACACACACACACTTTATATTTCACCCCTCTTACCATTTCATCCTCTTCATGTGTGGAAGCTTGTAACTGTTGGCACCTTGAGATCTCATTAAATTCGGTTTAATTTAATCAACAGATACAAGTTGCACGATGATATAATCAACGCAAATTGGTTGATTATGGCGGAATTAAATTCAACAATTTTAGGTTGATTATATTACAATTTGCGGGAAAATGACTTTTTTGGTGAAATCCAAAATTGAAATTTCAAAATTTTTCAAAAATGTTCAAGGGCGTTTTCAACGGAAAATGGTTGAAAATGGGGTCAACAAAATCAACGGGAAGTCGTTGAATTTAGCCTTAAATTCAACCGAAATGCTAATTTCAACAACCTTATATTCAACATGAAGGATTTGGTTGAATTTATAGTAAACTTAATGGGATCCTGTTGAAATTAAACTAAATTCAACTAAAATTTTCCCGTTGAATTTAGCCACTTTTTGTAGTAGTGTTTGTTTGTGAAGGTGCCAAGCTAGAAAAGCAAGATAAAATGAAGGGAGTTATATAGCAAAAATAAGTAAAACTTTTATATTCCCTTCCTAGTTGCTACAGAGTCATATATGACCAAGTGCACAACCACTAAATGTATTATATGCAACTTCATATACATGTAAGAACCACCATAATAAGTTACTTTTTCTAGATGAATATTGATTCCTCTACCACAACTATTGCTACAACTAACATAAACTGATGGTTTACCTTTTATGAAGGATGGACTTCAATGGGAGGGAGTCCTTGAATTTTCGTAGAGTAATTAGTCCACATCTAAAGTGATAACAAAATAAGTTCGTTAAAAAATATACACAACAATATTTCAAATTAAACAAACTACTAGGGTGTAAAAAAAATACCTTCTCATACGAATCGATATTTTTTATATAACATGACAATCCTAGAGCAATCTTTGCTTTATAGCTTCAAATAATTATCAAATTGTGAGAATTGTGACATACAATTAATAATTTTAAAAAAAATCAAAATAAATTTTTTCACTTACATTGGTTCTAGAAACCATTGAGCTTTTAAGGACCATATATTTCATCATCTTTCAAACAAGGTCTCTAACCAAGAAGATATATATATATATGCTACAAATGTTAAAATTTGAATCGCAATGAGAGATGTAAAAATTAAAATAGTTAAATACATTTTGAACAAATCACTAATGGAAGAATGTATGCATTACAAATAATTCTAAAAATGTTGCATAACACAAAAATAAAAAAAATCTAACAAATGTTAAAACATGGAAACTAGTGAAATTTGTTGAACACATGACATGTGAAATTGTGGTGTAAAGTTGCAATAGTTAAAGAAAGGAGGTGTCGGAAAGGATTTGTTTAATATGAAACAAATGGGAATAATAAGAAATAAATGACTCAACAAAAAAAAAAGAAATAAATGAAACTTATTGCTATTGGCTGCTGGCGAATGGAGAGGCACAAATTTGGGGGTTTGGGGAGTAGTATACATAAAGAACAATACTCACTCCATCTCATTTTAGTAGTCAGTTTTTAGAAGAAAAAAAACCACAATACTTGTCCAACTCTTTAACCAATACAAATATGTGAAGTTTTTTCCAAGTCTTCCATTTTTTTTACAATTTTCAACGTTGACTATTTATTTCATGTACAAGCTATTATTAACTCTATCTGTTGAGAACGAAGAGTTGTAAAATGCATTCTCCAAGTAAAATTCGGACTACAAGTAATATACACTTTATATTTCATTTCTCTTACCATTTCATCCTCTTCGTGTGTGGAAGCTTGTAACTGTTGGCACCCCGAGATCTCATTAAATATGGTTGAATTTAATCAACAGAGACACGTGGCAAGATGATGTAATCATCTGAAATTGGTTGATTATGGCAAAAATTAAATTCAACAATTTTCGATTGATTATATTACAATTGGCGAGAAAATGATTTTTTTGGTGAAATTCATAATCGAAATTTCAAAATTTTTCCAAAATGTTCAAGGGCGTTTTCAACGGGAAATGGTTGACAAATGGGGCCAACAAAATCAACGGGAAGTCGTTGAATTTAACCTTAAATTCAACCGAAATGCTAATTTCAACAACCTTATATTCAACAGGAAGGATTCGGTTGACTTTACAGTAAACTTAACGGAATCCTATTGAAATTAAACTAAATTCAACCGAATTTTGCCCGTTTAATTTAGCCACTTTTCTAGTAGTGCTTGTTTCTGAAGGTGCCAAGCTAGTAAAGCAAGATAAAACGAAGGGAGTTATATATAAAAAACTAATAAAACGTTTATATTCACTTCCTAGTTGTTACAAAGTCATATATGACCAAGTTTAAAACCACAAAATGTATCATACACAACTTCATATACATGTAAGAACCACCATAATAAGTTACATTTTCTAGATGAAAACTGATTCTCTACCACAACTATTGCTATAACTAACATAAATTGATGATTTTTCCATTTTTGGACAATGGACTTTAATTGGAGGGAGTCCTTGAACTTTCGTAGAGTAATTAATCCACATCTAAAGAGTTAACAAAGTTTGTTTAAAAATTACACAACAATATTTCAAATTAAACAAACTACTAGGGTGTAAAAAAATACCTTCTCATAAGAATCGATATTTTTTATATAACTTGACAATCCTAGAGCAATCCTTGCTTTATAGCTTTAAATAATTATCAAATTGTGAGAATGGTGACATACAATTAATAATTAAAAAAATTAAAATGAATTTTTTCACTTACATTGGTTTTAGAAACCATTGAGCTTTTAAAGGCCATATATTTCATCATCTTTCAAACAAGATCTCTAAAAAAGAAGATTTATACATGCTAAAAATGTTAAAATTTGAATCGCAATGAGAGATGTAAAAATCAAAATAGTTAAGTACATTTTGAACAAATAATTAATGGAAGAATGTATGCATTACAAATAATTCCAAAATAGTTAAAGAAAGGAGGTGTCGGAAAGGATTTGTTTAATATGAAACAAATGGGAGTAATAAGAAATAATTGAAACTTACTGTTGATGGCTGCTGGCGAATGGAGAGGCACAAGTTTTGGGGTTTGGGGAGCAGTATACATAAAGAACAATACTCCCTCCATCCCATTTTAGTAGTCAGTTTTGAAGAAAAAAAATTCCACAATACTTGTCCAACTCTTTAACCAATATAATATGTGAAGTTTTTTCCAATTCTACCCTTTTATTACAATTTTCAATGTTGACTATTTATTGCATGTACAAGCTGTTATTAACTCTATCTGTTGAGAATGAAGAGTTGTAAAATGCATTCTTCAAGTAAAATTAGGACTACCGTGTATATATATATATATATATATATATATATATACACACACTTTATATTTCAATTCTCTTACAATTTTATCCTCTTCATGTGTGGAAACTTGTAACTTTTGGCACCTCAAGATCTCATTATTTCAATCATGCACTATACTAAAGTCAAGGCTATACGATTTGACTTATCAGATGGAAAACTATAAAATGCATTTTCAACCGCAACAACTAGCTCATTTATTATGTTGGCAGTCTCCTTATAGTGTAAAGTCTGAATTGCATTAAAAAATCCTAGGTCCAAAACGTTCAAGTGCGAAGAGTTGGGAGGTTGATAAGTTAAATGAACATTCAAACCAAGACGTGAGAGAGCTAAACGAAATCATTCGTCGTTAGGATCAATGTGTGTCCTAGCATAGTCTTGCTGAATACGTATAGCGATGTTTCCATCTTCTCTCGACCACTTTTCAAGAATAGCAGGAAGTACTTTGTAAATTAAGTATGATCTTTCGATGTCTCTCCCAATAGAATTCATCGCCTTCATTTCAAGAGTTCCCTCTACACTATTTGCACTAGTTCTTTTTACAGGATCTAGCGTGATAAAAGGAAAAATACCAATTTTTCCAAAAAATGTCTCATTGCCATCTAAATCGAATCTCGGTCGTACTATAGCTGCCATGAACATGACTTTTGTTAAAAAGTTTTTGCTCTTACAAGTACATTCAGGATCACGTTCCTCGAATAGATGATAATATTTTTCAGTGTTTCTATTAATGTAAAACCACTTCTCATCGATGTGAATCGTAGTATACATGTCCAAAATTTTAGGATTATGCGGGATACTATATTTGTTAATCATAGAGAGACAAAACTGCACCCGTGCTTTCTAATGTGTTAAAATATAATACTGCAAGTGCACGGTATCTATTGTTAGTATTGAGGAATAAAATCGTTGCTGCTTTTATAAAAACTTATGGAGCACTACCATAAGTTTTGGATAAAAACTTATGGAACTTATGGAGTCATTATTGAAACTTATGGAGCTTGAGGAATAAGACCGTTGCCTTGCTCATGACCGTTGCTTGTCTCTCACTGCTCACCACATGTTGCTCCTACTACTTACTCCTCCACCAGTCCAATGCATCCCTAGCTTTATCTATTTATACCAACTGATTGTATCTCTGCAAACTGAAGTATTTTGAGTCATAATGTAGTCCATCAATGTATCACCGTTTGGTACATTATTTGTTTCTTATTCAAACTATCTTTTCTCATTTATTCAATCTCTTTGTTTCTCTTATAATAAATCTGTATATATGTTTTAAAGAAGATCTATAACTTCTTTATGGTATCAGAGCTCCATATATAGATTCGATCCTTGTGTTCTTGAGTTTTTATCGTTTGTTCATCACATTAAGAAACTTACACTTTCTGCACATCAAGTGTTTGATGAATGGTCTCACTCACAAAATCTATTTATTTGTGAAAGTTTTTAGTTGTTCAGCCTTGGTTTTATGTTTGTGTAATATTTTGTTGTTGGTTTAAATTTGTAATTGTTGGAATATTTATGTTTGTATTGTATAGTTCTACTTGTTTGTCATGTGACTGATTATGTCTATAGCTATTGTATTATGTAATAGGCCAGAGACATTTAAACTGGAGATCAAGACATGTAAGAGGACATCCTTTCAGTATCAAACTGTTACCAAATCCGGAACCAAATATGTAGAAAAGGTGGGGATGAACATGGCACAATGTTGCTGTCCAGAAATGGAATTGGTACCGGTTTCATCCCTTAGTCCAGGAGCTTCAGTATTGGCTAGTGTTGCTGTCTAGGAGGCTGAGAAAATGCACTAGGAACTGAAAGGGAGGGAGTATTATGCAATGGCAAGCAACAATCTTAAATAGTGAACGGGTGAAGGCAATGAGAAGATACAAGTTTTTAAGGTCGGAAGAATCGAAGTACCAAGAGGGAAAGCAAATACTAAAAAAAAAAGGATCACTGAGCATAGTAGGAGTTGTTGTTTGCAAAGCTAACAACGCTACTTGACAAATCCTCATATCCAGAAAATGCATTGGTCGATAATGGTCATGCAAACACTACCATAAGCCAGAGCCGATCAAAAGAAGGATCACAGTAGGTCGTTACTTTGAGCAAAAAAGGGAAAGTCTCCAACAATGTATGGAATGACTTGGCTCAATGTGAAAAGATAACAATATACTACCTGACAAATCCTCATATCCAGAAATTACAAGAGCCAGTGCCTTTTATTTACAAGAGCCAGAGCCAAGAGCATCACTCCGTTCCCGTTAATGAAGTTGTAAGAACCCTAATTTTTGGTAATATTTTCTTTTATTTAATATCTATGGCATTGTCAATATAGAACCTTTCTAGTCATCCCTGTTGATTAATAGAATTGATTGTCTGAGAAACTGCGTTGTTGCATTTATTATGTAAGATAAAAAGGAAGATTGTGAAGGCAGGAATCTTATTGTTAGTAAGATTCATAAAACTTGGGATTTGAGAATGGTTAGAGTGTTAAAGGATTTATTAAGAATTATGACGAGGAATTATGGACATTCGAGGAATTTACACAATTAAGTACTTAAGGAATTATAGGGGAAATCTCTACGCGACACAATATTATTACGAGAGATTAATTAAGATACGATACGAATTAAAGATTAAATGACAAGCATTGTTGGAAGAATAATGATACAAGGAGTAGTAATGCATGCAAGTCCCATGCAACCAAGTGGTTAGGAACAAGCAAACTAGTTAGCAAATTGGAAGAGGAATAGTAACTAGTTACTTGCTTTTCAAAAAGGGGAGACAAGTAGTACATGTGACCATGCCTTGCTAGTACTTGCCTATACATACACATTATGTATCACCCAACACTTTAACATTAATTATTCAACCAACACACACAAAACACAAAAACCAAAACACAACCCCCCTTTGTTCTTGCTCTCGGCCAAGAAGAAAAAGAGAAGAAGAAAAATTCTTCTTCCCCCTTTCCCATCACTCATAAATCAAAACATAAATCCTAGGCCCTCTCCATCATCTAGACAAGGTATGTTAGTAGTTTCAAGCCATTTCATCCATCCAAATTCAAGTTATAAAATGTTAAAGATTGGGTGAATAGTTACCATGTTTGATTTTCTTTTAGATCTTGGATTGTAAGGGTTATAGGAGGCCATTCAAGGTGTTATTGAGTTGTGTAAAGCTTATCCAAGGCTCCTAGGTGCTCAAGAAGGTATAAAAATCACAAACCCTTTTGGTTATGTAGTGTTTATAGTGTTTGGTAGTAGATCCTTGTATATATGAGTTAATCTTGGTTGTATAAGTAATGGATGACATGGATCTTGAGTTTTGATGTTGAGATTGTGACTTTTATGATTATGGATAGTATATATATCTCCATGAGTGTTATGAACCATGAACTAAGTAAATTAAGTGTTGGTTGTGTTGTGGAATTGTGAAAAATGGTTGATCTAAGTAGTATATGCTTGCTGAGTTTTTCCAGGAGCATTGACCTGTCTTGTAACACGGTTTTGAACCCCCAAATGTTGTCCCCTGATGTCCTACCATATATTGTTGGAAAGATAATTGAATGTAGTTTCTGGAAATGTAAGTTTCATGGCTAGGTGATGTATAGTTTTTAGTTATGGCCGGAGAAGTGAATTGTGTTTCTGGATTCCGGACTGCACTAAGTGACCCCCTTGTAAACCTTGTTTAAACCCCTAACAATATATGTGGGATCATGGAAAAATTTGAGAAGTTAGGGAATGCAGTGATGAAGACCACCCAAAAAGAATTAGATTAAAATATGAATTTTTGGATTTTATAAAAATGCTAGAGTAAATTTCGCGCAAGGGGAAAAAAAAGTCGATTAGTGGAGAATAATTCTAGGTTAATGGTTATTATTCGAATGTGGTAACTAAATTAAGTCGAATAAGTGACGAGCGTAATCGAGTGATGACATGAACCCATAGTGGGGCTAGAGTGTCATAAGACGAAGTCATTAAGTTAATTTCGTACCCCCTAAAACCCCGTAATTAAAGAGATATTGTTAAGGTACTAACGAGCGGTTATTGCTTATGTATAGATCGTTCGACTCCACACGCTCGACCACCCCAACCAAACTAAGGCAAGTTTACTTTTCAAAACTTATCCATATACAAGGACTTTCACTGTTGTGTTTGTAGTTTTCAATTATATCAAATGCTATGTTTATCGAAGTATTGATGCAATTGAGATTGTATAAGTACATATATGTTTGTACCCCTTGAACTTAGATTGAAATGTTTTCCTCGGACAACGACACTAGCAATAGAGGTCGTAGCGGTCCGTATATACTATTGATCGGGGAGCGGTATATTATTATATCGTAACTAGATTGCGAAAACCCGAAGGGTCATTCGGGGAGTATCGTATACTCAAGTAATTATTTTTATATCATCGTAAATACTCGAAACCCTATCTTGGATTAAAAGTTTATTTTATTAAATAATTATTTTATTAATTATTAATATTAAATCTTAAAATATTATTTATTAATTATTGTTCACTATTTTAAAGATAAAGTTAATCCAAGATACCTTTAATACTTTCAAACTCGAACTCTTTCGAACTCAAACATTTTCGAAAACCCCCGGTCAGGTTCTGCTTCTTGTATGATTTCAAGAATCATCGGTCGACTGATGTCGAACCTCAATTACTCTGTTTTCAATCAAAATCCAGTTTTCAAAAGAAAAAGAAAAAGGGACTCTGGCAGGTGTGGGAACCGTTGACGAACGATTCCCAGGATGTGTAAGCGGCCGTGAGCCAGGCGGTCCATCAATTATTATTCCGGTCCAGGTGTTGCCGAAGGATGATTACGGATGTAGTTTTCATCGAGGGTGATTACGGATGTAGTTTTCACCCGGGGATAGTTACGGATGTAGTTTCTATCCTTCTACCGGTAGAGAAGACCCGCGGATTATTGGACTTGGATGTGGCGACTGATCATCGTCAATCCTTGTCAGGTTTTGTGTTTTTTTCTTTAAGCCCCATTCCTCCATTTTGGAAAAATGCTTTGACACTGCTTCTTAGGCTTTTGTGCCAAGTTGCTGATAGTGTTCCATTTTGATGAGAAAGCTGTTGACTCAATGCAGTATCTAGAACTGCAAGTTTATTTTGAAAACAAGGGCACATATTGATGTACCTTCGAGATTTATCAACAATGACAAGTGATTTTATATCTGATTGATACAAACAAGTTTAATAACTGCCAATCATATGAAATGCTATATTGCTTACCTTATACGTATATTTCTTGCTGAGCTATAGTTGCTCACTCTCTTGCTTGTTTTCAAATTTTACAAACACAACAGCTAAGCGAAATGGCAAGAACCAGACAGACTTCTCGAAAGCAGGTGACTAGACCCGAGCCAGCAGTTGAGATTCCACCGGTAGGCCCCATTAGCCGGATTGGTTGGCAGCTTTTGTTAGTTCGTTTTATTTATCAGTATGACCTGTGCAAGGCAGTGTATCGTAACAAACTTTCAAGCCGCCAACTTCGCTTCATATCGAAATGTTGCTGGTAGCATAAATACTATTTAATTCGGTCTGTAATAACTCTGAGAATTTTATTTCTGCTTAATCAATGGTGTGACGTTTCTGAGGCTCTAACCTGTGTGTGTGTGTGTGCGGTGTGAGTTTATTGTGGGGTCGATGGCTGTGTTATTTATATTATGTGCAAGAACAGGTATGTTATTAATGGAAAATGGACCGTGAGCGCCTAGATCTCTGACCCCGGATCTGGGGGCGTCACAGAAATGGTATCAGAGCGAGGTTACAGTTCTCAGAGACGATAGTAATTTAAGAAAGCAACCCTAATAATAATAACAATAACGATAACCTTAATAACAACATTAATAATACTTAGAACTCTCATCGAGTTTGTAGTCGGGTTATCGGATATAGCCCTGACTTTAAGGCCCGTGAGGGAACTACTCCTAAACCTTTCTTTTATGGTTAGTGACCCACCTTATTTCCCTTGTGTAGATGGAGGAGATACCAGACCCTGAGGCTTTCGAGAGAGAGCATGATTAGGCACTGATGTGAGATACCGAGGATCCTGAGGAGGATATGGGTGCTGACTCCGAGCTTGGCCCCTGGATTACGCTGATAGGAGATACTGATGATGAGGATCCCGTTGAGGAGCCCTTTGAGCCTGAACCTGAGCCAGAGCCTGTTACCCCATCTCCTGTAGCTACTGATGAGGAGAGTGTGAGATCCGGTGAGGGTCGTGTTGTGTCACCCCCACCTTCTCCACAGACATCTAGCCCTGTTTCATCGAACGGTGACTCCGAGGATGATACTTCTGGAGAGGAGGAGCTTGACCCTACCCCTGCTACTGCTCCTGCTCCTGCTACTGCTGCTGCACCTGCTCCTGTTCCTGTCATACCACCTCCACCGATGGACCTACCCCCAGTGTCGGGTACTGAGCACGCTTACGTGGTACAGTTCCTGACCCGAGACTTACTATCTGCAGAGGCCCGACTTAACGAGGCGAGGCGGGCACTAGTGGAGGAGCGCGAGGCGCGCTTGAGGACCGCTGTTGCTAGGAGGACTAGGGCTCGACTCCATAGGATTGAGAGGAGGAGTCGCGATAGGATTCTTGGTTTAGGGATCCGCGGGGGCGAAGTGATCCAGGCTAGGGACGCTAGGCGTGTTGTGCGTCGTGCATTTACCCGAGTGAGGACCTTGCTCCGCCGCGGTGCGGCCCTGTGATGTGTTACTGATAGCTCAGTCCCCTAGGTTCAGATGACATTAGTGTGTCGATTTTGCGGGATAGTTGACTTGTGCAGTGGTATCCTTTCTGACCAGTGGATGAGTAGACTGACCTACAGATATGTAGATGTGATTTCGGGTAGTATGTACGGATGTAGCCCTACTTTTGTGTAGCCTGACTATTCAGATGATGTACTTGTATTTGTTCCACTTTTGCTATACTTTGACATCGGAACTATGTATTTGGCTCTAACATCCAAACTTTGTGATAACCCTTGTACCGTACTTATTTAGTTTCAGTTTCCTTAATATTGCCTCAACTGCTTTACTTTCTGATGCCATGCTTTACTGTTTTGATATACAACTGTGATTATACAATTGCTACAAGCCACAAATACAACCATGCTGTTTCAAATTTACGATATGCGATTTCAAATTGTTTTCTACAATTTCCAAAAATGTTCCTACAATCTTTAAAAAATAAATTTTTCAAAAAAAAAATTGTTTTGAAATTTTGAAAAATATTTTTGAGGTTTCGAAGTTTTGAAAACTCTTGTAAATGTTTTCGCATCCCAAAGGGATTTTTCCCCAAAAATGTTTGACATTTTATCTCCAACATCGGATTATTAAAACTTTTGCACTTCCACCCTTATGAGGAGGAACGATACGCTCCTGACCCGTGCAAACGCTGTCAAGTAATTGGAAAACCCTAACCCATTTCTTGTTTTATTATCAGAATCATGCCACCCAGAAGAATGAACACTCGAGCTCACCCGATCAGTTCTGAGGGCCAGGATAGCCACCATGGAACCGGAGGCCACCAGAACCGTGAAGGGGAGAATGTGAACCTGAGTGAGAATGAGGGCAACGATCATAACTTGTTTGATGACTCTGAGTATGAAGAAGAAGAAGCTGGTGATGACACCCGAGAGGTGGAACATCCTAGGGGAGGCCCTATGGAACAGTTCATGGAGTTACTTAGGCAGAACTTGGACCGTCCCCCAGTTCAACAACCACCCCAAAATGCTAATGCTTTCCGGAACTTCAAATCCCTGAAACCCCCAGAATTTAAAGGAACTGCCGACCCGGTCGAGGCAAGGGCCTGGCTGAAGGAAATGGAAAAATCTTTCGAGATACTAGGTGTCGCTGAAGAGCAGAAGACTGTTTTCGCCACTTACCTTCTGAAGGGTGAGGCGAACTATTGGTGGGAAGCTAAGAAGAATTTGGAAGGAAGAGGTGTGGTGATCTGGGAGAGGTTTAGCGAGCTGTTCTTAGAAAAGTACTTTCCTAGGTTCATGGGGACACAAATGGAGCTGAAGTTTTTGGAACTGAAGCAAGGTAACATGACGGTGGCTGAGTATGAGGCCAAATTTACTGAGCTGTCGAGGTTTGTGCCGGAGTATGTGAACTCTGAGGCAAAGAGGGCCCGATGGTTTCAATTAGGGCTAAAGCAATGGATTCAAAATCGTGTGGCGGTTCTTGAGCTGACAGACTATGCCACCCTGGTACAGAAAGCATCGATTTTTGAGGCTGGGAGTGAACAGATGCAGAAGGAGAGGGAAGGAAAGAAGAGGAAGCTTGATAGTCGAAAGGGAAACTCTGCGGGAGGGTGCTTTCCGATCAAATTTAAGCGAGGAACGATGTCCCAACCCAGCGGGAACTTTGGAACCAAGAGAGCTGAAAGTTGGAGTGTGGGCCAGAGCGGACGACCATAGGGATCGTCTTACTCTACCCCATCCCGAGCCCAACCCCCAGAATGTAATAAATATGGAAGGAAACATGCGGGCGTGTGTAACCTGCAAGATGTGAAGTGCTTCAAGTGTGGGCTGACAGGACATTATGCTAACGCCTGTCGAGGAACTAGTAACAACACTAGTGCCGGAGGTAATTGCTTCAAGTGTGGGAAACCAGGGCACCGAATGAGGGAATGTATGTCCTCTGGGCCAGCTGCGTCGAGAGTGAGTGGAACTGCTTCTAACAAGGCCCCTACTGCAAGAACTTTTAACATGACGGTGCAGGATGCCGTGAGGAACACGGATGTGATTGCAGGTACTCTACTGCTCAACTCAGTTAAGACAAATGTTTTATTTGATTCGGGAGCTACCAAGTCTTTCATATCTCTAGATTTTGTATGTCAGTTAGGCCTTAAGACTGAACCATTGAAAGACAGATTGCAAATAGAGATAGCTAATCATGAAATTATTCCTGTTAGCCACGTATGTCCAGGATGTGACCTAGAAATAGAAGGGCGACACTTTCGGGTAGACTTAATACCTTTTAAACTAGGAGAGTTTGACGTAATAGTAGGTATGGATTGGTTAACAACCCACGGAGCCTAGATTGATTGTGTCAAGAAGAAAGTAAGTTTGAGACTGCCAGGGGACGAGGAAGTAGTGTTTAGTGGGAAACGGCAAAACCAAAAGTTCCTGACTATGATTCAAGCTAAGAAGCTGTTACGTAAAGGATGCGAAGCCTATTTAGCCTATGTGAAGGATACCAAGAAGGAGGCACCAAACCTACAGGAAATCCCTGTCGTTAATGAGTTCGCGGACGTATTTCCGGATGATCTTCCCGGACTACCACCCGATAGAGACATCGAGTTCGCTATAGACTTAGTTCCGGGTACGGCCCCAATTTCGAAAGCCCCATATCGGCTAGCCCCAGTGGAGATGAAAGAGCTGTCCACTCAGTTACAAGAGTTGTTGGATAAAGGGATGATAAGACCTAGTGTGTCACCGTGGGGAGCCCCGGTGTTATTCGTGAAAAAGAAGGATGGCAGTATGAGATTATGTATAGACTACAGGGAGTTGAACAAGGTGACTATCAAGAATAAGTATCCCTTGCCCAGGATAGATGACCTGTTTGATCAATTGAAAGATGCAGTTTATTTCTCTAAAATTGATTTGAGGACCGGGTATCACCAATTAAAGATTAAACCAGAAGATATACCAAAGACGGCCTTTCGCACCCGGTACGGACACTATGAGTTCCTAGTGATGTCATTTGGGCTAACGAATGCCCCTGCAGCTTTCATGGATTTAATGAATCGAGTCTTCAAGAAGTACTTGGACAAGTGTGTTATAGTCTTCATCGATGACATCTTGATTTATTCCAAGACGAAGGAGGAACATGCAGAGCACTTGAGGATTGTATTGGGAGCATTGAGAGAAGAAAAGTTGTACGCTAAGTTCTCGAAGTGCGAATTTTGGTTGAAGGAAGTTCAGTTTTTAGGGCATGTGATTAGCGAACAAGGCATTCTAGTGGACCCAGCCAAAATAGAGGCTGTATCAAATTGGGAGAGACCAACCACGCCGACAGAGGTGAGAAGTTTCATAGGACTGGCGGGCTACTATAGGAGATTTGTCCAAGACTTTGCCAAGATAGCAGCCCTTTTGACCCGACTAACTCGCAAGACCGAGAAGTTTGTGTGGACTGAAAAATGCGAAGAGAGCTTCCAAGAGTTGAAGAAGAGGTTGGTGACAGCACCAGTACTAGCCCTACCTGATGAAAAGGGAGATTTTGTGATTTATAGCGACGCATCCCATAAAGGTTTAGGATGTGTGCTTATGCAGCACGGTAAAGTGATCGCGTATGCATCCAGACAACTTAAGAAGTATGAGGTAAGATACCCCACCCATGATTTAGAATTAGCAGCGATAGTTTTTGCTTTGAAGATTTGGAGACATTATCTTTACGGAGAAAAGTGTGAAATCTACACGGATCACAAGAGCTTAAAGTACATATTCACTCAGAAGGAGTTAAACATGCGGCAGAGGAGATGGTTAAAGCTAATCAAGGATTATGATTGTGAGATTCATTATCACCCAGGGAAGGCCAACGTAGTGGCCGATGCACTTAGCCGAAAGGAGAAGCTTAAGATGATAACGTCAGTGGACGAATTGATCAAGGACCTTGAGAAACTGGAGATTGAAGTGAGGTTACCAGGAATTGGACAAGAGAGTCTAATGGAAATAAGAGTCCAACCACCGCTACTGGAAAAGATTAAGTTATGCCAGGAAAAGAAGATAGAAGAAGAAAAGAATTCGATGGAGAAAATTTTGACTGGCGAGGAAATTAAGTGTGAGAAGGACGGGAATGGAATTATGAGGTATGCATCTAGGATATGGATCCCGAACGTTCAGGAATTAAAAGACGAGATTTTGCAAGAGGCTCATAGTTCGAGGTACTCAATTCACCCTGGAGGCACTAAGATGTATAGAGATCTGAGAGAATACTATTGGTGGCCAAATATGAAAAAGGATGTGGCCGAGTGGGTAAGTAAATGCTTGACATGTCAAAGAGTAAAGGCCGAACACCAGAGGCCCAGTGGATTGTTGCAACCCTTGGAGATAGGGAAGTGGGAGCAAATTGCGATGGACTTTGTGGTCGGATTACCAAGGACCAAGACTAATCATGATGCCATTTGGGTAATTATCGATAGGTTGACCAAGTCAGCACATTTTCTTCCAATCAACGAGAGATATACTATCGACAAGCTGGCAGATATTTACTTAAAGGAGATTGTGGTTAAGCATGGGGTTCCTGTGAGCATTGTATCAGATAGAGACCCAAGATTCAACTCCAGGTTCTGGAGAAGTTTTCAGGATTGTGTGGGGACCATGTTAAACATGAGTACTGCATACCATCCCCAAACAGACGGACAGAGTGAGAGAACCATCCAGACCATCGAGGACATGTTGAGGGTATGTGCCATTGATTTTAAGGGAAGTTGGGATGACCACTTGCCGTTGATCGAATTTTCCTACAACAACAGTTACCATGCGAGTATAGGCATGCCCCCATATGAAGCTTTATACGGACGAAGATGTCGATCTCCCTTGTGTTGGGAAGAGGTTGGAGAGCGGAAGATTTTAGGCCCTGAACTGGTCCAACAGACAAGAGAAACTATCGAGCTCATAAGAGGACGGTTGGTAGCGGCCCAGGACAGACAGAAGAAGTATGCGGACCAGACCCGCAAGGACAAAGAATATGAAGTAGGAGAGTTTGTGATGTTAAAAGTATCACCATGGAAGGGATTGATGAGATTTGGTAAGAAAGGGAAACTAAGCCCGAGATTTATTGGACCTTTTGAGATCTTGAAACGAGTTGGAAAGTTAGCCTATGAATTGGCTTTACCTCCGAGCTTACAGCAAGTGCATAATGTGTTCCATGTGTCCATGCTACGACCCTACCATACCGACTTCCGACATGTGATAGAACATGATCAAGTGGATCTGCAACCAGTCTTAACATATGTAGAGCAACCCGTAGAAATCATGGATAGAAAAGAACAGGTGCTGCGGAACAAGGTTGTCAAACTAGTGAGAGTCTTGTGGAGGAATCAGAATGTCGAAGAATCAACATGGGAACTAGAGAGCGCGATGCGTGAAAAGCACCCCCAACTGTTTTCAACCTGATTCCTGGACGGAATCCTTTTAAGGAGGGGAGGCTGTAAGAACCCTAATTTTTGGTAATATTTTCTTTTATTTAATATCTGTGGCATTGTCAATATAGAACCTTTATACTCATCCCTGTTGATTAATAGAATTGATTGTCTGAGAAACTGCGTTGTTGCATTTATTATGTAAGATAAAAAGGAAGATTGTGAAGGCAGGAATCTTATTGTTAGTAAGATTTATAAAACTTGGGATATGAGAATGGTTAGAGTGTTAAAGGATTTATTAAGAATTATGATGAGGAATTATGGACATTCGAGGAATTTACACAATTAAGTACTTAAGGAATTATAGGGGAAATCTCTACGCGACACAATATTATTACGAGAGATTAATTAAGATACGATACGAATTAAAGATTAATTGACAAGCATTGGTGGAAGAATAATGATACAAGGAGTAGTAATGCATGCAAGTCCCATGCAACCAAGTGGTTAGGAACAAGCAAACTAGTTAGCAAATTGGAAGAGGAATAGTAACTAGTTACTTGCTTTTCAAAAAGGGGAGACAAGTAGTACATGTGACCATGCCTTGCTAGTACTTGCCTATACATACACATTATGTATCACCCAACACTTTAACATCAATTATTCAACCAACACACACAAAACACAAAAACCAAAACACAACCCCCCCTTTGTTCTTGCTCTCGGCCAAGAAGAAAAAGAGAAGAAGAAAAATTCTTCTTCCCCCTTTCCCATCACTCATAAATCAAAACATAAATCCTAGGCCCTCTCCATTATCTAGACAAGGTATGTTAGTAGTTTCAAGCCATTTCATCCATCCAAATTCAAGTTATAAAATGTTAAAGATTGGGTGAATAGTAACCATGTTTGATTTTCTTTTAGATCTTGGATTGTAAGGGTTATAGGAGGCCATTCAAGGTGTTATTGAGTTGTGTAAAGCTTATCCAAGGCTCCTAGGTGCTCAAGAAGGTATAAAAATCACAAACCCTTTTGGTTATGTAGTGTTTATATCAAATGCTATGTTTATCGAAGTATTGATGCAATTGAGATTGTATTAATACATATATGTTTGTACCCCTTGAATTTAGATTGAAATGTTTTCCTCGGACAACGACTCTAGCAATAGAGGTCGTAGCGGTCCGTATATACTATTGACCGGGGAGCGGTATATTATTATATCGTAACTAGATTGCAAAAACCCGAAGGGTCATTCGGGGAGTATCGTATACTCAAGTAATTATTTTTATATCATCGTAAATACTCGAAACCCTATCTTGGATTAAAAGTTTATTTTATTAAATAATTATTTTATTAATTATTAATATTAAATCTTAAAATATTATTTATCAATTATTGTTCACTATTTTAAAGATAAAGTTAATCCAAGATACCTTTAATACTTTCAAACTCGAACTCTTTCGAACTCAAACATTTTCGAAAACCCCCGGTCAGGTTCTGCTTCTTGTATGATTTCAAAAATCATCGGTCGACTGATGTCGAACCTCAATTACTCTGTTTTCAATCAAAATCCAGTTTTCAAAAGAAAAAGAAAAAGGGACTCTGGCAGGTGTGGGAACCGTTGACGAATGATTCCCGGGATGTGTAAGCGGCCGTGAGCCAGGCGGTCCATCAATTATTATTCCGGCCCAGGTGTTGCCGAAGGATGATTACGGATGTAGTTTTCATCGAGGGTGTCTACGGATGTAGTTTTCACCCGGGGATAGTTACGGATGTAGTTTCTATCCTTCTACCGGTAGAGAAGACCCGCGGATTATTGGACTTGGATGTGGCGACTGATCATCGTCAATCCTTGTCAGGTTTTGTGCTTTTTTCTTTAAGCCCCATTCCTCCATTTTGGAAAAATGCTTTGACACTGCTTCTTAGGCTTTTGTGCCAAGTTGCTGATAGTGTTCCATTTTGATGAGAAAGCTGTTGACTCAATGCAGTATCTAAAACTGCAAGTTTATTTTGAAAACAAGGGCACATATTGATGCACCTTCGAGATTTATCAACAATGACAAGTGATTTTATATCTGATTGATACAAACAAGTTTAATAACTTCCAATCATATGAAATGCTATATTGCTTACCTTATACTTATATTTCTTGCTGAGCTATAGTTGCTCACTCTTGCTTGTTTTCAAATTTTACAAACACAACAGCTAAGCGAAATGGCAAGAACCAGACAGACTGCTCGAAAGCAGGTGACTAGACCCGAGCCAGCAGTTGAGATTCCACCGGTAGGCCCCATTAGCCGGATTGGTTGGCAGCTTTTGTTAGTTCATTTTATTTATCAGTATGGCCTGTGCAAGGCAGTGTATCGTAACAAACTTTCAAGCCGCCAACTTCACTTCATATCGAAGTGTTGCTGGTAGCATAAATACTATTTAATTCGGTCTGTAATAACTCTGATAATTTTATTTCTGCTTAATCAATGGTGTGATGTTTCTGAGGCTCTAACCTGTGTGTGTGTGTGTGCGGTGTGAGTTTATTGTGGGGTCGATGGCTGTGTTATTTATATTATGTGCAAGAACAGGTATGTTATTAATGGAAAATGGACCGTGAGCGCCTAGATCTCCGACCCCGGATCTGGGGGCGTCACAGAAGTGATCCAAGAGCCAATGTCGTTTATGAGTTTCAAGCCAAGAGCTTCAATCCGTTTCCGCTTCTTAGCTTGAGGGAAATTATTGAGGAATTAAACCGTTTCTGCTTTTATAAAAACTTATGGAGCACTACCATAAGTTTTGGATGAAAACTTATGGAACTTATGGAGCTTGAGGAATAAGACCGTTGCCAACATAAGACCGTTGCCCTGATCATGACCGTTGCTTGTCACTCACTACATGTTGCTGCTGCTACTTACTCCTTCACCAGTCCAATGCATCCCTAGCTTTATCTATTTATACCAACTGATTGTATCTCTGCAAACTAAAGTATTTTGAGTCACAATGTAGTCCATCAATGTATCACCGTTTGGTACATTATTTGTTTCTTATTCAAACTATCTTTTCTCATTTATTCAATCTCTTTGTTTCTATTATAATAAATCTGTATATGTGTTTTAAAGAAGATCTATAACTTCTTTATGGTATCAGAGCTCCATATACAGATTCGGTCCTTGTGTTCTTGAGTTTTTATCGTTTGTTCATCACATTCAGAAACCTACACTTTCTGCACATCAAGTGTTTGATCAATGGTCTCACTCACAAAATCTATTTATTTGTGAAAGTTTTTAGTTGTTCAACCTTGGTTTTATGTTTGTGTAATATTTTGTTGTTGGTTTAAATTTTTAATTGTTGGAATATTTATGTTTGTATTGTATAGTTCTACTTGTTTGTCATGTGACTGATTATATCACTATAGCTGTTGTATTATGTAATAGGCCAGAGACATTTAAACTAGAGATCAAGACATGTAAGAGGACATCCTTTCAGTATGAAACTGTTACCAAATCCGGAACCAAATATATAGAAAAGGTGGGGATGAACATGGCACAATGTTGCTGTCCAGAAATGGAATTGGTACCAGTTTCATCTCTTTGTCCAGGAGCTTCAGTATTGGCTAGTGTTGCTGTCTAGGAGGCTGAGAAAATGCACTCAGAACTAAAAGGGAGGGCGTATTATGCAATGGCAAGCAACAATCTTAAATAGTGAACGAGTGAAGGCAATGAGAAGATACAAGTTTTTAAGGTCGGAAGAATCAAAGTACCAAGAGGCAAATCAAATACTAAAAAAAAAGAATCACTGAGCATAGTAGGAGTTGTTGTTGGATTTTGAGGCAGTAAAACACAACGACAGTAAGGATAAGTATAAAAAAATTCGAAATCCAATACCATTGATCCATGTATAAGGGGGATGATTTGGAGAAAGATTTTTTTTTTAGTCCAAATTTCGAAAATGAAAGTTAAAAGGGAGAGAAATTTTGGTGAAGTGGATGTAGGGATATAGATGAAGAGAGGAAGAGAGAGATATGAGAGAGTAAGAGTACTGGGAGATAAAGTGAAGGGGGGAGGGGGTTTCTTTTTTATTTATACTCAGACTATAACCGACCGAATGATCGGTCGGCTATGTCATTGGTTAGTGTGACACAAAAATTTGGGCAAGGGCGGGATTTTTGTCTTTTCGCGAAAATTTTTCCACCCAAAAAAATCGGTCGGTTATACGTCAATTCTATCGGTTTTAACGTGAAAAGAAAAAAATAGAATAAATATAGGGGAAACCATATATGAGTCACTTTTTTCAATATTACGGTTAAAACCGACCGACAATTTTCGATCGTTTTAGATGACGTGTCACATAGACCGAAAATGTGAGTCAGTAAAATGGGTCCGGGTCCACACCGATCGGTTTTAGATGGTCAGTTTTATCATAAAACCGACTAACTACGATAGCGGTCGGTTATAACCTTTGGATTTGTGACGGTCGGTTTTGTGACGATCGGTTTAAAACTGTTTTCTTGTAGTGTTTTAAGCTAAAAAAAGGATAACTTAAATATAAGTTGGTTCTACAATACATGAAAAATGTTAGCTTTTAAACTAATTAAACTCCCTGTAAGAATTTCAGTGTCTTACATTCTGACTTGGCGTCACAAAATGTACGTAATATCCAGCTTCTTCGTCAGTTTGATCTCTTTTGGGGATATTTTACGGATCACAGAGTTGAGTAGCATATTCTCCAGCATTTTGTATGAACAATATGTATTGATGTTATCTGCACCATGGAGACAAGTCTTGGCCGCTGACCTTATGACGGTTTGTTGGGCTTGAACAATGCAACTCTAAGCTCGTCCTAGTGTAAATTGTCCAAACAATTTATAACATTATCATTCTTCTACCAAACTGACTGTATGGTTTGACCAAGTAAAGAGTGTACACTGCCATCAAATTAAAATCTCGACAAAGTACTTCCCATAGATAGATAAACAAAGTTTGTATAGGTGCTTCCGTTGTAGGTGATTCAACTTTCAAAAAATCTGAAAGGGCATCTTTTGATTCGTTTGTTGTAGAATTCAGAATTCATTTTTGTCTTAGTAGCTTATAACATATAGTTCGAGGCTGAATAGACATCGAGCTGTGTATTCTGCTTTCTGCACATAGAGGCTCTATATAGATTACCGGTCAGGTTGCTCATCTCTTGTTAAGGTTGCACGTCGAGGACTGCAATGATAAGGGCTAAGGAGAACTTTCTTCCTTTTTTTTTTTTTTTGAGCAGGAGCTACTTGGACACCTTATTGTAAAACATGTTGCTTCCTTGTCGGATGTCATTCCTTCACCAAAAATAAAATAAAATTCATCCATTGTACCTGCTTTTTTTGTATCGCTTCTTTGGGCTTTTAATTCTGTGTTGTAGTAGCATGCTTGGAATCGTAGAACTGGCTTCTGCCCATGAACTGAAAACCAGAAGCATGTAGAAACTTATGTGAGCTTTCCTAGTAGGATGTAAAACTAATGAGAAACTCATGAACTAGAGTTTGTAAAAATTTCTAGTCACTTAAAGCAAATTAAATAAATTGACAGGAAAGCTACTTGGTGTCATATGATGATGCACATTTCACCTGAGCTTTAGAGAGTAATTTATAGCTGAAAAATGCACTGAAAATGATATGTGCAAGATAATGCATGTTCAATTACCAAATTTATTCAATCGGACAGTAATATTGAACAAATCCTCATTTCAACTGCTACAATTCATTACCTTATCGAGAACAGTACTCATTACCTTGTGATTTATCAAAGAGTAACTTTATCATTACATACCTGAATCTTGAAATGTTGTAATCTTACAAATTACCTTTTATGTTATATACTTGGTTTCCTGTGATTAAAGCTTTTCTATGTTAACCCTCTGTTTGATCTCAAGTACCAGACTTCATCTGATTGCTTCTTTTACTACCGTGCTATTCGAAGTTCATTATATTCATCATTATTTTGGTATTTCTTTAATCTGTGAAATAGAAGAAAAGTTATCATACTAATTAATTAAGTGTTCTTATCTTTTGCCACTTGCTGTATTTCCATACTTTGCTGTTCAAGCATCTAATTTGTAAGATAGTGACCGATTTCGTGGGTTCAGGTAAGCATATTCTAACAAGAGAAAGCCATGGTTTTCCCCTTTTCTTTGACACCGATAAAATTACCTTTTCATATTATCTTAATCTTGTATTCCCTAAATACAGTACATAGTAATTATAAATTAATTGTTAATTTATTTATTTTTAACATATATTTGTTGGAAGGTACTCGCTTTTAGGGACATCGCTCCACAAGCTCCTACACACATCCTAGTTATCCCAAAAGTGTGGGATGGCTTGACTGGCCTCTCTAAGGTATTCGTTGATTACATTTACATTGTTATAACATGGTGTATTGCTTTACTTAATTGGAGAGAAAGTCATGATTTTGAGCAGCTTATAAATCGAACTCCAAATTATCTAGTAATGCTGAATCCAACACCTCGGTAGCATTTGCAACCTGCCACTGCTAGAGTCTGATTTTTGTTTCTTCTGGATGCTCTATCTTGTTTTAATGTCAGACTTGTCTGGTTTAGAAGGAAAATAAGAACTCTCTTGGTCTTTAGAATCCAAAATTTTACTTTTTCATTGCCATGTTATGTATGCTTATATTATTCTACAGGCAGAGGAGAGGCATTGTGAAATTCTTGGTCGGCTTCTTTACACTGCAAAGCTTGTTGCAAACAAGAAGGTCTAGACGATGGCTTCAGAATAGTGATAAATGACGGACCAAGCGGATGTTAATATCTTCAGAGTGCATCCATCATGTATAACTATAAAGCTATGTGTTTTCCGGGACTTATTAGAGTTATTTTGATGATCACAGGCCAATCTGTTTATCATATTCACGTTCACGTCATTGGAGGACGTCAGATGAACTGGCCTCCAGGCTAAGAAGTTATCATGGCTGAGTTCCTTCTATCGTCAGGCAGCTATCTGTCACTCACAGAACACTTTCATGTACTCTCACATGACAGTAAAAAAGCGATTTAAAACTGTGATAAAACCATAAGGATTTGTAACGATAAATAACGTATTGTAATTTGCCAAGATCCTAGATGGTGGCAGCACCTAATTCTGGAGAAGGCAATTATCTTGCTTCATGTGGACTTTCATCGTCTTAAACTTCTTATTATTATATACAGTATTAGAGCATCTCTAAGGGAGATGATTATGTTAAATTTGCTGAACCAGTAAGCTTTAAGCTTGTGTCCTCAGATATAAACGTTAGCTATATTTAAAAATCTGTTACTATATTATTTTTGAAATCCTAACGGCTATATTTTTAAATAGTAGTTATTTATTTGGGATAAAACTCAAAAATAATTTTTTCTAAATTCAATCAAATAAACTTTTTATATTAATATATATGTTATTTAATTAATCTAAATATTTTATTATTGGAAAATATGTTATTTTACTATTGTCAAATTCAATCAAATAAAGGTTTTATATATACAAGGATATATGTTATTTAATTAATTAAAGTAGTTTTATTTTATTTAAATTTCGTTTAGCTAGTCAACTTTATTGCAGCCCCAATTATAAGGTTGTGTGAACGGCATATGCTATATTGGTTAGTTATAGTTAAAAATAATATTTTATTATTATTTTTCTTGAACAATATTTAAATTTTTAAGAATAAAACCCTACCTATATAAGTATATATTTTTCCAGATGTAGGATTTTGAAAAAAATAAATAGTGATAAATCAAATAAAGTATAGAAAAAAACAATAAAACTAATTGAATATAAAATTAAAAGATTACAGAAAAAATATAACTTTTTAATAGAAAAATTGAAAAAGCCAGAGAAAATATGAAGTAGTTGACTAGCTGGTGATGAAGAATTGAGCGGGAGAGATGAGCTGGATGGATTTAGATGATGGACAGTCAATCAACAAATATAGCCGATCATTTTTGAATAGGTATAATTATAGCTAACAGGAGGATGTGGTTGGAGTGCTGAAAATTGTAGTGAATAACTAAATTAGGTACTATTTAACTGCCAGATGCTCTCATGGAGGTTAGAGGTAGATATTTGTTTTCCTGGTGTGGATATATGATGCAGTATTTTCCTTTTTATGGTTAGTTGGTTACAACATTTACCTTTTAATTTCTTTAATACTTAACGATATTACCTGTTTTACATTAAAATGAGAATAATATTTACAGCAATAAATTATGTGAAATACTATCGCATAATCTTTGCTATAGTATATTGAAACAATAACTGATAATATTGAAATGCATGTGAGAAAGAACATTAATATAATGTTTCTTCCCCATTTTGACATTTTTACAAATTGCATGTTATAATGCAGAGGGTAAGAGCGCAGAAGATGGCTGGCTGATCTCAAAGATGCCCACAAACTTTCTCAACAGGATACAAGAGTTTCGAGATAGCCGCGAAATCTTCTGCAAAGACTTCCAATGAAAACATTAATGATGAGTTTAGCGGTACTGCAGATAATAATATTATACTTATGGAATGTAATTACACTGAATTATATTATAAGATATTAATTATTTGCACTTTTCAAGTCGATATATTACCGAAATTATGGATCCGGTAGCCCCAAGGCAAATGATTCTCACTATATATACGAGTCCATCCAAAGTCTCACTATAGTAGTCTCGAACAAAAAATTCGAAATATTAGTTACTTGTCTATCACGACACAAATCCATCTTCGTTTACCTACGGTTAGTACAACATTATCATCTCTACTATTTTGTCATGAATTTACTAATTAACTGGATCGTGGAATTCAAAATCCGTTCGTCAAAGCGTGCGAAGCTCTTAAATAAATGTAAGAAGGTGCAGGACGAGATGAATTCGTCGAGAGTTTTGTTAGATCAGATGGTGGCTGATTTCGAAGATGCCCTAAACCTTGTGAAATAAGTGATTCGGGAGTTACGTTTGGGCAGACCAAGAACAATGATTTGGAAGCCGTGAAAGAAGCTTACCAGGAGAAAAAGAAAGCTTACGAGGAGCAAAAGAATGAGTTTTGGAGGATTAATAATAAATTACAAAGAATTTTATGAAATAATGTGTTCACTATATCTCTCTTACTTTACAACTAACATATCGATATGACTAGTATATAACATGGTTGAATTAGTGGCATGTTGATTTTTGAATTTTTATTTCATTCGCTAGCTGTGCTTGTATTGGAATATTTTTATAAATTTTGATTTTGAGGGTTGAAACATGTAACTATGGAAGCATAAAGCTTTTCTTTACCAATGTTTGTGAAGCTAACAGCTTTTCTAAGGTTTACGCAAGTTGTTAATTTTATTTTTGTAGGTTTAGTCAAATTCGTAAGTGCTCGTAGTGAAACATTAGCAGTGCCTGATTTTAGAATTTGAATGCATTCTATTAATCTAAAGATATATAAACTTGTAAACTAATTTTCGTTATTATTGGGATTTAGAGTTCTTGTTTGTTTTTGTTTTTTTACTCGAGCTAGCTCTACTTTGTTGACTGTGATGTAACAAGAGACAACAAGACAGCTGATAACATTTTCTAGAAAGAACAAGAAGGGCAGGAAAGTAATTGTATCAGCAGAGAATTAGACTACGGGTCAAATATGAGGTCAAGGGGTAAAATGGGAAGTGCAGCTGAAAAAGAGAAAGGAGAGATATAGGGTGGAAAATATCTTCTATGGTTTTTTATCGATTGAATTGTAAACGTATTCTCTTTCTAAGAAACTAAGGAGAGACTGGACTCTCGAACATTTCCAGATTATCTTGTTTAATTCAGTCCTATTTTCATTCGTTACTTTTATAAAAGTTGTAAATCTGAGTCTCATCTATATGTTGATTGTGTGAAAAGAGTCAATCCATTACAAAGTGGTATCAGAGCGTTCCGATCTGATGGTACCGCCGACAATAGCACAGCGAATGGATATGTTAGAGGAAAGGATAAATTCAATGGAAGAATCATTGAAGGAGATGTTGGCAAAGGAGGTGGCGACTGCAACGGAGGCCCTGCGCCACTCGCTTACGGGGGTGTTAATAGAGGGCCAAAGTATGGCGACGAAGCAATTAGGGGTTGAGATCGAGTCATTGGCTGCAAGGTTGGAAGGGCGCCTAAATCGAAGTCGAGATTACCATGAATCCTTGGTCAACAACGTAAGAAATGAGCAGATAAAGTTTCAAACAGAGGTAAAATCCTCCCTTACTGCTTTGCAATCAAATCATATGCCTGTACATGATAAAGTAGAGGGAAGTACCACCCATCTGGGATCTAACCCTGAGAACCTTATTCCCACATGGGGTGGTTTGGAAGAAATGGGAAGTGGGTTGGTCGGGAGAGGTCTTACAGGGGGTAGTTTTGGAGGAGCGGTACCGAATGGTGGAGGAACTAATTGGAAATATCGGAAGTTGGACATGCCGATTTTCGATGGATCCGACCCGGACGGATGGGTTTTATCGGATGAATGAGACCAAAATGCTTGATGCAGCGGCAGTAGCTATGGAGGGAGATGCCTTAAGATGGTATCAATGGGAACACAATAGACATCCAATTAGGAGATGGGCCGATTTAAAGTTATTCGTGTTACGACAGTTTCGATCTCTGAATGGGGGTTCTCTGTATGAGCAGTGGTTGTCAACCACTCAAACAACCACTGTGCAGGAATACCGAAGGAAATTCATAGAAACGGCAGCTCCGTTGGGACGAATCTCGGAAGAAATGTTGTTGGGACACTTTATCAATGGACAAAAGGATGAAATCAAGGTAGATGTGAGATTAACAAACCCAGTGAGTTTGGAGCATGCTATGGAGATGGCAGTAAAGGTAGAGGAGAAACACAGGGTGATGAACTCAAAGAAAACTGGGCTGGGGTCAATAAGAACAGGGGGTTTTTCTGGGTACAGTAGAGCACCATCAACGATGAGTTCATACTCGCTTGGTCCACCTGCCAGTCCACCGTTAACTCGAAATTGGGGATCGAGATCACCAGAATCACAAGCTTCTACTCATTCTCACACTTCAACAGTTTCGACAGGCCATAGTGGAGGGGATATTAAACAGTTAACAGAGAAGGAATTACAAGAAAAAAGGGCAAAAGGGCTTTGTTACCGCTGTGATGTTGATCGCTGAGGATGAACCGGAGACAGACGGGGATGATAGTGAAGCTCCACCTTCTCCAACGGAAGAGATTGCAACAGAGGTATCCCCGAATTCTGTTATTGGACTTTCGAAACCTAAAACGATGAAAATCAAAGGGGTAATCGGTGATTATGAAGTGGTAGTAATGATAGATCCGGGCGCCACTCACAATTTCGTTTCTCTTCGAACTGTTAAGGAAGTAGGGTTGAAAATTGCAGAATCTGGGGGATTTGGGGTGTCCCTAGGTAATGGTGAAGCTATACGAGGAGAAGGGGTTTGTCGGAATGTTCGATTGTATCTAGATGGGGGAGTTGAGATAGTGGAGGATTTTCTGCCCTTGACATTGGGGAGCTCAGATGTTATTTTGGGAATACAGTGGTTAGAAAAATTGGGGATGGTTTTGACGAATTGGAAAACACAAACCATGAAGTTTGAGTACCAAGGGGAGCCAGTGACTTTGGTTGGGGATCCATCACTAGTACACTCGCAAATTTCACTTAAGGCCATGAGGAGAGTACTGCGGAAAGGAAGCGTGGGGTATTGGGTGGAATGCAGTCGAATGGAGGCCAACTTAGAACTAGAAGTACCTACGGTGAGGGCTGATGTTACTAATGTAATACCAGAATTTTTACAAGAGGTGATACAAAGCTACTCTAAGGTGTTTGAAGAACCCACAGGTCTACCACCAATTCGTAACCATGAACACGGAATTGTATTAAAAGATGGCAGCAACCCGGTCAGTGTACGACCATATAGATACCCCCAGAATCAAAAAGATGAGATCGAACGGCTAATTGCAGAAATGTTGGCGGCTGGGATTATCAAGCCTTCATCCAGTCCTTTTTCCAGTCCGGTACTGTTGGTTAAGAAGAAAGATGGGTCATGGCGTTTCTGCGTGGATTATCACGCCCTTAATAAAGAAATAGTGCCGGATAAATATCCTATTCCGGTAATCGATGAGCTGCTGGATGAACTACATGGGGCAGCCATTTTCTCCAAGTTAGATCTTCGGGCAGGTTACCATCAAATATTGGTTCGCCCCGAGGACACGCACAAGACTGCTTTCCGAACGCATGACGGCCACTACGAATTCCTGGTCATGCCGTTTGGTCTTATGAACGCCCCATCTACATTCCAGTCGTTAATGAACGACATCTTCCGACCATTTTTGAGGAAATACGTGTTGGTGTTCTTCGACGATATATTGGTGTATAGCCGAGACCCGTCTGAGCATAAGGAGCATCTAAAGAACATACTGAGCACGCTGGCCACCCACTCTTTATATGCAAATCTGAAAAAGTGCGAGTTCGGTAAGGAGATTATTGGGTATTTGGGTCATGTAATTTCAAAAGAAGGAGTGGAAATGGATGCAGAAAAGGTGAAGGTTATGATGGAGTGGCCTCAACCGAAAAATTTGAAAGAATTAAGGGGTTTTCTCGGGTTGACGGGGTACTACCGTAAGTTTGTTGCTGGCTACGCTCCAATAGCCCGACCACTGACTGAACAGCTAAGGAAGGATTGCTTCGGGTGGAATGCACAGGCAACAGAAGCATTCGAACGGCTCAAAAAAGCTATGTCCACTCCACCAGTTTTGGCAATGCCGAACTTTCAACAGTCTTTCATTATTGAAGCTGACGCCTCAGGGTATGGAGTAGGTGCCGTACTAATGCAGAACCATCGGCCAATTGCATACTTTAGTAAGAATCTGGGGGTTCGTGCTCAGGCCAAGTCCGTCTATGAAAAAGAATTAATTGCAATCTGTCTAGCAGTCCAAAAATGGAAACCTTACCTACTTGGTCGCCATTTTATTGTGCGTTCGGACCAACAAAGCCTTCGTTTTCTGACTCAGCAACGGGAGGTAAACTCTGACTATCAAAAGTGGGTCACAAAACTGCTGGGATTTGATTTTGAGATACAATTCAAACCAGGCACATCTAATAGAGTGGCAGACGCGTTGTCGAGGAAAACTTCTGGGGAAATTGCTTTACAATCCATGGTTTCAATTCCAGTTATATCATGGGACGTGGTACAAAACGAACTGGAAAAAGACAAGGTCCTACAACATATAATCACTGACTTAAAAGAGGGGACTATAGTACATGATGGGTTCAGCCTAGTTGATGATCGACTGAGGTATAAAGGGCGAATTGTTCTCTCTCGGCATCCAAGTCTCAAGCCGAGTTTGCTTCATGAGTACCACGATTCTCCGATGGGGGGACATTCTGGGGAACTTAAAACTTACCAGCGATTGGCCACCAACTGGTACCGGACAGGAATGAGGGGGGGATATTGCTCAGTATGTGCGAAATTGCAGTATTTGTCAGCAGCAAAAGGTTTCACAGTTAGCCCCAGCAGGTTTGCTTCAACCTTTGCCCATCCCGAATATGGTATGGGAAGATATATCTATCGATTTTGTTGAAGGTCTTCCGTCTTCACAGGGATTTAATACAGTGTTAGTGGTTGTCGATAGATTATCTAAATATGCACACTTCATTGGATTGAAACACCCCTTTGATGCGTTTACTGTGGCTACTGTTTTTATTAAGGAGGTTGTTCGACTTCATGGTTTCCCTAATTCTATAGTCTCTGATCGGGATCGCATTTTTCTCAGTACATTTTGGAAGGAGATCTTCAAGCTTCACGGCACAACTCTGAAGAAAAGTACCGCCTACCACCTGCAAACTGACGGGCAGACGGAGATCGTCAATAAAGCATTAGAAACATATTTGAGGTGCTTTATCGGAACGAAACCAACTTCATAGGCAAAGTGGCTGCCGTGGGCTGAGTTTTCGTACAACACATCCCCTCACTGTGCCACCAAACTCAGCCCATTCAAGGTGGTATACGGTAGGGATCCTCCTCATCTCATCAGGGCAGACAAGGGGCAAACCCCTATCCACAGTGTTGAAGAACTGCTACAGGAACGCGATGCATTATTGGATGATCTCCACTTCCACTTACTTCGTGCTCAGCAAATTATGAAACGGACAGCGGATTCCAAACCCAGGGAAGAGAGCTTTGAGGTGGGTGATTTTGTGTACTTGAAACTCAAGCCCTACCGACAGAAAACTTTAGCACGCCGTCCTTTTGAGAAGTTAGCACCAAAATTCTATGGGCCTTATCAGGTGGAGCAGAAAGTGGGTAAGGTGGCTTATAAGTTAACTCTCCCTTATACTTTGAAGGTTCACCCAGTGTTCCATATTTCACAGCTAAAGAAATCAGTGGGAGATACAACTATAGTATCATAACTGCCACCACAATTGACAACAGACCTGGAGTTAAGAGTAGAACCGGAGCAACTACTGGAGGTTCGGGAGATGAAGAAAGGAAAAGAAACAAGGGTGGAAGTGTTAATTAAGTGGAAAGCCCTGCCATTGATTGAGGCAACATGGGAAGACATGGCCATTTTAGACCAACAGTTCCCTCATTTCCACCTTGAGGACAAGGTGGCTGTGTGGGGGGAAGTAATGTGATGCAACAAGAGACAACAAGACAGCTGATAACATTTTCTAGAAAGAACAAGAAGGGCAGGAAAGTAATTGTATCAGCAGAGAATTAGACTACGGGTCAAATATGAGGTCAAGGGGTAAAATGGGAAGTGTAGCTGAAAAAGAGAAAGGAGAGATATAGGTTGGAAAATATCTTCTAGGGTTTTTTATCGATTGAATTGTAAACGTATTCTCTTTCTAAGAAACTAAGGAGAGACTGGACTCTCGAACATTTCCAGATTATCTTGTTTAATTCAGTCCTATTTTCATTCGTTACTTTTATAAAAGTTGTAGATCTGAGTCTCATCTATATGTTGATTGTGTGAAAAGAGTCAATCCATTACATTGACTCTGAATACTTATTTCCTCGGAGCACGACTGTTTCCACAATAATGCTGCTAATGTTACTAATCGCAAACAGTCGTAAGTATGCAGCAGCTCATGTGCATTGAGAAAAATGACACAGAATACATGCCTGACAGAGGTGAAGCAAGGCAACTAATGTCGGAGGCTAGGAGTACTAGAAAACTAATGCCAGAGGAGCGTGGCATTAGACAGAGGCTGCCTGATATGATAGAAATTAGAGAATGCATGCCGGATTTGAAGGAGGTCAGAGAGCGGATTCTATAGATGAGGGAGGTCAGAAACTGGATGCCCAATATAAGGGAGGTGAAAGAGCGGAGGTCCAAGATAAGGAAGGTTGGAGAAGAATTCCTGAGAGAATGGTCAGAGAGCGGATACCAGAGAGAAGGGTGGTTAGAGAGAGTATACCCGAAACCAGGGACCTTAGACAGCACATACCTCGGCCAAGGGATGATCTGCAACACACGCTTGAACCTACCTAGCATAATGTGGAGGTACCTTCTTCCAGGGGTGTGAATTTTATGGCGCTGATAGATTCTTTCATAAAGTCCTATTTCCCAGGAAACTGGATCATTTAAAGCAAAGATCACCAGATCTAATTCTAATAAATCCCAGAGATCCACTCTCCAGTCCCCACCAAAAAGTGAGGCAGAATTAAGGAGGTCATCAGTGAGGACATTTGATATTAGATCTTACTCATTTTTGGGTTCAAGTAGTCTTGAGCTCCCTACACCCATGGGTACTTCATCTTATGCGAGGAAATTGGCTCTAGCTGCTGGACTTGCTAAGCCAATGGGACCTATGTTAGCAGCACCTCCGCCTCGTGTCATCACGCAAAAGAATTCATATTTGAGTACTAAATTACATCACTTTGCTCTCTTCTTAATGTTGATCATGATTGTAAACTAAATGACTGCTTTCTGGTAACATGATTTCTTATCATGATGTGTTTTTTTGGTTCCTTTGTCGACTACGTTAATGAAAAACATATTATTGAGAATTTGGTTCCTTTGTTCCTAGTAACCCAATAAACTACAGTAAGTCATAACATATATAATTTACTGCCGTAATAACCCGGAGGCACGGGTCATCTTTTAGAATTTGATGTAAACTCATTTCTTTTTGGACATATTTGTATAGTTTCCGTTAAAACATGTTTGTTATAACAGAATATTTGATTTAATTATTCAGATAAGCACTCAAAATAAGATATTTCGTGGCATATAACTGTGTTGGATATTGTATTTGTTGGATATAACACATTTACACCAATTTGTAAAAATTTATGTCACAAGTAGAAAACATCTAATAATTTGTTATTATAATAAATTTGGGTAAGAGAACATAAAATTTCAATAATAAGGGGGGGTTCGATTTAAATTTCCTTAGTGTTTTTCATCACTATAAATCAATTTTTGGAGTGATATTTTTTAATATTGTATCCTCATTTTTTTGCCATTCTTTCATAAAGAATCTAGTCAATACATAAGAGGGAGAAATAACGTTCTTTTGATGTCTTTCTCTTTCAAGATATATTTAAGAATACAATCATAAAATAAATGAGTCGTACACGAATGACGTATTTATTCATATAGCAGTTATAATTTTGACAACTTAAGAAACCTATTATTACCCACGCAATGTTTCACAATAAAGATGTTGTCCAATTAGTATATAAAAAAATAATTGCATAATTTAAAATTTTATCTTTTTAGGCAAATAATTTTAACTACCTCATAGTATATAATGTGATTGATCGATCATAATATTTTGTGTATATTGATGCTATGCAATATACTATTTTCTAAGATATTTGTTAACTTGACTGTATAATTTAATCCCTTTTAAAATGTATTTTGAATTTTATTAATATTCTTTCTAACCAAAATTTCTCTATTTGTATTATACGACTTTTAATCGATGTATATATGATATGAACTGATTCCTATATTTTGTATTATTATATATTATATGATTTTTTTCAAGGAAGTTTATCTTTCTCAACTTATCTACAAGATTCATTTTTTTACTTTTTACTATATGACATTTAAGGATCTCATCTTTTATTGTTATGTAAAAATATAAAATATATTATAGTTAATATTATATGTAAGAAATTTTTAATTAATTGAAAATAAACCAATTTACATCGTGTGATATTATTATCAAATTTTTAAATTAGTTGTATATATAATCACATACCATGTTTTGTAAAATAAAATACAATATTTTAAAAGTAATGTGAATCACCATTATCTTTTGCTCAAAAATTAAAGTAGTAGTAAAAATAGAATAAATAAGAGGTCGAATTTATCTAAAAAAATTTAACTAAAAACCAAAAATGTATGTAGTACAATGATCGGAAGGATAAATTGTTTGGACGAGGTTAATGATTCAATTCACAACAAAAATAAACTAACTCATTTAAAATAAGAGAGTGGAATAAAATTTTGAAATTAGTGTATATAATTTCGTACCATATTTTGAGAAGTAAAATTTCAAATTTTGAAACTAATATTTATCATTACTATTTTTACTCATAAATTAAAATAATAGTAAAAACAGGATAGTGAAGGTCGAACTTATGTAAAAAGAGTTTTAATTCCATACCAAAAAACATAATGTGGCATAAGGTTTGAAGGAAGAAATATATGGAGGAGGTTATGGGTTCAATTCCCCACAAACACAAAATAACTTATTTTTCAAAATCTAGACCAACATCCCCTATAAAATGTGTCGATGGTCAATGATATTAGATTGCTATTCAATTTATAAACTTTTCATTATACTATCACATGAAAACAGTAACTGATATTGACAAAGTTTAAAGATTATCTTCAAATAAGATATAAAGAAATATGAATGAAAGAAAGTAACCAATTGCTATTGTGAACTACAAGTTGTATGGGTTGGAAGCTCCGGAGAATGCTCAAGAAAACACCGAATGGCCGGAATATGTTTAGATTTTGAATTTTAGTTGATAATTATGTATGTATTAAGGGGAGATTGTTTTTAAGTACGTAGTTAAGGTTTATAAAAATGTTTTGGCATCATATCATATGGGAATATGGCTACTATATTTATTTAAACCAAATTTAAAAACATGACCATGTATGATCAAATTATTCTTTTACCGTTGTATACCACGTTTCCACATGTAATTTTATTTATTAGTTTAGGGACTTGATTTTAGTATAATCCACATGTAATTTTATTTATTGGTTTAGAGACTTGGTTTTAATACGTGACCAATAATCTTCATTAAGAATTATTTAACTCTGAATCATCCGGTGGTAAAGGATGTTGGCAGAATCCGTAATGAACCAAAATTTCAATCATCAAATATTTACTAATTTAAAACTTTCCCTGGATCAACTCAGTTTTCATAATGTATTTGAAAGTTATATATATCATAAAATACCTACGACTCAATCTTTCTTCATTACTTCTAATTGCTATAGTGCTAATAACGGCTATGGTTTAAACTATTTGATTTAATCTTAGTCATTGTAGACACATAATGGAGAAATAACTAAAACCTGATTAGAAACATCAACGAGATTCACAAGCTATCATCAATGAGACTTTAATCAGACACATTAAAAACAAATATCATTACATAGTGAAAGAGTTCATCGATGCTTAAACTATATATATCATCTACACCTGGACACCCTGGCCTACTTAAAACGACCTCGAAACCTTTTCGTCGAAAGGATCATCACAATCTCGAAACCAAACTTTAGCACCTTTTCGAGCACCTCGTCATTTTTATACACCTGAAATAAAAGAAGCCGATTAGATACATATACATGGACGAATATACTAAAACTTAGAGTAACTTAGAGCACACACACAACCAATCGATTAATTGATAAGATCCACCAAAATGCGATCACACGTTATTCAGATATTACTTCTACTTCTATCAAATCAATAAGTAAAAGCAAAACAAGAACACACAAACAATATTTGACGTGAAAACACCCACGTCCCAACTCGTATTATTAATCAAAACAATTATCAATAATACATCAAAATAATATTATCTTAACGGTGTCCCAACCCTGATACTTGAGCCAACAATGCTCAAGTATCTCCCAAATAATACCTAAGACTACATCTATTAAGTATTCACCTCATCAAATAAATACAATATGACTATGTATATATAGTCATCCAAAACTTAGTCACCAAGACTTAAGAGGGGTGTATTCAATTGAGATTTTGTTGGATTGTTAATAATCCATGGATTTTAATGGAATGTGTAAATCCATGGATTGTTTAAATTTCTACACAGATTATTTTAATACCCTACAGATTTTGATAGATTTTGATGGATTGATTTTGATGGATTTTTGCAGAATTACAGAATCCCACAGATTCTATGAGATTGATTTCTTTCATTTTTTATTTTATAATATCTATATATCAATTAAAGATAACAATATATAAATAAATAGTCCAAAATGAATATAGTCTGAAAATTTTAAAATATTGAATGATAGTATTTCAAAAAAAAAACTAAAGATTCGAGAACAAAATAAAAATATGCATTATTCCTACAAAGTTAACTCCACTCCAGTTAACAAATGCATTCAAATTATACATATGTAAGTATAAAATGAGTAGAAAACTAATCTGGAAGAAGCTTTTGAAGGGTATGATTGTAATGATTAAATGGGTTATTATCATAAGCATCAAGATTAGTACTTTAATGATTACTATTATGTGGGTTTTCTTCCTTGATTAGCTGAATGTAACGTTCATTATAAAATATTGACACAAAATGAAGATGAGAAACACAAGGGCTAAAACAGGGAACTGGGTTTTTTTCTTGTGCCATTTCTGCATCATTCTTGAATCAAAAGTTCCACCTTAGTGGAACTATGAACTATGAATCAAAAGTTTTTTTCTTGAATACCTACTGATTTTGAGAATCCATTAAAATCTTACAGATTCTCAAATGAATACACCCCTCTAAGTTTTAGTATATATACATCAATCGGACTTTCGCGATTGAAATTAATATAGTTAATCGTAACCGCAAATGTGGTTGTGGTTTTATAAAATCGCTATATGTAATTTGGTTCGACTTTTAATCCAAAATCAATGAGATTCGAATGGCGTACACCCCTAGAACAGAAGGAATAATATATATGGTATATATGGATGGTATATATGTAATGAGTTGCACTCTACAAAGAATACTTTATTTAAGAAACAATAACTAACACCATCATAAAACATTATTTTTCGTTAAAATTGATTTGTTATGATAATAATCACAAATTTTAATAACAATTAAACATAACATATCGAATCTAACATAGAATCTCATCTAAATTTAAAAATCAAATGTTACATAGAATCTTCTATATAATCTTATATATATTTTGTAACAATAAAATTATGTGTAATCATATTATATTTGATCCTAATTTTTTATTAGATTCTATTTTTATTCATAAAAACAATTTTTAATGTGAAAATTAGAATCTAAAAGCGATTTTATGTCAAATTCTATAGTATTCTTTATTATTTTTTATATAAGGGTGTTTTTAATGGAGCAATGACCTATATGTAATATTGTGGATTTTATGTTTTTAATTTATATAACTTTTATTAATTTAAGCACGAGAACTTAAATTTGAGACCTACAAAAATGGAATCTAAAATTGTTTCACTAACATTTAATTATTTTATATCCAATATTAAGATTATATTTATATTATAATTAGGTACAAAATCTTCATTAGTATAATGTTTTGAGTGTATTATTTTAAATAACTACTTCTCCACTCTTCTAATATAAAAATAAAGCAAAAATATGGTAAATAAATATTTAATAGTAAATGATTATATTTAATGCTTACATCTGTTTTTTGTGTAATTTCAGAAAAAGTATCCTAATTTTAATCTTAAGATCATCATTCTCTATAGTGCCTTATTATTATAATGAGAAAAAGAACATAAAATATATTTCAGATAATTTTCCTATGATTAAATAAAATCATTATATGGCTAAAATTATTTGAGATTTATCTCAATTCCTTATTCTCTACTATTATATCATACATCACTTTTTTTTGAAACAAATTGTACTTGCATTACTTAGAAATTATCACTTTCGAGTACATGATTAATAAATGCACAGACCACTCTTCGACATAGAATTTGTGCAGTATTTGCAAGCAAAAGAACCACACGATTCGCAGACCGATAATCGAACTACTAGCACTTGATCAATGTGCTTTAGTGATTTTATCCAAGAAATGGCTTCAACTTCTCGTGGTTGCCAATTACCTTCTATCTGACAACAGCTCGCTCCAACCTGCTCTTCCCTCCAAACCTGGAGCAAATTCCGAACTACAACCAACACACCAAACAAGACAGCAAATAGAAAACACAACCAAAACATAAACCCCAAAAATTGGGGATAAATTAACCCCCAAAAAATTAGGGACAATCAACAACCCAAAAAGATGGGTACGACAAAAAGATCTCACAAAAAAAGGATTGGATCTCGATTTTATTCAAAAATTAAAAAAAAATAGAAATTAAAGATTCAGAAATGGAGGAAACGGGATGAGAGAATGGGTAGGATGGATGCGGGTTTGATGGACGGATGGGGAAGGATGTGTGAAGGATGAGTGGAGGTGGCCGACTCTCAAAACGAGGCAGAGGGTTTAGGGTAATGTTATTAATAAATATGTGTATGGAGACTTAAACTGCTGTGTAATGCTAGATTCCACTGTATCAGATTTATGTCATGGTATTTACATGAGATGCTTCTTGGTTATTTTTTAGTTGATTTTGTTGATCCAAGATTCATGTTTTTATCCTTTCATTTAAATTCATACATCACTTTTTCAAAACTAAATTATAACCTCAAACTTGACCAGTTTTGCTTTTCCTACACAATTAATCTGGGTCTAGTAGTTAAAATAAAGTTAGGGATTCAAATGGTGGTGGTTTAAAAAAAAGGACTTAATTGGTGGTAGTAATTTGGGATCGTGATGTTTATAAACAAGTCAATTTCGATCGGAACTAAAAATTATTAAAACAATGAATTCAGTTGTGCAACTTTAATTAAACGAGTAATTCAGGGCATGTTCAAATTTGGACTATCTTTGTACATTATTCATTTTTTCTCACGTCACAGAGTGTATTAAGTTGGAGTGTTGTCTCATTTTATCGTTGGTAAAACACTAAAAATATTTGAATTTGTATATATAACCCACCTTCCCGCATTGATTAAAATTAATTCAGATTATTAGTAAAATATCGACATCCATTTTTTATGTGAATGGAGTGTTGCACTCTTGCTAACAAATAATTTACAAATTGCACACGGACAACTGAATCATTTTAGTGTCTGGCCACTGGATATAACCAGAAATTACTGCCACTCATCCGAATAAAAATAAAAATTAAAACGGTTCCTTGTTTCGTAGACATAGGAAATGCAATAAACACTATAACTTTTAATTAATATATAAGAAAGTAAAATACATATATATGTCACATTGTCATATAGACCGAGTTAGTCGCTACCAAAGCCTAGAACCAATCGAGTAATCAACTCTTGGCTACTTGGTTGATATAACGAAGTTCATAGTTTAAATCACGGGGTGCATTACCAATTCTTCGCATAGTCACATAAGCTATTTTTCCAAGTCCTCCTGCACCTGGCCATCTGCAATTAGAAGTGGTTGGTCTATATATTAACGAGACTGCTCGGACAAATAAAAACATGTAATTCACTGGACAAAAAGGTCTCACCAGCAAGTGAAACAGCCAAGTTGGCTTGAGCATCAGCATCTGAATTTAGGTCCTAAGCAAATACATAGTGCAGAAATTAAGCACACGACAGAGACAATATGATCTGTGACTGATAGTTTTAAGAATTATATAAAGGAAAAAGACAGACAACCCACAGAAAGGAACTACGTAACCTACCCTCAAAACATGAGTTATCTCAAAAGACTGAAACTTGTCCTTTAGTTTTTTAGCTTCCTCAAACCATCTGGAGATACCCAGGTTTTTCACCTTCCATAAACCTTGCACCTGTTGCATCCAGTACATTTATCTTCAAACTTGTAGGAAAGAGAATAACGCAAGACTAGGCCAAGCCGCCTAATAATTAAGTAATTCTATTTAAAAGAATAAGTATCAATTTGGTCCAAAACCAGGAAAATAAAGAATACACAATTTTCACTTGAACAACTGAAGAGGGGAGAAGAAGAAACAGAAGAAATAAATTCGTGAAGCAAGCACTAGTTATAAGAAGAAATTATCATTAACAAATTTTGCCTTTCCTTCAGTTTATATAGTAAATGAAAGAATATAGAATTTGATGAACCCAATCAATACAAAACTAAAATAAAAATAAACAATATAGAATCACCTGCATACAGACAAGTTTGGAGTCACCCATAACCCTGATACTTGTAAAACCCTTTTCAAGTGCAAATCGCAATCCTAAAATCATGGCTCGGTATTCAGCAACATTATTGGTTGCTATACCCAAACCTTCGCGTAACCTACAGATCTATATAAAAATTCGATTGGACACAGATTATGCAAGTAAATTCCAGAACATGGTAAAAAAAAAGGTGAATCTTTACCACAGTCCCATCATCAGCTCGCAGAACAACTCCTGCACCAGCTTGTCCAGGATTTCCTTTTGATGCACCATCGAATTCGAGTATACACGAGGGCTGCATGTCATAACATTTCAGTGTTTCAGAACAGCTAATTTGACAAGCTTATATATTACTAAATCAGTATACAAACAGCTCTATGGTTTACACTTGACAAACATCAGTTTTATAATTACTTAACAGACATGGATGCAATATTCCACCCACAGTCTCTGTACATAGAAGTAAAACAGACATATATACGGGTGCTTATGTTTGAGATACTTGCTCAAAGTACATGCCAAATTGAAACTTCAAAAAGATTAAAAACAGAGACCAAAACATCTTCCAATTTAATACTACCATGAAACTGTTCTAAAAGTTAAGAAACCAATATAATCACTTACCCCAGAAACCAGCACATCAGTCTTGAGATGATGATCTAACTTAGGGTGCTTTCGAGAAGTATCTGAAAGTGACAAAGACCCGGGTTCTTTCTGCAAATGTTAATTGCAGATGATCAGATTAATCTACATAAGAACAATTAAAAGATCGGAAACTGCTTAGCAAAAAAAATCGGAAACTAGGACTTGGGAGGAGTATACCAACATTTTTAGCTATATTGTATTCCAATTGAATGGCAGTAGTTCTATTCTAAAATCCTAGTTAACACATTTGTGTAACATTTCAAGGAACTAAAGTACAGCATGACAAAATGAGGTTTGCAACTTTGCATATAAAACAGTTATATTGTGTTTCCGCAATGGTGAGAGAGAGGAACAGATTTCAAGAGAGAAATTAAAGGTGTAAGAGGAGGATGCAAGGGTAAGGGTATGAAGAGAATGCAACTTTTCTATGATGAGAATATGTTTGTGAGAAATTGGTGAAAGAAAAAAATGACCGTTCATTTTGCAGTAGGAAGGAATGAACCATAGTTCAAACTTCAAAGCAGAGTAACTGAATGGAGAAAGGTATGGATATCTATCAAAACATGTCTAAAATTTAGTCCAATCTTCATTTAATTTTCAGCTCTTCTATCCAATCCCACTGAAACACATATTAAGATAATTGTTTTTAAAGAAATCATCAGGTCCATAAGTCTATCTTTGATGTTAAAGAAGGAATAAAAATATCAGTTTGTATTTGTTTTATGTTTTTAGTTAAGAATAAATTTGATTAATTTATTAGACATTAATTATATTAAATAAATAGATTATTAAGAATATTCTATAGATTATGGTAGTAGAATAATAAAAGGATTTGTTTCCTTTATTATAAAATTTACTTGGTGGCTAAGTTTAGGGACATACTCCTATATACGGTGATGTAATATATCATTATTAGTCATTAGAAGACTTTGATTATTATTGGAATTGAGATTGTTCTCTCTTTTGCTATTAGTCATTAGAAGACTTTGATTATTATTGGAATTGAGATTGTTCTCTCTTTTGCTATGGGTTGCGATCTAATAATCTCTTCTCTTCTATGGTGAAATCCTTGGGGTAATGATTCTTCTGCGGTTGGATGATGGATCACCTTATGGCATGAGTTTTTGTGATTAATCCGCAAGTATCCATCTTTTTACTTGTTTTTATTCTTGTCCTGCATCAATCTTGTCATCACCCCTCTCCCTAATATTAGTAATTATCTGTCTTAGCACTACTAAATCTTGCCACATGAAACATAATTTGCATATATTCAGAAAGCATTCAGGCAGTTACTGATAACACCAGTATATTCACAACTTACTGAAATTTCTGGACCAAGGAGTTCCTGCAATCTCTTTCGTGGAAGCACATCACTAGGTGTTTCTCCTCTGGAACGAGAAGGTTCCTGCTTGAAACAAGTCAAATTGAACCACGGAACAAGAATGAGTTATAAAGAATTGAGCTTTCATTCTTTGAGCAGATATGCTTAACAAAAAAAGTGCACAAAGTGAACAAATGCATATGATTTTATTCAGCCTTTAAAATAATGATTCTTAGACAGATCACAGATGTACAAGCTATTGTCTGACGCAAAAGAATATAAACTACTTGTAGAGAATTAAGATTAATCCTTCATCCTCTTAAGTTTTTATCATGTTACACAAGATAGCATGCAGGCATAGAGGATTATTATAAGACAGTGGAAACATCAGACCTGGCCAAATTTTTCACTGCGAAAATGTTTTCACTATTTCATAGAATGTTTACCTCCATCCCATTTTTATGCAATAAAGAGTAAGGGGAACAAAGGGAAATTAAGCAGTCAGATCACCTCACTCTTAGTTCAAGTAACAATGTTTTGGAAATATATTAGGCATATACAAATGTTTCAGAAGTTATATACGACTGAAAATGCTCATATATTTGGTAGATATATCAACACCGCATCATCTAGACAAAGCAGGAACAACTGAACATTTGACCTTTAAAATCCAAATAGCCAATGCCAAAATGGGATATTATCATACTAGGAACTTAATTGCTACTTTATTAGCCAAGAATAAATTACCCACCTAACCACAATAAAACCAGACACTCGCTGAAGGTAATTCCGTGTATAATTCCAAAATTTTGGTCAAATAGTATTGACGAGAACCACACAAATGCATACTTCTGGACTTCAACTAAAGCTTGTCTAATTCTCTGCATCCCTAATAAAAGGCTGAAACTTGTGTCTTATATATAAAAAAAGACCTTTGAGGCATTTACCAGTCTCCTCCAATTTTCAAAAGTAGTTTAACTTATCAAACATTGAACAAAAACTAGAATTGAATACTTCAACAAAAATTAAAAACAGAGTGCTGATAACAGTTATTTAACATAAAAAATTCCCTTGTGAATTTATGATCGTCAACAGGTAGAGTTTAAAACTAGTCAATTCTGGAAAACCAATCACAAAATTTATATATAATAATGTTTTAATCATAGACAATACCAGGAAAGGGCAGGGCACAAGAGTGCCAAATAGTCCTTCTGTTAAATCTGCAGCTCGGATGGAATACAGAGCATTTTTTAGCCCACAAGAGAGAAGATATGTTTCTGCGTCCTTAGGCATCACCTGACCTTTGTACACACTGACAGGAGGATCACATATCTACGAGGCAAAAAGAAATCGTTACAATACAGGTTAACCCTCCGACAAGAACACATAGCTTTGAAAAGCTAAGTTGAAAGAATTTGATAACAGGTCAGATATATTGTTAACACAGTAGACTTTTCTCTAATAATATAGTTTATTAGAACAGAGAGGGTAAAATCCTTTGTTCATGAAGTTTATAGTTATTCAAAAAAAAAAAAAGAAAATAGGAAACAAAGAGCTATTTATATTCATCCTGATTATACCAAAATATTTATACAACTTTCAACATGATCACGAAAAAATTCTTGTGAAAGTAACACTAAAGAGAGGCCAGACTATATTGCATTCAGTTGTGAACCCCAGAAGGATTTATGCTTCCTAAACAACTGCTTTAAGAGAGTTTGAGAAATCAAGTAATTGCATTTGCAGAAAATCCTCAAGCTCTCACAGAGGTACAAAACATGTCCCAGTCGAGAGATGGCTTAAAAGGGGAATTTCATTCTCCTTGGATAGCCATGCTTACACATCCTTAATCTCGTAACTATCGATTAAATTACATAGGCATGATGAAAAATGTAATACAGCCTCATAAAAGTATTATGCGCAACAAAGTACACACATAACTACATAAGGAAAACCCATTCAAGAACCTGTAGTGGGAGACCATAGGCCTCTCACCTTTTAGCATTTCATAGTAATAGTTACTCTTTTTTTTTCACTGACCCATTTTGGCATTAACTTTGTGTACTGTTCCCATGTAAAAGGTGACAAGGTTGACAAGCATCAATCTTCAGCTGGTTGCAATTAATATGAATGAAGGCGTCCTTTAAACTTGGAATAAAATTATAAAATAAAAATGTAAAAGAGGCTCTAAAAGCTTGAACAGCATTTATAGGTGGACATACCAAACTCGTCTTAAAACAATAACTATTACATATCTCATAAAATAGATAAATGCAAAGGGAAAAATCAATCAAACTATCAACAAGCACAAAAGGAAGAAACTTCACAGTAATGCACAGGAGATTATTTACCGATGATCCAACTTGCAATTGACAATCACTTAAATTCTTGTAAACACCAACTAAATCCCCTTTCCGAACAACAAAGAACGAATTTTTCTCTTCTTTCATTATCACCGCCTTAGTTTTCAATTCCACTTTCTCCGAAACAGACTTACTCACCCTAGCCCTTCGAGTAGCGTAGCATCTAACACCAAATCTAGTCAATAACAAATCCAAATTAACCGAATTCAAGACAGCATATTCAGACCTCCTCTTCAACGTGATAGTCGAAAACCCACAAGTTGAGCTCTTGTACACAAAATGACTACTCCTCGATAACAATGTAGCTGAATAGGCATGAAACAAGCAGTTCATTACACAGTTGCTTTCCCAGATTCTCCAAATTTCTGTAAAAAAAATATTCTCTAATGAAAACTAATCCACCCAGTTTTTCAACTTACATATAACATTTAGTTTATAAAGAAAATAGGATAGGCTCTCTCTTGGCTCATGAAACTGTAATCACAATAAAGATATGATCTTTTTTTTTTGCTAGTCAATAAAGATTTGATTTTTACTTATCTAATAAAAAAATATATTTTTACCTTAAAATCTTGATAAACCTTAAAAATCATATGGGTGGTACTCTCTTAAACTTTGCAAACCCTAATTAGGTTTAAAATCAAAAAAATTATCCATATAGGTTATAAATTTGGGGAAAAGATCATAGTATAAGCAATTAAGCACAGATAGAACTATTACAAAAATATATAAATGTACATGCAATAAAGATTAAATATAATAGAGAACAATATATTATATATGTGAATATACATACACACCAACAAGCTAGTGGAGTATAATTCTTGCTTCTTGGAGTAGCAGGTCGGGTCGGCCAAAAGGGTTTGCTTCAGATATAGATACACACACTGTAATGCAAATATTTATGAACTATACATACACAATTACACACCCTGTAGAGCAAATGTGTAGTCAACAGTGTATGTGCAAATGATGTTTTGTTGATAAACATGGGTTTTTTTAGGTTAAAAAACCCATTTACAATTGAATATTGGAACTGGGCCAAATTTTGTTTGATAGGCTCTAGGTCAATAAGATGGGCTGTGACCCATAAAGTTACATCTTAAAAATGAGGAAAATATCCAATATACATATACGTCTCACAAATTAAAACACAATATTTATATTTGTGAAAAATTTTGAATCCCTAGTATTTTCCGATTTGTCCAAGACATTAATTAAAATTAATATTTCCAGAAAAAATGGGCAATGATATAGGACAGCATATGTTTTCAATTTTCATCCAAATAAAAGGCATCTGTGCAGCCTGCACAGATATTCCACACTTTGCTTTAGATATTCCATCAACTTGAAATTTTCATATAGGTTCCAAATTTTAGATGTCGGTTTTATATCTTTTTGCACTTCTACTAGTATTAGAACTATGTTCTTCTTCCATAAGATACACACACAGCAAGAAAGAGAGGCAACGATAAGGGACCTGTTTGGAAGAAAGAAACTATCAGTACTTTATCCTCTGCTATATATCCCGTACCTCCGTAACAGTGTTCACGACTAAGAGGTAGTTTCATTGGTTTCGATTTCTATATTATTAAAACAACCTTTTAGATTTATGTTTAGAAATTGCTATTTTCTAATAAGTTCAAATTTCAAGTAAATTATAGATACTCCCTCTGTCTCAAAAAACTCTTCCCATTTCAAAAAACACGTTTGCCAATGCATACTTTTGATTGTAAATATGTTCAAATTCGTATTAGTATTAAATATAAAAACTTCACTGTATTAAAGCACTCATAAATACGAATCCAACAAGATCACTCATGACTATATTTGATCTTATAGATTATGTGTAAATTAGTAATTTGTCTCATGTTATGAACAGTACCGACATTGTAAAGGGGAAGATCATTTTGTGACGGAGGGAGTATAGTTTACAATCAGAAGTCGATAAAAGTTTTCTTTTCTTACGATTTGATTAGATTAAAAGTAGTAGTATCATACAAATATGCAATTTATAAATTTTAATTTTTAATCCAAAGAATAGTAATTAAGATGGGAGAAGCACCCGATTACAACTTTACTAGCAAAAGGATCCAAATTCCAAAATACCCAATGGCGCAACACACCACCCCTGTTGAATACACATTACCACTGTGTGTGTCCTTGATTGTTAATTAACTGTTTGAATTTTTCAACCTATAAGCATCATAAGGATGCATAGACTGTACATGCATCTGGAATATGGTCTTAGTACTAAGCCCATGGTTATATAATTATGCAGAATAACTGAATAAGTTTTCTAGTAAAAAACCCCCATCAAAAACCAGAAGATAATTCCGGAGAATCTGTAGATTAGTTTATATTAAGAACTTGCAGTGACTAGTGAGTATATTTAATTATGTTAAACCTATCTGGCCAAGTGGCTGACATATGTAGCAGACTTTGTGCTTCAAATGCCTGCAGGCCCGTTGTTTTTAACATGCTTCTATCAAGGTGCTTTTGTTGAAAACTCCAGACTTAAAATCAAAAAAGAAGAAAGCAACTCTAGATATAAATCACGCAATGCAATGGTAAACCAGTCCACAGACCAAATTTAAGAAGCTGGTAACGTATCCAGTCACTTGAAATCATCCATTCTAACCATCCTAGAAATCTGATCATTGGCTTATAAAGAAACTAAAATATTCAAGAACTAAAATTCCCAATTCACTATACTCTATTTTCATTCTATAGGTTTAAGTGTTTAACTTGAAAACGTAAAAACACAACAAATTCTGCTACAAATTCTCATAATTAACAGTGAATTGGCTAGAGAATAAAGACTACAGATTAATGGTAGCTTATTAAAACCCATCAAAATCAAAAACTAATACATTGACAAAATTAGTCTTAATTGAGAAGTAGAGTATCCAACCTTAGAACAAAAAAACTATGCTTAAAAGAATCCGCTGCTTAAACCCCGAAAATTTCGAAAAACCATCCGTGCAAAAACCCAACAAATTTCAGTACCTACATCAGTCAAATAACAGTCAAACAATACAAAAGTTGGTTGTGGCATTTTATCAAACACTTCGCCTACACTACTTTTATCACTTCTAAATTTGATTGACAAGCACATAAACATGAACAATTCGTTTCTTAAATGGGAAATCATGAAGTATAACATAGAAACAACACATAAAAATTCCCACATCACATTAGAATTTTCGGATTTTTAACAAAAAAAAATTACAAATCAATTAGAGCTATGGAACCACATATATATATGTAATGTATATGTAAGTATATAATACCTCTAATTCTCTAGCTCAAAACCTACGAATTGAAATTGCCCCAAGCAGCGTGAAGATTTGAGAATATCAGGGGGCTTGGACTCGATGGTGAAAAATGTGTGTAATATGGATAATTTATGTATTGGGCTCAGATGATTTTTAAATAAATAATTATGACGACCCAAAATCATATGAGAAAATGTGATATTATTCGATCCAGTCCAACGAATATTGGGCCGGTTTGGGTTGGGTAAATTGATCCAGATTGCCACCCTATGGAAGTAGAAATATTTAATTTTTGCTCAAAACGTACAAAATAAATCTTTATTTAAGTGAACAAGTACATTGGATCAAGTCGATAGCAATTTCTAATCAGGCACTTGCTATTATATTATGTTTTAATAAATCTTTTATAGTAATGGTAGAACATGAAAAATAAATAAATAGCTTAGGAATAAAAAAGTTATTGATAAAAAATATATTTAATCATAATTTAGTGGACAAATATAACCGTAGACAATCTTCATTAATGACACTCTATAACGTCATTTTGCACTATAAGAGCAAAATACATAAAAATGAAAATTATACTTAATTTTGCACAAAATTAATATAATAAAAAGAGAATATAGAAATGGATATAAATATATATAATTTTGGATAATTATATGAGTTTTAATTAATTTGGAAAGTTGTCTTTTGGTAATATTGATTGGCAAATCTATACTATTATATAAATTCCGAAACACTAAAAGTTTGGTTAGTCGGTCGGTCGGTCGGTCGATCGGTTGGTCGGTACCTGTTGATTTTACTTATTTACCATTACTTAATTAAAGATCTACTAACTAATCAATTTCCTTCTTGAGTTTAAACATATTATCTTTTCTATTTTTCAAGAACTAACTAATTTCCTAAAATACATATCCTTTTATATTTTATCTAACTAAAATTTCTCCTTTATTAATCAATTTCCTTTTTCAGGTTAGACATATTACCTTTTCTATTAACTAATCAATTTCCTTATTGAGGTTAAACATATTATCTTTTCTCTTTTTCAAAAACTAAATAATTTTCTTTTTCTGATAAAATATAATATCCCTTTATATTTTATCTAACTAATTAATTTCCTAAAATACAATATACTTTTATATTTTATCTAACTAAAATTTTTCCTTTAATTAATCAATTTCCTTTTTCAAATTAAACATATTACCTTTTCTACTAACTAATAAATTTTCTTCTTGAGGTTAAACATATTATCTTTTCTCTTTTTCAAAAACTAAATAATTTCTTTTTTCTGATAAAATATAATATCCCTTTATATTTTATCTAACTAAAATTTCTCCTTTATTAATCAATTTCCTTTTTAAAGTTAGACATATTACCTTTTCTATTTTTCAATAACTGAACAATTTCCTTTTTCAATTAAAACAGAATATCTTTCACATTTTATTTAACTAAAATATTTCTTTTTTTAAAAATAGTACGAGCAGTTTTGTTTAATAAAATAACATAATTATATTATAATTACTATTAACTAATCAAATACCTTTTTCACCCAAAACACATTACCTTTTCTTTTTTCTCTAATTAACATCTCTCTTTTTCCAATTATATCATGGGTTACCTTTTTCAACCAAAACACGGTACCTTTTTTCTCTTATTAAAATCTCTCTTTCTCCATTTATAGCACAGATGTTTCTATTTAATAAAATAAAATAATAATATTATAATACTAATAATTAACCGATTACCTTTTCAGCTAAAACGTATCATCTTTTCTATTTTTTCTAATTAAACTCCTTTTTTTCTAGAAATATCACGGGCAACATTAATTTCTCATTTTCTAAAAACTATGAGCAATTTTATTTAGTAAAATGACATAATTAAATTATAATTATATAAGCTAATCAATTACCTTTTTCACATAAATCATGTCATTTTTTTTAATTTTCACGTTACCTTTCTATTTTCTCTAACTAAAATCTCTCTTTTTCCAATTATATCAAAGTATGTTTTATTTAATAAAATAAAATAATAATATTTGAATATTAATAATTAACCGATTACCTTTTTCAACTAAAACGTATCATCTTCTCTATATTTTTTTAACAAAAATCCTTCTTTTAATAGAAATATCACGGACAATATTAATTTCTCCTTTTCTAAAAATATTTCGTGCAATTGTATTTAATAAATAAGGTAATTAAATTATAATTGTTATAAACTAATCAATTATATTTTTCACCTATGACATATTTCCTTTTTAATTTTCTCTAACTAAATCCTATCTTTTTCTAATCATATCACATGCATTCTATTTAATAAAAATAATAATTTTATAATTACCAATAATTAATCGATTACCTTTTTCAACTAAAACCTATCATCTTTTCTATATTTTCTAACTAAAATCCTTCCATTTCTAGAAATATCACGGATAACATTTATATAATTATTATCAAATCATCTCATATAATAATGTAAGCCTTCAAAATTCATCTTTTAAAAAATTAATTTAAATAAATGAAAAAATTTATATAATAGTAAAATAAAAAAAATTCATGTCACACGGGCTTTAAGCTAGTTTATTATGATAACCTCCAACTCCAATAGTAAGCAAATAAAAATGCAATGTAACGTTGTCAACCTCCCAACCACAATTAGTAAGCAAGTGAAAGTGAAAGTGATATGTCATGTAACAAATTCTTGGTAAGTGTAAGTCCCATATGATTAATATCTAGCTCAGATCCCCCATCTTACTTAGGGGAGGAAATAAGTTCTTGCTCCCCCAATTTAAATATGGAAGGAAATAAGTAAAAAATAAATATAATAATTTTATTTTTATTCATATTTATGTTTGTGAGTTTTTAATAGAGGCGAAAGTAAATGGAAATAAATACAAATTGAATTTACTTTCATCCTAAAATTTTCATCCCAAAAAAGAAAAATGAAAGTATTTTACTCACTCAATACTTACTTTCTTCTTAACCAATGATCGTGTTTCAAATTACATGCTTATTTTTTATGTTTTTTTTAGTGTTTTTATATATTTTTGTGATGGTAAGTATTCGTTATTTTGCTCTTTTTTTTTGTATATTTAGCACATACACATATTCATCATTCACTATTTTATATTATACTAAGTTAGGGGTTTTACAAAATTTTTAAAAGAAAATAAGTATGTTTTGCGTAATATTACGTACATCTTAGTATCTTACCCTCTTTAAATTCTATTTTAAATACATGTACTGATGAGTTTAATTTGATTTAATTTAATTTTAATATTATTTTGCAAAAAAAATCTGTAACTAAGTTTGTACATATGACATTAATATAAAGCGATTAATTGATCATATTACATATATATTTTCATATATTCATGAACCATATACATGTATCGTAAACTTGTCCCACCTTTTGGGACACTTGCCGATTGTAACATTTCATGCAATGTTATCATACCTTGTGTTTTAGACTTTAGTACAAGTTAGTTCTATTTGTAACAGGGGCACCACCAATAATCTCTCACTTTCCTCGTTCATTGGATGTTTCATATTTTTACCCCTTGTCATGTTTTTCCATCAGGTTATCTGTGGTGTCTTCGATTTGTAGGGACGTGAAGTTTAAACAATGTTATACTTAAAAGAATAATGTATGATTTATATACTTGTTTGATTTTTCTAATAACGTATTTATATATGAGTATGAGTTTCTACTAGCTTTCAAGCCGAATAAATCAATCCCAACATTGTTTTTATTTTTATTTTGCTAAATCAATCCCAACATTGTTAAACTCAATTCATTAAATTATGTAAAGCTATGTCATTAAACTCGAGTCAGGATCAAATTTAAATTAGGTTTGTGTCCAGTGATTTTAGCCTAAGTCTAACACATATTAACTTGAAATTTTTAACTGAAGTCGTATTAGTAGTTGACATCAAATTAATTCAAATTCATTTTACTGAGTCGTGTTGGAACCAATTCAGTTCAGACTTACCGTTCTAGTTGGTGTTCTTTGAGGTAGCCGTTTTGGCACCATTTTACAAACACTCAATGAGGAATTACCGCGTGATTTGTTGAGCACAAAGTTATGTTTAATATATGGGGGCCGGTCTATAGCAAATGTATGCTACAGCATACCGTACCGCAGAAAATTTCTGCGGTACGTGTACAATAGGGTTTTTGTGTGAAAACAGGGGGGTCCATCTCTCTACGTACCGCAGAAAGTTTCTGCGGTACGATATGCTGCAACATACGTATGCAGTTGACCGCCAGCCTTAATATATATACACAAGGTAAGTAGAGTGGAGCTAGTGAAATCATCATGTTTGTATTACTACTAGTTTCTTTCCACTTGTGTTAGGTATGAGAAGAGAAGGTTGTAAAAATCGGTAATCGGCATAAATTGGTTGATGTATTGATTTAAGATTAATTAAGTAATCGAGATTAATCGGAAGAATTAATTGGATATTATAATAATTAGGGAGTTTTGCCCGCGCTACGCGCGCTCTATATTTTTCTATTTTTATATAATTTTTTTAAATTTTAAATATAAAAAAATGTTATATTAATTTTATTAGTAACAAACATTTTTTTATTTTGAAAATAATTAGTAACAAACATTGATTTTAATTTATACCATGTAAGAATTGTGTGTATAAACTTATGTGCTTTTCACAATAAATTTGACCATAAATTTTAGTAGTAACACATCATAAAAACACAGATAAGTATGAGTTGACATTCTATTAATTTGAAGTATGAGTTGTGTACATAAGTTTTTATGATTTTTGATAATAAAGATGATGATATTTAAATTAAATAATTTTGTGAGAATTGTCAACACAGTTATATTTATATTATAGGAAAAGGAATTGAACAAAGATAATTTATGATTTTAACTGTGAATCTCATTTTCTAACTATACGAAACGAAAATTTGGTTTGCTCATTAACATTAATTAAAATTTCAATATAGTAACATAACTTCATAAATATTAGTTTTATTAAATTTCTTCAAAAGACAAACAACAATAATTTTATTTACAATCACATTCTAGATATAATTAATTTTCACAATTTTTAAACTTTAAAATTAGTAAATTTGGAGACGGGTATATCTATCTCAAATAAGTCTCACTTTAATCTGTTTTGGTGAAAAATTCTCTTTGTAATTTCTAATACTATGAAACAAAAAAATAATTTGCTCAATAATATTATCTAAAATTTCCATTTAATAACATGACTTCATAATATATATTTTTATTAATATTCTTGAAAACATAAACTACAATAACTTTATTTACAATCACATAATAGAGATTTTTTGCCCGCGCTACGCGCATTCTAAAAAATATAATAAATTTATTAAATTTTGATATCATATTTTAAAAGATTCTATTATTTTCATGAATCATAATATTGATCTCGTCCAATTTATAGATATAATGTATAAAAAAATTGAGTTAAAGGTTTCTCGGCATCGTCGTGAGTTAAAGGTTTCGTTAGGCGATGCCTCGCAATTTAAACACAATAAAATTATAAAAAATAACCTAAAAAAGAATTAAGTACTAAAAATAAAGTTTCAAGTTTAATTATTTTATAATTTTTAGATTCATTACAAATTAATTATCCGTATAGAAAATATAAAATTTTATTCAAGATTAAACCCATTTTATCAGCTAACTTCCAAAAAAAATCATGCATATCTCGTGAACACCATCGCATAATCTTCAGCAAGGCTCGTGCACCATTCATGACCATTCATCACTCGTCTACAAAAAAATAAGTTTAAAATGGTCCTAGTTTCCATGAAAATGAGTCTACATGGTCAAAGTCAATTTTCAAGTTAAATTATTTCCGAGTTAAATTATTTCCGTGTACTCCACTAAAAGTAAAATTTGAATAACACTTTATTATAAGAAAATAGAAGGCTACTTTAAAAAACATATTGTAATTTTTACTTGATTGAAATAAACTATAAAATTTTAAACTATTCATTGTTATCTTCTGCTTCATAATCTTTGTATTTAAACTTTAAATATTTTGTTGACTCTTTGTAAATTTAATTTATACTCTTCATAGATTAAAATTTATTTTATAATGAACTTTTATTTCATTTTCAAACAATAAAATAAGTTATATTATATAAATAATCTTTATGCCAAATTGTTTATATTAAAAGAGATAAGAAAATGATGTATAAAATTTTAAATGTGCAACAATTTCACATCCTTTTCTTGAAAATCTTCATAAAATCTGTAAAATATAAATATTTGTTTACATCTGCTCATAATTGTTCACTCAATATGATTATATGTAATTATATGTAATTATTTGATAGAATGTAGTCCACATTGTCCCCCTGTCAAATTGTTTTATATAAAATTTTATTATCAATAATGTAGAAAACTTTTACTCATGAATAAATTACATTATTGAGAAATAAGTTTTAAAATCATATTTCTATAAAGTATAAAACACTAAAAAGTGCACAAATCTCATACCTTTTTATTAATAATTTTAATAAAATCTGTTAAATATAAAAGTTTGTGTAGTTGATTTTGTTTTTAAAGTTTTGAATGAAATTTATACTATTATATAAAAGCCGAAACATTAAAAGTTTGGTTGGTTACATTAAAAGTTTGGTTGGTTGGTTGGTTGGTCGGTCGATCGGTCGGTCGGTCGGTACCCGTTGATTTTACTTATTTACCCTTACTCAATTATAAATCTATTAACATCAATTTCCTTTTTCAGGTTATACATATTATTTTTTCTATTTTTCAAAAACTAAATAATTTCCTTTTTCAGGTAAAATACAATATTTTTATATTTTATCTAACTAAAATTTCTCCTTTATTAATCATTTTCTTTTTCAGGTTAAACATATTACCTTCTCTATTTTTCAATAACTAAATAATTTCTTTTTTCAGGTAAAATAGAATATCTTTTACATTTTATCTAACTAAAATTTCTCCTTTTTAAAAACACTACAAGCACATGTTAAACATATTATGTTCTCTATTTTTCAATAACTAAATAATTTTTTTTTCAGGTAAAATAGAATATCTTTTACTCCCTCCGTCCCTCTCATTTCTTTACAGTTTCTATTTTGGGACGTCCCTCTCATTTCTTTACATACAATAAATAGTAACTTTTAACAATAAAATACATTATTACATCCACTACTTCACTCCACTTTTTCAACACTTTACACTATTACACCCACTACTTCAACACTTTTCAACACTTTTCTCTTACTAAAACCTCCTTTTTTCCAATTATATCACGGGCGTTTCTATTAATAAGAATAAAATAATAATATTCTAACACTAATAATTAACCGATTACCTTTTCAGCTAAAATATATCATCTTTTCTATTTTTTCTAATTAAATTCCTTTTTTTTTAGAAATATATCGGGCAATATTAATTTCTCATTTTCTAAAAATTATGAACAATTTTATTTAGTAAAATAACATAACATAATTAAATTATAATTATTATAAATTAATCAATTACCTTATTCATGTAAATCATGTCATCTTCACGTTACCTTTCTATTTTCTCTAACTAAAATCTCTACTTTTTCCAATTATATCACGGGCGGTTCTATTTAATAAACAAAAATAATAATATTATAATATTATTAATTAACTTTACCTTTTCAGCTAAAACGTATCATCTTTTCTATATTTTCTAACTAAAATCCCTTTTTTAATAGAAATATCACAGACAATATTAATTTTTCATTTTCTAAAAACATTATGAGCAATTGTATTTAGTAAAACTAGCTTATAACCCATGCGATGCATGGATTTTTTTTATATGTAACAAATTTTATTTTTCGTTATAATTATATTTTTATATAATCATCATTTACAATATTTTATTTTAATTTTAATATTAATAATTTAATATAAATTTAATTAATGATATACATGGTTTAAAACTTATATTATAAAATTTTAAAATAAATATGTCATTGATAGAATTTGAACTTTGAATATAATATATTTAATCATTAGATCTAACGATTTTGATTTTTTACTAAAAATCTAATGGTCATTATTCGTAGTATACGGATTTTTATATTAATATATATAGATATCATATATATATTTTTTTTATAATGAAGGGTAAATAAGTAAATTCACTACGTACCAAAAAACAGGTACCAAAACTTTTAATATTTCGGATTTTATATAATAGTATAGGTAACGTAATTAAATTATAATTACTATAAACTAATCAATTACCTTTTTCACCTAGAACATATTACCTTTTTAATTTTTCTCTAACTAAATTCTCTATTTTTCTAATCATATCACGGGCATTCTATTTAAAAAAATGAAGCAATAATTTTATAATTACTAATAATTAATCGATTACTCTTTTTGACTAAAATTAGACCTCGCAATTCGGGTCGTTCCGTGTACTTTCGTGTCGTGTACATTCGTGTTCGTGTATCGAAAGGATAAACCCATATCCATATCCATTTAAGGTTCGTGTACCTTCGTGTTCGTGTACCTTCGTGTTCGTGTAATTTCGTGTCGTTTATTCGTGTCGAGTACGAAATTACCGGCTCTAATAAGCATAAACAAGTATACTATATTGCCACGGCTTATTCTATATGTTTCCTTTTGTACACTTTTTAAAATAGGGGTGTTAGGAAAAACTAACGGTTCTTGCTGTAGAAGTGCTAGAATTCAAGTTACTTTCTCACCACCTACTATTTTAGGACCATAAAGGTGCTAGAAATTCACTGTCCGGCTGCATATAACACCATTTTTGACTTCTAGGACTGATTAATTACATCTCTTTGATTGTATATATCGATCATTGATATTATATTATAGTCATCTCGGAACATATCAGAACTTGGGCAAAATGAGTGTTCAAAGTGTATTGGTAACACGCTCCAAGAGTTTACAATATACATTTATATAATTTTAAAATATTTATTTATTTATTTCGTGTACTTTCGTGTCGTGTCGTGTACCTAAGGGTAAACCCATATCCATACCCATTTAGGCCTCGTGTTCTTTCATGTTCGTGTACTTTCGTGTTCGTGTATCGAAAAGGTGAACCCATATCCATATTTTTCGTGTCGTTTTCGTGTCGTTTATTCGTGTCGTGTACCAAATTGCCGGCTCTAACTAAAATCTATCATCTTTTCTATATTTTCTAACTAAAATCCCTCATTTTCTAGAAATATCACGGATAACATTTATATAATTATTATCAAATCATCTCATATAAAAATGTAAACCTCCAAAATTCATGTTTTAAAAAAAATATTTTAAATTAATGAATTTTTTTCTAAAATATTAAAAAAAAACCGTGCATCGCACGGGTTTTAGGCTAGTAAGTAGTAATGATAAAATATGAAATATTAAATTTAAAAAGTTTTATTATATTTAAATATGAAATAAAGTAAATTACTTAGTTTAAAATTTTAAAAAGTTTAATTATATTTAACTTTTTAGTTTTTCTAAAAAGTTTAAATTTAAAAAGTTTTATTATATTTAACTTTTTAGTTTTTCTACTAAATTTATGATTAATTAATAAAGTAAATTACTTAAATTTTTTTTTTTCTTGAATGGGCATTAGAACTCAATAACCAAAAAAAATAAACAACTCATTTACTTTGTCAAGAGTCTTAATAGCATCTGAGCCTCTACCTGCCGTGTAGTGGAATGGTAGAAATCTGAGCCTCATGCAAAGTTTGCTTTACTATTCAGCCTCCTTGGCGGAGTTAGAGTTGCTTCAAAAGTCATGTCGTCGACTTAGGTGCTTGTCCTGCTAAAATAGATGTTAGGCATATTAAAGAGCCTACTGCTATACCTCCCAGGTTCCCTATCTGCAACATGGATAGTCATTCAGAGTGAGAGGCAAAGATTAATTAGCAATACAAACAGAGAATTAACAATTGATGTGATTAATAAAGTAACCAAGCTCTTACAGCTGTTGTGTCGGTAGAAACTGGAGGAACTATGCTCATCATAGAAACACCATCAAAAAGATCTTCTTGCAATAGGTTATTCCATAAGGAAGCACCATCAAATCTTACATAATTTCAATATATACTATATGACAAATCACCTACTAAAATGATAATACTAACTAATCAGTATTCATGGAATAAATAGAGATAGCACTAATAGCACATAAGAATAAAGTCTTTATGTGAAAAACTTATAATGTCAAAAAAATTATTAGCTAGTTAAGAAGCTTCCCTAACATTGTTTCTAATTTCCCATATTGTTTAGTCTTCATCCAGCAAGTTCATGAGCAGCTATTCTTACACCACAACTATTGCTTGGAGGAGCTTTAAAAAGTTACCTTGCTTCGGCATCAAGCAAAAAAAGTTACAGAATGTAAACATTAGACCTAATTGTCAAGCAGGAGAAGTCTAACAAAATAAAATATACTGCATTGCATTCATGGATTGTAGACAAAAGAATACATTACAAATTTTATACCCACTTAGCACTCTATTCTAGGAACACCAGGGGCAATAGTTATTGATAAAAATCTATTTGAAAACTGGGAGAAAAAAAAAGACCAACCTGTACCAGGAGAAGTCCAAACAACACAGCAACATCAACCTATACAAATGAAATTATAACACACATACGTAAACACATACGCAGCCCTATGATTCCAAGTAAAGGATCCCTGTAACAAACAACGACTCTTCCATACCGCGATTTCTCAAGAAACTTCATACTTTAGAATGTCCTCCATACTGAGAAATAACAAACTGGTCTATAAAGGTCAAGCTTAAACTCCCTTGTCCCGGAATGATGATATTTAAAATTTCTCTACCACGTAAATTTAGTCTTGGAAATAAATTTATATATAGAAAAATATTGCATAAATAATCTCAATGCATGTCATAATCAAATGACTCATTTCTGACTGGTGAGAGTCTATAATGAAACAGTACATGATACTAACATTAATTATTAACCATGATCATCAAAATTTTATTTATTTGTATAAGCATAATTTCGTTTCGAAGAAAATTTCGGATAAAGCATTTAAATTTTATACAGAAGGGGATAGTTCTCTGTTCTTCAGTACCTGATAAGTGGATTTTATATCCACTTATTATGCGCTAAATGGACCTATATTGATGGTTTATCCTTAAATATGTTGTGTCTTTTAATTAGTTTTTGTTGTTTAATAATATTAGATATTTATTATTAAATACTTTATTTAATTAGAAAATTATATTTATAAATATCTAATAATATTAGATATTTATTTTTATAAATTTCGGAATTAAATTAATTATTTATTAATTAAATATATTTTGTTATGCAAAGTTGAATAAACAAAAGAAAACAAAAAAAACAAAAACAAAAAAACAAAAAAAAAAGAGAAAAAGGCGAATGCTGTGCACGTTTATGTAGCAGGTGGAAAACAAAAAAAAAACAATTGGACAAAGCCATGAAGCTGTCGGCAATGATTAGTATAATAAAGAAAGAGTTGTTCAATTTGGCCAAGTCTGTCAGCCAGCTTTCCACGCGCCAGGGAGCGCGTTCTGTGCACGCGCCAGCTTTACAGCCCTCCAAGTAGCGCGTGCATGGCACGCGCCTGCCACGAGCCTGGTGTTCGATTTTCAGCGTGTGCAGAAGGGTTTTATTTGGAGTGGGTGTGTTGCTTTCGGCTGTTTAAAAAATGGGAGGGCTGCTGCATTATTTGATTTGTAATTATTTTTATTTCTTTTTTATTTCTTTTCAGTTTTATTTTATTAAATGGTGTGCTAGAATTTTGCTATAAATAGGCCTAGTCTTGAGCTTATTTTCACACAACATTCTAGAGAACAACAATTCTCTCTTGTATTCTCTCTTCTCTTTGTAATTTTAAGTTTTATTTTTAAAACACTTTAATTTTTGCAAATTTTAGTTTTAGTATTATTTCGGTTGAAGAAATTACGGGGATTATTTAGGAACGCTCTTTCTTTCATTGGAAGCGATTACGGTTCTACCTTTTAACTTTCGTAATTTTCATTTATCGTAATTGTTAATTTAGTTTTGTTTTTATTATTGTTGTTATTATTATTATTATTATTATTATTGTTGTTGTTGTTATTATTATTATTATTATTATTATTATTATTATTATTATTATTATTATTATTATTATTATGATTTCAATTAATCCCATGATGACGATTCGTTTAATTATGAACTAATCGCCGTCATGGGATTCTAATGGATTTATTTACGTAATTTAGTAATTCGATGCCTTAATAAATTGTGTTATGATAAAAATTTCCGATTGCCTAACATGGTTGTGCTTAATTTATTAGATGCGTAGCTATCATCTAAATTATTAATTCTTAATGAATGCGAAAGTGGATTTGAGAATTTAGAATTTGCCATGTTAGCACAGGTTCGTAATTTTCATATTTAATTACGATTAGTGGTAGGGTTTTGAATCACATCGCCCTGTGTAGCCAAAAATAAGGAATTTATTCGTAAACCAATTATGTTTTCAAATCTTATAGACATATAGGGTCTAGACATAAATGGTGTCCATGCAACTTCTATCTTTTTAAGTGGATGTTTGTATGGTTTGATATAAGTTAAGGCTGAAAGGCGCTTATATTAGTTTCGTGTTCCCGGCTAGCTTTCATAATTATCAGAATCACTTTAAATTAAGGCATCAATTCTAAATGAAATAAATAATGAAATTAGAATCCCATGTTTATCTCATATATAAAATCTTTATCATATTAATTTTTAGTCGTTATTTCATTAATTAATTGTGATTTGAACAATCCAACCATTTCGTTGTTCAGGCTTCTATAATTAACCGAACGTTGTTGAATAAACATATTTACTGAAATACACCAAGTCTTCGTGGGAACGATCCTTATTTCCCTATATTGCTTTTGGACTGCGTATACTTGCGTAGAGAAAATAACGAACAAGTTTTTGGCGCCGCTGCCGGGGACTCGGTGTTATTTTGTTTATGTGTTTTACTACAATAGAAGTTAATTTGTTTGACTTGAACATTTGATGTTATATTTTGAAGTGATTATTTGTGTTCAGATACTTGGATTTTTATGCTAACACGTGCTAAAGCATTAAAAGCCAAGCAAGCACTTAAACTAGCAAATACTCACAAGATGGACGGAGAAGCCGAAGTAGTTGCACCTGCAGCAGCAAGGGCTTTGATGGACTACTCACAACCAAAGATTGATGACATTCAGTCAAGTATCATTCGTCCAGCAATTGCGGCTCTTACATTTGAAATTAAACCCAGCACTATTCAGATGGTGCAGAATCAAGTACAGTACGGAGGAACTGCAACGGAAGATCCTAACTTACACATCAGGAACTTCATAGAAATATGCGACACATTCAGATTCAACAATGTGTAGGATGATGCTGTAAAGTTGAGACTTTTTCCGTTTTCCTTAAGAGACAAGGCCAAAAGTTGGTTACACTCTCTGCCACCGGGATCTATCACCACTTGGGCTGATCTAGCTCAAAAGTTTCTTAGCAAATTCTTCCCCATGGCAAAGACTGCAGCTATAAGGAATGCTATCACGCAATTTTCTCAACAGTCTGGTGAATCTTTATGTGAAGCGTGGGAAAGATACAAGGAAATGCTTCGACAATGCCCTCATCATGGCATGCCAAATTGGATGGTCATAAATTGCTTTTATAATGGACTAGGAATACAATCAAGGCCAATGGTAGATGCAGCTTCAGGGGGAGCATTATGGGCTAAAAGTTATGAGGAGGCCTACGATCTTATCGAGATGATGGCAGCTAATGAATATCAAAATCCAACTCAGAGGATGCCACAACAGAAGGTAGCAGGAATTCTTAATGTCGACACAGCCACTTCCTTAGCAGCTCAGCTAGAGGCATTGAACTTGAAAGTAGACTCTTTGACAGCACGAGGATTTCATCAAGTTGCCAGTGTTTGTGAGTTGTGTGCGGGCGCACATGAATCAAACCAATGTGCCATCTCAAACGAGTCGGTTCAATTCGTAAGCAATTTCCAAAGACAGCAACAGCCAGCTCCAATTTCCTACCATCCGAACAACCGAAATCATCCAAATTTCAGTTGGAGCAATAATCAAGGAGGAGCACATCAATCAAATCAGCCCTACCAACAATTTCAAAATCAGCAGTTTGGAGCTAGGCCATATAATCCATCTGGATTCCAGCAACAGCAGGGGCACCAATATCAACAACAATATGCCCCACGACAATTTCAACCCCCAGGATTTCAACAACAATCCTATGGGAATTCTGGGCAATCATCTTCTAGTGAAAAGGCAGAATTGGAGGAGTTGAGGTTGGCGTCCAAAAGCCAAGCGGCTTCTATTAAAAATCTGGAAACTCAATTGGGACAACTCGCTAGTTTCATGATGAGCCGACCACAAGGAACACTCCCCAGTGATACTGAAGCTAATCCAGGGTGAAAGAACAACCAAGAGCACATTAAAGCCATCACTTTAAGATCGGGGAAAGTCATAGAAGGCACTGAATTGGAAAGAGCAAAAAGAATTCTGCCCGATGAAGAAACATTGAACTTGGGAGATACCGAGGACAAGGGTAAGGCTCCAATTTCAAGCACGGAGGTAGAAGAAAGTGTACCACCTCCTAAACAATCAGTCCTTGCACAGAAAGAAGCAGAAGAGCATGTCTATCCACCTCCGCCAATTCCTCGACGTCTGCAAAAACAGAAACTAGACAAGCAGTTCGGCAAATTTCTTGAAGTCTTTAAGAAATTACATATCAACATACCATTTGCTGAAGCCCTGGAACAAATGCCGAGTTGCGCCAAGTTCATGAAGGGCATTCTTTCGAGAAAGATAAAACTTGAGGACTTAGAAACTGTTGCTTTGACAGAGGAGTGTAGTGCGGTATTGCAACAAAAGTTACCGCCTAAGCTAAAAGATCCTGGAAGTTTCACAATTCCATGCACCATTGGGAAGTTGTCTTTTGACATATGCTTATGTGATTTGGGAGCTAGCATTAATCTCATGCCCTTGTCAGTTTTCAAGCAACTTGGGTTGCCGGAGCCAAAGCCAACTAACATCTCTTTGCAGTTGGCTGATCAATCAATTACTTATCCGAGGGGTATAGTAGAGGATGTCTTGGTGAAGGTTGATAAGCTCATATTTCCTGCTGATTTTGTGATTCTAGATTTCGAAGAAGACAAGAAGATTCCTATAATCTTGGGAAGGCCTTTTCTAGCTACGGGTCGTACTTTGATCGATGTGCAAAAAAGGGAACTCACAATGAGGGTGCAAGATCATAATGTCACCTTTAAGGTGTTCAAGGCCATAAAATTTCCGACAGAGGATGAAGAGTGTTTCAGTGTGGATACGGTGGATACGGGTCAGAGAAAGAAGTTGGATCAGTTGTTGGGCGAAGAGTCGGACACGCACATGCTGAAGCATCACATCAGTGATTCCATTGATAGTTCTTCAATTCGAGAGCTCTCGAATGTCAAGCTCGGAAAACTTCCATCCCAATTGAAGTATGTCCTTCTGAATGATGAGTTGGTGATTTTTAAAGTATGTCAGGATAATGTGTTAAGAAGGTGGATCATGGATGATGAGGTAGAAGAAGGTTCTTATCAGTCGACTGTGAAGCATAAACACCTTAGAGGTGTGAAGAAGAAAAAGAAGAAATCAATTGGAGGAAAAGTTAAGGTGAAATTTGAGATAGAAAAGATGTGGGAAGATAGCAAGAAGATTGTCAGACAATGGGTGAATGGTCCCTCAAAGAAGGACAAGTCGAATGTGATCTTCGAGCCACCATGATTTGAATCATATTTGTCCGGCTAAATGACGTTAACGACAGCGCTTCATGGGAGGCAACCCATAGGTTTGGTGTTTTTTTATATGTGGTTTGATTTGGTGTGATTTTGTTTAGTTTTATGTCGAAAGTGCAGGTCAGTGCCTCAGTTTGGAGCTCATTTCCACCGCTTGATTCACCACCCGAGTAGGGTGACGATGCCGACAGTTAGGGGAGTTCTCTTTTATCCTTTATCTTTACCTTCAATGAGGACATTGAATATTTTAAGTTTGGGGGTGATTTAAGATATTTGATTAATCGAGTCATATTATTGCATACAGTTTCATGTAGTTCATAATATACCATGCTAGTATAATTTCATATATTCATATATAAAAAAAAAGAAAAAAAAATGCATATTCATGATTAGTTGCATATCATATCTTCCTTGATCCCGTAGCGCTTGGCGATTCCGTTTAGTAGTCAATGATGAATTTGAGTGTGATAATGATGGATAGAGGGCTGATTTAAATACTTATGAATTGACGTGCATGTTGCAGAAACACAATCTTACACAACTCATCGGTTACTTTTGGGCTAGGTTAAGGTCATGCTTGTTTGGTTGTTGAAATTTAATCACCTGATTATATTTGGAATTTTCTTTATTCCCTTGATAGCGTAGAATCACTAAAATATAAGTTTGGGGGAAGCCAGGATTCATGCTAGTTTGTGTGTATTTGTTAATAATTGATAGGTGTCAATTGGCTAGTAGTCAGCTCATATTTATATGAGTAGTCTAGGGTTGGAAATGAGAATTCTCATTCCATATTGCATGTAAAAAAATGAAAAACAAAAAAAAAAGAAAAAAAGAAAAAAATATTGTTTATGAGATTGTGAGTATGCAGAGTTGGCCAGGGTGAGCTCTTTAATACTCGAGCAATTAAGTACGAGGGGACTTTGTGCCTAGTGACCTAAGGCTTTTATAGTCTGGGATCCACTGACCTAACGCTCGCTACATGGGTATTATTGTATAAGCCTTTTTGGGTCTCATCCATTGCACGGTCAAATAAGCATGTGTGTTGTGTATAGTATTTGCATCATAATTGTTAATAAAGCATGAATTCCTGTTTAACTCAAATGATGATAGAGGTGTTTCTAGGTTATGAAGTGTCTAGCGTCCATTCTATTTATAAACTTGTGATTGTTATGACGAAAAATATGTATGGTTTTGATCTAGTGCTAAGAGTAATTCTGATGAGCATTGCACACACGCACGTTTCTGTACTTGTACATGTTAATATGCGGGTATTTAGTCGATCTCTATTTGGAGTTATCACATTCTCTGAGACACTCTGTTAAATTGGTTTTTGCTTTGCCTATGGGATCCTTGCATCGTTTGCATTCATGCATTTAGAGGTAGTCGAGTCTGTTTTCGCTTGAGGACAAGCTTCAGTTTAAGTTTGGGGGTGTGATAAGTGGATTTTATATCCACTTATTATGCGCTAAATGGACCTATATTGATGGTTTATCCTTAAATATGTTGTGTCTTTTAATTAGTTTTTGTTGTTTAATAATATTAGATATTTATTATTAAATACTTTATTTAATTAGAAAATTATATTTATAAATATTTAATAATATTAGATATTTATTTTTATAAATTTCGGAATTAAATTAATTATTTATTAATTAAATATATTTTGTTATGCAAAGTTGAATAAACAAAAGAAAACAAAAAAAAACAAAAACAAAAAAACAAAAAAACAAAAAAAAAAAAGAGAAAAAGGCGAATGCTGTGCACGTTTATGTAGCAGGTGGAAAACAAAAAAAAACAATTGGACAAAGCCATGAAGCTGTCGGCAATGATTAGTATAATAAAGAAAGAGTTGTTCAATTTGGCCAAGTCTGTCAGCCAGCTTTCCACGCGCCAGGGAGCGCGTTCTGTGCACGCGCCAGCTTTACAGCCCTCCAAGTAGCGCGTGCATGGCACGCGCCTGCCACGAGCCTGGTGTTCGATTTTCAGCGTGTGCAGAAGGGTTTTATTTGGAGTGGGTGTGTTGCTTTCGGCTGTTTAAAAAATGGGAGGGCTGCTGCATTATTTGATTTGTAATTATTTTTATTTCTTTTTATTTCTTTTTTATTTCTTTTTAGTTTTATTTTATTAAATGGTGTGCTAGAATTTTGCTATAAATAGGCCTAGTCTTGAGCTTATTTTCACACAACATTCTAGAGAACAACAATTCTCTCTTGTATTCTCTCTTCTCTTTGTAATTTTAAGTTTTATTTTTAAAACACTTTAATTTTTGCAAATTTTAGTTTTAGTATTATTTCGGTTGAAGAAATTACGGGGATTATTTAGGAACGCTCTTTCTTTCATTGGAAGCGATTACGGTTCTACCTTTTAACTTTCGTAATTTTCATTTATCGTAATTGTTAATTTAGTTTTGTTTTTATTATTGTTGTTATTATTATTATTATTATTATTATTATTATTATTGTTGTTGTTATTATTATTATTATTATTATTATTATTATTATTATTATTATTATTATTATTATTATTATTATGATTTCAATTAATCCCATGATGACGATTCGTTTAATTATGAACTAATCGCTGTCATGGGATTCTAATGGATTTATTTACGTAATTTAGTAATTCGATGCCTTAATAAATTGTGTTATGATAAAAATTTCCGATTGCCTAACATGGTTGTGCTTAATTTATTAGATGCGTAGCTATCATCTAAATTATTAATTCTTAATGAATGCGAAAGTGGATTTGAGAATTTAGAATTTGCCATGTTAGCACAGGTTCGTAATTTTCATATTTAATTACGATTAGTGGTAGGGTTTTGAATCACATCGCCCTGTGTAGCCAAAAATAAGGAATTTATTCGTAAACCAATTATGTTTTCAAATCTTATAGACATATAGGGTCTAGACATAAATGGTGTCCATGCAACTTCTATCTTTTTAAGTGGATGTTTGTATGGTTTGATATAAGTTAAGGCTGAAAGGCGCTTATATTAGTTTCGTTTTCCCGGCTAGCTTTCATAATTATCAGAATCACTTTAAATTAAGGCATCAATTCTAAATGAAATAAATAATGAAATTAGAATCCCATGTTTATCTCATATATAAAATCTTTATCATATTAATTTTTAGTCGTTATTTCATTAATTAATTGTGATTTGAACAATCCAACCATTTCGTTGTTCAGGCTTCTATAATTAACCGAACGTTGTTGAATAAACATATTTACTGAAATACACCAAGTCTTCGTGGGAATGATCCTTATTTCCCTATATTGCTTTTGGACTGCGTATACTTGCGTAGAGAAAATAGCGAACAGTACCTTCGCAGATTTGCATGAACCATGTACAAATCCAATACCATTCATCGGAAAGAAACACAGCTCTTTCTTCTTACCAATTTAACAGATGACACACGTACTTGGACTCTCCTCCACGACTGGCTGAGCATAATAATTTGTGTTAATCGAAGGGTTATAATACAACCGGAGGAGGATAATATGTGTTCATAGCAGGATAATATGTGTTCACTACAGGAGGATAGTATGCGTTCCCTGGAGGATAATATGGTCTATATGGCATCATCTTCGGTACCATATGCATAGGTTGTGGTTGTTCAGTCTTTTTCTCTCCTTCCTCCTTTTTTGGCTCTTCCTTTTTCGCTTCTTCTTTCTTCGGTTCCTCCTTCCCTTCCTCCTCCTTTGGTTCCTCCTTACCTTCCTCCTTTTTTGGTTCCTCATTCTTCTTTGATTGACCTCTAAAACTTGCGTAGTTTGCTCACAACAGTAACTGGATCAACTGTTCCAGTTATTGTTAATTTCTTATCCTTCATGTTCATATCAATCCGTACACAATAATGACGTAAATTAGTATCGCAAGAATGGATTGTGACATGGATAGCAAATAATGAGGCTTTTATTCTCTCATTCCCCGCATTCATATTTTTAATCTTACACATCCTCGAATCCAAGCATGAGTTCATAATTGTTGGGATTATAGAAGACAAATGCAAAGGGGAAAATTAGATGACGTATATACTGCATATTAATACTTTATTGCTTGAATTTATGTATGATCATTATTGAAAATTTATTAATATTTTGATTATTATATACTTTTTGGTTAAGCACCCCAGAATTTTTAATTTGATTTTAAAGCGTGAAATGTATATGTGGTATAATTAATTTAACAATGGTTTTTTTCAAATTTTAAAATTTATTAAAAACATATAGGAGTTGATATAAGATTATTTAATATATAAAACTCTGTGTTGAAAATGCAGTACGTTTACCAATTGTTAAATTCATTGTTAATATGACTTATAACATACGTAAATTATCTTAAAAATGGATGAGACCATTTACTTTTGTAATAATCTATATATATAATAGCTTTACAGTTTGTAACTAATAAAAAAAGTGAATAAAAACAAAATACAAACTTTTATATTTTAGCATAAAAATGAGTTGTTAGGATATTAATAATTAAATTTGTGTAATTGCACCATATTGTAAAATGAAAACATGGGTAATTTTTATATTAAAATATCAAATTTAAAAAAAATGTATTTTGTTTAACTTTACATTTTCCGGTATTAATTTAAGATTAATTAATAAAGTAAATAATTTAGTTAAATTTGAAACCAAGTAGTGTAAAATATATACCTAAGCCTAATTAATTATTTGAGACTATTATGATATTACTTTTATCTTTTTTAAGATCACATTAAATGATTTTTAATGATACTTTATTTACTTTAAATTTACTCTTGTCATACATCAAATTCCTTTCTTATTCCTTTTTTAGAATTAAAGAATTAGGAATTTAGTTAAACAAAACATTTTTTATGATCTCCTTATTTAGCATACAATGACAATATAGTTACAGATTAATAAATTTAGTTTATTTGTTTGACAAATCTTTTCAAAAGTTTCAGAAAGCAACTAACATAAACATACGATAACAAATTTTGGCAAAATTATTTAGTTGAAAAAGATGCTACTGCATGTTTTAGCGTGGAATTATAAATTATAATTATAATTGATTTTCGATTTTAATTCTTTTAATATATTAAAGATTCTAATATGTATCTTAAAGAATTTTGGTATTATGTAATATTTAATTTTTCATAATTACAAAGAATACTTTTTTATTAGTTAATTAAAAAGTAAACTTTATTTAATCCAATTAAGAAGTATACTTATTCCTTTAGTTAGATCATTTTGTAATACAATTGTTATTTTTTATCTTTCCTAATTTTAAAAAACATGAAAGAATTTTAATTGAAAGAATGTTTATATAATTATCATAAAAATCTCAATTTATTTTTTTATTAACTACATATACTGCACATTAAATAATGTTAAATTTACACAAATATTTTTTACATGAATCAACATATATTTTTAAGGTTTATATCTCCTAATCTAATATAGACTGCATACATATCTTTAAAAAAATAAATTGAAATGGAAGTATTAACATTAGTAACAGGAAGAATCACAGATGCAACCACAATGATCTCCTGGTGAATTCCTTGGAAATATGCACTAAATTATGCTGTCAATACCCAGTCTACATGAATATTCACAATCTACCCTTACTTCTAAACCGTAGCTTCCATGTTTCTCATACCATTGCTACAATTCACCCAGACTGATATTTGGCACAAAAATGCAAGAGAAATATCATCCAAATATATGTGACAGTTCACAGTATTTGGTGACGTACAGATCACCGGAGAAGCAGAATGTAGAAATTTCTCAAACTCGGCAACTGGACAACCTGTAGCCAACTGAATAACTTCAGAGGCTATTTGTGCTCTGTGAGAATCAGTCACTACAAACAACTTGCTTGAGTTATTATCTGAAATGGATATGTGCTGGTTGCTAGATTCAGGAAGGCACTTTGTACAGACTGGACAGAGTCTGATTCCCAAAATTCTTAACCTGGAGCACGTTTGTCAAAGGTGAACTATTAACATCGTTAGAACCTTCCTGGTTGCATGTAGAATTAGAAATTGCAGCACAAATAGAACTACATAAATCAGAAACCAAGTCATGTTCTATATTGTTTCTCTCAGCCCTAATTTCTTTAGCTGGTTCATCAATTTTCGCACCCTTTTCGGATAAATTTATTTAAAAACCCTTCCTCCAGACAATCATACGTCACACCAAGTCTCTTACTCACAGCATCCATTGTATCTTGATACTCATAGCTTCCAAATAATCGAAGCTTCTGAGACTCGGATCAATCCCTAAGCACATCATCTGGTGTTCTAAGCTATCCCACCTCCAACTGTTGTTCCTGCTTTTATAACAACTCTAGCATATATCTGATGTTAACAAACCTCCCTTCTCATATAACTCATTATTTGATGGTCCTTCAATCTGAGAGTAGTCTTTAGTCACAAAATAATTCCCTTTTTCAAGAACCACCACCTTTTGACCTGAACTTGCAAGAAGTGCAGCTGCAACTCCTCCTCCACAACCAGAACCTACAATCACAACATCACATTTAATCCGAACTGACATTGCTTCTTCAGTCACTTCTAGGCCTTTTTGTTTAAGAGACACCATGAAGCTTAAGCCATTACAATCCCTCGATTCTATAATACCATTTTCAAGAGGTCTCTCATTTTGTGGGTTGGCCGATTATATTTTCTTCATTATCTACATGGTATCCAATTGCCTCACATCATATGCTGGACATCTGGAATTTTCATCAATCTGCAATAAATTAATGTCCCGGATAAAGAAAAAAAGCTACACATTTAAAATCTATAGCAGATTGATAATTAAAGAACACCCACCAAAAAGAATAAGAACACAAAAGAGCTCTACGGCAAGACCATTTGCCATTTAACATTGTCCATTAACCTCTAAACAGTCCTAGACTCAATTTGTATCATAGGATTATAATGTACTTTGTATGAATCTACCAAATAGTTTTTACTTGCACTTTACAGATAAGGATATCAATCATACAACCAAACTCTGAAATTACCTCCATTGGCATTTTATTAATAACCCCCTCCAAATCTCTCAGCAAACCTGCACGACAAAGGAGATCAATCATACAACCATAGTGTTCAATCTCAGTCTCGATTTTGTAGACTCTATGCATAATGTCAAAGTACAACCAACCCTCCAAAATCATTCCTGCATGAGTACATCCACTTAAAATGCACACAAATGTAGCATCATTTGGCATCTGGCCACTTCTCTCCATCTCCATGAACATTTGAATAGCTTTCTCTCCATCTTCATACATTCCATAATCCATGATCAACGAATTCCATGAAACACCATTTTTGTCGGGCATCTCATTAAAGACATCTTTAACCAAATATATTTCCCCACATTTGAAAAACATTGTCAATAGGGCAGTCGAGAGTAAAACATCAGCTTTAATATTTTTTTATTTAAATATAAGAACTTATAAAGAACATAAGACAACTAATATAACATAAACAATAAAGAACTTATAAATTTTATACACACAGCAAATATAAGAACAGCTACAAAAAAGTAATGATTCCTTACGGATTTAGGAACCACCTTTGAGATTTAGCTCCGAAATTTGTGAGTTTACACCTGTCCAAAAAAATATTTTGCGAGGTTAGAAAATAATCAGCATGGTGTTCTTGAATAAACACAAACTTGACTATATACTAATAAAAACAAATAAAATGAATAATAAACAGCACAAACACAGTTGATAATCATGATCAATTAGATATAAGTAGATAAAGATGTTTGACTGAAGTCATATATACCAGTGTTTACGATTATTGAAGTAACTCAGTTATGATTCTCTGGTTCATATCCTGCAATTTAAAACAGATAAATGTAAGCAACAAATATATTATAATTACACAAACACTTATATAAACACATAAACACAAAATTAAGACAAACATAAAACATTCATTGAAATCCAAGGGTAGGTAAAAGTCGATACACACCCAATTAATCATAGTTGTTGTTGAATATGTATCTTATTAATTGTCTCTTATGCCGAAATCAAAAGAATAAGTTATACAAACATAAAAAAATCACGAAGAGAGAGGAAAAAAACCTTAGAGAGATTAAAAAGCATATTATTTTCTTGAAAACTGGGATTCCATAGATTTGATGAACTTTTCAAATTAAGCTATACAAAAAATATCACTTCTGAAACAATCTGCAACAAAAATACACATACAAATTAGTTCACAATCAACAAAAACAGAATATAAATATTACATAAACAAACATATATACACATTAATTTTAAACACAAAATCGAAAATCAATACAAATTATAAAAAGCTAGGGACAATTTGAAAAGATGAAAGAGCATGATGAAGAAAAGATGAGAGAGACGAAGAAAAAATGAAGATGAGAGAGACCACGTGATATGGGCTAAAAGTAAGCCCTAAAGACACATTAAATATGGCATTAATTAGACCCGGTATGGTCCAAGCGTGGGGCCCATCAAATGGCCCAAAAACCCTAATTAGATATTAATTTCGTAATTAATATTGAGGGATAATTAACAGCTGAGAAATACAAGTCAAATAAGGATATTATCTCTCCAAAGAGTAGCCTCCAAGGCACATAGTCGTACAAGGAAACTGATTACTACAAGGAATAGATCTGGAACCTTCCTCAAGGAAGACTTGTCCACCAAGTCTCTGACTCCTACCATAATTCTAAGGCTTCTCAGCCTATATAAAGGGCCAGACCCCTCATCTCAGAACTACATTTTTGGCTTGATCTTTGATATTCATCAAAGTACGTAGGCATCTTGTGAAGGCAGATCCAGCCACGAGCACAAGAGCAGCCATTAAAGCACAAAGCTCACACACCTTAGCATTAAATACACACAAACCCTAGCCGCAATACTCGTAACCTAGTTTTTATTCCACAACATTTGGCGCCGTCTATGGGAAGACAACGTCAACCATGGTTCAAACATGAAGAACAACAACAACTGAGGTCGTACCCCTTAACTCTGCTCCACCAGCCACTTCTGATCCGCTTATCACTACTGAAGAATGACAAATACCCCCATCAACAGGGGCGGTCATTCAACCTCTGCTCACTCAACCTTCAGGGACGACTCCCCATGTTGAGGGGACCCTCCCGGTGGTTGTCCATCAAAGCCAAGAAACTAACCCTCTTCAGATGGTGGTTTCTCCTCTTGGTAACGTTGATCGCACGCTACCCCCGGGGGTACAGATCCATACTACGGATCTCCTCTTGAATACCAACCCGATGTATGGGCTGCCTAATTATCCCCCTCGACGAAGGGAACCTGGACCAAGCGGTCATGCCTTACAGATCCGAGATCGAGAATATGATGACTACTCTAGTCCCTATACTGATGATTGATCATCATTTGAGGATGATGATCGAGATGAAGCCCCGAGGAGGCGACGTGCTAGCAAAGAACCTCTAAGGAGGACACGAAGGATCCATGATGGACTCCCCTTGACAACTGCTGAGAGGATCAAGGCTTATGAGGCTGAGATCTTAAAGTTGAAGGACGATATGGCAAGAGAACAAGATAGATTGAATCGAACTCAGCCTCTTCCAACTGCAGAGAGGATTCCCATTATAAATTTGGAGAGGCCTTAAAGGAGACAAAGAAGGGCTGATACCCGAACTGAAAAATCGACAAGGGTGGAGACCCCCAAAAGCAACCCCAAGGATCTAATGCCACTTGGGGACCCTGATGACCCCACACCTCCGTTTACTGAGGAGGTGATGAATGCCCATATCTCAAGGAAATTCAAGATGCCGACTATTAAGGCCTATGATGGAACGGGCGATCCCGCAAACCATGTCAGGACATTCTCAAACGCACTGCTGCTGCAGCCTGCAAGTGACGCCTTAAAGTGTAGGGCGTTCCCTCAAACTCTGTCGGGCATGGCTCAAAGATGGTATAGCCGCCTACCTGCAAACTTAATTGGCTCTTTTAAGGAGTTGAGCGCTGCCTTTATCAGCCAATTCATTAGTGGGAGAATTCATGAGAAAATTTCTGCATCCCTCATGTATGTGGTGCAGGGGAAGAATGAGAACTTGAGGGATTATCTCAAGAGATTCACCAAAGAGACGTTGAATATCACTGATCTGGAAAATAAGGTGGCCATGGTAGCCCTGGAACATGGAACCACTCACCTCTTCTTTAAAAGGTCCTTGGCAAAACACCCTCCTGAAAACATGGCGAGCTCCAGAGAAGGGCCGATAAATATATCAAGGCTGAGGACAGCATGAAAAAGGAAACCGCAAGAGGCAATTGCAAGGGTTCTAACGACTCAAAGAAACGAAAGCTAGAGCAAGAGTACGACGTTAGGGACAAGTATCCCCGGGCTGGCAAGGACTCCGAGTCATCACCAAAGAAGGGTTTAGGGCCGAGATTTTCTGATTATGCAAGGCTAAACGCTCTTAGGAGTCAAATTTTGTTAGATATTGAGAAGGATAAAGACTTTCGGTGGCCTAAGCCACTCAGGGGTGACCCCGAAAAGAGAAACAAGGATCTGTATTGTAGATTCCACAGGGATGTGAGATGACTGTAGATAGTTAAAGGACGAAATTGAATTTTTAATCCGCAAGGGAAAGTTAAACAAGTTCACCAAGGGTGAAGATCGTGGAACCCAGAAAAAGGATTATGATAGAAGAGACAATGATAGGAGGGATAACGATCGTGATCGTAACACACAGCCTCGAGGGCCAGTAATCAATATGATTTGGGGAGGCCCAACAGCGGCCGGCACAACCCGAAACTCTTGAAAGGCCTATGCCAGAGAAGTGATGCACATCGTAGGAGAAGCCCCGAAGCGTGCTAAGACCGAGATAGTAATTGGTTTTGATGATTCGGACCTTGAAGGGGTGAAATTCCCCCATGACGACCCGTTGGTCATAACTCCTGTAATTGGAAACTCAGAAGTGAAGCGGGTCCTGATAGACAATGGAGCTTCTGTTGATATCTTGTTTCATGACGCTTTTGTAAAAATGGGGTACACTGACTCTCAATTGACCCCGACTAACATGCCTATCTACGGGTTTAACGGAGTTGAGTCCAAGGTTGAAGGGACTATTCAGCTGCCCGTGACAATAGGGCAAGAACCTAAGGAAGCCACCTAGATGTTGAATTTTCTGGTGATTAAGGGTACCTCGACGTACAATGCAATCTTGGGGAGGACCGGACTTCATGCGTTCAAGGCTGTTGCCTCTACCTATCACATGAAGATCAAATTTCCAACCAGGAATGGTGTTGGGGAACAGAAAGGAGATCAGAAAATGGCCAGGAGTTGCTATGTGGCTGCTTTGAGAGCTGATGGAGCCGGGGGGGCAGGTACTCCCGATTGAAGACATGGATGTCCGTGGTGATGATGAACACCGAGGAAGGCCAGCAGAGGACTTGGTTCCCATACCTCTAGAGTTGGGTGACCCTGGAAAAGTTACTTATGTAGGATCTTCTCTGAAGGAACCCTTGAAGGGAAAATTGATAACATTCTTACAAGAAAATAGTGATGTGTTTGCCTGGACAGCGGCTGATATGCCAGGGATTGATCCCCAACTCATAACTCATAAATTGAATGTCGATCCCAAGCGAAAGACCATAAAGCAGAAGAAGAGGAATTTTGCTCCAGAAAGGCAAGAGGCCATTAAGCAAGAGGTGGACAAACTCTTGGAAGCTGGTTTTATTGAGGAGATTCAGTTCCCTGAATGGTTGGCTAACCCTGTGATGGTCAAGAAAGCCAACGGTAAGTGGAGGATGTGTATAGACTTCACCGACTTGAATGACGCATGCCCTAAGGATTGCTTCCCTTTACTAAGGATTGACACATTAATAGATGCCACGGCTGGGCACGAAATGTTGAGTTTCATGGATGGATTCAGTGGCTACAATCAGATTAGGATGCACAAGGATGACATCCCAAAGGTATCCTTCATAACTGACTTTGGTGTTTTCTGCTACCTTGTTATGGCTTTTGGTCTAAAGAATGCAGGAGCTACCTATCAACGACTGGTGAATAAGATATTCGCCCATCTGACTGGAAAAACCATGGAGGTCTATGTTGATGATATGCTGGTTAAAAGCTCGGTCAAGGCAGACCATATTAAGCACCTCAGAGAGGCATTCGAAGTGCTGAGGCACCATAAAATGATGTTGAATCCAGCCAAGTGCGCCTTTGGCGTTGGATCGGGCAAATTTTTGGGTCTGATGGTTTCAAAGAGAGGCATAGAGGCAAACCCTGACAAGATCAAAGAGATTCTGGACATGGAACCACCCCGTCCTATACGGGATGTACAAAAGTTAACGGGCCGAGTGGCAGCCCTAGGGAGATTAATCTCCAAATCAGGTGACAAGTGCTTGCCTTTCTTCCAAGCATTATAGAAGGTGAAAAATTTTGAATGGACTCCTGAGAGCCAAGAGGCCTTTGAACAGCTGAAGAAATACATGGCCGGAGCCCCGTTGTTGACCAAACCAAGTCCTGGGGAGACTCTTTACCTATACCTGGCGGTATCTGAACAAGCCTTGAGTGTTGTCCTCATTCGGGAAAAGGAGAAAGTCCAAAAACCTATCTACTATGTGAGCAAAGTGTTGCATGGGGCTGAGTTGAATTACTCACCCATAGAAAAGTTTGCTTTGGCATTAGTAACTGCCTCGAGGAAGTTGCGACCTTACTTCCAGGCACATAAGATTCAAGTTCTGACAAACCAGCAGTTGAGAAACATATTGCATAGCCCTAAGGCCAGTGGAAGGCTAATCAAGTGGGCGATTGAGTTAGGAGAGTTTGATATCACATATAAGCTTCGAACATCCATTAAGGCTCAGGCATTGGCTGACTTAGTGGTTGAATGCACTATTAACAACCAAGAAGTCAGGGGGCAAGAGATAGTGACTACACCTGGGCAAGAGAAAAAAGAAGAGGAACTTACACCTGATCTGAAGGAATATTGGGTGCTCTATTTTGATGGAGCATCAAAAACAAAATCTAGTGGTGTAGGTTTGGTTTTGCAAAGCCCCGATGAGTTCACAGTTGAGTATGCTTTAAAGTTGGATTTTGCTACTACCAACAATGAGGCGGAGTATGAGGCATTAATAGCTGGTTTGGGTTTGGCTAGAATCATGAGGGTCAAAAATCTCAAAGTTTGTGGAGATTCAAGGCTTGTGGTATCACAAGTAAATGGTGAATTCAAAGCTAAGGACGAAACTATGGCGAAATACCTGAGAGTCGTAAAGGCTGTTATGACTCAGTTTGAGGCGTGCTATGTTGAGCACATTCTGAGAGAAGAAAACATTAAGGTCGATGCCCTGTCTAAGTTCGCTTCTTTCGAGATAGAAAATTATGCTGGGAGTGTCTACTTCCAGGTCTTGAAGGCCCCGACCGTTAACTCAAAATTAGTGGCACCAATTTATATAGGGGGCTCTTGGATAGCTCCTATCAAGGCTCACCTTGAAACCGGGTGGCTCCCAGACAATGCCTTGGAGGAACGAAAACTTTCAGTAAGAGCATTGAGATACGCTTTGATTGAGGGCATTCTATACAAAAGGTCGTTCGTCATCCCATACTTGAAGTGTTTAAGGCCTCAAGAAGCAAGAGAAGCATTGGATGAAGTTCATGAAGGGATCTGTGGGCAACACTTGGGGGGGCAGAGCCCTAGCTCACAAGATCATTCGTTTAGGGTTCTATTGGCCGGAGATGTTGGCTGATGCACAAGACTATGCCAAGATGTGAGAGATGTCAAAAACATGCTCCAATTGTAAGGCAACCTCCTGAGATGTTAACTTCAATTAACTATCCCATTCCGTTTGCGATGTAGGGGATGAATATACTTGGTCCTTTTCCCATGGCTTCAGCACAAAGGAAGTTCTTGATAGTGGCCATTGATTACTTCACTAAGTGGATTGAGGCTAAACCTCTGGCCAAGATAACCACCAAACAAGTTGCCCAGTTCTTTTGGGAGAACATAATCTGCAGGTATGGAATCCAACGAATCCTTGTAACAGACAATGGGACACAGTTCAATAATGAAGAGTTCAAGAAGTATTGTGAAGAGAATGCGATTGAGCTTCGTTTTACCTTAGTGGCACATCCACAAGCTAATGGGCAAGCTGAGGTAGCTAATCGAATTATCCTTGATGGACTGAAAAAGAGGGTCGAACGCTCTAGGAACACTTGGGTAGATAAATTGCTGCCCATACTTTGGGCATACCGTACCACTTGTAAAGTGACAACTGGAGCAACCCCATTCTTGCTGGCTTATGGAGCTGAGGCAGTTGTGCCTTTAGAGATCATGCAAGCGTCACCTCGAGTTGAGGCATATGAACCAGAAACTAATGAAGAAGGGATGAGACTTGCCCTTGACTTAATTGACGAGGTTAGAGATGAAACCAATGCTAGAAATGCTGAATATCAGAAGTGAGCCTCTTTTCACTACAACCAGAGAGTTAAGGAAAGATTCTTTCGACAAGGCGACATGGTTCTAAAGAAGATTGAAGCCTCAGGAGTCGGCCAGAAAGGAAAGTTAGCACCAAACTGGGAAGGACCGTATCTAGTTAGAAAGGTGTTAGGACGAGGATCCTACAAGTTAGAAACCTTGGATGGGGTTGAGGTGCCCCGAACTTGGCATGCTGTGAACCTCAAAGTTTATTATGTTTAAGTTCTTTTGGCAAAGGCTTGGACTTTTATCTATTTATTAGGAATAAGGTTCGAATGAAACCATTATAGAGCATGTTGCTCCCAGCAGGAGATAGAGTATCTATGTAAGGGTTGAACCCATTTTATTGATGTCCTTTGACAACATAATGGAATCTATTCTGTTTTCTCTCTGAGTTATTCCTCCTTGTTAAAATAAATACGAAAGATAAATGTTGAACTAGCTTGTGAGTTTAGTACCAGCCAGGGGGCCAAGTACTCGAAAAAGTCTAAAGTTTAACAAACTATGAGCAAAGGCAAGGAAAATGAACACGACGAAAACTAACTGCATAAATAGTTAAATTAAAAGTTACACAAATAAAGGCCCGAAGGCTATTAAGTCAAATGGAAAAAACCAAGAGTTCTGATGAGCAAAAAGATAAGTAAATAAAGCTTAAGAGGCCTTAGGGGCCTCCTTAGCAGGAGAATCATCCTCAGAGCTAGTGTCTGTAGTGGATCCATCCTCAGCAGAATTAGCAGGACCAGATCGAACTAGAGGAAGCTTAGGATCCAAGGTTGAAGTGGTAGTGGTAGCATGCTCTTTGACCAAAGCATCACCCTCCCCGAATAACTCTTCGCTGGAACCAGGCTCGTTAACTAATAATGGGGCAGGAAGATGGGGGCTCACGAAGTCTGAAGGCTGGAATAAGCCAGGATGGCTCCTCAGAACTACCTCAATGGCCTTGTTCCAACCCTCGGAAAACTGGCCAGGAAATAGCAGCTCATCATGCTGATCCATGAGGGTCTTGTACTCATCAGAATCCTGATAATCATCGATGATCTTCTCCCTGTCATCCTTCAAAGCTACCAACTCTGCCCGAGCACTGGCCAGATCATCATCCTTATCTTTGAGCTTCTCCTCTAGATGGTTGATAGCAAGGATTTTCTTTTGAGATTCAGATTCATACCCCTTGGCTTTCTCCTTCCAAGCTTTAGCGTGGTAGAGAGAACTCTGGAAGTGAACGTTGGCCTGTGCACAGAAACAATGATTATGTTAGAGTAAAGTAAATAAGTACGAAATTTAAAGAATGCGAGGTTTGAGACCTACCACAGCTAAGGCTTGAGAACCAAGTGCCTCTGATTCCCCGATGCCTCCATTGACAACCAAGTCTTTGTAGTCTAGAGGGGTGATCGAGTTAAGAGACCAGTCCATAGCGTGCTTGGTCGAGCCCACGACGGAGTCCCGCGTCCTAAAGCCCCAGGAGGGCCTAAAAACAGAAGATTGGACGTTTACTTGAGAGCTCCCCTCCAATTCTGCTATATCACCAAATTTAAGGTCCACTTTTTGGACCTTATGAGCACGTAAGAACGTAGGCTCAGTTCCTTTCTCTCGAGGATCGGCATTCCGCTTTGCCCGGGCCATCCTCGAAGTTTCGTTATCTCGATCAGGGGAAGCTTCCACAAGCATCTTTGCAAATGAAATGACATGAATGGAAACACAATTGAATAAGTCAAGTATGAAAATATAAAAAAAACAAAGGCAAGAAAGGAAGTTACCCCGTTCTGAAACATGTGAGAGGCCTACTGCCCTCAGAGATTCTTCATTTATGAGGCTTTGGCAGGTTATAGACATACCATCACCTTTGGTTAAAGTGTCAAAAGCAGCCTGATCCTCGGTACCAAGGGTGATTCCCTTAGCATTTCCATCTGAAACCTTCGAAAAGGTTTTTCTAAATAGGGTACCCCAGTCACCACCCTCCCACTCAAGATAGGCAAACTCTTTCTTCCAACCAGGGTTGTTGTCTGCACCTGATTTACCATTAAAGATAGGGGGGACTTTGGGGCGAAGTTTGATATATACCCAGCCAGAATATAAAGCAGGGCTGTTGTAAATTTGGAAAATTTTGCGAAAAAGGAAAACAGATAAAGGAAGGTTTTGCCTTAGACACAAAACCATAAAACACAGAATTATTCTCCAGGCGTTTGGGGGTAATTGGCAAGGGCTGCACTGAATGTCAGCTAAAAGGCGGGGGATAAACTCATGAAAAGGGAAATGGAGGCCCGCTACTAAACACTCCCTATAGATACACAAGGCATTGGGCCTCCAATGACAAGGCCTGTCACCTGGCCCAGCTGGGACGAGTTTATAAGGTTTTCTAATTTTATACAACTTGTTATATCTAATAATTTCGTCTGTATCGTGATATGTATTACAACAATCATACGCATCTAACTCGGCTAAGGAAGGATAGTCGTCTGCTCTTTCATTTAACATATCTAAAAGAGAGGTGTAAGGAGAGCGAATTTGGATGGTACCTTTGGAAGAGGCTGAGTTTATTTTCATAAGGTGAGCTTGAGCTTTGTCCGCCACTGATGACAGCTTGAGATCTCGACTTAAAACGAAGAAGATGACCGGAGACGAAGGCCGGAATTAGCCGAAAAAAACTCCAAACGGAATTTGAGAGAGAGACTTCTTAGCTAAAAGTTGAGAGCTCAAAGATGAAAATGTGAAGTGAGAAGTGAGAGTGTGAAAAATGAATTCTCAACTCTCACTCTTATATAGGAATGAACAACCGGTTGAAATACTCTCAAACGGTCAGAAAACCTACGGTGACCGGTCAGAATTCCAAAATTGACCTACCAAAGGCCCACGAAACCGGCCCAAATTAAAGCCCAATTCTGGAACGTTCTTAGAAAAATATCTTGAAGAAATATCAAAGATATTTTGAAGGAATATCAAAGATATTTTGAAGAAATATCTAAGATATTTTGAAGAAATATCAAACCCAAACCCTAACGAAAGATTCGAGATTTGAACAGGCCCATTATGGCCATGGGGTCAGGCCCAAAGAAAGAAGGTATTTTTATAAAAATACACACTCTAAACATGTAAAGCCTCGAAGGCCCAAAAGTAGAAAGGCCCATCAAGAAAAAGCCCGAAAATTTTGAGGACTTTATTTCGATCAATATTCTGGTCGAAACGACCAAGAATCCTGATCGAAAATGTGTTCGACAACAAGAAATTTGGATGCTTAATTCGACCAGAATCTTGGTCGAAATGACTAGGAATCTCGGTCGAAAAGGCTGTCGACCAAGAAGAAATTTGGACGCTTAATTCGACCAGAATCCTGGTCGAAATGACTAGGAATCTTGGTCGAAAATGTGTTCGACAAGAAGAAATTTGGACGCTTAATTCGACCAGAATCCTGGTCAAAATGACTAGGAATCTTGGTCGAAAATGTGTTCGACAAAAAGAAATTTGGACGCTTAATTCGACCAGAATCCTGGTCGAAATGACTAGGAATCTCGGTCGAAAAGGCTGTCGACGAAGAAGAAATTTGGACGCTTAATTCGACCAGAATCCTGGTCGAAGTGACTAGGAATCTTGGTCGAAAATGTGTTCGACAAGAAGAAATTTGGACGCTTAATTCGACCAGAATCCTGGTCGAAATGACTAGGAATCTTGGTCGAAAATGTATTTGACAAGAAGAAATTTGGACGCTTAATTCGACCAGAATCCTGGTCGAAATGACTAGGAATCTGGTCGAAAAGGCTGTCGACCAAGAAGAATTTGGACGTTTAATTCGACAAGAATCCTGGACGAAATGACTAGGAATCCCGGTCGAAAAGGCTGTCGACCAAGAAGAATTTGGACGCTTAATTCGACCAGAATCCTGGTCGAAATGACTAGGAATCTTGGTCGAAAAGGCTGTCGACCAAGAAAAGTTTGGACGCTTAATTCGACCAGAATCCTGGTCGAAACGATCAGGAATCCTGGTCGAAAAGGTCTTCGAGCAGAGAAAAATGGAACACATACTTCGACCAAAATCCTGGTCGAAACGACCAGGAATCCTGGTCGAAAATCCCTTCGATCAGGATTTTCTGAAGCCCTTATTTCGACCAGAATTTTGGTCGAATTCCTGGTCGAAATTCTGGTCGAAAAATTTCAGTTTTGTTCGAAATTTATTCTGAAAAATTGATTTTTGGACATCAAATCTTCGTGGACATGGAATTTTTATAAGAGAAATACTTGTGGGTACTATGTAACTCTAAAATATATGTACGATACGGGAAGTACTATGGATGATTCCTTCATATTGAATGGACAAAAATCCAGTAACAGAAGTTACTTGAAAATAATTGTTTAGCCTCGAATAAAGCAAATCTTCGTAAACGTGTAGGTCGTTCCACCCTTTACATTAAGACGATACTCGTGAAACACTAGTGTACAATTATAAACCCTGACCCAAGTCTCGGAAAAGACCATTAAAACTTCAAGGAAAACCTGATCAGTTTTCCTAGAAGTTGGGGGAAAAATGATATGGGTTAAAAGTAAGCCCTAAAGACACATTAAATATGACATTAATTACACCCGGTATGGTTCAAGCGTGGGGCCCATCAAATGGCCCAAAATCCCTAATTAGATATTAATTTCGTAATTAATATTGAGGGATAATTAACAGCTGAGAAATACAAGTCAAATAAGGATATTATCTCTCCAAAGAGTAGCCTCCAAGGCACATAGTCATACAAGGAAACTGATTCCTACAAGGAATAGATCTGGAACCTTCCTCAAGGAAGACTTGTCCACCAAGTCTCTGACTCCTACCATAATTCTATGGCTTCTCAGCCTATATAAAGGGCCAGACCCCTCATCTCATAACTACGTTTTTGGCTTGATATTTGATATTCATCAAAGTACGTAGGCATCTTGTGAAGGCAGATCCAGCCACGAGCACAAGAGCAGCCATTAAAGCACGAAGCTCACACTCCTTAGCATTAAATACACACAAACCCTAGCCGCAATACTCGTAACCTAGTTTTTATTCCACGACACCACGATTAATAGAAAATGATTTAGTATATGCTAGAATAAAAAATTAGATATGTAATCAATTAAGAATTTGAATTTTGAAAATAGATAACAACAATTAGGGAATGATTGTTGTGTTTTTTTAAATGATTTTGTGTTAACAATAATTTGAATTTGAATTTTGTGTTTATTGATCGGATTCAAAAAACAAATCTTGATTATTCTGTAATGATTTTGTTGGCTTGATTTTAGGTAATAAGTTGTTATTTTTCCATATACATGTGAATATAGCTGTCAATCTTTACTTTCAAATTTTAAAATATTAGATTTAAGGATAAAATCAGTTGTTTTACATGGATTAAAATTGATTAAAAATAGGGAAAATGGGTGGGTAAATGGATTATCCGTGGATACTTACCAAAATAGCTTGATTGTAGTACAAAAAGTGGGAGTTGGGTAAATTTTTTTACCCATTGGGTAAATTTCTCATTACACTTTAAGAGTATATAGATATTTAATATATTAGTTTAATTTACAATTAAACATATCATTTTAAATAAATTTACAGGATTAATCGAATTTTAAAAATCGAATCGATTGATTAGCTTACAGAAAATTAATCAGGAATTAATCGGTTAAATCTTAAATTTTTAGAACCATGCTAGAACATGAATTGTCACGGGTAATCTTGACTTTGTAATACTACATACTCCTTTGATGTGAGTGTACTACTACGACCATTTTAGGGAACTCACAATCAACATATTTTCAATTGTTCTCTAATGTTCGACCAAGATAAATTTGTCAATTCATTTGGGTCAAATTTTGCACTCATTGAAACAACATCCTTTATATCTATTATAGGTCAACATGGGTTTTGTGCCTATTTAGTAAATTACTAATTTGTCCTTAGATTTAAATGAATGTTAAAAATTTTGAAGTTGGAAGGAATTGAACCCATGACCTTCCAATACTTGTAACTTTGTGTTCACATGTTCAACCACTAAACCAAATCACTTTTTGTGCAACTTTTTAAACTCATTCACTACATGCTCAAATAACTCACCTATTAGCAATATTTATTTTATAATTTATTCAAGATAAAATTGCCCACATAATTTGTATTAATTTTAATAATTTGAATTTTGATAATTAAAACTATGTCATTCATATACTCATAAATTTATGCTCACGTTTATTTTTATGATTTATTAGGGATAAAATCATTAAAATATTTGCACATATAATAGTAAAACATGGTAGTCGGGGAGGGAAAATATAAATTAACAAATATGATGTCGTCGAAGTCAGATTTAAGAAAGGTACTGAGTGGCTGAAAGTTGGTCAAAAAAAAAAGCAAAGTGAGGAGGTAGGTGACGGAAAATAAGAGACGTCTATGTCAAGTAGGTAAACGGGCGGAAGTGAAAATAGATCTATAAAATTTATTATAATATTTCTCTTTTTAAACAATTATATCTATATATTAGTCAAATGGCCAGATTATATTTATTATTAAATTGTTACATTGATGAATGAAGTGTATAACATATTTTTACTCGGTATCATTATAATATTTTATTTTATGTATGAAAAGTACTGAGGTGGCCGAAAATTGGTAAAAAAAAAAAAATCAAAGTGAGGAGGTTGTTATTCCCAGATTACACACTTGTATAATTGTAGAAGGGGGGGTTGAATACAATTCTTGATATTTATAAATTTCTGATAAGAACTTCAGAAACTTATGAAGAGATAATTGCAATGTAAGATTTAAACACAAACACATATAAAATCAGGTGGTTAATATGCACCACCTGAAGCTTTTATTTGAAGAAAATCTGTGATACAAAATGTACACAGCTGCCGTTTTACAACTCTTTGCTTCTAAAGATATTCAAGAAACCCTAAGCAAATATGTCTGTTTTCTTAACCTACAAAGAGTTGCTACACTTGGTTATATATCCCAAGTTTTACAAGTACTACTGGAATAAGATAATACTAATCTAATTCTAGTTGACTTGCTACTACACTCCAAATACACATGTAGCCGAAAGGTTGTCCTTGTGTTCAGACATGTCTCCTGCACCTTTCTTGTATTCATAGTGTAAATGGAATGCTTCTTTCTTCTGTGTTTCCAAAGTATGGCTGCCATACTGCTTTTTGTATCTACTTTCAACTCATGTGATCTGTCAGTCAAACATGTCCTTATCAACTGCTAATCTCCAGCTAATCATAGAAATCAGTGTCAGTGATTATCCGTTGATGATGTACACTGACATCCGTTGATGATGTATACTGACATCCGTTGATGATGTATAGAGCAGTATCCGTTGATATTGGGACTTGAGCTGTATCCGTTGATAGAGTGGATTTGAGTTGTATCCGTTGATAGAGTTTAGTCTTCATCCGTTGATACACTTTCACTTAGACAGAATTACATAGCATAGCTTATTTACAATTGGCTACCCTATTCTGCCTATCCGTTGATAGTCAACATGACTGTGGATAAAAACACTATCAACTGATAACATAGAGATACTGCAGTGTGCTACAAAACCTCATCCGTTGATGAGCTACCTGTCAACGGATAGAGTTATAAATCCTCATCCGTTGACAGCTACACAACCTTAAACAATTTGATTGATTGTGAAGTTATCATCAAGTACAACATATTCCTAACAATCTCCCCCAATTTATACTTGATGGCAATAAAGCATAAATTCAGGACCTTGATGATAACAAAACCTTCCTAAAGATATATAAAGAACAATACATAAATTGTATTAAGCTACAATAATTAAAAACTGAAAGTTGAGAAATTTACAGAGAAGTGCTCCTCTAGACTGAGCAGATTAGGACTGTTTCTTTCCTCTTGTTGGCATCACCCTTGATTTTCCTTCCTTGGCAGAGTTGGACTCAATCTGTATTTGGAGTTGCCTATAGAAGGCATCTTCTTCATCTACCTTTGGATTTAGCTTCTGTTGTAGCCATCTCAGGTATTGAGAACTAGCCTTTGGTAGTTGGTCTTCTAACCTGAAGAATCTCCTGTTACCATCTTCATCCCTGAACTCCATCATCCAGAAAGGTTGGAGGTGGATTTTCTGTCCATTGTATGGGATCTTCATTTTCCTTGGTAGACTTGATGGTGAGTTCCAATCCCTCCTTATTTGTTCTATTTTGTCCAGTATCTCCCCTTTTGCTATCTTGGAGAACCCTGTATATCTCTTGATTGCAGAGAATACTTTGGTTAAGGTATGATAATTTTCTCCAAGAACCCTTTGTAGTGGCCATGTCCTTTCCGTTCCTCCCTTGTATACAAAGACCAATCTTTCAGGCAAATGTTTATATTTGTCAATTCCTCTTACTTCTGACAATTCATCCAGATAAAGATTCATGTCAGAGTATTCTTCAATATCTGCCTGATAGATAAAATCATCCTTGTTTTCCAAGATTGGCTGCCTGACAATTGCAGGTACCCTAGCAACTTGAATTGGTTCCTTTGAAGGTTGCTTCCTTGGTTTCCTTTTCTTCTATGTAGGCTTCTGTTGAGGCTTCAGCAAGAATGAAGGAACCTCAATGGAGTCAAGATTCATTGGTTCCTCTTTAGGTACTATAGGCTCACCATGGAAATTTACATCTGGGTTGAATACTTTCACATCAATAGGTTGTGATGAACCAACTGTCTCTTTGTTTTCAGTTTCTGGAGAGACAGGCCTCCTTGCATGTGATTTTAATCTCTTGGATTTGGGGACTGATTTCCCTTTCTTTTTGAATTTGGGGACTTCCTCAGGTTCCCTCAATTCATCCTCTACCTCATCCATTAACTCTTGAGCCAGCCTTGCTTGCTTCTCATCTGAGTTTTCATATAGATATTCAGTGCTTGGTTGAGATTCTCTTAGCAGCCTTGAAGTCTCTTCTCTCTTGGCTTCAACAAATCTAGGATGGCTGTTGGATATGTTTAGAAATTTTCCATTCCTTATGATTACAGCCATCCATTCTCTTACACAACTGTTAGTCTTCTCCTTGAATTCCTTGATTGCCTTACCCATCAACTTCTCTTCATCATCCTTGGGAAATGGAAAGTCCAGTTGTAACTTGTTCTTCCCATTTGCTTTTGGTGGTGAGAAGGGTCTTGATTTGATGTAGGGTTCAAATTCCTTAACATGAGAAGGCTCAGCATCATAGAATGTAGGAGCCACAATTGCTGGAGTGAGCACCTTCAGAATTGTTGTAGATATTGTTGGAGCTGAGGTTTGGCTAGAGAACAGATTTGATGCAATAGATTGATTGATCAATCTTTCTGTCCTCATTATCCTTTCATAGTTTTCTTCTTTCATCTTTTGGAGAGCTTCAATTTTGGCTAGCTTTTCTTCTTCTGTCAAGTTTGAAAGATCAAACTCTTCAGATAGAGGTTTGGATTTGCTGGGGGAAGCTGTGACAATGAATTCTTGTGGATTGACCACTATGGTAGGCTGCTGCTCCCCCTCACTTGCTGCTTCCCTTCTTTCAGAAATTAAGATTTGACTTGTAGTTGCCACAGCCTCTTCCACTTTCTCCCCCTTTTTGTTAGCATCAAGGGTTTGACTAGAAGTTGGGGCTGCAACTAACCTTTCTAGCAGTTGGGTTTGCAGTTTCTGATGTTGAAGAAATTGCTCCATCTGGGATTCCATCTTTTCCACTCTTGAAGTGAGAAGTTGCACAGATTTAGCCAGGTTGTCTTCTTTGAGAAACCTTTGTTGCAACACCCTCTGAGTGGCTGTAGGAGCTAGTTGCTCTAGCTTGGAATCCACAGAGATCTTCACATCCTTGATTTCTTGTTTGACCTCCTCTAAATTGGATCTCTGAATCACCATTTGCATCTTTTGTAACTTTAGGGAGTCAATTGCCTGTTGAAGAACAACCTTTCTCTGTGGATCTGCTTCTGGGTGCTCAGCCAGGGCAGATTTATATTGCCTTATGATTTCCATATCAAGTTGATGATAGGTGTAGTTTTGAGCAAATGCAAAATCATGAATACTGCTACCACCTTCATCTTCAGAGCTCTGGCTGTCTTCATCTTCAGAATTGTCAAATTCATCACTCTCAGCAGTGGATGGCAGAGCTGCTATAGATTCCTTAGCTCTAAGTAGAGATTGTGAGGTGTGCACTAGGTGCATTGCCTCCTCTGCTTCCACATTGCCCTGTTGTGCCAGAATTTGATAGGCAGGAACAGGGTGAGTAAAGGTTTCAGCATCCAAAGAAATGGAGTCAATCATGGACTGATATTCTCTTTGAAATTCCATTTCCTTGGATGCATCCTCAACCCCCATTGACTCACTAACAATGGCTGCTTCTTCCATCCTTATCTCTCCTGTAGTCCCTTCTCTCCCCTCATCTCTCTTTTCTTGCATCAAGGGCTCCCCTTGGCTCACACCTCTCACACCCTCACCTTCACCTACTAAGGTGGTACTCTCAAACTCTCCTTTTGCCTGACCGGAAGAAATGGCCAGCCTCTCATTATTTATCTCTCCTTTTGCCTGCTCACAAGGCAGCCTCTCACTCCTTTCCCTCAAACCTAAAAGTGTTTCAACTACTGAGAACTCCTCTACACTTGACACTGGAATGTCAGATATAGCAGTGGTAGAGTGAGTTATCAACGGATAAGGAATATCCGTTGATGAAGTAGTTATAGCTGTCAACGGATGGCTAGATAGAGGCGCATCCGTTGATGGAGAAACACTTGTCAACGGATGAAGGATATCCGTTGAGGAAGGAATAAATATATCCGTTGAAGAGAAAACCAACACTGAATCTGTGGAGATTGATTTTAAGTTCGAGGCCACAGTCTGTGTTGAGAATTCTGGAAGGGAAGATTGATGGTCCAACAAATCATCTAAAAGATGATGACCACCAATTACAGAGTGGGGCTTCTCCAAGAATCTTAAAGATGGAGAATCAGGAATTGATGTAGATATCATATCCACATCCAGAGAAGGAGTTGGTGATGGTGGATTGTAATGTGTGTCGATTTGAAGATTAAGATCAAGGGGCTGTGACTCCACATTTATTGAAGCCACATCAAACTGAGTTTGAGAAGGTACAGTTTCATGTACAGTGTGTGCACCCTGTGATTCCCCTGTGGTTTTAGATTTCACTCTTCTTCCATAGGTTTTTGAGATTGGGCTATATGTGTCCCTAACCCTCTTGTGCAGTGTTCCTTGTGGGGAACTTGATTCAGTAGTCACACTCTTTTGGGAGAGTGTAACTAGAATTTGGCCTGTAGTTACATTAGCAGTCTTTTGAGAGACTGAAATGGTGGTTGCACTCATCTCTCCTTCCTTATCCTTAGGGCTTCTTTGATGTTCACCCTGTCCCTCACCACTCACTACCACCTTCACACTCCCCTCAAGAGGTTTGGTAGTTTTTACAACAGGTGTCTTTTGAGAGACACTTGAGGTTTGCCTTTTAGAATGTGGTTTTGGAACTTTGGATTTGGTCACTTTGGTAGGAGCCTGTTTGGTCACAACTACAGACTCCATTGTGACACTAGAAGGCAAAGAAATTTGGGGGTTGGAGATAGGGGTTTCAGAGTTAGAGATAGTTACCTGAACAATTGGTAGATATACCAACTGTACTCCTGCATTGAGGTTCATTCGAATCAGGTCACTTAAGACTCTCTTCTCCTGAACAAAACATTGGAACTTGCTATCCGGGTTGGCAATGGATAGCTTATTCTCAGACACATGCAGTGATAAGAGCATTAAAAATCTAGCAAAGTAGATATTCTTGCTCCTAGTTTCCTTTTTACCCAACTTTGCAGCTATCTCATACATAACTAATGTGCCAAAATTATAGAATTTATCATTTAAAAGCATACACATCATTGTTAGCATGGACTGGGTAACAGCATCAAAATTACTAATTTTTCCTGAAAAAGTTTTAATGAAGGCATCACAGAAGTAGCTCCATTCTTTAACCATTCCTTTTCTAGCAATTTTCCCTAAGTTTTCAGTACTAAGGGCATAATTAAAAGAATTAAGCATGGCAACAATTTCAGCATCAGTAGGTACTTTCAGACAGTTATTCTCAGGCAATTTTAAACAAGCAGTTATTACATCAGAATTAACCACATAGTTTTTACCCTTTAAAGAAAAAGCAATTGTACCGTCTGTGCCATTGTACTCAGCAGATGTCCACATTTCTTCAATTACCTCGTGGATTAAGGGAGTGGTAGCCGTCATAGCATATGACAGTTTGCATTTCTTCACGAAACTCATCAAAGTGTGGTAAGCTTCTGGAGCATTCACTGTGTCAACAAAGGCTGCGAAATTTTTCTTCTCATAGGTAAACCCAGTGGAGGACATCATCTTAACAATAGGCGCCATTGAAGTGATTGAACTTTGGTTACAGAGAGTTTTAGGGAAGAAGATGCAGTTAACTTTTGATATGCTTGAAAATGAATAAAAGTGAGATGTGAGAGTACAAGTCCGCCTTTTATATTTTTCAAGAATTAAAAATGAAATAATTAAAAGTAATTACTCCATTGGTCAAAAGTAACTGTCAGATAATAAATAAAAAGAGAATAAGTACAGCCATGATTAGATATACACGGTTACCAACGGTTAAAAAAAATATGTATATCAACGGATATAGAATGAACGGTTGAGATACAGTTTATCCGTTGATGACGTGGATAGCCTGTTACCCGTTGACATGCAAAAATCTAGTAATGTGTTTATACTATCAACGGATAAAAGGATATCCGTTGATAAGCTAATTTTGCCTTAGGCAAAATTTCTGCAGAAAATTTTTCTGAAAGTTTTAACTTTCAAGTAAATCAAAACACATTTCCAGCTTCAAATCATTGAAATCAAATATCACTAGAAATTATGACAAGTTAAGCATACCTAGCTCACCTACCAATCTTGTGAATGTGGATTCATCAAGAGGCTTGGTGAAGATATCTGCAAGCTGCATTTCACTTGGCACAAAGTGCATTTCTACTGTACCATTCATTACATGTTCTCTAATGAAGTGGTATTTGATGTCAATGTGCTTGGTTCTCGAATGTTGCACTGGATTCCCTGTGATGGCAATAGCACTTGTGTTGTCACAGAAAATTGGAATCTTCTCAACTTTTAGACCATAGTCAATGAGTTGGTTTCTCATCCATAGAATCTGTGCACAACAGCTTCCAGCTGCAATGTACTCAGCTTCAGCTGTAGAAGTGGAGACTGAGTTTTGTTTCTTACTGAACCATGACACAAGCCTGTTTCCTAGAAATTGACAGGAACCTGTAGTACATTTCCTATCAACTCTGCAACCTGCATAATCTGCATCTGAATAGCCAGTTAGATCAAAACCAGATTCTCTTGGGTACCAAATGCCAAGGTTTGGTGTTCCCTTGAGATACCTGAAAATTCTTTTAATAGCTATTAAGTGAGACTCTCTAGGATCAGCTTGAAATCTAGCACAAAGACAAGTAGAAAACATTATATCAGGTCTACTAGCTGTTAGGTATAAAAGTGAACCTACCATGCCTCTATAACTTGAGATGTCCACAGACTTTTCCTTAGTATTCAACTCAAGCTTAGTTGCAGTGGCCATAGGTGTTTTAGCAGATGTACAATCCATTAAGTCAAATTTCTTTAAGAGATCATAAATATATTTTGTTTGACTTATGAAAATGCCCTCATTAACTTGCTTTACTTGTAGGCCAAGAAAGTAAGTTAATTCACCCATCATACTCATTTCATACCTACTTTGCATAAGTTTGGCAAACTTCTTGCAAAGCTTCTCATCTGTAGACCCAAAAATAATATCATCTACATAGATTTGAACAAATATTGAAGAGCCATTAATATCCCTATGAAATAAGGTTTTATCTACTGTACCTCTAGTGAAGTGGTTCTCCAAAAGAAATTGAGATAAAGTGTCATACCAGGCTCTTGGTGCTTGCTTCAAACCATAAAGTGCTTTCATGAGAAGATATACATATTCTGGAAATTCTGGATCCTCAAAACCAGGAGGTTGATGGACATAGACCTCTTCTTCCAGTTCCCCATTTAGAAAGGCACTTTTGACATCCATCTGATAGACTTTGAAATTGGCATGTGCTGCATAGGCTAGAAAGATTCTTATTGCCTCAAGTCTTGCTACTGGAGCAAAAGTTTCATCAAAATCTATTCCTTCTTCTTGAGAATAGCCATTTGCCACTAGTCTAGCTTTATTCCTCACAATTATGCCATTTTCATATGTCTTATTCTTGAGAACCCATTTAGTACCTATGACACTTCTATCATCAGGTTTGGGCACAAGTTTCCATACTTTATTTCTTTCAAATTGGTTTAGCTCTTCTTGCATTGCTAACACCCAATCTGGATCTAGAAGGGCATCTTCCACTTTCTTAGGTTCCTCTTGAGACAGGAAGCTACTGTATAGACATTCTGCTTGAGTGGCCCTTCTAGTTTGGACTCTTGAATTTGATTCACCAATGATTAACTCAAATGGATGATTTCTAGTCCATTTTCTTGCAGGTGGAAGATTTGATCCTGATGAGGTTGCTTCATTTCCATGATCATGTTGATTTAGCATTGAACTTTGACCATGAGAAACTCCCCCTGAGTTTGTTGTCCTTGCTGAGTTATGAAGTTGACTGTCAATGGATGCATCATTTTGCCTGTCGACGGATGCTTGAGAATTTCTGTCAACGGATGCATCTCTAATAGTGTCAACGGATGTTGCAGAATGACTGTCAACGGATGCTTCATTTTCAGTGTAAGCATCACTTCTAGTTGGTATAACAGCTCTAGGTGGATTTCTGTGGTCATGATCTTCATTCTCCTCATCATCATCATAGTACATTCTTCCTTCACCTTCATTCTCAAATTCCAACTTTTCATGGTAGCCTTCATCATTTAGGCCTAGAATCTTTTGATCATCAAACACAACATGTACAGATTCCATAACAATGTTGGTTCTTAGATTGTAGACCTTGTAGGCTTTCCCTGCTGCATATCCAACGAAAATATCTTCATCTGCCTTTGCTTCAAATTTGCCTAAATTATCTCCATGATTCCTTGGCACAAAACACTTACATCCAAAGACATGTAGAAAAGCTAAAGTTGGTTTCTTGTTGGTTAATAACTGATAAGGAGTCATTCCTCTAGCTTGATTGACCAAGGAAATATTCTGAGTAAAGCATGCAGTGTTGACAGCTTCAGCCCAGAAATATGTTGGTAATCTTGATTCACTTAACATTGTTCTAGCTGCTTCAATGAGAGTTCTGTTTTTCCTTTCAACAACCCCATTTTGTTGAGGTGTTCTGGCAGCAGAAAACTCATGGACAATTCCATTCTCTTCACAGAAAATCTTCATTGTGGAATTTTTGAATTCAGTACCATTGTCACTTCTGATCCTTTGTACTCTATCTTCAGAACCATTGTTTAGCATTCTGAGGTGATTGATAATGATTTCACTTGCACAATCCTTGGAGTGCAGGAAGAAAGTCCATGTGAACTTAGAAAAATCATCCACAATCACCAGACAGTATTTCTTCTTTGAAATAGACATGACATTTACTGGACCAAATAAATCCATATGCAGCAATTGAAGAGGCTTAACAATGGATGACTCTGTCTTGCTTTTGAAAGATGATTTCTTTTGTTTCCCTAATTGACAGGCATCACATAGCCCATCTTTGACAAACTCCAAATGAGGGATTCCTCTAGCAAGATCCTTTCTTACCAAATCATTCATAACTTTAAAATTCAAATGTGACAGCTTCTTATGCCATAGCCAACTCTCATCCTTACTTGCTTTGCTGAAGAGACAAGTAATGGATTCTGAGCATGCTGAATTGAAGTCAGCTATGTAAACATTTCCTTTTCTAAAGCCTGTCAATACCACATTGTTGTCTTCCTTGGCAGAAACAACACAGGCTTCTTTTGTGAACTTTACTTCATAGTCTTTGTCACAAATCTGACTGATACTCAGCAAATTGTGCTTTAAACCTTCAACTAAAGCCACTTCTTCAATGATGACATTGTCTTTTGAAATCAGGCCATATCCCTTAGTATATCCTTTGCTGTCATCTCCAAAGGTAATTCTAGGGCCAGCTCCTTCCTTGAACTCTGTGAGCAGGGTTGAATCTCCTGTCATGTGCCTAGAACATCCACTGTCTAGGTACCATAGATTCCTTCTGTTTCCCTGCACACATTTCAAAAACAAATCAAGTTGATTTTGGTACCCAAGCTTCCTTGGGTCCTTTCTTGTTAGCCTTTGACTTTGCACTCTTAGCATTCTTCATCTTAGGTGTAGATGCTTGAGTAATGGGGTTTGACAAATGCTCATTTGCATGAATATTGGATGCATGCATGTGTGGAAAATTGGCATACATATTATTCATGTTAGGTAGGTTCCATGACATTTGTGGCACATTCATAGATTGAAAGTATGGATTAGACACATATGGCATGTTCACATATGGATTTGAAAAACTAGCATTTTGATACAAACCAGGCATTGCAGGCATACATGGCATTGGTTGAGGTACATGAACAGGAGCCTTGTTGACAATCTTGCAATTAGAAGATAAATGATTGACACTATTACAATTACTACAAGTTTTCCTAGGAGCAAACTTGTCAGGAGAGTAATTGTTTTTCTTGTTGATGCCTATCTTACCATTTCTGTTCTTTTTCTTTTTGCCCTCAATTTCTACCTTTTCATTGTCTGATTTACCAACAGCCTTTTTGTTATGTAAATCACCTGTCTTAGCCTTCCCACTGGATTTGGTTTTGCTGCACTCACCACTAACAAAATTCTTGTTTACTGGACCATACTTGATGTCCAGTTTCCTAAGTTCCTTCTTACTAACAGACTTTTTGTTAGTCGACGGATACCTCTCATCCGTTGACGGTTCATCTGTCAACGGATGATCACTATCCGTTGATTCACAAATAGTCTCTAGATCCTCAAGGCCAGGTTCTAGCTCCTTTTTCTTTTGAGTCCAGGTATCCTTCACAAATGATTCTATTCCCTGAACTTCTATTATGTTTTGAGAAACATTCCTACAACTTTGAAATTTAGCAATTATCCCTTGTTCTTTTTCAAGCTGGTCTTTTAAAATCAGTTCTCTTTTTAACACAGCTTCAAGTTCACTTTTAGCATTATTGCAATCAACTCTCATTTTCTCAAATTCTAGAAATTGAGATTCTAGAGCAGCATTTCTATCACTTAAAAACAGATTAGACTCTTTAATTCTATTGTTCTCTTTAGTAAGTGATTTAAGAGTAACACTTAAGTGATATAGTTCAGTAGACATTTCATCTATAACACTATTGCATTCCTCTTTAGTGAGCTCAGAGAGATTAGTAGAAAATACCTGATTGCTAGCTGAACTTGCTTCCTGCTCTCCAGAATCAGCCATTAAAGCAAGGTTGACTAACTCAGCATCATCATCAGAATGATTGTCATCAACAGCCCAGTCATACTCTTGGGTCAAGAATGCCTTTCCTTTCTGCCTGAGAAGATCAAAATATTTCTTCTTATAGTCAACAACCTCAGTTGGCTTTCCCTTGTTCTCAGATCTAGGTTTCCTGCATTCACTTATCATATGACCAGCAATCCCACAATTGTAGCATTTAATTTTGGATTTATCCACATAGTTGTTTGTGGAAAAATCCTTGTTAAATGGCTTGGCCATCCCAGAGTTTCTCTTGAATTTCAGCTTAGAGAATCTCCTAGATAGAAAAGCTAAGTGCTCATCTATCTCATCCAATTCATCCTGCTGAAGGGCATTCAATTCCTCAGACACCTTTTCCTTGCTCCTGCTTGATTCTGCTCTACCTTTACAAACCTCCCTGTTTGGTGTAGAACTAGCAGTTTCTGTCCTTTCCTCCTTTTGCTCCAAATTGGCAACGAGTGCAACTGACCCACTTTTCTTTTGAGACTTCTCAATCTCTTCATCCTGCTCCATTTCCAGCTCATAGGTCTTTAAAGTTCCATAGAGCCTTTCAAGAGTAAATGTCTTGTACTCTTGAGTGTTTCTTAGAGAAACAGTCATTGGCTTCCATTCCTTGGGCAGTGATCTCAGAAATTTGAGATTAGAGTCTTTAACCTGATAGACTCTTCCATACAGTTTCAAACCATTTAGTAGCTTTTGAAATCTACTAAAGGTATCATTCAATGTTTCTCCACTCTTAAAGTGAAAATGTTCATACTGTTGGATTAGTAGTTGCATCTTGTTTTCCCTTACCTGTTCTGTTCCTTCACACAGGGTTTGAACAATGTCCCATACTTCCTTGGCGGTAGTGCAGTTAATAACATTGTCAACCATGTCTGTTTCTAGACCATTGAACAGAATATTCATGGCCTTTTTGTCTTTGTGGACTTCTGCAATATCTTCAAGACTCCACTCAGAAACAGGTTTGGGAATGAAAGTGTCAGGCACATCATCAGCCAGGCCAACTCTTGTTGCTGTCTTCATTGGAACGTGAGGACCCTTGTCAATGCAATCCACAAAACCCTCATCAATAGACGAGAGATGTAGACGCATTTTTACTTTCTAGTGAAAGTAATTTTCTCTATCAAGAACTGGAATCTTCACTCCATAATCCTTCTTAGACATGTTGGAAGTGTGTTGATCTTTAAACTTCAAATATGTTAGAAGCTTGCTCTGATACCAATTGTTATTCCCAGATTACACACTTGTATAATTGTAGAAGGGGGGGGTTGAATACAATTCTTGATATTTATAAATTTCTGATAAGAACTTCAGAAACTTATGAAGAGATAATTGCAATGTAAGATTTAAACACAAACACATATAAAATCAGGTGGTTAATATGCACCACCTGAAGCTTTTATTTGAAGAAAACTCTGTGATACAAAATGTACACAGCTGCCGTTTTACAACTCTTTGCTTCTAAAGATATTCAAGAAACCCTAAGCAAATATGTCTGTTTTCTTAACCTACAAAGAGTTGCTACACTTGGTTATATATCCCAAGTTTTACAAGTACTACTGGAATAAGATAATACTAATCTAATTCTAGTTGACTTGCTACTACACTCCAAATACACATGTAGCCGAAAGGTTGTCCTTGTGTTCAGACATGTCTCCTGCACCTTTCTTGTATTCATAGTGTAAATGGAATGCTTCTTTCTTCTGTGTTTCCAAAGTATGGCTGCCATACTGCTTTTTGTATCTACTTTCAACTCATGTGATCTGTCAGTCAAACATGTCCTTATCAACTGCTAATCTCCAGCTAATCATAGAAATCAGTGTCAATGATTATCCGTTGATGATGTACACTGACATCCGTTGATGATGTATACTGACATCCGTTGATGATGTATAGAGCAGTATCCGTTGATATTGGGACTTGAGCTGTATCCGTTGATAGAGTGGATTTGAGTTGTATCCGTTGATAGAGTTTAGTCTTCATCCGTTGATACACTTTCACTTAGACAGAATTACATAGCATAGCTTATTTACAATTGGCTACCCTATTCTGCCTATCCGTTGATAGTCAACATGACTGTGGATAAAAACACTATCAACTGATAACATAGAGATACTGCAGTGTGCTACAAAACCTCATCCGTTGATGAGCTACCTGTCAACGGATAGAGTTATAAATCCTCATCCGTTGACAGCTACACAACCTTAAACAATTTGATTGATTGTGAAGTTATCATCAAGTACAACATATTCCTAACAGAGGTAGGTGACGGAAATTAGTAGAAGTTATCTCAAGTAGGTAAACAGGCGGAAGTGAAAATAAATATATAAAAATTTATTATAATATTTCTCTCTTTTAAAATTATGTCTATATTAATCGAATGGCCAGAATACAAAAAATGATAAATAAGGTGTAAAACATATTTATACTCGATATCAGTATAATATTTTATTTTAAGTATATTTGCACTATATCGGTTAATCCTATTATTATTGGGTAATTTATAGATTGATTAACAAAATAGATTAAAATATTAAAAATAAGAAATAATTTACATATGGGATTTGGATTTGGCAAAAAAAATATCAATATGGTTTTGATATCTATTGTCCCTCGCACTTTATTTTTGTAGCATTTTCGTAATATACTAATGTTATTAACTTCATACAAAATGAGTTTTGCAACCATATATAAGATAGTAATTTTTACTAATTTTAATAATTTATGCCATTCCTATACTCATAAATTTATGCTCACGTTTTTTTATGATTTATTAGGGATAAAATCATTAAAATATTTTCACATATAATAGTAAAAAATGGTAGTCGGGGAGGGAAAATATAAATTGACAAATATGATGTTGTCGAAGTGAGAATTAAGAAAGGTACTGAGTGGCAGAAAATTGGTCAAAAAAAAATCAAAGTGAGGAGGTAGGTAACGAAAAATAAGTAGAAGTCTATGTCAAGTAGGTAAACGGGCGGAAGTGAAAATAGATCTATAAAATTTTATTATAATATTTCTCATTTTTAACAATTATATCTATATATTAGTCAAATGGTCAGATTATGTTTATTATTAAATTGTTACATTGATGAATGAAGTGTATAACATATTTTTACTCAGTATCATTATAATATTTTATTTTATGTATGAAAGGTACTGAGGTGGCCGAAAATTGGTAAAAAAAAAAAATCGAAGTGAGGCGGTAGGTGACGGAAAATTAGTAGAAGTTATCTCAGGTAGGTAAACGGGCGGAAGTGAAAATAGATATATAAAAATTTATTATAATATTTATCTCTTTTAATAATTATGTCTATATTAGTCGAATGGCCAGAATACAAAAAATGATAAATAAGGTGTAAAACATATTTATACTCGATATCAGTATAATATTTTATTTTAAGTATATTTGCACTATATCGGTTAATCCTATTATCATCGGGTAATTTATAGATCGATTAACAAAATAGATTAAAATATTAAAAATAAGAGATAATTTACATATGGGATTTGGATTTGGTAAAAAAATGTCAATATGGTTTTGATATCTATTGTCCCTCGCACTTTATTTTTGCAGCATTTTCGTAATATGCTAATGTTATTAACTTCATACAAAATGAGTTTTACAACCATATATAAGATAGTAATATACCAATTTCACTTGAATTTTAAACTCCAATGCGAGTTTCAACACGGTGTGAGACTAATAAACTCGAAAATTGCTGATATATACAATGTCTTATGATCACGGATATGGTATGTGTATTTTTTTATTTTTCGGCTATCATTTTACTGTTACCTCAAATTAAAATGATATTCGGGATGCTTCATTATCGTAGTTATGTATATCTTATTTTCATAGATTGAATTTTATTGTACATATGAACTTTTACAACATATTTCATTCGGTGCATACATTAACACATCTCATTTTAAAAACCCGTTATGAGTTATGACACTTTAATTTTAGTTACTCGTGTATTTTGTTGAATTTGTACATGTCTAAATATGGATTGTCTTGAAATTTGAGATATTACCTTGGGGTTTTGAAAGTTCACTTCTGAGAATAGATATATAGTACAATGTATTTGAAGAAAAGATTTTGTTATGGTCAATTTGCTATTGAAAGGATACATCTGAGATGGTCAAATACCATGATCTTAGAAAAGCACACATCACATATTTATTTTGAACGTGCACAACTATTAGAATAAATTTGTTATTCTCCTTGTTCTCCGAAATTGGTCGGAGAAAAGGATCAAAAATTGGAAATGTGCGCTGAAATCCAAAATTGGAAATATGCGCTGAGATTTTATTAGCAGAACTATATGACTCTATTACTTTTATTTTTTCGTCACATTACATTATTTCTTACAATATTAAATTAGAAATAATATAATATTTAATTCTTCATCCACCCAAAATAAATAAGCCAGCTATTTTCTCATGTATTTCAATACAACAAGATTATTGTGGTAATACTTGGCATTTAATTAACTCTTACTTATAGCTTTCAGTCGGTCATTCTTCTTACACTGACCAAACATAACTAAAAATATAACTTTCGCGGTTCAGAATCTAATAATATTTTGAAACTATAACATTTTAAATAGATCAAAATACGTAAAGTAGACTAATACAAAAAAAAACTATGAATTATTATATGGTCTGTGCTTTGCACGGACTATCATGCTAGTTATTTATGGAAGGACACGAATCCAGTATTCTCCGTATACTTGAAATCTGCAAATTCTAAATTCTCGCAAATGCTGCTATCTATTTATTTAAATTCCGTTAGTTAAATTTGTTTTAAAAAAAAATCCGTTAGTTAAAAAAGAAAACGAAGAAGTAGAAGTAGAAGAAGAAATGGGGAGCATGACAATTTTTTTATTTCCCTTTTTTATTTTCACATACTTTTTATGTAGAATGAGTCGTAAAGTATTTTACAAGCGATTATTCGTTAATCTTCGATGGGATTTTAATGGATAAGAAATCGAGTGTCACAAATTTACAGTAGCAGTGTCAAGTTGTTTTTTTCGGTTACGTAGGGAGCCTCCTCTAGAAGATGCATCAATCTAAAATAAGACTATTGTGTCCCATTTATTTTTATTCATTTATTATTTTTGGATGTCCCATTATTTCTATTTATTCCAAAAATAAAGTAAAATTTTAATAATAATTACACCCACTAACTTTCTTCCACTATCTCAAATCTATAATATAAAACACTATTAGAGCAACTCCAAGAACCTCCTTGTGTTTTCCTTATAAATATTAAAAATATTAGGCTCTTAGTGATTTAGGATACTATAAGGTATGACAATTCCAACAAGCTTCCTTATAATTGATCCTTATAATTATTAAATAACAAATAAAAGAAGGAAGCAAGAACAAAAAAAGAGGAAAACAATTGAAAAGAGGAGAGGAAATAATATTTTATTGATAAAAGTGAAATAAGGGAGCCCTTAAAGATAAGAGATTACATGATGCTCTTAAGAGCAACTCCAAGAGATCCCTTATATGACCTTTTAACTCAAATTATAAGGGATTATGTTTAAAATTATGCTCCAACAGACTCTTAACTTTTCCTTAAAAAGTTAAGAGCATCATGTAATCCCTTATCTTTAAGGGCTCCCTTATTTCACTTTTATCAATAAAATATTATTTCCCCTCCTCTTTTCAATTGTTCCCCTCTTTTTTTGTTCTTGCTTCCTTCTTTTATTTATTATTTAATAATTATAAGGGTTAATTATAAGGAAGCTTGTTGGAGTTATCATACCTTATAATATCTTAAATCACTAAGAGTCTAATATTTTATAATATTTATAAGTAAAACACAAAGAGGCTCTTGGAGTTGCTCTAATGCTCTTAAATTTTTAAAGAAAAGTTAAGGGCCTATTGGAGCACAATTTTCAACATAATCACTTATAATTTGAGTTAGGAGGTCATATAAGGGATCTCTTGGAATTGCTCTTACATCCACTAATTTCCTCCACTATTCAAATTTATTATTAAATATTGATAGGTTCCACTACTTTATCCACTTTTCATCCAACTTTACTCATTTTTCATATATTTTCTTGGTTTCCGTGTCCAAATCAAATGGATAGAATTTAGTGGGATAGAGGAAATACTTACTACCCCTATGTCACGTGACTTAAACAGTTATCTGCAGCAAACACGTGACAGTCATGCAGTGACAGTACATACATAGATTTTGTATACTATAAAATATACTCTTGGATTGAAACGTTAAAAATAAGTTCCTTTCGCACCATTCACTCACCGGTTAAAACATGGGAGTGGTGACTGTGATTAAGGAATGAGACATATCAATGGTAGTTGCTTCCTCTGTTCTTATTTTTTAATTTAGCTAAAGAAACTGATTTAGGTTGGTTTAGAGAGTGATTAATTAAATTTTGAGTACTTCGATTAACTTGTTTAGGAAATTTTAAAATTAAACAGGTTATACATAGACCTCTCAATGTCGTGTACTTTCGTTTCGTATACTTTTGTATTTCGTGTATTTGAAGGTAAAACTTGTATTTATCTGAAATTAATTCGTGTACTTGAATTTGAAATCTATATCCGTTTAAAATGAATTCGTGTACTTTCGTGTCGTGTTTTGTGTATATATTATATAAAATTAAAAATGAAATTTATTTAAAATTTATTAATAAATATTATATTTATATGAAATATACATTAAATATTTTACATTTTGATATATAGATTTCAATACAATTCTATAAAAACTATATTTTTTAATAACACAAAACACAAAACTATATTTTTTGTATCGTGTCCTGTTCACGTGTCAAATTGTCAGGCCATGTAGATGACAACAAAGAAGCCCATCCGAGTGGTACCACCATACCACAATATATTAAAATTTTAAATCTTTATCAAAAAAAGATGAATTGTGTATAGGCTTGTCAACCATTGAATTTGATTAATTCATATTCTTATTCATTTAAATTTGTTAGATCGAATTTTGATTTTAAATAAGATAATCCATATTTGATCCATTAGAATTTCGAATTATCGGATCAAATTTTTGGATCTATTTAAATTTAAAATAAAATAAAAATAAAATAAATAGAATATGTGATAAAATATATTTAAAATAAAATTAGAACATTTCTTTAATATCAAAAAAAATCTCCAAAAAATAATATTAAAAAATTTGAAGATAAATTTTAAATTTGAAATTAAAGTATATGTGATTTGTATAAAAATATAATTATTAACATGAATATAGCGATAAAAAAATAAAGAGAAATTGTTCAAACTACACCACATTTTTGTGAAAACTGCCCGAAATACCGATATCTAAGCACGCCTGCCCTTTTTATCCACGGACTACGCATGTCCAGCATCCGTAGGTTGAGATACGCATTTCAGCATTGCGCATCACAGGATACGCATCTACAAGTTGCGTATTGACGTCAGCTGACGTCATTATTCAAATTACAGCTCCGGCGTCTCAGGCGAGCTCAAGTCACCACTTCTTTCGTCTGCCCACATTCTCCTTCCTCCGGTTGCCTCCACCAAATCTGAGGATATACAAACGATGTCCAGACCTCCCTCTCCCTTTCCCTCCCTTTATCTGTTAATTTCCGGCCCCGCAGGGGCCTGTATGAACAGTTCGGAAAGATAATCGGAAAATAAGTTCGGTTTTGGGGCTTTTAAATCCGGGAAACAAAATGGAAAATGAATTAGATAGGATTGTAGAGGGGAAAAGGGCCATCATTTTGGTGTGGGGTATGGTAGTGAACTATGCCTGGAAAGGATTGTAAAAAGTGGTCGAAGTTTTGATCGGAATATGTTCTCCGAGATAGCTGGGAAGACGATGACGGTGCTTCATGTACGCATCTTACAGACGCGTATTCCCCTACACACATTGAACAAATGCGTATTCGCGGTATTATTCCTGGGAATTCAGAGTCACAGTTCACAGAAATCATGCGTATAGGCTGACAACGCAAACTCCAAATGCGTATAGCATGTACGCATTTTCAAAATGCATGGTCCGTGGGTAAAAAGAGCGGACAATTCTGAATATAGGTGTTTTGGACAGATGGAAATAAAATATGGGTATTCTGGTTTTTCATCCAAAAATAAATATGAAGAATTATTACATATCATATTTGGAAAATTATTGAACTTTCACTTTATTTTATTAAATAATGTACACATAATATAGGTACATAATAAATAATAGTGTACATGAAAGATAGATGGAAAAAATATTTGAATGCGAAGCAAAATAATAATCTCATAAAAATTAAATTAACTTGGTTATGCATAGTTAACTTTATCTTGTATATTACATTAAAATATCTTAAAAATATACATATATAGTTATAGATATCGAATCGGATTTTTATTGGATCGGATAATTCAAAATTCATATTCATTCTTAATGGATCGGATCATTATCGTCTTGGATTTTTACCGAATCGAATATTTTTTTTAATATAATCCATATCATCAATTAAACCTCGGATTGGATCGAGTTTTCAATCCATCGACAAGCCTAATTATGTGTGAGTAATTTAAGTAAATTCTTACATATTGGCATTTCATTTAGATTCTTATATATTATTAATAAATAATATGATTAGTTTTTATATTACTCGATTCAATACTCGATGGACAAGTCTAATTATGTGTGAGAATAATATGTAAGAATTTACTTAGATTACTCGATCTAAAGCTTAATTCATACTTACAATAATATGTAAGAATTTACTTAGATTACTCGATCCAATACTTTATGTAAAAAATCTAATCATACTTAGATTACATATTTAGGTTCCCAATATGAATAAATAAGCTTGCTTGAAACAACAAAAAACTAAGAATTTACTTTATTTGCCCCATTACTTAAAAATAATCCAAAGCTTGAGCCATGTAAGTTCATATTGGCATTTCATCAATTTTTAATACAGAATTAAAGTTTTTTTTTTCTTATTCGCTTCAAAGTTGTTAATACTAGGAAGTAGGAACTAGGAAGTAGAAAGGAGTAACAATTATTAGAGCTCGATGCCTCGATCAGGTTTGCAGGTAATCTCGAGGTCGATCCAAAAATAACGCAGTAAATCAAACATGCACAAGAGATCTCACGTCGATCCTCTAAATTAAGTTTCTTAATATGTCAAATATTGACTTGATGTAATAGAGAAAAAGTTCCCAATAATTTCAGTGAAATTGATCCAAAAATTTTTTAATTTAAAACATTGATCTCAAATATTATACTAACATACATTATTATATAATATTTTCGATTTCATTATTATTATTTTTATAACACTACATTGCTTGGATTTTTGGTGGAGGATTTTTTTTCTTATAGCGTTACATTATTTGGCGTTTTGGGGGGGGGGGGTGGGATACCATTTCAAATGGCGTTGGACAAGGGGGAACGTCACTCAAGTAACTCAGTTAAAAAATACAATTTTTAATTTACCATTTGTTTATAAATTTTTAAATACTATTTGCAAATATATATAGGAAAAAGAAAAGAAAAAAATAAAAATAAAGTAAAACACCCCAAACGCCACATGAAGTGGCATTTCCATTCTCAAAAACGCCATTTCATGCGGCGTTATTCCTCAACGCCACTTAAAGTAGTGTTCCCCCTCCCTCCCTCCCTCCCTCCCTCAACGTTAAAAAAAAAACAAAATGTTAGACAATAATATGTTTAAAATTATGTTAAATTGAGCCATTACCCGAAGTAATATCTATACAATTTGTAAAAAAAAAAGGTAAGATATCAAACTACCCATATTTTATTTCCATCTGCCCAAAATGCCTATATTCAGAATCGTCCGCCCTTTTTACCCACGGGCCACGCATTCTGAGCTGGCGTATAGGGTACACGCATTTCTGAAATGCGTGTAGGTCATACACGCAATGCAGCTATGCGTATACTTTGTAAATTCCAACTATGTGACTGTAAACAGTGACCACAGATACGCATGTTTAACATGCGTGTTTGGAGATACGCATGTTGTACATGCGTATTGGTCACTGTTCATCGCCTCTCTCAAACGACGTCGGAGTCGTTTTCTGATCAGATTTTCGGTGACATTGTTCACAACTTTCCAGGCATCTTTGATTCATGTACCATACACCAAAATGAACGTCTTCTCCTCCTCTACATTCCTATACCATTTGATTTCCATTTGTTTTGCCGGATTTAAAAAGCCTAAAACATAGCTTTTTTTCCGATGTAATTTCTGATTGGTTTGTGTACACCCCTGCGGGGTCGGAAAACAAACACAAAGTAAAGGAAAATGACGAGGCAAGTCTGGGCATCATTCGTATGTCCTCAGCTTTGGTGGAGGCAATGGGAGGAAAGAGAACGCTGGTAGGCGAAATAAGAGACGATTTGAGCTCGCCGAAGACGCCGGAGCTCCAATTGCAATAATGACGTCAGCTGACGTCAATGCGCATCTGGGAGATGCGTGACATGAGATACACATTCCCATATGCGTATCCCAAGCCACGCATGCCCACCGTGGGTAAAAAGGGCAGATACTCCCGCATATGGGCATTTCGGGCAGATTCCTTAGAAAAATGGTATAGTTTGGGTATTTTCTAAAAAAAAACGTACATGTTACATATTCTAATCCTCCGTTCCATAACTTTTATTTAAATTTGTATATTTAAAATTAAATTTGTTAATTTTAAATAATAAATTAAATACATTATATAATAATATTTATAATTTTAAAAAATGTCATGATAAAGTTTGAGTCTTTTATTTTATGAATTAATTTGTAAAATTATAAATGAATTTTGTTAAATAATTAAATAAAATTATATAAATTTAATTTTAAAAAATTAAACTAAAACAATATTTATGGAACAAAACTTATTTGGCAAAAAGAAAATAGAAAAAGAAACAATACATAGCACACATGTATTTATATGCCAGAGAAGAGAGAGCTCCAAAGTCAAGAAACCCTTCAAGTCCCTTCACATCTCCGATTCGCCAAACATCCCGGCCACTTCTCCGACAACTCGCCGGCGAAACAAGAAGATTACAAGAAAGATGAAACAATATGAATAAGAATCATCAAATGTCAACTTTATCTTGCACCGAAGACTTCTTTTCAAATCTACTCTGCTGTGAGGACTCTGAAATATTGTCCGGAGACTTGCCCGATTTTTCGTCGGACTTTGAATGTCCGGCGGAAGTAGAAGAATCTATTGCTTTATTTATAGAAAATGAGAGAAAGTATGTTCCTGGAAGTAACCATGCCCAGAAGAATCAATCGGAATCAGTTGATCAAGCTGCTCGACAGGCATCTGTTGCATGGATTTTAAAGGTAAATATTTATTTGTTCATTTTTCGTCACGCTAGCAAAACTTGCGCATATCTACATGATTAGTATTAGTATTTTGGTAATATTTGTTACGGAAATTTAAATACTCACGTACTCGGAACAAATCATTTTATTGGATAAAGTAAAAAGTATATTTGTGTATGTTTATATTTCAGGTGCAACGTTATTATGGTTTCCAGCCATTGACGGCATATCTCTCCGTCAATTACCTGGACCGTTTCCTCTATTCTCATCACTTACCCGAGGTAAAAAATTAATAATTAACAGTCGCAAAGATTCAATTTGATACATGTTACGGTCTATTCAGCAACAAACAAATTAGAAAATGTGACCATTTAAAATGAGACGGAGATGTAACCGAGTTTTGTCTTTATTAAAAAAGATCGAACCATGTATGGTCCAGGCACTAGCATCGGAACATTTTCTGGAGCACTGTGACATTGCCCACTGAATTATAACTAGTCGATGGTTTATCTTTATTTTTTATTATAAACATGCTTGCCGAATATTTACTATTATATGTATTGAGATTAGAGCATAATTCAAATTTTCAATAAAGATATTGACTTTTTCCGCGGGAGATTGAAACGGACTTTAGTAGGCTACTAGCCTACTACTAGTAGCAGGGCAGCGCCTAATTTTGTAAAGTTAAGCAATGCGGTGTCGTTTAATGAAAGGTAGGATGCACTTTAAAACTTGCTTTGGTCCAACAAATTTCTTGTTAATGCACTTCTATTGCACTAATAGTATGTTTATAAGTACATAATTATCGACAATGCTTTCTAAATTAAAAAGTTTTTTGATTTTATTCTCTAAACACCAGCTTTGTGCGTTTGTACTGTTAATGTTTAAGGTATTAAGATTATGGGGGCTAAAGGTTTTTTTTTTTTTCCTTACAATATTTGTTTATTCTTGACTAACTTTTACATAATGCAATGTGCTAAATGAGCTGTCATTGCCATGTATATATGACCATATCTGTGTACATTAACAATGTTTGGTAAATCCTTAATGTTAAAGTGTTATTGAGGAGCGTCTTTTTGTCTTATCCGAATGTTGTATAATTCTTCATTAATTTAAGGTAATTATTCGGTATTTTTTAGTTACATTAGTTAGATTTTGTCTTGCTATGTCATTAAACATTTTAGCAGACAAATGGGTCTCTTTGTCTTATCCTAATGTGGTAGAATTTTCAATAATCCAACGTTATAATTATGTATTTTATATCTAAATTTGTTGGATTTTGTCTTACTGTGGTATTATACATTTTAGCAGACAAATGGGTGGCCGTTGCAACTCTTATCCACAGCTTGTTTGTCATTAGCTGCTAAAATGGAAGAACCAATGGTACCTTCTCTTTTAAATCTTCAGGTAATCTACTTGCTGTAATTTTTTAATTTCTGTCGCTAATTACTACAGTAGTATATTTTTTTGTACATTAACTAAAGTATAGAAAAAGTGATGTTTTTATATATAGGTTGAAGGTGCAACATTTTTATTTGAGCCAAAAACTATCCGAAGGATGGAGTTCCTTGTACTTGGTGTTCTTGATTGGAGGCTAAGATCCATAACTCCATTCACCTTTCTTAGCTTCTTTGCTTACAAACTCGATCCTGCAGGAACTTTCAACGACTTCCTAATCTCTAGAGCTACTGATATTATTCTGTCGAATATACAAGGTATCTAACATGGATTGTGTTTTCACACAACCGAACGTTCGTAGAGAGCATATATATACATTAGTAATGTTTTTTAATTTCGACATATGGTCATGATTGACGCAAGGTATTCAAATGCTGAATGAATAATGAAAATGTGCAGAGGCTAGTTTTTTGGAGTATTGGCCATCATGCATAGCTGCTGCCACTATTCTTTGCGCAGCTGATGATATTCCAAACTTCTCCTATATCAATGCTGGCCATGCTGAATTATGGTGTGAAGGACTTCGTAAAGTAAGAAATGTTTTCGTTATTTAATTTAAATCTTCGAATGTGTATATGTGTGTTTTTATTCAATCAATTTGCAGGAGAATATTGTCAACTGCTATCGACTGTTGCAAGGAATCGGGGTTAATACTCGACTAAGAAAACGATCAAAAGCATTACCACAGATCCGAGTCATGACACGAGCGAGTAAAGGGTCGTTTGGTGACTCAGAATCCTCATCTTCATCAGCAGCATCACCTTATAAAAGGAGGAGATTAAATAACAGTTTGTGGGTAGATGATGGCTTTGAAACATCTGAATAAGGTGCATGCTAGGGAAAAACACAAGGCATAATAATTTTCATAGACAATAAGAAGATAAGAAAATGACAAATGTAATGGTGGTCCAAGAGGTCTACCATTAGTCCTCGATATTTAATTGAGGTTTTTGATTTCGAAAAAGCAGATAATGAGTGATGTAGGCATGTATGATGAGAGGGCTCTAGATTCATTAATTTTTTTTTTTGGTTTTGGTTAGGCAGTGCCAGGCATTCATTAACATGACTTTGGCTTTGCAGATTCCCAAGGAAAGGGAATCATTTTGTTCATTTGGTACATACTCAGTGTTTTGGTGAGAAAGTGAAGAAAAAAGAGTGAGATTTTTGTTTAATTATACTAGTGAGTGGGAGTCATATATGGAGTGTGAAAGAAGTGATGAATTCAATGGCAGTTTTGATTATTGAATCATACTATCTTGAATGAAATGGTAGGCTGATTGTGGGACCAATGACATTGTTGGTAAGGGAATAGGAAGGCAGATTTTATTTCTTACAATATTGCTGTATTTGATTTGGATTTGGATTTGAATGATTACACCGAGATGAAGGTAAGCAAGCAACAAGTTGCGGAGCTAGTACTTTCCGACTGAAGATTAAGTTTCCACTTGTACTTAAGTCTCGATTGGAAAGTCAAGGTGCTCTTATTATTTTGTTGAGAATTTGGAATAGAAGATTACAGAGAGGAGAACTACTACAAGATGGCTATGGCTCCATCACTTCTTTTGAGTGCTATGTGTGTGGACATGCTATTGTATGTTTGTTGTTTTGGCAGGAATGGCCCCTCACAGTCCTAACCATATCCGGGACTTTCGAGTTTTTAGCGGGTTTATTGATGATTGCGCGAGTAAATTGTCATTTTCTTTTTGATAACTTGATGTTCAGTGTACTTCTCTTTTTGGGGAAGAAAAGTCTCTCTTTGATGGCTAATTTTGGCCTAATTATACAAAAGGTCTTTGGGGCCTTTTTCATGTGTATTAATGTTGTCAGATTAATTTCATTTCGATAAATAAACAAGAGATTTGTATTACTAGGAGCGATCTGTAATTGAAATATAGTGTCGTGATCGGTAATTTGTATCTGGTTCGTTACAATTTTTACGTAGAGTAATTTGCAACAATTTCATATATATGCCTATCTTTCACAGAATAACACACACAAAATTACAGACAGTTGTGGACCTGGTGAGGCATGCATGTGATGAAAATGAAAGGATTTGTAACTTTGTCATTTGTTTTGGAGTTAATTGCATTTTGCATTCCCTAGCTTTAGTCCAAATTCAATTATGTATATGTAATTTCATAAATTGCACTTTGCATCCCCAAACTTTAAATCATAAGTCAAATCACAATCCCTTATACATTTTCTATCAAAAATAATATTGCTTTTAACGAATACATTAACAAATGCGATATAAAATGATTGCAATGATGATATAAATTATAGATTTTATACATGTAACTAATTTTACACTTTAAAATTCTTTAAATTATAATTTAATATTATTTTTTGACCATTAATCAATTATATTATATTTGTAAAAAATTAAACTAATATGTTTCCATTAAATAAAGTTGTGACTATTATGATATATGATAAGTATAAAATCATTAAAATATATTTGTACCATCATAAAATATAAATTATATAATCACTACACAATTTTATATCGCATTTGTCAATACAATCGTTAAAAGAAATATTATTTTTGATAGAAAACGTATAATGGATTGTGATTTGACCTATAATTTAAAGTTGGAGGATGCAAAGTGCAATTTATTAAACTACATATACATAATTGAAATTGGAGTAAAGCTGGGGGATTCAAAGTGTATTTAACTCTTAGTTTTGTGTAATCAACTATATTAAAACAAGGTGTGAAATTGTGTGTTATATCAAGTGCGGTGCAGGGAATGACTAGAAACTGGTGAAAGAAGGCCCCTCGAGCATTAAAAGAAAGGCTATCCAGCTCTATCATTTGACTACCACTCTTTTATCGGTAGTACTGCATTCTCGTGATTTCTGACCATCCCTGTTTTCTTATCTTCCTTTGATTTCAGACAGCCCCTGTCTACTCCCGTCTGATCACTGTGTACATGCACTTCTGTTTATTTTATACACATGCATGTTTATGTTTGTTATTTGTATAGGAGATCCTACTTAACGATTGCTGAAGTTTGTAAGCTATGAAAAAGTTTCCTTATTCCTGTTATTCTTATGAGCTCTGGCAAATGGACTTCTATAGTCGGGCTTACCCTCCAACTGCACTCAAATCTCACAATTATTTTAGCCGATATGCGATCACGGAAACACGATTCCAAAACAATCATGATTAAAAATAATCATCAATAATTTTTGAGTAAATTGCAAAATAGTGATTGAACTCTACCCGTTTTAGTATTTTGATAGACGAAATTTTAAATTTGCAATATAGTGGTTTCACATTACTTTTAGTTTCCAAAATCCTAAAAAAAAGTGTCCTTAGCAACATTTTTAAAATAAAAACAATGTCTAATCATCATATTGCAAATTTGAAATTCTAGCCAATGAAAAATGGGATAACTTCGGCCACATCTATGTACAATTTCCTCATAATTTTTCGATGCAAAATATCTTTATCGAATTGATTTTTATTTACGCTGAGTACAAAACATATGTTTAGCATATTATTTACTTGGTCTCGAAGATAAAAATTTACCACTTACATAAGTTTTACGTGCTAATTTCATTTCACATTCCCGTGTACAATTTGTGGGGAATGAAGCCTAAAAGTCTCAGATGCGCACAAACGGTAATAGCACAGCCGTGTTCTTGGACCTCAGTGACATGTTAGTGTATTTACACACGAGCACGCAAAGGTGGACGCACCGAGGCTCTCGAACAAGTAGAATTACCCAAATAATTGAATTTTATTATTTTTCTGATACGATCTTTAAAACACAAAAGTGTTAGTAGTTGTTGATCTTTGTGATTCTATTTATGTTCTTTTACTAATGTTTTTAAAATCTAAAACTGTCAGAATTAAATCAGTCATAATTACTCACATTTCTTGTAGTAACTAATAAAATACATAAACTATGATAAGAAAATCTTTTGATAATAGCTGGAGACCTAAACTCAGTACGTCCACGAGTAACATGACAAATTTGGTGGCTGTTAAAGTAAAGGAAATATTTTCCATATTTTTCGAATCATCACAAAAACTTGTAAAACGAAGTTGTTTGTCATATATACATGCATGTTTTATAGTTAATTTTGAGTTTTGACGATGACTGTATGAGTTTATATACAGTTGATATATAGTTTTGTTAAATAGTCGACATCGATTATGACCAATTGATAAAAACATTCATCTTTAATTTCCTATAAGTGATCAGATTATAGTAATTTACTAATTATTTCTTGGTTTGTATTGTAATTAACAACAGATAACATAATTTAGTCAAGAAATATATAGACCCACCTTTGAAAGTAATATCATACAAAAGCTTAGGTGAAGTAATCGACTAAAATATATATTAATTTGTCATATAAATTATAGTTATGTATAGTAGCCACGAGGCCAACTATGCGACCACATTCACGTGAAAATAAAACTATATATGCAACCACATTCCTGTTGATTTTGATGCCAACAATAGGTTGGTGCAGTGGTTGAGCCACTGGCCTCCTTTAAAGGAGGTCAGGGGTTCGACTCCTGCGTGTGCGTGAATTTCTTAGTTTGTATTAGGTTTCCTTTCTGTATTTGTATTTCTGTATTTGTAATGGCCGGGGGTCCTTCGGAAACAGCCTCTCTATTGTATAGGGGCATGGTCTGCGTACAGCTACCCTCTTCAGACACCACTTTGAGTGATTTTGATCGCCCACCTATACATAAATGTGCTCCTGGTTTTTTCTACCTCAATAATCAATACTAATTGATTGGTAAATACTCCCTCCCTTTTTAGTTGGCACATTTGCAAAAAACACACATATTAAGAAAGAATTAATTATGTAATTTGTTTCCCTATTTGCCCTTAATCTTAACATTAAATGAATAGTTATGAGTGTGTATATTAAATATAAAGTCAAACATTGATATTAGAAATAAAGGGGTATATATGGAAAAATTGGTAAAAATATGTATTGGAACAAGGAATGTGACAATTATTTAGGGACAATTTTTTTTTGCAAATGTGCCAACTAAAGAGGGACGGAGGGAGTATATCTCATCATTTATTTACTTATCCAATCAGATATCATATGCCTAGTTTTCGTGATAAGGTGGCCATGCAACTAGCAAATTCGGGCCGCCTGAGCGATGATATTGTAGAAGTTAAAAATAAAGACATCTAGCATTTTTGTCAACACTAGGTTACCATCATAACCCGTTACCCACTAAGCTAAAATAATTTATAATACATCCAATATATACATTTATACATGACATACTGACAGATAAATTCATCCAAGATACAATTCTGGTAAAATTTTTACTCCTAGTCATTAGACCAATTTAAATTTTATAGAATAGATTTATAGGATCACGTTCTACTAATAATACACATTAGTATGAGAACACTAAAAACACAATTATTTTATAATAAAACAATAATAAAAATGTTAAAAATATACAAAATAATTATTCTGCATTTTCCAAAAAAATTTAAAATTATTCTCATTATTCTCAAATATAGATTGTTCTCACAACCATGTCCTTGATTAATATTAATATTGTATCTACAATCAAGTACTGTAATTGTAGTTATTATTACAGATTTATAACAAAGTGGCAAGTACACATCAATGAAAAAGGCAAAGGAACTTTTGTGCAAATACAGTAAAACCTCCTTAAATTAATACTCGATAAATTAATAATCTCTCTAAGTTAATAATTTCTTCCGATCCCAATATGGACCAGTTCAAAAAATGATCAATTTTGATAAGATAATAAGATAATAATTTTTTTGAAAACCCTGTATAAATATATGGTCCCAATAATATTATAAATTAATAATTCCTTTATAATCATAAAAATATATGTATTACCCTTTTGTAAAATATGATTCTCAGGTTCTTAAAATTTGAATCTATACGAAACTCATCTATAACCATCCTTGTTGCATCTAAAAGTTCGAATATGGTATTTACGTAAAGCATTAAAAAGTTATTAATCAATGTTTTTGATGTCTTGGTACTTCTTTATGTGAAAAAGGTTCAAAAAAGGATGTTTTACCCTTAATATCATCTAAATATACATGAATATTTATTTTGAATCTCGCAAATACTCATTGAATTTGTGAACAATATATATTGAATTAATTGAATTAAGTATAAAATATAAATTGTACAATTCATTCTATTTAAATGTATATAATTAAAAATTAATTTTTTCAGATGTCAAAAATTCTCTATAAATTAATAATTAATAATTTATCAATTAATTAATACATCTCTAAATTAATAGAATTTTTTGGTCCAACTATATTAATTTATAGAGATTTTACTCTACAAGAACTCATGTTGTGTCATCACATCGATCATTCTCGCATTCTCTTTTTCTCTAATTTCTGAACAATTATTTATGTAAAGTAGGGAATCCTAAGTGCGTATAGTAAAGCCCAAGAACAATTATTCTGCAGGGACTTTGATGCAGAATATTGTTTTGCTTTAGCCACCCTTTATTCTACCTACACCTCACATTTAGGAGAAAATATGATATGATTTACTCTATTAACTATTTACGTTCCAAATTCTTGAAATACGATTGTTACTGTATAATTTTATGTATATTTATTGAATCGAAAAAATGTGTTATAACAATCAACGAACTATGCCTGTAAAATCCAAGATTAAAAAGGCGTGCATATCAAACCGATCCAAACTAATCCTACAATCAATTTATCTAATCGAATTATTACAACTCGATATTTGTTTGGATTAGGAAGATCGATCTAACCAAATTATTGCAATTTGATATTTGTTTGGGTTAAAAAAAAAAGTCAACCCAATTTTAATAGTTGGATATAGACAATTTTTTTGAACTAACCCAACATAATCCAACCCCATGCTATGATATTGTAAATGTAACGTATATAATTCACAATACTAATTGATAGGCTATAACTAATCCCAGCTGGACCTAACCCAGTTTGATATTAAACCCTTCGGTCGCTAGTCCAGGTTGGGGCCCAATCCAAAACACCCACGATCCTGCATGTACAAGATGCGTGAGATAACACTATACGACACTATTGGATGTGGCATGCACAAGTCATGATTATGGCTCCACATGACAATGACAAGTACCAATCCCTAAATCCTAATCATTGGTCTATAAATGGATCAAGAGTAGAAGGTTTAGCGGCCTACGTTAATTTACACACTCATATACACACAACCTCCACATTTCGATACTCTAGGCCTAGAATTATTATCTTCCAAAACCATCTCCAATGTTGTTTTGCAGAGACCCAACCACCAACATTACCTCCTCTCAGGCGTGAAAACGACGAGTAAAGGCGTGGGAACGATGAGGAAGCACCTATTCGAGATATGGAGTTATCACCAATTATATGTGTTGCTTATTTGTTGTTCATTTCCTGCCAATTACTTTAAAAACTAAAAAGTTTGATATGTTTAAGTGTAACACAATATTTTCGATTGATCCTTTATATATTTGTGTTTTTGTATAATGTAGTTCATAATAAAGTCCAATTTTATTAAATTACTAGCCGATAACCATTGCAAAAAACGGATCGTGATCAATCATCTTAAATTTATATATTTTTTAAATAAAATTATTTATCATATTATTTTGATTAAATAATTCAATAAGATTTACTTACTTTGATACTAATATTTTTTAAAAACCCATGTTTTATTTGATGGTAATTTAAATTATTAATATTACTTACCGTATTGAGATCAAGAGCGAACTAAACACTAAAAGAGAACTGGAGAACCATTATTAGTCGTTGAATTACTACTAAATCAACTACCTAGATTCAATTTATTTTTAAATAATTTTAGTATGGGTATTGTTGGAAATAAAAATCACACTATTAGTTCAATTAATTGAAATAAGGAAATTTAACAAGTAACTCATTTATTAAAATCTTTTATTTTTATTAATATTTTTTATCTCACATAACTTTTGGCTGATTTTTTTTTTAATTTTTTCAATCTTCTTTCTTTAAAAATTTAAATTTATTTTATTAAAATTATTTAAAAAATAATCCCCGAGATAATACGGTTCTACTGCACAATCTATTTTGTTTCATAGAAAAAGTATAGTATTTTGTTACTGAATTTTAAAGTTTTGCACACGAATTTAAAAGTTTACAACTGGGCTTGGTTTTTTTACAAAGTTCTACAACTGAACTTACCTTTTTAACAACATTCGCTGCTGAACACTATTATCTCATATTATGTTTATACCATAGTTTTAATGTTCTGTAGTTGAATTTAAAAGTTCTACAACTGAATTCTAAAGTTAAGCACATGAATTCTAAAGTTCTGCAACCGAACTCACTTGTATTTGAATGTTCTATTGTTGAACATTTAATCCCATATTGTGTTTATACCACAATCTTGAGTATTCTCACAAAAACTAAGAAAATATTGGAAAATTTTTTGATGTTAACGAGGGATTCTTTGATTGATGTTGTTGTGTAATTATAATGTTCAATTAAATATGAATTACCTCTGAATTAAATATCTTGTAATTTTGGATAATTTTGCCCCTGATCACATATAATAAAACATATATCATATGAAATATATGTACATATAATAAAACATATATCATTATGAAATATATGTAAGAGTTCTTAGGTTCTCCGTTTAAGGATATATTATAATGAAATATATGTAAGAGTTCTTAGGTTCCCCGTTATGGATTCTCCAAGGATCATGATTCATGACCCCTTTATAAAATATTTATTATTATTAAATATATGTAAGAATTTTTAGGTTTTCCGTTTAGGGTTCTCCAAGGAATATGACCTCTTATTTATAATTGATTATAATATATGTTAATCACCTTAAAAGTATAGTGGTGATGTAATATAAGAGTAGTTATATTATTAATTGAATCTATTATTAATCTATTATAGATACTTTTTAAATCTTAATTAGTGGAGTCCCAAATTGTATATAATACTATATTCTCGATTAAATTAACTGTTAGCGTGATGTTTTGATGATGAATACAAAGTTTGTATCGTGATGTTTAGATGATGAATACAAAGGTTGTATCGTAATACTTCATGTGTATCTATCTAATCTTGTTTTGCAGGAAGTATTGATCACTGATTAAGGGGGAGCTTTTAGCTCAATCACATATTGGTATATAATCATCAAAAGGGGGGAGATTGTTACCCTAGTGTGTTTTGATGTTATATACAGCAAGCTGATTGCTTATATTGTACTAGTTTTACTATATTTATCTTACCATTATATGATTGAATCACTTGATATATCATATGCATATATATGTGTTTGCTATGTATAAGTATACTCTCAGGTATCTTGGTTGATGATATGGAAAGGCAAAGATTTAAAGCTATTTATCTGTTCAGCTCGCCAGAACCAAAACATCAAGCTGACTTGGACTCACCAGAAGCTGTTTTTAGTCAAGTTTGATCTCAGAGATTTCTTGAAGATTGCTTAAAGATATCAGAGATTGGCTAGGATTAAATATGTAAGGACTCTATTATATAATATATAGTATATATAATTAATAGAGCTCAAATCATTTTCGAAAATCTGTTCCTTATTTAGTGGGATTGTGATTTATCTTTCCTTATCCTTTCAAAACAGATTTTACTCAATTTTTTACTTATCTAAACATTCCATAACAGCCCAGATTCGTTCATATCCTTTTATAGCTGTTGGAATTTGTTTTTATCATATATATATATATATATATATATATATGTTGGAGATTCAAATCATTTCAAACGTTTTATTATCAAAACCTCTAACTAATATAGCTGTTGGAGAGTGTTTTATGCAATTAAATCTTTTTGATGCATCAAATCTTCAACTAGCCGTTTGTGTGTTTTATATATATTCACTTACAACCTTTCCTGTAAGTAACCAAGCAAAACACAACCTACAAGTTTGAGACTTGCTTATACACGTTTCTATCATCTCTCTCAAACACCATTCTTATAAACTCTGAGCTTTATTGGTATATACACATATATTATATAAGAGAGTTTATAGCTTGAGTTGTAATACTTGAACATCTTATTTTCGATTGTATTGTTCAATTTGTAAGTATTAGTTGCTGGATATATTGGCTTGGGAACAAGGGTTTGGTGAATGTTGCTAGAGAAGTATACTTGGGAAGTATAGCTTAGAGAGCAAGTTCAGAAACAGGTGTTCAGCAAGCCATTTGTCAGCAGCTGGTATTGTTCGATTTGTAAGGATTAGTTGCTGGACATATTGGCTAGGGAACAAGGGTTTGGTGAACGTTGCTAGAGAAGTATACTTGGGAAGTATAGCTTAGAGATCAGGTTCAGAAACAGGTGTTCAACAAGCCATTTTTCAGCAGCTAGGAAGAAGGGAGATATATTATTGTATCTTGTAATTGGTTTATTTCGTTGATCAATAATATATTCTCTTACCGGGTTGGTAAGGGACCAGGAAGTAGACCATAGAGGATTAGGGGTCGAACCTGGCTAAAAGATCTGTGTGTTCTTTATTCTTTCTGCACTTTACTTACTGTCTGTGCATTCAACTTACCATTTACATTCAGCGTACCATTTGCATCTGTTAAAATTGAAATCAGTAAGCTGTTTCTGGTAATTTTTAAAATTGGACTTAGTTAGCCATATACCCTTATTCACCCCCCCTCTAGGGGTGCATTTTCATTAACTTCACCATTAAATTAAATTGATATTTAATATTATTATTTTAATTATTTATAATTGGTTATAATATATGTCAACTACCTTAAAAGTATAGAGATCTCATAATATATAAAATATATAAGTAATACATAATTTCATTATTAAATTAAATTAATATTAAAAATTTTAATCAACTACCTTAAAAGTATAGAAATCTCTTAATATAAGAGTAATTGATAAATTCATTATTAAATTAAATTAATATTTAATATTAATATTTTAATTATATTATTCCACTATTAAATTAATTAATATTTAATATTAATATTTTAATTAATTGAATTAATATAATATTTAGTGACATACCGCCTTATACATGACATACCATAGTGTACATGACATATCATACAATTAAAAAGAGGTTTCTATTTTTAATAAAGATTATAGATTAGTAATTTATGTTGTAAATTTTTTTTTGGGTATCCAACTAAAAAAATTTGTTTTAAAAATGTATTTACAAGCAACTCATTCAATACGATCCAAATCAACCCAAATTTTATTTTAAAAATGTAATTACTAAGCAATTAATCCATTCAATACGACCCAAATCAACCCGAATCGACGTACTAAAATTAGGATTGAGTTACAAAATTATTCTTTATAAATTGGGTTGAAAATTTTCAACTCAATTTAATTGGATTGAGTTACTAAAATATTCTCTTCGGTCAATCGGATCCGTGTGTAGTTGTGCACCCCAATTAGAAGAGTAGAATGCATGATACTTTGTTTAATTTATATAGTATTTCCTGCTGAATGACGACAGCACACTCTCCTGTACCATGGTTCTTGAAATGTCCCCATCTCCATGTTATATATTCAGGAGTAAAAGTATAATGAATAGATGTAATGGAAATGGAAAGAAACCCTTTTCCGTTCTACTTTATAATTATACATAGGAACGGGCATTTTTTTTTCTATCTGAATATGTACATTACAGATGTCCTCGATTGCTTGCATGCAATATATATATATATATATACATGCATGTGTATGCATGAAAATCAAAGTAGCTGATGGTAGTAATCTAGAAAATGAAGTACAAAGAGGGCATTTCTCGAGGGAGCGCTTGTCACAACTAATTCACTTTCGATTGCTTTCTCATAGTGCCTGCTATGGACCTCTAATTTTCACAGAGTGGAGACAAAAGGATCATATACTCATTTCTGTAATCAATCATCAATAACCATATTTGTTTTTATACACATGCCGACATATTTTGCCACTCACGTGTAATTTCCTTTCAAAAAAATATTAAGTTCATGCACAAAACCTTTAAACATGATTAGGAAAAAAACTGAATTAACTTTATATTTAATTATAATTTTGTATAAATTGAACATGCAAAATTGTAACTTACATGCAACCACTACAAGAAAAACGCACATTTCTGACCATCAAATTTGGCCAGAAATGATATTATTCAATTGGAAATGAGTTCAAAACCGACCACCAACCGACCAATTCGAGTGGTCGGTTAAAACCTGGTCATAAATGACCACTCGATCGGTTATATCTGTTATAACCGACCACCATCCGACCAATAAAAATGGTCGATTATCATATTTCAGCTGTCTACTCATTAGCCCCACAGGCGACGTGACAGCCACGTGTCCGTTGCCACCTCATGTTATAACCTACCATCCTTGGTCGGTAATGGGTGGTCGGTAATAATTCTTAAAACCTACCACATGTAGTCAGTAAACAATGGTCGGTAATAATAATTATAATCTACCACTTTTGGTCGGTAAAAAATGGTCGGTAATAATGGTTAAAACTTACCACACTTGGTCGTTAATATATTGGTTGGTAATGTATTAACGCAACGTTTTGATTTTGATTTGGAACTCACTTGCTATTTCTGACTAGTTATTACCTACCAAACCAAACCAAACCAAACCAAACATACCCAGTATATCCCGCTCAGAGCAGGGTCTGGGGAGGGTAGGTTGTACACAGACCATACCCCCGCTTTTTAGGGCAGGGAGGCTGTTTCCGTGGAGACCCTCGGCTCTGTGTACGACATAAATAGTGGGTGCTATATACAGAGGAATCGACAATGATTACGCGACTGTTCCAATCCATACCTGAGCCCATGGCGTTCTCCACATGGGACTTACCTATCTGCGAGGATCTATGGACTCCTAGCTTGATGCGCTCCAACCACAAGGCAAGTCCCGCACAGAGATAACACCGAGCCAAGCTCCCTGCAACTGTAAAACCAAAAAACAGGAGACACTAAAAACGAAAAGTGAGAACGCTAAAGCCGAACTTCTAAAAAAATCGCTAACCGAGACAAGGCAACTCTGAGGCTCTCGACAACAGAGCCACAACCTAAAAGGGAATCCACCACTCTGATACGCCGCCTCCAAGAACACCTATCCGCGAGCAAGGTCTCATTTAACTCTAAGGCCTTCAAATCCATCCTGAGCTGCTCTTCCCACGACCTCCTCGGTCTGCCTCTCCTCCTCGGCCCACCAACCGCCAGACTCTCGACCCTCCTAACTGGGGCTTCGGCCGGCCTCCTTCGAACGTGGCCGAACCATCTCAACCTTCCTTCCCTAAGTTTCGCAGAAAAAGGCGCCAGTTCAAGCTCGCTCCTAAACACCGAGTTCGGGATTCCGTCCAACATCGTGCGCCCACATGACCACCGCAACATCCTCATTTCAGCCCCTTCCAACTTGCTTACGATAGCCTTCTTCTCCGCCCAACACTCAGAGCCATATAACATCGCAGGACGGATAACCGCTCTATAGAATTTCCCTTTCAACTTTAAAGGGACTTTCTTATCGCACATTACCCTTGACGCTGCCCTCCACCTATGCCACCCAGCCTTGATACAATGCGTGACATCGGCTTCAATCTCTCCTTCCTTCTGGATGATCGAACCCAAATACTTGAATTTATCCGTCTGCGGGACGATCTGGTCTTCAATCCTAACCTCCACCCCTTCTTCGTTGGCCTCACCACTGAAGTTACACCAGAGATACTCAGTTTTAGAATGGCTCATACGTAACCCTTGGGACTCCAAAGTAGATCTCCAAAGCTCCAATTTGTCGTTCACCTCCCTCCTCGATTCCGCCACTAGCACGATATCATCTGCGAAGAGCATGCACCAAGGGACAGCATCTTGAATCCCCCGCGACATGACATCAAGGATAAGGGCGAAAAGAAAGCATGCACCAAGGGACAGCATCTTGAATCTCCCGCGACATGACATCAAGGATAAGGGCGAAAAGAAAAGGACTCAGGGCCGACCCCTGATGAAGCCCCATCTCAACAGGGAAGAAACGAGAGTCCCCCACCGGGGTCCGAACGCAAGAACTAGCTTGGGAGTACATCTCTTGAATCACCCTAACGAACAGCGATGACACTCCCTTCTCCTCAAGGCTCTTCCAAATAGCTTCACCGGGGATGCTATCATATGCCTTCTCAAGGTCAATGAATACCATATGGAGGTCTTTGCGACGTTCCCTGAACTTCTCCATAAGGCGTCTAACGAGATGAATGGCCTCGATCGTTGATCTCCCAGGCATAAAACCAAATTGATTCTCTGAGATTACAACTTCTCTTCTAATCCGACTTTCAACCACTCTCTCCCAAAGTTTCATAGTATGACTGAGTAATTTAATACCCCGGTAGTTACTACAACTTTGAGCATCGCCTTTATTCTTGAAAAAAGGGACCACAACACTACGCCTCCATTCAGCTGGCATCTTAGCACCCAAGAGAAGAACATTGAACAAATCTGCTAGCCATTGAACGCCAACCTCACCAAGACAAAGCCAAACCTCGATAGGGATAAGATCTGGACCAACCGCCTTCCCTCTAGCCATCTTTTGCAAGGCACCCTTGACTTCATCCTTGCTGATGCGCTCACAGGGATCGACGGAAATCACAGGCGAAAGAGAGACCTCTAGTTCCACACCGGCACCACTCCTCCTATCCTCGTTGAAAAGATTATGGAAATACGAGCTCCACCTGTCCTTAATGGCATCTTCATTCAATAACACTTGGCCTGAAGCATCTTTAACAAACTTAACGGAACCCAGGTCGCGCCTCCCTCGCTCCCTAGCTTTAGCTAGCTTAAAGATGGCATTCGCTCCTTCCTTGGTATCTAGGCGCTTGTACAGCCCTTCATATGCCTCCTCTTTAGCTTTCGCCACTGCCTTTTTTGCCTCTCGTCTCGCCACCTTGTATGCTTCCATCTTTCGAATCCTCTCCGGCCCTGCGCAGATCGAAAACAGCTCTTTAAAGAGCGCAAGTTTAGCCTTAACCTTCTTTTGAACCTCCTCGTTCCACCACCACGACTCCTTATGGCCACTGCACCTACCTGAGGAAACCCCCACCACCTTCTCGCCCACACTCCGAATGGTCTTCGCCATGTTGGACCACCTGAAGTTAGCATCTCCACCGCTCGCAAAACAACCTTCGTTGAGCAAGGCCTCCCTGAATTCCGCCGCCTTCTCGCCCTTCAAGTCTTTCCAAAGGATTCTAGGTCTAAACTCTCTCTTCCTGCGAACCACTCGGCCCCCCATGGATAGATCCATGGCCAAAAGCCGGTGCTGGGAAGCGCACGCCTCACTCCTGAACACCTTGCAGTCAACGCATGTTCTAACGTCCCGGCTGCGCACAAGTAAGTAATCGATTTGAGTGCTGCGTCCCCCACTACTAAAGGTGATGAGGTGCTCAGCCCTCTTCTGAAAAACAGAATTCACAATTACCAACTCCTGGGCCGTAGCGAACTCCAACAGCGCGGACCCACCGACATTCCTGGACCCGAAGCCAAAACCCCCATGCGCCATGGGAAAACCATCTGACCTCTCGCCAAATATTACCTACCAGCTCTTGCTAAATATGGTAGGATTTCTGCATTTTTTGTTAGCTTTTCTCTTGAATATGGTCGGTAATAACATTAATATGGTCAATTTTCTGGGCTCGATTTTTGCCCAAAAATAGAAATATACCTGCCAAACCAAATTCATTTACCTGCTAATTAGCAAACCAAAATCATATATTTGCTATTTATCAAAAATCCCATACTAAACAAAACAACCATAAACTTTTCAACATTTAAATTCAACCATAAAATGAACATAGTCATTAATAAATCCATTACAACCAGTTTCAACATCTTAATTCAACTTGCCCGGTGAGCATATCATACCAGCTTAATTTCCCATAAATTTTAGCTGTTAAACAAAAGAACCACACCAGGGTTGAACAAAAGTACCACAGCATCCCATTACATGAGTTCACATAAAAATAAAAACCCTGCAAAGACATATAAAAGTATGCTTGATCCCACCGACCACCGTCTTCATTTTCGCCACATGTACCATCTTCCTGACCAGCACCATCTTCGCGACCTCCACCATCTTCGCTACAATACACATCATTTTCAGAACTTTCCCCATCTGTGTATTCCTTATTCGCTTCCTCGATTGCCTACAAACAATAATCATGCATGCATCAAACTAAAAATATTGTAAACAACAGCCAACTCTGAAATATACAAACATAGTATAGTTATAACTATAATTTACTTATTTGTTGTTTCTTTGCTGTTTTGGTTTCAACATCTTAACCAGCTTTCTGGAAGCCTTGCCTGGGAATACACAGAATAATATAAATGGACAATTCATACTAATTACATGCGCTGTTAGGTTAGGGGACTTACACAATTCGAGATTCACAAACCACCAATACAGAGCACATACACCAATCGATTAGTTGACAAGATCCACCAAAGCGCGGTCAAACACTATTCAAGTATTACTTATACTTCTATCATCAATAAATAAAATCAAAACAAGAACACACGCAATATTTGACGTGGAAACACCCACGTCCCAAACTTGTATTATTAATCCAATCAATAATCAATAATACATCAAAACAATAACACCATAACGGTGTCCCAACCCGATACTTGAGCCAACAATGCTCAAGCATCTCCCAAACAATACTTAAGACTACATCTCTTAAGCATCCTATCAAACATAACATGACTATGTATATATAGCCATCACAAACTTAGCCACTAAGATATCCTTTTCATACTTGGTTTCTAATTACAATCCTTATTATACTTGGTTTCAAATTACATAACTTTATGACCAAAACATATCATCTATAATAATTATCTAAACATATAATTATTACTCAATCCATATATGTTTTGAATCACCCAAGCCCATATTACCCGTATTGGGTTTAAACCCAACAATCCTCCCCTTCAACCCAATACTCTTCCATATCGGATTGAACGGTAACCATCGAGCCATCGACGTCCATTCGCCAATGCCTCCCCTCGAACAAGAATCTCATCCTCTTGCTCCTCCAACCTTTGAGTGTCGCTAAACCCGTATAGTGACCCTCTAAACCATCGTTCTTCACCATAACGATGTATCCATCTACAAAATCACGTGCATCAACCACCACGAGTGCTTTTCCACATGTTGAGTCACCCGATCCTTGCTTTTACAATCCTTCGGTCTCCTGAAGGAAATCCGTAGTATCAGCCAAATAGTTCACCTGGTTGATCAAGCCATTGAAACAGTTCCGATGACCTCTTCCATATTCTTCAATCTCGAGTCCGAACACAGGATTGATCCACGGTGCAAGTCAACCGTCAAAACCGCACGTAACTTTGTCTCTTCCCGCTTTAGTAGTCTCCTTGTCAACAAATCCTTCATCATTCTCTGCCATACCAATTGAACCTCGAACTTTCCCTTAACCTCATCCATCACGAACCCGAGCCTTGGCTCTTGATACCAGTTGTTAGGTTAGGGGACTTACACAATTCGAGATTCACAAACCACCAATACAGAGCACATACAACCAATCGATTAGTTGACAAGATCCACCAAAGCGCGGTCAAACACTATTCAAGTATTACTTATACTTTTATCATCAATAAATAAAAGCAAAACAAGAGCACACACAATATTTGATGTGGAAACACCCACGTCCCAAACTTGTATTATTAATCCAATCAATAATCAATAATACATCAAAACAATAACACCATAACGGTGTCCCAACCCGATACTTGAGCCAACAATGCTCAAGCATCTCCCAAACAATACTTAAGACTACGTCTCTTAAGCATCCTATCAAACATAACATGACTATGTATATATAGCCATCACAAACTTTGCCACCAAGATATCCTTTTCATACTTGGTTTCTAATTACAATCCTTATTATACTTGGTTTCAAATTACATAACTTTATGACCAAAACATATCATCTATAATAATTATCTAAACATATAATTATTACCCAATCCATATATGTTTTGAATCACCCAAGCCCATATTACCCGTATTGGGTTTAAACCCAACATGCGCTATTATCGCTTTATTTTTTTATTAACTACTATTATTTTACTATCCTTTAAATACAAATTACAAAAATACATATAGCAAGTTGGTTTCAGTCGAATTATTATTAACAAATCGATTGTAGATAAGAATAACGATATTACATTAATTTACCAAATATTTTTGTGACATCCGCTTTTCATGAGTAATGAAAGGCATATGACTCAGCCTATTTGTAGTTAGAGGATCCTAATCAACTTAAACCAAATTGTAATAAGTAAATATACATATGAACTGTCACAGGAATCTCAAGAAGTATTATCTGTCAGAAGAAAGAAGAAAAGTCAATCTATATTTTTGATGTCATACACTGGAAGACGATTCAGTTATCTGATCAAGCCCCAGTACAGCATTGAAGTGAATGGATTCATTTGAACAGTGACAGAGATTTTTCGAGTGATAGTTTGAAGGTCAGTTACAGTACAAGAGAATTGAGAGAAGAAATAAACCACAACCTAAAGTCAAAAGTGAAGAAGCATCGTTGAAGTTAGTCATTCATGAACCAGACAGTACATCGAACGTCAACACAAATCAGTGGTAATTCTTTACTACCTTTAGTGGTTTGTAAGAATTAAATTAATTATTTATTGATTTAATTAAATTCATTTATAATTGATATAAATCATTTAGTTGATTTAATTAAATGAATTAATTCTAGAAGAATTAATTTATTTATTTAAATTAATTATTGTATCAATTAAATGTGAATTAGTTAATCATTAATTAATTAATTGGATCAATATGACTTAAATAAATGACTTAAATAAAGCTGGAAGGATTATGTATTATTGTTTAAAATTCGGTATGACCTAATCAGTTAAGTCATACCGAACACAGCTGTTGAGTTAAGTCATACCGAGCATTGTTGAGTTAAGTCATACCGACCATTCAAGATTATGTCTTACCGACCTGATTAAGTCTTACCGACTTCTTGCCAGCTGTTGTAAGTCTTACCGAATTTCTGTTAAGTCATACCGACAAGTTTTATGTCTTAATGGAGGTTTGTGTAAGTCTTAATGAAGGAAAATCAAGTCTTGGTAGCAGTTTAAGTCATGCTGGAGCAGTTAAATATCCTACAGAAAGCCAGCAAGACCTCTTACTGATATAAAAGAACAGAACAGAGCAGATTAGGTCATAACGGAGAAACACAGCAGAAAACATAATATTCAGAACAGAATTCTCTCTCTCAAGAACATCAAGAACACCAAAGCTTAAACAATTCCCAGAAATTCAAGTTCTTCATCTTTGTAATATTCTATCCGATAGAACTTGTCTACTTGTGATTCTTGTACTACTAGCGAATTAAGTTTCCTAGTTCTTATCTTGATTATTATTAACTAAATTAGAAAAGTTCATGTCGAATTTTCTAATTAGTTATTAACATCTTGATAAGTTGTTATACTGATTTTGTAACACCACATCAAGTTAATATACAGTTATATTCAACTTGAAAAATTGTGTTAAATAATTCCGCACATAAAATTGTCTTTATCAAATTTTATTTAAAGGACAAATTTCGATAAAAAGGTAAAGATTGTATTCAACCCCCCCTTCTACAATCTTATCGGACCTAACAAGTAATTCAACTGGTGTAGTTTAAACAACCATGACCTCACAAATATTAAAATTTTTTAATTTATTTTTCAAGTAATTGGTTTTTCTTGCTTATACTTTCACATAAACAACCAATATAATGATGCATATAATTAACCCTAAATGGGTTCGCCTTGACTACTTTCCTTGTAGACTTATGCCTATACTATATAAATATGTCAATACGAATCGGTTTCCTGTGCTTATTCTCTCCAAATATTTCCATTGAATTTGTTCTAGGCTTGCGTCCCCTCCAAGCACGCTCCTTGCGTATTTGGATTGCGCGGACTAGTAGGAGGACTTGGTGAACTTGCTGGACTTGCACGATGTACAAAATTGCCATGTTATACAAAAATCAGAAATAAGAATTCTAAAAGAACTTGAGAGGTCTCTAGCAGTGATAGTGGTTCAACAACGTGAAAAAATAGCTGAACTAGAAATAAAGGTTAGTGCTACTTCTAATTCATGTAAAGTGGCTAAAGAGTTGTTTAACCAACAAGCTATTAATCAAACCGTAGGAATTGGGTTTGATTATAATGAAGCTATTGGACGAAAAAGCATTATTACCCCTAATCGTGTCAGTGCTGTAGAAAGGGGTATACCAATAGTGCTTAAGGGTGTTAGTAACCCACTCTTTAAGACATCCATAGCAGAACCTTTGGATACAACATCTTTAATCATTAAGGAAGAGATGCGCATTGAGGATTTAGCTAATGGCGTAGTCTTAGAAAGTAATCAAGTTGTTAAAAATGATGAAGATAGAAAGTTTGTGTTTAAGAAAACAGAAAGAGTTGGTGAGTCTACTAGTTCCTTGAAAACTAGTAGTAGAAGTAACAACATGAATAAATGCAACAACATATCTACCATGCATGCTATTCCTGTTATTGATACTGCTCATAAGAAATGCAATGTTGTTAATTGCATGTCTTGTGCTTTTAATATAATGTCTGCTTACTTTAACGGTAATCATGCATGTGTTGATAAGAATGTTCCTAGACAGCATATGAGCAGAAATAAACATGTTAGATTCAGGACAGTAACACCACCTAATTCTAAGACTAGGACTCCAAGTCCTTCTCAGGATATGGTGAAGACATGGTTACCCAAGCTAAAACCAAAACAAGTTAAAGCTGTTTACAGGGTTAAATGTCCAGTACCTAAAGAAAAGGTTTTAAAATAAAAAGTGTTGCTTTGCCTGATAAAGGCCAATTCTTTAAGTATTCCGGACCCAATCAAATTTGGGTTCCGAAGAAAGTCTAACCAATTTGTCATTGCAGGGTTTGAAACAGGTTGAACGAGTCATGTAGATTCTGGACAGTGGATGTTCAAGGCATATGACCGGAGATAGAGCCCTGCTGACAAATGTGGTGGAGAAGGCCGGCCCAGTCGTTACCTTTGGAGATAACAGCAAAGGTAAAACTGATGGATATGGCAGATTAGAAGCTGGAAATGTTATCGTTGAAGATGTCTCTTTTGTGAACGACCTTGAGCACAATTTACTCAGTATTAGTCAATTCTGTGACAAAGGTTATGAAGTTCATTTCAACAAAAAGAATTGTCTAATATCACACAAGAGAAATGAAAGGCTGTAGTTGACTGGAGTAAGAAAAGGAAACTTGTACATAGCCAATATGAACTCTGGAAGCACAGAAGAAATTAGATGTTTTTATTCAAAGGCATCCATTGATGAAAGTTGGTTATGGCACAAGAAACTTTCTCACCTAAACTTCAAAACAATGAATTCTCTAGTGAAAAGAGAGTTGGTGAGAGGTTTACCTTCGATTGAATTTACTCAGGAAGGTGTATGTGATGCTTGTCAAAAAGGGAAGTTAAGAAGGGCAACTCACAGGAGCACTAACATATCATCAATAACTGAACCATTACAACTTCTCCATATGGATTTGTTTGGTCCAGTTAGTGTGATGTCCATGTCAAGAAAAAGCACATGAAGCAATATTTATTGGTTATACTAGAAGAGCCTACAAGGTGTATCTTATTGATCAACAGAAAACTATGGAAAGTGTCAATGTTACATTTGATGACACAAAACTCCCAAGTATCCAAAATGAAGATCCATCTGAAAAGCTTAAGTTTGATGATATGTCAGACTCAGATTCAGATGATGACAATCAACCTGACGTTGTTGCTGATAATAATAATCCAAATGTTGGTGGTACTGATCAAGGTGATGCTGGTGAAAACAATGATAATTTTCAAGACACCACTGATACTCTTGAACCATCAACAAGTCAAACTGGCAACAACTCAGGGGGAGATAATGAAGGGTCAACAAGTCATACTCAACATCATACTGAAGATCAAGGCGAATCATCAAGATCAATTCTTCCCAGACAAACTGTTTGGAATAGAGCTCATCCTTTTGAGCTGATTCTTGGTGATCCAGATGTTGGTGTGAAAACAAGAAGAGCTTATCAGAATCAATGTAACTATTCTGGGTTCTTGTCAGTTATGGAACCTAAGAAAGTAGAAGAAGCTCTATCTGATCCTGATTGGGTGATTGCTATGCAAGATGAACTCAATCAATTTAAGCAACTAGAAGTATGGAAGCTGGTACCCAGACCTAAAGATAGAAAAGTGGTGGACACAAGATGGGTATTCAGAAACAAACTAGATGAAGATGGCACTGTGATAAGAAACAAAGCAAGACTGGTAGCTAAAGGTTATTCTCAAGCTGAAGGCATTGATTATGACGAGACCTATGCTCCAGTGGCAAGACTTGAGGCCATCAGAATATTCTTGGCATTTGTATCCTATTCAAGATTCAAAGTTTATCAAATGGATGTCAAGAGTGCCTTTCTGAATGGTAAGCTAGATGAAGAAGTGTATGTAGAACAGCCCCCTGGTTTTGAAGATCAAGATCATCTGGACTATGTCTACTTTCTTTACAAAGCTATCTATGGTCTTAAGCAAGCCCCAAGAAAATGGTATGACACTCTCTCTGAATTTCTATTAGAAAATGGTTTTATAGGAGGTGTCATAGACAAAACGCTCTTCACTAAAAGACATAAGAATGATATAATACTAGTCCAAGTCTATGTGGACGATATTATATTTGGGTCTACTAATGAGCTTCTATGCAAGAAGTTTTCTAAGTTAATGCAGGGTAGGTTTGAAATGAGCATGATGGGAGAACTGAAATTCTTTCTTGGATTACAAATAAGTCAGAGACAAGATGGAATATTTATTTGTCAATCTAAGTACATCAAGGAGCTCCTCAAGAAATATCACATGGAGGAGTGCTCATCAGCAAAGACACCATCAACTATAGCTGTCAAAATTGGTTTATGTGAAAGTTCTGCCAAGGTAGATATCACAGGCTATAGAGGTATGATTGGCTCATTGCTTTACCTAACTGCTAGTAGACCAGATATAATGTTTGCCACATGCTTGTGTGCAAGGTTCCAAGCGAACCCTAAAGAAATCCATCTCACTGCTGTTAAAAGAATCTTAAGATATCTAAAGGGTACGCCTAATTTAGGCATCTGGTACCCTAATGAATCTGGTTTTACTTTAATTGGATATACAGATTCTGACTATGCAGGAAGTGTTGTAGACAGGAAAAGTACATCTGGGAGTTGTCAATACCTAGGTGAAAGATTGGTATCCTGGTTCAGTAAGAAACAGCAAACAGTTTCCAACTCTACAGCCGAAGCTGAATATATAGCTGCTGGAAGCTGTTGTGCTCAGATCTTATGGATAAGGAATCAATTAATGGACTATGGCATTGTATTGGAAAATATTCATATTTTATGTGATAATACAAGTGCCATAGCAATTGCCAGCAATCCTGTGCAACACTCAAGGACAAAGCACATTGATATAAGGTATCATTTTATAAGAGAGCATGTAATGAATGGTACAGTGGAACTACTATTTGTAGGCTCTGGAAATCAAACTGCAGATATTTTTACTAAGTCGCTTAATGAATCCTCATTCACTAGAATTGTTAGTGAATTGGGTATGTTAAACAGTCCTAGTAATTAATACTGTTAATATCTGAAATTTGATCTTTAATAATTTTGCAAGTGATTATTCTGTGAACATTTGTTGTTTGAAATCACTTGTATAATTATTTTACCATTTGATTTTCTTGCTTGTTTGGTTATTTTTCACTTTGTTTATACATATTATTTAATACTTCATACTTCTATATTTTTAGAATATTTGTAGATATTTATTTCTATTTTAATAATTAATTTATCATATGTTTTGTAATGTTTGTCCTGTTAATATTGCTTTGTTTTCGTTAACAAGATAGCATATGGTATTTATAATTATTTTTTTATTTGTTTAATTTTCTATAATATTTTTATTATTTTTATAAGGTTAATTATATATTTTATTGTGTTTTTTTAATGATTGTTTAAAGTGAATATGACTTAAAATTAGGAAAAACAATCAATATGACTTAACTTAAAAATCGGTATGACTTAAACAGGTTAAGTCTTACCGAGTTTTTTTATTAAGTCATATTCGCTAGTCTGTTAACATTAAGTCTTAATCAATTATAATTTATATATATATTTTTTAAGTCTTGTCTGTATATAAATTAAGTCTTATTCACCTGTTTATAAGTTAAGTCTTATCGAGTCTTTTAAACTTAAGTCTTATTCAATTAGGTCATAGCTTGTTTAAGTATTGTTGAGTTTTAAGTCTTATTAGTTATTTTTTAAGTCTTATTCGACTAGTTAGTATATATTTAGTAGTTAGTAATGTGTTAAGTCATATTTTCAGTTTAAGTCATTCTCGTGTTAAGTCACAGAATCTCTCAGTCGATACATACAATACACACGACCATTACAGTCGAACCTCTGCCGGATTTTTGACCGGAATCACTCACCCATATCACGAACTAATCACATAACTCGATTCCTTGATTGATCATCTACATTTCGAGTATTTAAAATCGTGATTTGGTTCGGTTTTTAAAGGTTTTAGTTTTCGAAAAATCGTTTTTAAGATCTGATTTTCTGGAAAACTGGTTTCGATTCTTACAAAACTAAAAATATACGCGTGTTCGTGTGTGTAAGAGGATCATTGTGTGAATTTTTCAGAATTTTTGGAGAAAAGTTAATTATTTCGAATTTTTAATTAATTATTAATTCGAAAAATTAATTTTTAAATTATAATTTTGTAAAATCTGAAATTTTAAAGAAATTAAATCTTGATTAAAATGGCTGATCGATTTGAAATTATTAAACATAATTTAATCGGTTATTTTGATCCAGAAAAATGTTCAGTTGAACGTTTTCGACCGTGGATTCGTTTTTTAAATGAAAATTCACTGGTTCGCACTGCTTTGAGCTTGGATGCTCCATTAAAAATTGAACCTTTGCGAATCATGTGTACTACTGCTGTCATTTCTAATGATAACAGATCATTTGTCTTCTCTGTAGGAGACAATGAGTACACAGTGAATGAAAATACAATAAATACGGTCTTAAATTTTCCAACTGACAATTTCGAAGAATTACCATCAGATCAAGAATTGATAAATTTTTTGAATGGTGTATTCTATCAAGACAGTCCTGATCAAACTGTCTGGAATAAAAAGAACTTCGTTCAGGAATGGGACTATCTGTTTGACACATTAGGTAGAGTCTTTGCCAATTCTACTAAAGGAAACTTCGGGGTATTACCATCTTTCTTGCAGCATATTGGATATGCAGTTGCACATAACCGAAGAATTAATATTGGTAGACTACTGTGTGTTCCGATGGTTAGAAGAATCATTAATGCAAAGAGGAATTTTGATAATGGACAAAAAGTATCATGTTATTATCCAAGATTCTTGTCATTGATTTTTAATCATCTTGTGGAACTAGAAAACCAAGCCCAATTCCTGAATGGAGAATCACTGGCGTCAGGTAAACCTACTACCAGATTGTTCACTGAGTACAGCAACAAGCCTAAATTCACAAACATACCTGTAGTTGTCACCCAATACATGTCAAACTATATACAACTACGTGTCATTGAACCTGTACCAGAACCTGAACAACCTGAACAAAACCCTGAACCACCAGTGGAAAACATACTTGTTGATAACGAAGATCAAGGCAATCAACGAGTTGAACCTGCTCAGCAAATTGTTCCTCAGCCAGCTGCACTTGCTGTTGAACATCCAGTGCAAGAAACTGCATCTGTCCCTGAACCTGAATTAGATCAACCAATCTTATCAGAGACTGTTGCGGAATCAGCTGACCAGGTATTGCCTTCTGTCCCTCAAACTACTACTTCTCAATCTATTTCTGGAACCCAAGTGGTTGGTAGGTCTGACCAAGGGGTTGTAGTACCACAACCTCTAACCAAGGTTGTAGAGCCAAATACTCAACCAACAAAACTTATATCTTTTCACTCCAGAAAGAAATTGCAAGTTAAAAGAAGTCGAATCAGTAGTGGTAGTATGAGTGAACCCACAGCTCTGCCTCTAGAAAAGAAAAGTAGAACTCAAAGTGAGGCAACTGTAAGCCCGTCTATATCCTCCCAACAGGATATGGAAGTTGATATGGCCGTTACACAGTTACTAGAATCATCTTCTCAACAGGATGATTCTATTGAAATTCGCCATAGGGCCGTGGCACCTTGTAGTGAGTCAAGCACACCCCTATTACTCACAATGGGGGAAGACATACCTTTAGATGAGTCTCAGGACACACTGCAAGGAGAGCACGTAGAAAATGTGACAGTGCCTACCATAGTTACGGTAGAAGAGTCTTCACAGGCTTTAGAGGGAAATCTTGGTTCTCAGCCAACTTTAATAGAACCATCATCTCCCCTCCCAGGACAAACACTCCTGGCTCCCACAAGGGATTTTCCACTCGCAGTTTCGACTGGAGAAAGTGGAAGGCAACTTGATCAATCTACTACTGAAGCAATTCAGTCAACAATTTCAAACGTTCAAGTAGATTTGATTAAGGACAGGGATTTGCGAACTCCCATTGCACCACCACTGACCTTCCCAGAGGAGGCTAGGGTGATTTTACATGCAGGTACAAATCTGGAAGCAGCTCAGGAATCTGAGAGGAGTGATGTGAGGAATACAATAAAATTGAGTGAAACACATGCACTTCGGGTGAGTGGATCTCAAAGTGAACGTCAGGTGAGCGCACACACTGACACATACACTCTCTCATTATTAGAAAAGAGAACTGCTTCAGAGAAAGAACTTGCAGTCAGCAAGGCTGAAACAGAAATCCTTAGAGCACAAGTGGGTGAGCGATCTTCTTCATCCACCTCTGTCAACAGTCAGCTTGCTGGAATCAAGAAGGAAATAAACTACTTAAAGACATCTTTCACCAAGAAGATAGATTCTCTCGAACTCTCTCATGAAAAGGCACTTGATGACTCTGGAGATATTACTGTTGCTCAAGACATGTTAATTTCTGAGATTTCCATGAAAGTTGACACTCTACAGTCAGAGGTACAGCACAATCAGCAATCTACTGATTCTCGTCTGGACCAGATCGAAAAGCAAAATGCACACCAGGCTAAAGGGTTAAGACATCTGTTTAATCTTGTAAGTCAAAGTCGCAAACCTACAAATGAAGAAATTGAATTCTTTACAAGTAAGGGTGGTGATGATGATGAACAAGATCCTGAAGCTGGGGGAACTGATAAATCTGTAGAGGATTCCTCAACTAAAGGGGAGAAATCAAAGGGGTTGTCAATGGGGTCACAAGATAAAACTAAAGAAAGAGAGGGAGGAGAGGGAAAATCTGGAAAATCTGACCAAAGTGAAGATAGGAGAGGGAAGAAAGTAGTTGAAGAAACTGAAGAAGAAATTCAAGACAAGAACACAGGTTATTATTACACGGGTGAACCGGATAACTTCGATGTTTTTGCTGATCTTGAATTCCCTGATCAAGGTGAAGAACTTCCTGAACCTGATCTTAGTCACTGGGAAGATGAAGGACCAGTGACATCTGAATATGAAGCTCAACAAGTAGAGAAAGAATCTGAAGAATTATTTGCTCAGAGGGAAGCTAATTTGATGATGAGAGAAGAAAAGCTTCAAAAATCATTAGAGCAAATTGCACGAAATGAAGAACTTCAGAAAGCTGAACAGCAAGCATTACAACGATTACATGCTATAAATGTTGAGAAGAGAAAGACATATATCAGACTAAAGAGCGGTGACAAATGGGAACGTGCTCAAAAAGTAATTGATTCACCTCAGAGTTCTGATTATGAAGATCGTCGTCTTGGACAAATTCTCGAGGAATTCAAACTGGCAAATCCAATTCATGATATGTATATAAAGGCCTTAAAGGTAGAAGTCATCAGGATAACTACTGCATTTGAACCTAAATCTGATGAGCTGGTAATATTTGTGGATTGTCATAAAGTTGGAACTTTCAGAGTATCTATTCAGTTCTTTTATGACAGATCGCTGACAGAGATTTGGGTACTTAGGCCTAAGGTAAGAACATCTTCTGAGCTAGGTGTGTTGTTACATGAGAAGTTCAAAGAATTTGCTGAAAGAGCTGGACCAGAAGTGATTAAGGATCCTCCACAAGTAAAATTTCTTAAGGGAGAGGTACTTCACTCAATCAATCTTCAGACAGATGAGTTATATGAACATCATGCAAAACACTTGGTATATGCTGAATATGCTCTCAGAAATAAAGGTAATAGCTGTAGATCACATTCGATCCTATGCACAAACGAATATAAAAGATTACAAGAAATTTCAAGGTGAACTGAGAAAGAAGCTTGGAATTCCTTTAGTCTTACCTCAAGGATTGTCATCAAGAAGAGAACGTCTTGTTGATTCTGATTTACACATGAAACTTCAAGTCACGGATGAGCCAGAAGAAGGAGAATTCAGAAGGGAAGACAATTGAAGAAAAAGAATTGCTCTACATGTTATATCTTTAGAGCTTAGATAAATCTTGATAGGAATTTGTATCATATGATCAGTCTAGAGGATCATCTATCTTGTATTTATCTTTCATGTTTGAATCTGGCAAATGTTAAATATAAACCAGAACTTTTTTTTTTCATATTTACTTAGTATTTAAAGTTTTATCTTTCATTTGGTTAAGTTGGATTAGTTGAGGTATCCTCTAGGAATTTGCTTGTTATTGTCTAACAAACAAATAGGGGGAGATTGAAAGGCATATGACTCAGCCTATTTGTAGTTAGAGGATCCTAATCAACTTAAACCAAATTGTAATAAGTAAATATACATATGAACTGTCACAGGAATCTCAAGAAGTATTATCTGTCAGAAGAAAGAAGAAAAGTCAATCTATAGTTTTGATGTCATACACTGGAAGACGATTCAGTTATCTGATCAAGCCCCAGTACAGCATTGAAGTGAATGGATTCATTTGAACAGTGATAGAGATTTTTCGAGTGATAGTTTGAAGGTCAGTTACAGTACAAGAGAATTGAGAGAAGAAATAAACCACAACCTAAAGTCAAAAGTGAAGAAGCATCGTTGAAGTTAGTCATTCATGAACCAGACAGTACATCGAACGTCAACACAAATCAGTGGTAATTCTTTACTACCTTTAGTGGTTTGTAAGAATTAAATTAATTATTTATTGATTTAATTAAATTCATTTATAATTGATATAAATCATTTAGTTGATTTAATTAAATGAATTAATTCTAGAAGAATTAATTTATTTATTTAAATTAATTATTGTATCAATTAAATGTGAATTAGTTAATCATTAATTAATTAATTGGATCAATATGACTTAAATAAATGACTTAAATAAAGCTGGAAGGATTATGTATTATTGTTTAAAATTCGGTATGACCTAATCAGTTAAGTCATACCGAACACAGCTGTTGAGTTAAGTCATACCGAGCATTGTTGAGTTAAGTCATACCGACCATTCAAGATTATGTCTTACCGACCTGATTAAGTCTTACCGACTTCTTGCCAGCTGTTGTAAGTCTTACCGAATTTCTGTTAAGTCATACCGACAAGTTTTATGTCTTAATGGAGGTTTGTGTAAGTCTTAATGAAGGAAAATCAAGTCTTGGTAGCAGTTTAAGTCATGCTGGAGCAGTTAAATATCCTACAGAAAGCCAGCAAGACCTCTTACTGATATAAAAGAACAGAACAGAGCAGATTAGGTCATAACGGAGAAACACAGCAGAAAACATAATATTCAGAACAGAATTCTCTCTCTCAAGAACATCAAGAACACCAAAGCTTAAACAATTCCCAGAAATTCAAGTTCTTCATCTTTGTAATATTCTATCCGATAGAACTTGTCTACTTGTGATTCTTGTACTACTAGCGAATTAAGTTTCCTAGTTCTTATCTTGATTATTATTAACTAAATTAGAAAAGTTCATGTCGAATTTTCTAATTAGTTATTAACATCTTGATAAGTTGTTATACTGATTTTGTAACACCACATCAAGTTAATATACAGTTATATTCAACTTGAAAAATTGTGTTAAATAATTCCGCACATAAAATTGTCTTTATCAAATTTTATTTAAAGGACAAATTTCGATAAAAAAGTAAAGATTGTATTCAACCCCCCCTTCTACAATCTTATCGGACCTAACAAGTAATTCAACTGGTGTAGTTTAAACAACCATGACCTCACAAATATTAAAATTTTTTAATTTATTTTTCAAGTAATTAGTTTTTCTTGCTTATACTTTCACATAAACAACCAATATAATGATGCATATAATTAACCCTAAATGGGTTCGCCTTGACTACTTTCCTTGTAGACTTATGCCTATACTATATAAATATGTCAATACGAATCGGTTTCCTGTGCTTATTCTCTCCAAATATTTCCATTGAATTTGTTCTAGGCTTGCGTCCCCTCCAAGCACGCTCCTTGCGTATTTGGATTGCGCGGACTAGTAGGAGGACTTGGTGAACTTGATGGACTTGCTGGATTACAAGATGGAGTTGGACTAGGTGTTCGCACTCTAGCTCTAGTTGAACTGCTAGCCCTGCCATTCCGGCCAGCCCTCCCAGTGGTATTCCCTTTGGACGTAGTCGCCTTAGACTTTCCTTTGTCTTTCCTTGGCGCCATGTTAACTGCAAGATAACACACAAATATAGATAAACTGATTAATAACATCATTCTAATTAAAATGAATTCTACATCTATCTCCTAATCGCTAAACGTGAATTCTACATCTAAATAATATAAAATCAACTAGTAAAATCAAAACTAATATCAACATTCCTAAGCGTACATTACGAAACAACGGAACAATAAGAACTAATACAATACACCTAACCAGTCTCTTGTTTGCTAATTTTAATTATTACATTTCACTTGCACAAAATTAACAAATTAAAAATATCATTTTTAGTTTTACGTATATTTACGCACCCACGTAACGAGGCATACATTACGAAACAACGGAACAATAAGAACTAATACAGTACACCTAACCAGCCTCTTGTTTGCTAATTTAATTATTACATTTCACTTGCACAAAATTAACAAATTAACAAATTAAAAATATCATTTTTAATTTTACGTATATTTACGCACCCACGTAACGAGGACACTTTAACAATGCATGCAAAGACATAGAGAGAGAGAGAGAGAGAGAGAGAGAGAGAGAGAGAGAGAGAGAGAGAGAGAGAGAGAGAGAGAGAGAGAGAGTGTGTGTGTGTGTGTGTGTCTGGGTGTTTGTGTGTGAGAGAGAGCGAGAGAGAGAGGGGGGGAGAGAGAGATAGTTTTATATATGCATAAAATCAAATCGAAAAATCATAAAACATTTAATCAAGAGACAATAAAAATTTAAACAAATCAAGAAATTGATAAAGAAATGGAGCAATTGATACATAGCAAAGATCAAAAATCAACATAAATGATGGAGATACACATAAAAAGATCAAAAACATGCTCAAAAGTACCCAACTTGCTCAGATATGAACGGAACGAAAATTCTACTTTAATAGATACATATAGATATTTATAAAACATGTAATTATAGATGGATACAGATCTTACGAGTAAAGAGTAATTGATTATGGGGATTCAAAGCAACTAAAAGTGAGTCGGTCGCTTAAAATCCTAGCACAACAATAATTGTGAAGAAGTAAAGTGAAAAGCCCACTTAGGCACTTATTGTAAGACTTATGTGAAAGGACGTAGTTTAATGTGAAAACTGTGTCGTGTGAAGGTGGAAAAATGTCAAGGCGGGGATTTTAACATAAACGAAAAAAAGCGGGATATGAAAATTTTGTAAAGGGGGATCGAACCCGTACCTTCTGACACAAAAAAGGTTGGTGAAACCACTCTAATAGCTTACACATTGTAGCAGAATTGAAGAACAAATAATATATATTAATCCCGAACTAGAAATAATTTCCAAAAGGCATTTTTATAAAAACTTTATAAATTATTTTTATTTTTTCTCTCCTAAAAACGTAGTTGCTAACTTATGAGAAAGACCATGATATAATGGTTTTATATTTTTTATTTATCATAATACATTAATTTTACATTAATCAATTTTAATTTTTTTTAATGATGAAAAATAATTATATAAAAAATTAAAATAATAGCTTAAAATATTTTTCTATAATATAGTGATATTTTTAATGTTATTACCAAAATTTCAAAAAAATTAAATTCAACCATACGGATGTCAAGATCCATCCTTTTTAATGTTATTACCAAAATTTCAAAAAAAGTAAATTCATTTGATTTGGTAATTTAAAGGTCAACTAGTACTTTGACTAGTACCCCTAAATAGGGTTTCGTCACGGTTTAGTGTTTCGATTTTTTAAAAGTATTTCGTCAAGGGCATCCCATCTTACCTTTTGTTGACCATCCTTTAAGTTGGGCTAAAGCGGGAAAATCACTAATAGTCCACATAAGTGCGGCCCTCATGTGTTAATTATTTTTTTGTGATTGATCAAATATTTCAACTCCGCTATGCCACAAAATTTTTAACTCATCAATAAGTGGTCGAAGAAATACATTTAGATCTTTTCTTGTATTATCGGGACCGGGAATTAAGAGAGTTAAAAACATGTAAGGTCTCTTCATGGACATCGAATGTGGAAGATTGTAAACCACAATTACAATCGGCCATATCGTGTATACTTTATTACCGGAATTATCAAAGGGGTTAAAACCATCCGTTGAAAGTCCAAGTCGTACATTTCTAAACTCCTTAGCAAATGAAGGGTGTTGCATGTCAAATTTTTTCCAATCATCTCCATCCGCGGGGTGACTAATTTCTCCCTCTTTGACCTCTCTTTTCTTGTACCATGTCATTTGTTCCGCTGTATGTTCCAACATAAAAAATCGTTGTAGACGACTTATAAGAGGAAAATGTCTTAAAATCTTGTTTGAAATGGTTGTACTCTTTTTTCCAAGTGCTTCTTTATAACGATCCTTTTTACAATGATCACAAATTGTTTTGTCTTTATCCTCCCCGTAGTACAACATACAATTATTACCACATGCATCAATTTTGTGATATGATAACTTCAATTCCTTCATCATTTTCTTCACCTCATAGTAGCTAAATGGTAATGTGTGTTTTGATGGAAGAACATCACCAATAATCCCAAGTAACAAATTAAATGACTTCTCACTACAATGCGATGCACTTTTAAAATGCAACAACCCCGTAGAGAAAGATAATTTTGTGTACTTAGTATTTCCTGGATAAATGGGTTCCACACTTATTAACTTCCCTGTTAAATTCGGTTACATTCGCATTAGGAGGCTTTTCTGCTCTACTAGTACTAGCATTACTAGTATTACCATTAGCATCAAAGGCATCACTAAATATTTGGGCTCCAACATCTCTTAACAACGTATCCATATCTACCGGTGGTTCGACCTCTCTTTGTACTCGACGTGTGATGTTCGATTTTTTAATTTTTGGTAATGACTCACCATGAGAAGTCCAAACTTTGTAACCCACACAAATTCCATTAGCTATCAAATGATATCTAACATTTTCAATAGTCTCCCAACTTCTATTTTTACAATTAACGCAAGGACATTTCAACAAACCTTCAACCACACCTTTATTTTCCATTGCAAATTTTAGAAATGTCTCAACACCCAATTTATACTCCGAAGTGTTATGCAATTACTTTCTAATCGACGATTCATCCAACTACGATCATTGGTCGAAATCTACATACAAACATATATATTTTCTTAACACATTTTACATATATGAACATTAATTTCTCTCAACTCATCTTATATATCTCATTATTAATATATACTAGCTTATAACCCGTGCGATGCACGGGTTTCTTTTGATATGTTATAAATTTTATTTTATTCTATAATTATATTTTTATATAATTATTAATTTTAAAATTATTATAATATTAATTTAATAAAATTTATAGTAAATTTAATATATGATTTGCATGATTTAAAATTTTTATAATAAAATTTTAAATTAAATATGTCGTTGATGGGATTCGAACCTTGAATATTTAGTAAAGTAATTTAATCATTAAATATACTTTATAATTACATCTAACAGTCTTTATTAATTACTAAAAATCTAACGGTAATATGGTGCCATATTTTTGGGTATACATTAATGATTGTAAATTTATGTTTTAAATTAAAAGATAGGGTATTTAATTAGAAAAGAAATATTAATGATTGGAAGATTATGTTTGCAAACTTATGTTTTAAATTAAAAGGTAACGTATTTCAATTAGAAAAAAATATTAATGATTGGAAGATATGATATTTTAGGTGTGTATAAAGGGTAATATGTTCAATTAAAAGTAAACGCCTTTTAAATTGATTGAAAGATAAGATATTTTAGGTATTTATTAAATTTTAGTTAATTGTACAAATATGTTTTTATATAATTATCAATTTAATAATTTTTTAAATTTTAATTTAATATAATCATATTTACGTATTATACTAATATTTTCTTATTATAAACAATGTATAGGGATTTTTAATATATTTTATTAATAATTGAAAATATGGTGTGATATTTTTGGGTATATATTAATGATTGTAAGATTAGTTTTAAAAGAAAAAGGTAACGTATTTTAATTAGAAAGAAAATATTAATGATTTGAAAATATCGTACGATTGATGTTTTTACAAAAGGTAATATCTTCAACTAAAAGTAACTGTGAAAATGGCAATGGCTAATTACCATTAATTATATTATGTTATTATTTATTTTAATAATTAGGATAACCAAACCGACCAAACTTTTAATCTTTTGGCTTTAATATATTAGTATAGATTTAATTAAATGCAAATACACCAGGATGTAGATAAACAAATACTAACACAACAAAGAATGAGTAGTTGAGTACCTTATCACCTTCACCTTCAACTTCACCTTCTTTTATGCAATCTACAAAAATGAAATAAATCACTCAATACATATATAAAATATAACATTTCATTATTATTTTTATATAATAACAAGTTATAATCTTTACCATTACCTTATCTTTATTTTATCCTCTTTTTGTTTTCTTCAAGTTTTAATAACCATTCTAGAAAATAGGAAGTTAAAGGTAATATTGCTATACATCTCAAAAAGTAGTAGAGCTATTTCCGAACAATATCGGTCGGAAATGAGAACCAATATCGGTCGAAAATCTTGACCAGCCTTTTCACCGCAACCAATAAAAATTCGACATCCAAAAATTAGGTGATTCGATCGATTTTGGCACACATGGTCGGTTATGAGTTGGTCAGAAATGGCAGTGACGTGGACGTGGCCCCCATTTTCCTTGATGGTTGGTCGGTTTTGATTTCGTTGATCGGTTTTGACGGTGACGTAGTTATTGGATCCCACTCATGTCATTAACGACCAAAAATGGTCGGTTATGTAATTATTTATGATTGAAAATGGTGGTCGATTTTGTCGATCGGTTATGACTTAACGTTTCCGACCACTTTATGTTGGTCAGAAATGTGGCGGTCAGAAATGAGTACTTTTCTTGTAGTGAACCCTTAGAAATTCATGCCAAAAAGTTCAGAAAAAAAAAATTGTTGATCCCCAAGTGAATGTGAAATGAAACTTGTAAGATGTACGTGTTAGCCGAAAGTTTGTAGCTAGCAGCAATCATATAAAGATCACGTTTTTGGATAAAATGTTTGGTTTTTATGTACATGCTATTGCAAGAAGAATGTCCGGATTTGACGTTAATACCTTTTTATGTTCATCTTACAAAGAATTTGGACAATTAAGATCTACTCTACACTTTTAATTATGAGGCAAAATGTCACGTGTGTGTATACAATAAATGTTCGTATGTTTATGATTCAAGGACAATATCTTTAAATATAACTGCTGGATATTTTCTAAACAAAATATCAACCACGAGTTGAGCATAAATTGATATAATTCAAGTGAATCATAAAAGTAGTACAAATAATTGATAGAGAAGGAGGACATCGAGTTTGTGATCTGTTTTATCTAAATCTTAGTACTGTAATATAAGATCTCATACTCATTACATTTCAAGTTAACGTTATCATATTCCAACGAACAAACAATCTGAGTTATTTTGTTTGGAACCCAATTTTGTCCTTTATTATGGGCTTAGGGCCTTTGGTAATGGGCAACACCAGCCCAACTACCTTACAACACCTTTCTTTTTCTAGTTGGCCCAACAGCCCAACTATAGTTTAAAAGGGACTTTTGTTTGATAATACATCATGTGGTAAGGATGTTGGATGGAGCAATCCATAGCAACTAAATTCAGGTTTAAAACCCGTCCCGCCAAATTTAAGTACATAACTAACACCCTTTATTTAAAATTATGATAATCCAAACACAAACATGAACGTGAATACAAACACCAAAGGAAACACAAATAGAATCACACATTATTAACATTTGATATTCAAATGTGAAATGTAGCTACTGCATAACGATAAAAGCCATTCATTTCAGATTATTTTCATGCATCCGGATTCGAATCATATCAGGCCTGCTTTAGCGTATAATCATCCACTTCTTTCAGATTCTTGACGGTGAATTCTTGAATAGCGGAAGGATCAGGGATCTCATGGCTTGTCTTCTCAAAGTCACACCACCATTTTACCAAGCATCCTTCAGTCCCCTTTTCATTTGGGCACACAGTCAAGTGTGCTTCAAATTTGTTAAAGTATTCCTTGAGTTCTCCCTCAACAATGCTATATCCCATTGCCATTTTTTCATCATCAAACACCTCAGCCTTCTCTTTCGAATATGTTACCAGTGGTGTTCCTGCAATTTTGTAACAATATCAATTAAAACATGACCCAAACATAATCAATTAAACCTGTAATCTTACAACTACGTCGAACATTCAATAAAAACCACCCTGATCGACTTAAAATGCATATACACATACTAAACTATGATATGCATTTACTTACCATCAGCATAGGTGACTAGACGAACCGATCCAGCAGATCTTCCGTCACCTTCAAGAACTTCAATAGACTTGTAAAGATCAGAACAAATTTTCGGAAAAAGTGTTTGGGAATCCCTAATGTTTTGCCAATACTTTTTTGCGTCTGATTTTATCTCCACATCCACCTCTAACTTTCCGGTGATTACAGCCATACTTTGTATTATTTACGTATATGTGAAATTAAAGATGTTATATACCTAGATATGGTGGTATTGCAAAAGAATTGAAAGTTTTTCACATATATAGTAGATGTGAAGCAAAACTCTGCACAAGGAAGTTGTTGTAAGCATTTACTTTGTTCATGTGAGCTGAGACAACTCAATAAATAGTAATGGATGCTACCGTTCAATTTTAGGTGAATGGCGTTAATTCTAGGTCCAGAAGCGGCACCCTAAATAATACTCCCATAGAAGTAGATAGAGTCTTCATATGCACATTTTACATGTAGTTTACAAAGCTGTGAATTTCGGAGCTACACATGCACACACAAATTAACATAGATGAAATGAACTGGTCTCGTGCTTTACACTGCTGTGCTGTTAAAGCATGCCATGTTAAGCCAAGTTCACTTCATGATCTTGTTGGTCTTTCCCTTTCTATTTTCTACTTTCATTCCATTTTTTGGGCGTCACTATCTTTGTACATACAATACAACTAATCCAAAAACAGAGTAATACATATAACTGTGCTTGTCTCTGTTTCCACAACACCATCAGAGTGTCAATTCATGTAATATGTAACAAACCGAGGTTTCAATCCTTAAAGTTTAGTCAATAATGGTAAGAGACTTCGTCTTCTTTTTAGTTCCACTCAGCTGAAAGATTAAGGTAGACGTGTTAATCTTCATATTTAGTTACTCATATTCTTGATATGATATAATGTGTTCCATTTAGCTGAAACAATTGGCGTCTTTTAGCACCAATTTTTTTATGCATGACAAGCAAGCTAAATTCTTGATCTTCACGTTTTTGTGAATCTGGATACACGTCTCCATTGTTATCATGCGTCGTATTTCCATAATGATGTGGCACCATAACAACAACGATCGTGCATGTACTGTAATATCCCATTGCCCCGACGGACTTGGATGGTGATAGTAATAAATAGATATTCAGTGTGAAGGGGCCATTTTCAAATACCATAAATTTGGGTAGATGTGGTAGATATATCCAATGATGGGAAAATCATTATCTTGTTTTGAGAGGTTCCCAATCGTTCCTAGGCGACTTGTGATCTCTAGCCAAATGCTAGGGGATACATTGCTTCGCCGAAGTACTTAAACTCGAAGGAATGATACACTAGCCCAGTCATTGTCATAACACAGAACAGCTCTACTTAAAATTCATTGTAGATGCAACAAGGGCTCCAAGAATCAGAACTGACAGTAGGCCGGGGCCGAATTTTGAACTCATGTTCTTATTCAGCATGCATAAACACCATTAAAAAGAATAAGAATTAATTACCATTCTTTTTCAAAAAAAAGAAAAGAAAGAAAGGGAATGGAACAGCATGGATCATCCTGCAGTTCCAAGTAAAATTCAGTAAAGGAACTCATATTTATGAAGAATTGGTGCCAAATTGGCAGATGCCATCCAATGTGCCTCCTGCAAATATTTACTAAACATCAAGTTCAACCAGTACATATGTGCATATGTAGTACTAGGAGTATATGTTTGGTCTCTACTCTACCTCAATTCAAAATACCACTGTTGGGAGCATTAGTTAGCCCATGCAACTTGTAAATTGCTCCATGGAGGTTTTGAGTGGCTTCCTGGGCTGGGATGAAATAATACAAATTGTGCCCTGACAACAATTTTCCTGCTTAAAACTTGTTTTGATTCATATAATTTTTAAGATGATGTTCTGATTTGATTTGTTTTGTTAAAGCGTAGAATCACTAATCTTTCACAAACAAATTAAACCCTGGTGGTATAGATAAATTCTAGAGAACAACAATATACACCACAATTAGCTCAAGTTCCCTATAAAATCCTTCAACGTTTTAAGGAAATTCTCCACTATATAGGATGAAAACACAAGGCACTCGTCAAAATTTCGGATTTTCAGTTTGTTTTCTGTAACAATTAAGTTACAAATATACCAATAAAAGGTTGGCACATACTCAAGAACACACTACCAAACGCTACGTACAAGACATGAACTAATATTTCCAATGAAAACAATGGAGATTTTTGTTTAAACTTGGCTGTCTTCCTGCAAAAGAGGGGTCTTTTCATCAGGCACCCTCGATCCATTGTCATAGTTTTTACAATTTTCATCGTCTTCAGTAATTTGTCCCCACATCACCGTATAAGTTCCCAATCCAACTACAAATGCTCCCATGATGCTGCATCCATTCATATCAATGCATTAGAACAAGTAATTTTAACAGTCAATTTTATTTTACCATTTTTATTTTTTAAGTTTTTCTTATTAATCAATAGTTGGTTTACCTCCCATAGTGAAAAGTGTAAGCAAAGAACAAACAGCCGCACATAGTGGCAATGGGAATTCCCATGGGCTTGAACATTGGCACATAATATGGGCCTTTACTGCGCATGCACCATTTCTGGACACGAGTACGTATAATACTGCTAAAAACTGCCTGTAAAATACACACACGTAAAAGTAAAATGTACATTAGTAAGGCTTATAGTAGATCATTTAAATTGAATCACATAATTGTTGTCTATTATAAAAATTATTTAAAATGTCGATTTTGTTATTTCTATTTTAATGTTGAGGTACAAGAATTATGTATTGGCATGTGCTGAATTTAATAAGACTTACTGTTAAAATGATGACAAGAAGCTCCATGTTAAGCTTTAATATCCAAGCACTAGAGTTTCCTTCTAAAAATAAAGTGAGAACTGCAGATAATATTGTCCCAAATAAGATATAAAAGGAGACTATTGTCATTGCTTCTGGATATTCTTGAAGAGTTTTGACCTGATCCAGTGAAGAAATATAAATACCACATTATAACACTCTAGATAATTATATGGGAATAACACTGCGATTCATGGTAGATATATGGAGATAACACGTTTTAGCGTGAGAATTATTGTTATCACTGTTCTTATATTAAAAAACTCGTATAAATTATGTAGAAGAAACGATTGAAATAAAATGAAGAGACCTGTATGATATTCCAAATGGAAATAGTGAACGAAGCAGCTGCAAGTAAAATGGCACCCAGAATCCAATTTTCATGACTAGAGGAGAATAGGAATAGTTTTCGTGAGAGATGGAGTCGGAGTTGATGTGAAGGTGAATATTTGATGACCGGGCCTTTGTATAATGTGATTGATACTGCTCCCATTATTGATATCAATGTGCCTACTGTTTTAGCTTGAAAACTTGAGCTCCTCCAGTCAATTCTTGCTTTCCTATAACAGCGACATGCATGTAAGTCCAATAAATCCCTCACCTCCTAACTCAAATTATAAGGAATAAGCTATAAAATTGTGCTACAACAATCTTTTAACTTTTCCTTAAGATCATCATATCATCCCTTATCTTTAAGATTCCTTATTTCACCTTTATCAATAAAATATTATTTTTTCTCCTCTTTCCAATTATTTCCTTTTCTTTTTGTTCATCCTTCCTTCCTTTATTTATTATTTAATAATTATAAAAATCAAATACAAGAGAACTTGTTGGAATTGTCATATTTTATAATATACTAAATCACTAAAAACATAATATTTTATAATATTTATAAGGAAAATATAAGGAGGTTATTGGATTTGCTCTCAGTACGTATATATTAAGCTCGATGTATTAATTTATAAAGATGGTGAATATTTTAATATATGTAAGCCCGCAAACATATCGACATCATATAAATATACATGCATGATTACTACGAAGATTTTACATCATCCCCTTACTTTTTGTCAAATTACTGGATCCATCGGATCTCTAACTACGAGCTCTCTGACACGCCAACGATCCTATATATGCCATAATATTTCAAATTAATTTGTGGCATGCATGCATGCTAATCTAGCTACTTGGTCGTATACTTTAAACTCTCTCCCTCTCTCCCCTCTCAGCCTCTCTCTCTCTCGCACTCTCTTTAAAATTAGGTAGAGCCACGTTAAGTATATATAGTTCGGCCTTGAATAATTAACATTTTAATTTAACTTACGAAAAATGAAATCCATTATATATGATTGGCTGTATTTACTTGACCACGTTATAATTATTAAAGGTGACAAATAAGCCTTCTACTTTAAACTGACCACAATTTTTTTTCCAAATGATTTGATCTTACTGCGTAGCATGTGGGGCCAAATTAAATGGAGAAATGATAGATTAAATATCTCTGTGTTTTGTTTAAGCAAATTTGCCATCATCTATATATTAAATTAAAGTTAAAACTGCTTCTGGTTAAAAAAAAAATCAAACAGATCGAACTTATTAATGAAGATGAAGATACATAGAATATAGGAAAGTCGAAAAGTACTCAACGGAAAATTGCAAATATATATAAATCTAAATGGATTATAAGTGTTCTGTTGTGGTTTATACTGGATCCGGCATGCAGTAGTTGTCTTAAATATGTTATGGATGTCGATCGACTACAGAAAAGAGAAGGTAAGAAACAAAAAAGAAGCTGGTCACTCGAAATCTCGAATGGTCCACATACTAAATCACTCAATCTCTCTACTAGCACAAAATTTATTGAATAAGCTTCATGTCAGTTTCTTATATTTTTATCTGGCCGGCTTATAACTCCACCCAGATTCACCAGTCTCTTTATATAGTCAGTAGTACTTAAATAATTAATTAATGTGTATGTAAATATATACTACTAAACAAATGAGAGTTAAGAGGGACATTCCAAAAAAAAAAAAGTAAAAAAACGAAAGTGACAAGGGTGTATCAAATTGTAACCACAAAAAAATTAATAATCAGTTCCTAGAATTTGATACAGATGTTTTTATTGGTGTGTGTATAATTCTAACAAGCTTTGCATGGAACCTGGAAATAACGGAAATGATGAAAGAAATGGTAGGGATGAGATTCCCCATGCCGCATGCTAAAATTGGAGAACTGTAACCTAAACCCACATATGCTAGATTCTGTGCAATCGTTACCCTATAAAGTACACAATAAATCAGATTAAATACTCAGACGTCACACATATATGATATTATGATCGATGCATGTACTGTATAAATATTTTAAGGGAGAAAGAGAACCAACCCTATTAGACCCAGAAAAAAACATCGCGTTAGGAGAGATGTGATGGACTGCCAGCTATCCCTGTTGGGGGAGAGAGAGAGGGAGAGAGAGATCACATAAATTTTAATGTACATGTATTTATGTAGATGTTTATGTAATAAGACCGTAGGTAACATGCATGAAAAACACATATACACACACAGACAGACATACATACCTGTGTGAAGTGAAAAAGGTGAAGCAATGAGGTAGGAGAAAAATAGAGGAAAGGGCATTTGTATACACAACAAAGACATAAGGACTCATTCCTCTTGACATAATTGTGCTCGCCATTATAGTTAATCCAATGGTGTATCCTTCCATCAATACCATCAACAAACATGACAATCCTTCCCCTACCACTACCCTCCTCATCTCCATATCCTCTCTCTCTCTCTCTCTCTCTCTCTCTCTCTCCCTCCCTCCCCGGTGTGTATTTATCCTATTATACCCTCCTATCTATCTCTCAAGGCGTTTATATAAGAGGTATAAGTACAAATGACAATATCTATGATCTATATATCTCTGCAATCTGTGTGCGCGTCTCTCTTTCAAAATATTAAACATGTAACGAGATTAGAGATAGAATGAGTTAGCGTGTGTATATGTCACTATGTGTGAGAGAGATATATAGAGAAATAGGAGTAACCTTTCAAGGAAAGATGAAGCTACTTAAGAAGGGAAAGAGCAACTCGTGTGCCCCAAACGTATGGAAACAAGACCACACAATTATTATTTGTCTATTCTCAAAATTTAATTATCCTATTCATCTTCTTTAACTTTTGTGAAAATCTCTATTACTTATTCAAAACCTTGTGTTTAACTAATGAGTATCTGGCACTTGTTGAATTATTTAGTGGTGGGTACAATATTAGAAATCTGATGTGTTTCTGACTCTGTGGTTCATGTTCAAAATGACCCTAGCTACCTTATTACTTTAATAGTTTCTACTTTATTGCTATCGTAAGCGTTTTCAGTCCACTGTAATCCAACAATAATCGGACAATAATTTCAACTACCTTTAAAAATTAGTTAAATTCCTTTTTAAGTATTTACTTCCAAGTTAAATCACCTATCTTGATATGTACATTCTCTTATATATATAAAACTAAAGCCAGATCATCATGTACTAATATGGTTACAATCTTAAGGGATAAACAGTCTCTTATTGGCCTCAAGATTTGTAAAAGGGTCAGTCGTCGTCAGATAACTTAATTGCAAGTACTTATAATTACGTTTTGTATAGTATAACTATAAATTCAGCTATTCTGATTCTATTTTGACTCTTAAACCACATGTCATTCCTTAATTGGTCGATGTGATATAATCTATTTTCCAATTTTTATATGATTCCCTATGCAAGCAATTAAAACTCAAGTCGATCAGAGAAAATCTGAAAAAACATGACCCTCGGTTTCATTATAATTCATTTGAGTTTTTACTATTACTTAGCCGATAACCTGTGCGATCGTAATAAATTATCTTATATTTTTAACTTTTAACTTTTTTAATAAAATAAAATCTTTAAGTACCAAATTGTAATATAATATTTAATATTAAACTAATATTTAATATTGTTATTTTAATTAATTAAATTTACATAATTTTATTCTGGTAATATAATATAAGAGTAGCTATATTATTAATTGAATTTATTATTAATCTATTATAGATACTTTAAAATATTAATTAAAGGAGTCCTAAGTTCTATTTAATACTATATTCCTGATTTTTTATTAATTAAAGGAGTCCTAAGTTCTATTTGATACTATATTCATGACTTTTATTTCAATTTTTAGTTAATAAACTCATAGCATATAATTTCATTATTAAATTAAATTATTATATAATATTACAATTTTAATTAATTAAATTAATTAATATTTAGTGGCATACCGTACATACTGCGATATACATGACATACCATTTAAAGGGAGTTTCTGCTTTTAATAAAGAATATGAATTTGTGTCATTTTGTTAAAGAAAGTGCAAAAACGTTGTAAAATTGTCAATTTTGATAAATGTATTGTCTTCTTGTGATTACATACAGTCTAGATTGTATTTGGTCGCCCAGCTACCCCATCATATAGCTAGTGCATAGCTATTTTCTAAAGTTACTACATTCTTAAGCATAATTGCAAATATGTAGCTCACTCTAAAATAAAATTTGCTTACCTCCATATACAATATTCAAGTGGGAATATAAGAGTAAACGATCGAGTAACATCTCATTCTTTTAAAACTTTATATCAAAGATCGACTTCGATGATCAACTAGTGTTCTACCCGTGCTATGCACCTAACAGTAAAATTAATTAATTAATATAAACATATTATTTTAATCATTATTTAGGAAAAAAATTAGTTTCAAGAGAATGTAATTAATTTAAGTATAGAATTACTTATTCGTCATTTTATACCAATTGCAATAAAATTAATATTAAACAATTGTCATAACATCCACATCTCCCGCTGAAACGCTCTAAACCTCTTTTTATTGTTTTTCTTAATTTCATTTTTCATTTGATTTTTATCATTTTTCGGAATCTTTCTACCAAGTTCATAAGTTTTTTACCCATTTTTTAAGTTTTGTTCTTTTGGAAATTTGGTGTATTTAAATGTAAAGTATCGTCGGTTTCTAGAATTTTTATCGTATTAATTTAATCAAAAAATTTATATGGGTTGCGATCAATTTTTCAAATACATATTGAAAATTCATAAACACTTATTTCTCACGACCATAATAAATCATAAGATTGTCTCTCAAAAAAATGTTGCATGTTTCAGGAATGTGAGAAAGGATCTCTACTGTGTAAGATCCATTAAACGAACATAGTTATAATAAAGGAAACTTTCTTATAATCTAGTTTCACATGTGTTTGTTCAATATCATTTTTACAAATTGTATGTTCTTTTATTAGTAAATTGATTTACTATAGAAAAATAAATATTATCAATCAACCAAACATATCCAACATATTTCGTTCTTAGAGTAAGATATGACAGTTAGAGTTAATATTGATTGCCCTCAACTTGTTTTTAATGACAACTCAAAATGTGAATATTCACTTTGGGAGTTTGAAGGTTGATTTTTTTATTTTTTTTTATTTTGCTTCTATTAGAACATGGTATATTAAATATTAGTTTTCTCTTACCCATAAATAGGGGTGGCAAATTAATTCGATCTAATAGTACCCGTTCCAAAGTCCGAAATTTTGGATGTACCGAACCCGAATTTTCGGATTCAAGTTTGGAATTAAATTTTAAACCCAAAATAGTTTCGATTTGGATTTGGATTTCAGTTATACCGAACGATATCCGATCCAAAACCCAATCCAATATCGAAACCCGATACATTTGTTTTGTTTAGACAAAACAAAACTAATAAATATCTTTGCGTGTTTAGAATCTATCTACCAAGTTATGAAGTTTTTTTTACCTATATTTAAAGTTCTGTTGATATTAAAAATAAACATTATCAACCAACCAAGCGAATTTGATATATCTGTTCTTAGATTATGATGTGGAAATTGAATACTATTAATTTAATTCTAGAATACAAAATTAAAAAGGGAACCTTTTATTAGAACAATATATAATTTTATGTATTGACCTATCTAGTTAGCAATAATAGTGATTTTTATAACGATGGCTATAGCCATTCCACTCTCTGCATCTCTCCCAAAAAATACTAAATTAAAGTTTAGGGGTTGACATCAATTTTGGTTGATGATAAGCCCACCTTTTATTGTTTTCCTTGATTTTGCTCTGTTTTTTTCAATAAAAATATCTCTTTATTGTGATTCTAGTAACCCGTTGGTAGGTTTTATCTACTGATATATTGGATTTTGTATTTTGTCCTTGTGAATGATAACTTCCATTTTTTCCTTGAGTTTACTTTATTTTTTCAATAAATATATCTCGTTATCGAGAATCTAGTACCCCGTTAGTGGTTTTTGTCAACCCATATATTGGGTTTTGTTCTTTATTTTTGCGAGGGTATGTTCTTTTATTTGACATCCGAAATCTTAAATCTACACGATTTTGTTATATTGGTTTATTGATTTGGGTAGTATAGAATCGTAGCTATGGTCGGTTGTTCGAATTGATTTGGATTTTGTTATATTGGTTCTTATAGTAATTTATAAGAAAATTTAAAAAATTTTGATTATTTTTGTAGATGTCGTATGTCCTTTTATTGATAAATTAATTATATATAAAAAAAATAGTATTTATTAAGTATCATAGTATTAATAAAAATTGTATAAATTAATTTTTATTGATAAAAATTGTGATTAATTAGTTATTAAGTATTTATGAAAATTAATCTGTAATATATAACTATATACTGTATCATAGTATGATTGTAGTTGATATTTATGAAAATTAGCTCGTAATATATAATAGTATAAATTTGATTGACTTTAAATTAAAAGATTGATAAGTTAGTAAATATTTTATCACTTTAAAAATATTTAATTTATGCATGTATTAAATAAAATAAATTTTGTATTTCAAAAAAATTGTTAAGTAACCAAGATAAGTAATTTAGGATGAGAATGATATGATTAATTTAATTTCTATGGTAAATTCTAAATGGCTCTTATATATATTTATAAAATTAATCCGTAAATAAAGTAATTATGATTAATTGTAAATCAAAAGAGTGGAGAAAAACTTGTAAAAATCGCTTAATATTATATTTATGTATAATCCTGATTTATTTTAATTATATACTAATTTATTATAATTATTTTTTAATATTAAAAAATATGTAATATATGAATATGTTAAATCAAGTAACTACTATATTTAATTTAGAATTGTTAACTAATTATGGTTAATATAATAGGATAAGAATGATAAATAAGGAAAGTTTTTAATATAATATGATTGATCTAAAATTAGGAATGACCTCTGATTGGTCCTAAAACAATTCAAAAAATTTTGATTGGCTAACTACATCTAACTGTAATCCTGATTGATTTTAATTTTTACTAATTTATTATAATTATTTTTTAACATTAAAAAATATGTAATATATGGATATGTAAGATCAATTAACTACTATATTTAAATTAAAATTGTTAATTAATCATGGTTAATATAATAAGTTAAGAATGATAAATAAAGAAAACTTTTTATAATAAAAGATTTATTAATTAATTTTATTAACAAATTATAAATAAATATTTTTTCGTGCCTTCAAAAAAATCGAGTTTTTGAAGATATGAATTTTATCCAAGTTATTTAAAATATGATTCAAATCCGATTTTGTACTGTTGGTTTATATTTATTAAATAATAATTTTATTAACAAATTTTGAATAAATATATTTTTGAGCTTTTAAAACAATCGAGTCTTTGAAGGTATGAATTTTGTCCAAGTTATTTCAAATCTGATTTTTCAGATTTTTAGTTGAGTTAGATTATAATTATTTAAAAAATTTTAATTGTACAACATGTATTATGAAAATCTATTTATAGTGTATGATAGTCTTTGAAGGTATATTTCAAATCTGAATTCAAATCCGATTTTTCAAATTTATAGTTGAGTTAGATTATAATTATTTAAAAAAATTTAATTGTACATCATGTATTATGAAAATCTATTTATAGTGTATGATAATATGAATGTGATTGATTTTATATTAAAAGAGTGGTTGACTAATGAATGATTAATTATGAAATTTAATTTAAAATTTATAATAGTATATCGTGATTGATTTCAAATTAAAAATTGTGATTTTTTAGTAAATATTTTTTGATTTAAAAATATGTATTTATGGATATGTTAAATAAAATCTTTATTGTATTTAAATTATATAAGTGTTAACTATCCATAATTAATGAAGTAGGGTGAGAATGTAAATAAGGAAAACTCTTAATATAATATGATTGATCAAAAATTTAGGAATGCGATGTGATTGGTTCTAAAATAATTCATAATTTTCTAATTGGTTATAGACTCAGGTATTATAATAAAGGAATATTTGTAATTTGGAATTATTTCCAAGTCAAAACCTATTATACATCTCATCACCGTTCGCAACTCATACATGACTTCTAATTGCACACTCGTGAGAAGTTTTCAAAAATGAAAAAGAAAACTTGCAACTTTATGCCAATTACATCACTTCAATTTTCCCCATCTAAATGACTCGGCTTAGGGTGGCAACTTGCAAGATTTGTCAATGGCCGGTGGAGTGACGATAAGGGAATGAAGTAGATCATCGCAATCCGATGATTTCAATGGTCTTGCAAATGTTAGGAATCTGCCCGATTCCTGGCGAATGCGTAAGCGATTTGGTAAATGTGTGTGCTTAGATCCCACAAATATACGTGATAGGAATGAAGCAACAAACCAACAATACAGTAAAAGAGACAAGAGATTTAACGTGGTTCGGCCCAGCCTACATCCACAAGAGTAACAACTTCACACTAGATAAAAGAGATTACAATATCCGGTTATCCGGTCCCTGAATTTTATACACAAATTCAGCCCTACGATACCTATTATGTATATCCCCAACTCACTGAAGTGTTTATCTCAAAACCTCCCCTATCACTGTTTCCTGACAACCTTTCCTTCTCTCCCTCTCCCAACCCGGACAGTGCCACACAACCTGATAGAAAGACCCACTACAAGAAAAGGGTCAATAGACATCAGTTTATGGTCGATGTCTATGTTATTTTGCATGTGATGTCTAGGTCGGAGATGTCAATTCTAGACATCGGCCAGAAACTGATGTCTGTGCTAACATAGACATCGATATTTCCTTCAATACACATCAGTTGTTCTACAAAATAGGTTAGATATAATTAATTTTATAAACTAATTACTTGCATTATATTCTAGAAAACATAAAATAAACTAAGTGGTTTTTCACATACACATCGATTTCTTTTCTTGAAAGTGATATCTAATGTATTTATAAACATCAGTTTGTTCAGACAAAAACTGATGTCTATTGGTATCTTAGACATCATCCTAGATTGATGTCTAATGTACTTATAAACATCAATTTTTTCAAAAGAAAACCGATGTCTATTGTTATCTTAGACATCATCCTACAACGATGCCTGTTATGGTTTTAGACATCAGATTTTATAAATAAAAAGTGATTTCTATTTGTGGATGTCAATAAGTAATCAAAGCTATTATCTTCATTAATATATCATATACAACTCTATAATTTCAGCAGTTTTCCTTGATGATAAAGTGTTACAATTACAATTTGACTATAGGGGTATTGAGAAAACAATATGAGAAGAATACAAATTGTTACTTTGGCAAAAAAAAGAATACAAATTGTTGGGCAAAACAATAGAAATCTCTCAGCTCTTTTTGCCATTAGAATATATCCTGTCTAACAATTTCCTAACACCTTTGCCATCACCTCGCAATTCTATTAGTTCTTTTTGCCACAATGCTCTAATAAGCCTGCTGGTGTTTCACTTGGCAGATACGGCTGTTCATTCAGAAAATCATAAATAATTTTTGTAACTGTCAAAAAAATGAGAATAAAGAGTATTTCAATGTACAGTCTTCGTGCAATTAACAAGTTGATGATGATCATATGAATACAATTAACAAGTTTCTGCCCTACCATAAACAAAACAAAGATACATGTTTATGATTTTGTTGGAAATCTTTAACTTACATACCGTCATACAAGTGTTAGATGTAATGAATCAAGTATCAAAATTCATGCTATCTGCAAGCAGAATTAAGATACATCCATCAAAAAGTTAAAATCTGAGTTACGGCATAGAATAAACATTAGATATGTTGTTGCAACATGGATTAATTCTACCCAACTTACAGTAATAGTGAAAGTGCAAATACATATTTAAACTATATACATGCATTACGTATAAATAATAGAATCAATTTTAATAGGACCTTTACACTTGCCTGTTGCTGCTCCCAAAAAGAACTAATTAAGATACTGGATCTTCGGATCCAAGATAGAAAAGCTGTCTGACTATGTACGTCATGTCACCATTACTTTGTATAAAGAGGGGCAGTAGCTTCCTCATTTGTAAGATATACAAAAACAAGTTCTTCCACTTTCCATTTCTTATTCTTATTACTTAATACACTATAATACACACATTTATATATACACATACACAATGACAACAACTTAAGTCAGCTAAAAGTTGATTTTGCACACCAAAAGCAAGCAAGTCTCAGGAACACCATTTCAATAAGCAAACAGTGCACAACAGAGTACGGATGTTTTCCTAGTTACGGAATAGGGCGGACAGAAAAAAGCAACCAAGTTCATACCAGTGAGTTCCCAATGTCGGACAATGGCCTTTTCTTTGCTACAATGTCATTCTTAGAGTTAACAGAAATTTCAGCAAGTGCCGTCTGAAGTAACATTGCACCATGAGAAGCAAGATTACAGGTACTCTCTATTTCATCAGAGTTTGAAACATTTTCCGTGTCTCCAGCCTGTAATAATTCAGGGAAGGCACCCTGCTCTTTAATCATATTTGTATCATTAAAAAACAAATAATTTAAAACTATTTTCATCCATAACTCATTTTCAAAAATGAAACGAACTAGAGCATGGATGGCAGAAATACGAACCAACAACTTTTCTTGATGTACAAATTCAGCCTTCTGCAATTTCAGTTGCCGAACTAAGTGTACCACTTTTTCCTTCAGATCTCTTACTTCTGAATCCTTCTCTCTGCAACTCACTTCTTTATCCCATAGAGAGCACCTTCACAAAGAGGAAACAAAGATAATCAGCAGCTATAACTATTCCTTAATTTCTAACTAGAAAACATTTCCTTTCCCTGTCGGAAAATGCAAATATATATAACAATTTATTATATCTCTACACTTTTGTAGATAAAGAAGTTTTATTTTTCTTCCAGTCTTTACCTAGTGGAGGATGCTAAGTTAAACAAAAAATTCATAATTGTCTTTGCTTCTGCAAGATTTCGAACTTGGTTCCATCTACCGCGGCCAGTAAGGAAAATATTGGCAATCTGGTATGAAAACAAGAGAACGAGAAATGTACATAATAAATAGATTAGGCTACATGACCGAGAGTAAGTGTGAATCAACCAGGTTTTAAATAAGTTTAGAAGATAAGTGCTTTAATTGTAACATCAAAAGACAGCTTGCACCCAAGTGATTAGCAATGTCAGGTATCATTTAAGAGCAAAACAGAAAACATATGATACTAGGCTCTATTTTTGCTAATAAAGATTACAACACACACATCATATTTTTCTAACCAATTTTTCGATATACACCTCATGAAAAAGGTCAATAACTGTAGAAAAAATAATTAATCAACAACAGCATATGCAGTGGCACTTACTCCTCCATTTGACGCTCATATTCACAACGTACTTCATGCACACGTTTAGTGACTTCAATCTCATGCTCAATCGCATGCATCAGTGCTTATGAATATCAGGATATCGTTAGTTACTAGAAACGGACCAAGAGAAATATATTAGGAATAAAGGAGGCAGTAGGAAAGATTAAAAAAATGAGAAAGTGCAGATAATATTATCCCTAAAAATGAGAAAATCTGTACAACGTAAATATTATAATACACAATTGAGACACCGCCAAGGCGCCACATGTTTCATCTAATATATGTTTAATCTAATATAGTACTACAGTAAAGGTCAAGGTACTTGAGATACCACTAGCGTAGCTAGATAGATTTTTTTGAAGATAACTGATACATATAAGTTTCTACCTTTCGCAGATATAGCTGATACATATAAGGCCATTTGGGAGCTGTAATACTGGTGGTGATTCTCCAGGCCTATAATTTCAAGGAATTCATACATAAATGCAATATTGAGGGAAAGAAGACAATGTTAGAAAAGTTTGTAAAGCTTCAAGTTAATAAGAATTGGATTGAAATAGCAGCAGCACCATTAGGCACATGAAAGCGCAGACCTGAATTAAGCTCAACAGTTAAGCTTACATCTATACCAACCACTTTCTTCATGTCATACATCTTGTACGAACCACAAACTATCTCTCTAATCACTGTGTTGAGACCAGCACACAAGCCTCCACATGTCACTAAGTATGGAAACGACAAAATTAGATCATGAGTAAACCACATACAATGGTGAAAATGGCCTGAAACACGGCACAAGTTTTGTATCTTCCCCAGTAGGAATCACTGAGGAAAGCAATGACAAGAGAGAAAATGTAGACCATTCCAGTCCATTTGCTAACGTTGTTGGCAGCCTCATAGTTGTCCTGCTGCAGGACCCTTGTCAAAAACAGCACTAGGTTGACTCCAACACCAAAGAATGCCAGAGTAGCCAATCCTTGATTCACTGTCAATCCAAATATAATGCCATTCATGTTAAGCAGTACAACAATCAATCTTGATGGCCTTCTTACTTCATGAGTCGAGAGTGAGTGTCTGAGAGAGAGGTGAAATTATTTTGTTTAATTAGTTTTTGGTTTAGTTTAATTTGTCTGAAGAGTACAATAATTGTGTATGGGCGGGGAGAATATTTGGTTAGGGGGAAATTTTGATTTATTTGGTTAAGGGGGCTGGGAATTTTGATTTAGGGGATGAAATTTTCACTAAGGGGGGAAACAAAATCAAAGGCGCGTTTTTTCATTTTTTAAAGAGTGACTTTAGACATCAGTTTTAAAAACAGTGATGTCAAAGAATAACAAAGACATCAGTTTAATACGGGATGATGTTATTGCATCTTTTAACATCAGTGGCATTTATGACCGATGTCTAAAGTGTGATGTCTATTGAACTTTTTCTTGTAGTGACCCCTGCAGCGGGACCACCTCCGATGGCTGCAGTCAGACCTAAGTACCCTAAGGAATAGTTAAGGCACGAGGACCTTCTATCCCGACACTTCCTGAAAGCGGGCTAAACCGGCTTTCCTACTAGACGGACTATCTAGCAGCTATATAGAGAGAAGAGAGAATTATGTTTTTGGTGTGTTTGATAATGAAGGAGGAGATGAATATTTATAGAAGGGAAGATGTAGTAGGTGGGGGGTTGGTGGAGTTTAGTTGGTGAGGTTGGCAAAATGTATGGTAAGAATAAATATGGCTGCTGCCTAACAGCAAATTCATGCTATCTAATGTCACCATTTTATCTTGACAATCAGCTGTTAATCTATCCATCTATCTCCGTATATATCTAATCATCTGAATTAGCTAAACTTGCATATAATTCGATAATATAAATTTGACAAATATAAATTCAAACAGAATCGTTAATATGTTTATATTTTTCCCGTTTGTTGTTGTTATTGAACATTAGCAAGAGAAGCATTTTTATAAAGTCAGATTCGAGTGTGTGCGTGTGAAGGTGTAGTTTAAAGTTTAAACCTTCATGTCTGTCTTCCATCTTAAATTTCGAATTAAATTGAAAAAACGAAAATCAAATTAAGGGGTCAGAACTCAGAAGACCTTCGATCGTGCAGTGCAATCCATGTGTATACCTTCCGTTAGAAAGTCCAAGCTCTAACGTCTTTTAAGCTGTTTGGACTTGTTTGTATGCCAAATTTATATTATCTATACTATATTATAAAAGACGAAACATTAAAAGTTCTGGTACGATAGGATACAGTACTTACTTTATTTAATTATTTTACTTTATTACCCTTAATTATTTCCCTAATTATAAAAAACAAAGCACAATCTTCAGTAACTAACCAATAACCATTTTTTGCTATTAACTTTTTTAACTTTCTAACTAAAATCTCTTCTTTTAAAAAATATGATCGTTCTAATTAATGAAATAAACTAATATATCATAATTAATAACTAACTAATAATTACCTTTTCAGCTAAAAGGTAATATCTTTTATATTTTTAACTAAAATATCTCATTTTCTCCTAAATAATAACAAACCAATTGCCTTTTTCAGCTATTACCTTTTCTAAAAGTTAATAATATTATAATTACTAAAAACTAAATGTTTACCTTTTCCAGCTAAAAGTTATATCATCTTTCTATATAACTAAAATATCTCATTTTGAAACTTTCATTTCTTAGCTATTACCTTATTTAATTTTCTAACTAAAATCTATTATTTTTAAATATATGGTCGTTCTAATTAACGAAATAAACTAATAATATTATAATTAATAACTAACTGATTACCTTTTTAGCTAAAATGTAATATCTTTTATATTTTTTTCAACTAAAATATCTCAATTTCTTCTAAACAATAACTAGTCAGTTACCTTTTTCAACTATTACCTTTACTAACTTTTCTAACTAAAATCTATTTTTTCCAAATATATGGTCTTCTAAATTAATGAAAAAAATTAATAATATTATAATTACTAATAACTAATTGATTACCTTTTCCACTAAAAGTTAATATCTTTTCTATATTTTCTAACTAAAATATCTAATTTTCAAACTTTCTTTTCTTACTTAAATATCCTTACTTAAAAATTTGTTATTGGTAAAAACATATTACATTTTCTATTTTTTTAATAACTAATTAATTTTATTTTTAGGTAAAACACATTATCTTTTATATTCTAAAAATACTACTAGCAATTATATTTAATAAAATAAAATAGTATTATTATGATTACTAATAACTAACAAATTAAATTTTCAGAAAGTTTTGGTACGGTACGGTACAGTACCTACCTTATATAATTATTTTACTTTATTACCCTTAGTTATTTACCTAATTCTAAAAAACAAAACACAATCTTCAATAACTAACCAATAACCATTTTCAGCTATTAACTTTTTTAACTTTCTAACTAAAATCTCTTCTTTTAAAAAATATGATCGTTCTAATTAATGAAATAAACTAATATATCATAATTAATAACTAACTAATTACCTTTTCAGCTAAAAGGTAATATCTTTTATATTTTTAACTAAAATATCTAATTTTCTCCTAAATAATAACAAACCAATTACCATTTCTAACTTTTCTAACTAAAATATTTTTTTTTCAAAAATATGGTCTTTCTAATTAATGAAAAAAATTAAAAATATTATAATTACTAAAAACTAAATGTTTACCTTTTCTAGCTAAAAGTTATATAATCTTTCTATATTTTCTAACTAAAATATTTCATTTTCAAACATTCATTTCTTAGCTATTACTGTTGAGTATAGAATACAAGAAAGAATACAGAGGGGGGGTGAATGGATTCTTGAACTTTTCGTTGTTCTTGAATCTGTATAGCAAGATATGTGTTAAGTGTGTGCTATAATTTAAGTGCGGAAACTAATAAGCGAGCAACACAACACAATATCACTTTAATCTAATATATTATTAGATAAAGATTTTGCTACAATCTGTGAATACATAGTATTCTCAGCTTCGTTTTTCTCAAAGAGATGTTTTCTTTTGTGTATGAAAAACTTAACTTCTAAGGAAGTGAGGCTGTATCCTTATAGAGCATGAATACAACCTACTTACTACGAATAAGGAAGCTAAACAACTTTACTTTCTAGCATGTCTATCCTTTTTGAGTAAGCATCCAAATGGCTACAGGTTTGACTTTGCAAAGCTCTGTTCAAATCCACTTCTTTAGCTCTTTGTCTTTTGTACATCTCTCCAAGCTCCTTTGTAGGCTTTTCCAAAAGTACATTACAGATTGTGGTCCATAAAGTGCTTTAGCTTAATGCAGGTTTCTGACTTGTACAATTCTCCAATAGCTTTGTCTCCAAGGATCCATTCGAGAAGTGTCTAAGTGACTAAATCGAGAACTAGCATTCAATAACTCTGAGTTCTCGAATAGTACAATCTTGACATATTGAGTCACTTCTCGAATAGCCTTATCTCCATGAATCCTTTGAGTTGTCGAATAGTACTTTTGACTTATCGAATCCCTGAGATGTCGAATAGCTTCTTAAGTCTCTGAGATGTCGAATGGAACATTGACTTGTTGACCATTAAAGAACTCGAATGATGCTTTGATCGTTGACTTCCTGAGTTCTCGAATAGAACAACTAGACATGTCGAATCTCTGAGATATCGAATGAGATATCGAATAGTTCATTCAGAGATATCGAACAGTTCATTCAGAGATATCGAACAGTGTCTTCTCAGATATCGAATCCTTGACTTGTCGAATGCTGGACTTCTCGAATAGACAAATGTACTTCTTGAATTGGTACTTAAGCAAATTCTTCATTTCTTCAAATCCTAACTGTGATTATTTGACAGTCTTTATCTCCTTACTTGAGGCATGAACCTTGGAACTTCTTTCAAGCATTATTCTTGACTTTATAAGTACAGTTACACAACTAGGATTTGATGCCTGTTACAAGTACAAAAAAAATAGAAACTTTACAACTAGAGGTTCCCTCAATTAAGAGGTCATGTAGGTAATGCATAGCATTACACATACTTAGGCTTGTTATTATATGAGTACAGGCATGTCTCTTTGACTAACAATCTCCCCCAAATTATGAGTAAGACCCTTAGTCACAATTTCATGCCTGATAACAAGCCTAACATGCATAAAGATAGGATTTTGAAAAGTACAGGTATGTTTAATTTCAACTAAGAACATGAATAGAAATACAAGTGTGTATTCTTACAGACTATGATGAGATGCTAGCCTTTATCATTTGATTCCATCTCCATTTCCTTGGTTAGTAGATCATCATAAGCCTTTTGTTTCCTTTTTTCCTCCTTCCTTGCATTCTCATCCATAGCTCTTATGATTTCTGCCATTGCATCCAGTTCTTCAAGCAGAATTGAGTTCTTGAAATCTTCAAGTACTGGTTTTAGAATGTTGGCAGGATAGTGATTGAGTAGGTTCATTCTTATATTGACATGATCTCCATTTCTCCTCCTATACTTTACAACATAGGGATTGAATTGAACTCTACACAATCCCTTAGCCCTTAACACTTCTGCTTCAGCTTCCAATTTATCAATTTCTTTTTCCCTTTTCATCCACTTCTCAAGGCACCCCTTTCTTATCAGCTCTTCATGATCTCTCTTCATCTTCACAAAGTCAATCAATTCCAGCTTCCATACTCTTTCTACTTTATCATTTGCATCCAACGTGACAATAATCCTTTTTATGTCATATAACTTGTCCCAATTTTGACACTGCCCTTGTTTAAATTTCTTTTGTCTTCCATCAGTATACTTGATCTCAAGGGAGTCATCAATGATTGAAACATGATAGATTTTTGAGCTCTAAGGTATTCCAGTTGGTCTTCATTGTAGTTTCATCTAGTGGTTGGAGTTTTAGGCTTGGATAGATTGTTAGGGTTCTTGATTTGGAGAGCTTTGGTTTTCTTGTTGCTTGTTTGAATTTGATCCTTTTAGTGTGGTTGCCTGGCAGTAGTATGTGACCTTTGCTGGTAGACCATTGTAGTATTCTATTAGCAGTTTGCTTTTTGAAACATACAGATGGTTTCTTGACTTGAATCTTCTTCTCTTCTATATGAGCTCAATCAGCACATCTATCTCTGAGTGTTTTAAGGCTTGTAGAGTTTTGTAGGTTAGATGCCAGATTCTGGATTTTTCTACCATCATTACTTCCTTGAGCTATGAGCTATCAACTTTTCTAGGTATCACAGTGAAGTGATCGATTTGATCCTTCAATCTCCTTAGGTACAATTGAGTGTCACCAGCCTGTTCTCTTGAGACTTTCAGAAACTCCAAGAATGCATCATCATGATAATCATTAGAGTTTGCAATTTCTTGTAGCTTGGCCTCAGTAACCACCTTTACTTCTACAGGCTTGGCACTTTCAGGTTTGTAGGATGGAGGTTTATCAGATGGCATACTCCCTGCAACCACTGTGGTGGTGATGGATTGCTTCTGGCCACTGGGAGTAGTGATGTGCACAGTTGGTAGAGTGACAACTGGCAGAGATGGAGGTTCATCAACTTTGGCTTTCCCTTTTCCTGGAACATGGGTTATAGATTTTGAACTCCTTTGATGACCACCCTCATTTATTGTAATGCCTTTCTCCTTGGGTTTCTCCTTTCTGGGCTTCTCCTTTTTTGACTCCCCCTTAGGCTTTGAGTCCCTTAGGTTTCTCTTCTCCCCCTTAGGCTTGGTGTCAGGCACTGAGGCTTTAATAGGGTCCCTTGGGTTGGAAGATGTTAGATTGGCAGATTCATCTGGAAGAGGGAGACCCATATGCTTCATCATTGCAGTCAACATAGATTGTTGATGCAGAAGAACATCAGCTGTGGTGGAGGCTTGAGTGCTCAACTGCTCAGAGATAGTTGCTACTGTGTCTGTTAGATGAGCATTTGTTTCCAGGGCAGCCACCTTTTTGAATAACTCATTAGATTTGAAACCAGAAAGTGACTGTTCTTTGAGCCTCTGTACTTCAAAATTGGTCATCTCATGCACTGGAACCTCAATGATCAGCTTGTCTCCATACTGGTTTGCAAAGAGGGTCCTTAGCATGGCATTTGCATCAGTTGTCTGATCAGATAAGATTTGGAATTTATGCCCCAGACCTGTGACGGCATCTTTCAGTAAAGCTAGACCATTATCCATCCTTGTGCAGGTAGAGTTGCAGACTTTGATGTCTTTGAGAACACTATCCAACTGAGGAAACCTTGCATCAAAGGCCCTCTTTATCTCTCCCACAGACTTGTCTGTTGCATCACTTACCTTGTTGACTTCTGATTTGACACCTTTGCCAAGGTAGTATGCAGCCTTGAGGAATCCTTTGTAAGAGTCATTGATGGCTTCATACACTTCACCAGGAGTTAGGTATTTAGCATTTGAACCCAGTGAGGTGATGTATTCCTCTCTTAGATACTGAAGAGCTTCATTGAGAGTGAGATCAAATTTTCCTTGCATCTAGGCATCTACATTGCCATCTCTCTCAGTATCAGCCACAATTTTCTCCTTCTGTATCTCTACATCATCTCTGTGGCATAGAAGGATAGCCTCATAGTCTGGGTTTGGCATATTTGAAGTGAGAAGGTGTTGAGCAATCTTTGTGAACTCAGGAATCTGATCCACAACTAAGCTTTGAAGTGCTTCAACCGTCAATTGTGTTGGAACAGATTCTGATCCTGAAGCACTGCCATGTTGCACAGGCTTCAGCCATTGTGACATAAAGTCAGAGCTAGAGCTAGGCAAGCTAGACTCCTCAGTTACAGATGCAACTTCTATAACCGAATGGAATGACTCTACTACTGATGTCTCCACAGAAGTGGGATGAGTTACACCAATAGTTGACACAGGCACAGAGTCTCTAGTGAAAACTAGTGAATCCTCTGTGTTTTTTATGGTGTCATTAGGATATGCCCCAGCTCGCATTCCCTCACCATCTAAATGTAGTTCCTGGGTGGTGAGCAAAGTGTCATGCACTAAGTCACTTGAGTCCATTGGCTCACCAAGAGAAGAAAATTCTTGGTGATCAATGCCTTGCTCCTCAATTGCTTGAGTTGCAGGCTCCAAAGAAATTTTAGTATGAGATTCTGGAAGAGAAGTGTCTTTTAGAATGGATTTTGGCAACTCCCTTTGAGAAATAGAGGGAGTTTCAATATTGATGTGCTCTTCACTCAGTGTTATGCCAGCCTTATCACTCCCAGGTGCTGACTTATTACAAGAAGGTGCATTGGGGAAGATGCTTGATTCCATAGATGCACCCTGTTGAGAGGATACATCTAGTGAACTGTGTGCCCCTGATTTTACAACTTCAGCCATTTGTGTGACTGAAGAGGTGGTTTTAGATTTCTTCTTCTTTTTCTTTGGCCTTAGTAAGGGTGACTCAGGTTCCTCACTTTCTAGACCTAATTCTACAGCCAATGTTGCTTCAGTTAAGATTTTTAGAGGTTCAGAAGCAACCTGTTTTCTCTTCTTCTCCTTTTTACTGACACCACCCACTTGAGAGGATGATTCAGGTGGCTCTGTGTTTGGTAAAGTGTTTGGCTGAGAGGGTTGGTTAGCAGGCCCTGGGTTAGCATTTTGCTCTACTTTCTTGGGCCTAGCTAACTCTGATTTTGAGGCAAATATTGGCATGTTGTGGGGGTAAGTCCTAAATAAGCTCTCCATATGGGGAGTTATATTGAGTCTTACATCCACATCATTCCTAGTCTCCAAGCTACCAAAAATGAGTTTGGTCATGGATTTCGGATAGCCTATTCTATTTTTGTCTAACCCAGGCAATTCAATTAATATATCATCTATAAAATTAAGTACAGATTGAATAAAGCGAGGGAAGAAAATTTCATTACCTCTCTTGGCTGAGTTCTTACCAAGTCTCCCATACAATTCTTGCATTATAATCACTCCAACATCAATCTTTCTCCCATATGCTAGAGCATAGCCTATTTCTTGAACATGTGTGCTGATTTGATCAAAGCTAGACTTCCTTGCTGTGAAGACTTGAAGAAGAGTGGCAAAGACATAGCTCCATTCTTTTCTCAAGTACTTCATATTCAAATTTCCAAGCTTGATTCTATCTGAGTAGTTGATAAAATCAAAGAAGTCTTCCAATTCCTGATCAGTAGCTTGACTATCATACACTTCTTGTTGTAAACCCAGTGCTCGATTCATATCTTTAGTGGTGAAAGTGATGTCCTTATCCTGAATCTTGTAGTAGATTACATATAAAGTTATTGTATTCTCTAGGGCCACAACCTCCACAGTAGCAGTTCTCCAAAACTATTCTAGTAGGTCTAGATACAGAGTTGGGTTGGCTGAGAGTGCATCCTTGATGTATGATTCAGACATCCATCGAACGAAGCAATTAAATTTTGCATTGGGTACTTCAACATCGTTGGTTATTGCTATGAAATTGGTGTGGGTAGGAATTGTGAGTTGGGTATTTGCCATTGTTACACAGAGAGGTGAGAGAAGAGAACGAAGGTTGAAGAAGAAATTTAGCTTTTGAAGTTAGGGTTTTCAAGGGTTTTGGAACTTTAGCTGCCTGAGAAATCGAATGAAACGATTTGAACAGTTGTGGAATTGTATATGTGAGTGACATGAGTTGTCGATTAGATATATGTTTTGTATCGACAAGTCAGTCATTCGAGAAGTATAAAACAACTATTCGATAAGTCAAGAAAGGCTTATTCGATATCTCAAGCAGTTTGTAACTCACAGCTGGCAGTTATCTAACTTAGAACATAATTCTAAATTAAATAAAATACGTTTTTATGAGTGATTTAAAATTCTGAATAAAAATCCAAAATTGATTAAGATTCATCGAGAATCCAGCCTTTTCAAATGATTCGACAACTCAAATGTTCTATTCGAGAACTCAGTCATTAGAGAACTCAAATGTCCTATTCGAAAAGTCAAGCATTAGAGAATTCAAATGTTCTATTCAAGAACTCAGTCATTAGAGAACTCAAATGTCCTATTCGAGAACTCAAGCATGTCTCTGTTCGATTTCTCCAAAATACACTATTCGAGAACTCAAGAGTGTTCCAAATAGACTTGTTAGAGAAGTCGACCATAGACATGAAAGTCATTCGAGAAGTCTGACTTATCGATCTACACTTTTCACTCATAAAAATTAATTTTCACTATCTTTTCAAAATTCACCAGAATTATTCAAATGAAGAATATTCTAATAAATTAAATAGTGATTGTCTTAGAATTTCATAGAAATTTCAAGCTGATTTGAATATGATTTTTAACATATGCAACAGATTTGAAATATTTATAAATCATATTTCAGCCAATACTTACTTCAAAAATATTGAGAATTTAGATAAAGTAAGTGTTTACTGCTGCAACAATCTAGTTGATATTTTCACTTAGCCAGATTCTGAAGAATTCAGCATTCCAATCTCACTAACCAACCTTGTGAAGGTGGCTTCATCCAATGGCTTAGTGAATATATCAGCTAATTGTTTATCTGTAGGAACATAATGCAACTCAATGGTTCCATTATTTGCATGCTCTCTAATGAAATGATATCTGATGTCAATGTGCTTTGTTCTAGAATGATTTACAGGATTGGAAACTATAGAGATTGCACTTGTGTTGTCACACATGATTGGAATTCTTTCCAACACAAGTCCATAATCTCTAAGTTGATTTCTAATCCAAAGCACTTGAGCACAGCAACTTCCAGCAGCTATGTATTCAGCCTCAGCTGTGGAAGTTGACACAGATTGATGTTTCTTGCTGTACCAAGAGACTAACCTTTGTCCAAGAAACTGGCAGCTACCTGAGGTGCTTTTCCTATCCACTCTGCATCCAGCATAATCAGCATCAGAATAACCAACCAGATTGAACCCTGTGTCCTTAGGATACCATAAACCAAAGTTTAGAGTGCCCTTCAGATATCTAAAGTTCATTTTTATAGCAATCAAATGTGACTCTTTTGGATTCGATTGAAACCTTGCATACAGACATGTAGCAAACATGATGTCTGGCCTACTTGCAGTGAGATAGAGTATAGAACCAACCATGCCTCTGTAGACTGAGATATCTACTTTCTTACCTTTGACATCTTCATCCAATTTGGTGGCAGTGGCCATCGGTGTCTTTGCAGGTGAGCAGTCTTCTAAGTCAAACTTCTTTAATAAATGCTTGATGTACTTGGTTTGACTGATGAAGATACCATCCTTCCTCTGACTAACTTGCAATCCAAGAAAGAATGTTAACTCTCCCATCATACTCATCTCATATCTGCTTTGCATGAGCTTAGAGAATTTCTCACACAGCTTCTCATTTGTAGAGCGAAATATGATATCATCCACATAGATCTGAACTAGGATAATATCATTACCATGCTTCTTGTAAAACAGTGTCTTGTCCAATTTGCCTCTAGTGAATTGATTTTCAAGAAGAAACTGTGATAAGGTGTCATACCATGCCCTTGGAGCCTGCTTAAGTCCATACAATGCCTTAAGAAATTTGTAGACAAATTCTGGGAAATGTGGATCCTCAAAGCCAGGTGGTTGTTGCACATAAACTTCTTCTTCCAACTCCCCATTCAGAAATGCACTCTTGACATCCATTTGATAGACTTTAAAATTTGAATGAGCAGCAAATGCCAAGAAGATTCTGATGGCTTCCAATCTAGCAACAGGAGCAAATGTCTCATCATAGTCAATGCCTTCCTGTTGAGAGTATCCTTTTGCAACCAACCTTGCTTTTTTTCTAATGACCACACCATTTCCATCCATCTTGTTTTTCAGAACCCATTTTGTTCCAACAATTGTTCTGTTCTTTGGTGCAGGCACCAGTTCCCATACTTTGTTCCTTTCAAATTGATTTAGCTCCTCTTGCATAGCAATAATCCAATCTGGATCAACAGTGCATCATCAAGTTTCTTGGGCTCAATCTGAGATAGAAAACAACCATAGAGACACTCATTTTGAGTTGCTCTCCTAGTTCTCACTCCAACATTTGGATCTCCAATAATTTGCTCTGCAGTGTGTGACCTATCCCATTTCCTTGAGTGCTCAGTTTGATTTCTCAACCTTGATGTTGCGTCATCATTCAAGACATGATCATTTTCATTTCCTCCCCCTCTGAAGTTGCTACTACTCACAGGTGTGTCTTGGATGTTAGTATCTTCACTGTTGATTGGAACAAATTCTTCTCTTGCATCATCATTCACTTGAGTTTGTTGAACTTGAGTTTCAACTTCAGTTTCAATCTCTTCATCAGAATCATCTAGATTTTCAAACTTTAATGGATCTCTATCTTCATCATTGGCTTCTTCTAATCCAGGTAGTTTGCTGTCATCAAATGTCACATCTGTGCTTTCCATAACTTTCTTTGACTGATGACATAAACCTTGTATGCAATTCTCTCCATAGAATAGCCAAGAAAGATTCCTTCAAATGCCTTTGCATCAAACTTCCCAACATATTCTGAATTGTCTTTCAACACAAAACATTTGCTTCCAAAAGTATGAACATACTTTAGAGTAGGCTTCTTTCCAGTCATCAAATTGTAAGGTGTCTTTCCAGTGTTTTTGTTGATGAGGGTTCTGTTCTGGATGTAGCATGCAGTGCTCACAGCCTTAGCCCAAAAACATGTAGGCATCTTTGCATCAAGCAACATTGTTCTAGCAGCCTCAATTAGAGTTCTGTTCTTTCTCTCAACTACTCCATTCTGTTGTGGAGTCCTTGGAGCTGAGAACTGTTGAGAAATGCCATTCTCTTTGCAAAATGCTTCAAGTAAGGCATTTCTGAACTCTGTTCCATTATCACTTCTCAATGCAATCACACTTGCATTGTTGGCTCTTGCTTCCTTATCAACTTTCTTTATGTGCTCAATGATTACTTGTGAAGCCTCATCTTTTGATGCTAGAAATTCCACCCATGTATACCTTGTGTAGTCATCAACAATCACTAGGGCATACTTCTTTCTTGAAAGTGACATAACATTGACAGGCCCAAACAAATCCATATGAATTAATTGCAGGGGCTTGGTAATTGATGTCACTGTCTTTGACTTATGGCTTGACCTTTTCATCTTTCCTTTTTGACAAGCCTCACACACTCCTTCTTGACAGAATTCAAGTGTGGGCATGCTTCTCACTAACTCTCTTTTGACTAGAGAATTAATGGCCTTGAAGTTCAGGTGTGATAACTTCTTGTGCCACAGCCAACAATCTTCATTTGATGCTTTTGAGTAGAAGCAACAAACTTTATCCTTGTCTGCAGAGTCCATATTGGCTACAAACAGGCTTCATTTACTTACTCCAGATAGAGCAAAATCACCAGTCTTCTTGTGGATGATCAAACATTCATCTTTGTCAAAATTTACCTTGAATCCTCTATCAGTAAACTGACCAACACTTAGCAGATTATGCTTGAGACCCTTGACTAGTGCTATATCTTCAATGATGACATTGCCAACTTTCAACTTGCCATATCCCAATGTGTTACCCATGCTGTCATCTCCAAAAGCAACCATTGGGCCAGCCTTCTCCTCGTATTGTGATAGCAGGGCCATATCACCAGTCATGTGATTTGAGCATCCACTGTCCAAAATCCACATGACCTTCTTTTCACTTTCTTTGCCCTGCAACCACAAAGGAATTACTTCTTCTTTGGTACCCAAACAAGTTTGGGTCCATTTAGCTTAGAAACAGTTTTATCATAAACAACATGCTTATCAACTTTCTTGGTGTTAGTCTTCTTGTCACTGTTAGAAGTCTTAGAACCTGAGGTTTCAGACTTAGGTGACAGAGGTACCTTCCTAGCTCTAGGAGGACTTGAAGACTTTGACCTTGTGTAGTGTGTGTGAGAGTTGTGACTGATACAACCATCAATGAATTGCCTTCTCAGATTGAAACAACTAGTCATGACATTCATATTGCATGGCATACAGTCAAATTTATCATAGAATGGAGCATCTCTATGTCTTAAAGGCACAGAACAGTCATAGAAAGGTTTGGCTACACTACCAGTTGGTTTCTGGCATGCATGAGTTAAGTGATTAGTGCTAAAATAGTTTTGACAAACTTTCATAGGGGCATTTGGCACATAAGCATAATTATTATTCTTGTTTATCCCTAGCTTGCCATTTCTGTTTTGTTTCTTATTAGCCATTTTCTTCTCAGATTCATTTTTCCCAGCTGAAACAAACTTCACAAACTTCTCAGGTCTAGGTCTACCTTCTACTGGCTTCTTGGCTTTTGCCTTGACACTCTCACTCTTAGAGGATGCTGGTTGTTCACTAGACTATGCCTCATCCTCATCATTCAACATTTGCTTAATGAGTAAGGCATCCTCATCAATTTCAAATGTTGGTTCTTCAAAAATTGGAGACTCAGTCTTTTTCAAAATGTGAGGCACTTCATCCTGAACAACTATGTCATCTTCAATGACAGCATAGCCTTTCCTCTATTTAAGAGTGCCATAGTCAAGTCCAATGGCAGCCTTGGGTTTAGCTTGATTTTTCTCATGGTAGGACTGTAGTAGACTAGAGGAGTTCTTAAAGGTTTTCAGTTTGAATTCATTCTCAGCTATTTCATCCCTAATAGCCTTCTCAACCTGACTAGCACATAGAACCTTATTCTGCAAATATTCAACTTCTTTCTTAAGGTTATCTACATGCATAGCAGTTAGCTCAAGTTCCTCATTCTTCTTGTTTAACAATTCATTCTTAGCAGACAGTTTGGCAATCTCTTCATTAGCAGCAGTCATACTAGTATGAATATTAAACATTTCAACAGATAGTTGTTCAACCATGCATTTATACTTAGAAACAGACATATCTATGGTAGTGAGAGATAGTACCTGAAAGTCAGATGGAGATTGTTCATCCTTGGAATCAGCCATCAAGGCATAGTTGCAGAATTCTTGCTCCTCTCCATCACTATCAGAGTCATCCCACCATTTCCCTTCAGCTATGTAGGCCTTACCTAGTGTTTGCTTTTTCAGAAGGGCCTCATACTTAGCTTCAAGCTCATCCTTCTTTTTAGGCTTCTTGCATTCACTGGCAAAATGCCCTAGGTCATTGCATCTATAACACCTTACAGATGACCTATCCACATGGTTGGTTTTGAATTTATTCTTGTTTGCTTTCACAGGTGCCTTGCACTTGTTGAATGAATGGTTTTGGGGTCGAGGTTTGAAGGGTTGGTTCCTCTTGAATCTGATGTTTTGAAACTTTCTGGCCATGAAAGCATATGAAGTGTTTTCCATGCCATCTAGCTCTTCAAGAGTATAGAACTCTTCTTCTTCCTTCTCCTCAACAGGTTCAGTCACTTCACCTTCATTTTCTTCATCATATACTATCTCTTCTATCCTCAGCTGACTTGTAGATGCTTCTAGGTCTTGAATAGATTTGTTGACAATCAAGGCACATGATGTGTTTACCATTCTGCCTTGTTTGGCTTGGATAGCCCTCTTCTGAAGCAACTCAAGCTCATGAGTTTTTAAAACCCCATAGAGCACATCATATGTGACTTTGTTCAAATCTCTTTCTCTTAGAGAAATGACCCTTTGCTCTAGATAGTTTGGAGAAGACAGTAGAAATTTCATATTCAGCTCCTTGGTGCTGTATACCTTCCCATTCATCTGTAGCTCAGTCACCAGCTTGTGAAACCTTTCAAACATGTCAGCAATGCTTTCATTGGATTGAGCCATGAAAGCTTCATACTGTGTGACCAGTATCTGTTTCTTGTTTTCTCTAACCTCTTCTGTTCCTTCACATAACAGCTCAATATGATCTCACATCACCTTTGCTATTTTGCAAGAGGCTATGTTAGCAAACTTTGACAGTTCCATAGAATCTATGATTAATAACATGAGATGACTGTCGAGAGCAACCATCTCCTTTTCTGTATCCGTCCATTTGGATGGTTCTTTAGGCACATAAGATCTTGGAAAGGTTATAGTTCCAACAGTCTTTTCAGGAATCTCTTGTTATGGAACAAAGGAACCTTTCTTGAGTATCTCAGGATATAGAGGATTAGCAGCTTTGATAAACAACTTCATCTTGATCTTCCAGAGGTTGTAGTTCTCTTTGTCAAACTTAGGGACCTTCACCATTCCTGTAGTCTTTGGTGTATTCATGATCGTTTTCTGTTTTTGAATAAACAGCCTGCTCTGATACCACTTGTTGAGTATAGAATACAAGAAAGAATACAGAGGGGGGGTGAATGGATTCTTGAACTTTTCGTTGTTCTTGAATCTGTATAGCAAGATATGTGTTAAGTGTGTGCTATAATTTAAGTGCGAAAACTAATAAGCGAGCAACACAACACAATATCACTTTAATCTAATATATTATTAGATAAAGATTTTGCTACAATCTGTGAATACAAATGTTAGTATTCTCAGCTTCGTTTTTCTCAGAGAGATGTTTCTTTTGTGTATGAAAAAATTAACTTCTAAGGAAGTGAGGCTGTATCCTTTTAGAGCATGAATACAACCTACTTACTACGAATAAGGTAGCTAAACAACTTTACTTTCTAGTATGTCTATCCTTTTTGAGTAAGCATCCAAACGGCTACAGGTTTGACTTTTCAAAGCTCTGTTCAGATCCACTTCTTTAGTTCTTTGTCTCTTGTACATCTCTCCAAGCTCCTTTGTAGGCTTTTCCAAAAGTACATTACAGATTGTGGTCCATAAAGTGCTTTAGCTTGATGCAGGTTTTTGACTTGTACAATTCTCCAGTAGCTTTCTCTCTAAGGATCCATTCGAGAAGTGTCTAAGTGACTAATTCGAGAACTAGAATTCAATAACTCTGAGTTCTCGAATAGTACAATCTTGACATATTGAGTCACTTCTCGAATAGCCTTATCTCCAGGAATCCTTTGAGTTGTCGAATAGTGCTTTTGACTTATCGAATCCCTGAGATGTCGAATAGCTTCTTAAGTCTTTGAGATGTCGAATGGAACATTGACTTGTTGACCATTAGAGAACTCGAATGATGCTTTGACCGTTGACTTCCTGAGTTCTCGAATAGAACAACTAGACATGTCGAATCTCTGAGATATCGAATGAGATATCGAATAGTTCATTCAGAGATATCGAATAGTTCATTCAGAGATATCGAACAGTTCATTCAGAGATATCGAATAGTGTCTTCTCAGATATCGAATCCTTGACTTGTCGAATGCTGGACTTCTCGAATAGACAAATGTACTTCTCGAATTGGTATTTAGGCAAATTCTTCATTTCTTCAAATCCCAACTGTGATTATTTGACAGTCTTTATCTCCTTGCTTGAGGCATGAACCTTGGAACTTCCTTCAAGCATTATTCTTGACTTTATAAGTACAGTTACACAACTAGGATTTGATGCCTATTACAAGTACAAAACAAATAGAAACTCTACAACTAGAGGTTCTCTCAGTTAAGAGGTCATGTAGGTAATGCATAGCATTACACATACTTAGGCTTGTTATTATATGAGTACAGGCATGTCTCTGTGACTAACAATTACGTTTTTTAATTTTCTAACTAAAATATATTATTTTTAAATATATGGTCGTTCTAATTAATGAAATAAACTAATAATATTATAATTAATAACTAACTGATTGCCTTTTTAGCTAAAATGTAATATCTTTTATATATTTTTTAACTAAAATATCTCATTTCCTCCTAAATAATTACTAACCAGTTACATTTTTCAACTATTACCTTTTCTAACTTTTCTAACTAAAATCTCTTTTTTCAAAATATATGATATTCTTAATTAATGAAAAAAATTAATAATATTAGAATTAATAATAACTAACTGATTACCTTTTCCACTAAAAGGTAATATCTTTTCTATATATTCTAACTAAAATATCTCATTTTCAAACTTTCTTTTCTTACTTAAATATCCTTACTTAAATATTTATTATTGGTAAAAACATATAACATTTTCTATTTTTTTAATAACTAATTAATTTTATTTTTAGGTCAAACACATTATTTTTTATAATCTAAAAATACTACTGGCAATTATATTTAATAAATAAAATAGTATTATTATGATCACTAATAACTAACAAATTAAATTTTCAGCTAAAACATGTTACCTTTTATATTTTATCTTACTAAAACCTCTTCTTTTCCAATAGTATCATGGATAACTCTATTCAAAAAAAATAATACCTTAATAATTAATAATTGATTGATTACCTTTTTCAACTAAAACGAATCATCTTATCTATATCTCATAACTAAATTTTTCCCTTTTATAGAAATAATATGGCCAATATCTGTGTGTGTGTGTGTGTCTATATATATATATATATATATATATATATATATATATATATATATATATATATATATAATTATTATCAAATTATATCATTTAAAACTTTAACTTACAAAATTCATATCATTTTCAGGTAATTATTAATAACTAGCTGATTACCATTTTCAGGTAAAACGTAATATCTGTTGTGGAATAAAAAGTAGGGTTATCGAATGGCGGCTAGGGTTCGTGAGCTTCTTGCTTTAATGGCTACGCTTGTGTTATCGTGACCTAATTTGGGTCCTCACAAGATGCCTACGTATCTCTGTATTAGAGAATCAAGCCAAAAACATAGTTCTAGGATGAGGGGTCTGGCCCTTTATATAGGCTGTGGAAGCCTTAGAATTATAGTAGGTTTTGGAGACTTGGTGGATAAGTCACCGTAATTGAGGAAGGTTCTGACTCCTTCCTTTTAGGAATTAGTTTCCATGTCGAATTTGGTGCCTTGGAGGCTACACAATATCCTGGGGATATTCTAGGACGTTTTTGGTTTCTAGAACGTTCCTGGTTTGTGGATCAGACCCATGTTAGAGATAGGCTTTTACCGGGCGTCCCCAGTTTGGGCCGTTCTTTTGGGCCTGACCATTAATTACGAATTTAGTGCCCAACTAGGGTTTCGGGCCATATTTACGGGCCAATAAATGTCACATTAATTATGTCTTTAAGGGTTATTTTTTACCCATATCATTTGCCCCCCAACTTCTAGGAAAACTTGATTTCGTAGAAGTTTAAGGTCATATCAGCCCTGCAAGGGTATCGTCTTATAGTAAAGTGTGGAGCGACCTACACATTTACCATGACTAAAATCCTTTCCCAAGTTAATACTTAAGAAAGTTAAACGTTCCTTGGCCTCTCGAATCTTTCTCTCAAGATTTCCGAGCCTTTCGGGAATAGGATTAGTGCCGTTTTGAGCTCATAGACACTAATCCGAGTGCAATTCGTGCATAGGATCCTTTATCATCAATTCATTAATGATTCATTCCCCTCAACGTATCTAAGTTGGGGTTAATGCCGGGTGGTCGCTGCTCATAAGCCTTGATAAGGGCTAATTTTTGAGCAGAAGACGCTATTTTCGCCCTAATCGGGGCTAAACAACCCTAAACGGGGTTATAAAGGTCTTGATTTAGGCCAACAAGTTCATACTTGATGTAGTTACTATTAGGATATCCACCTTTAACCTTTGGATAGGTTAATTCTTGAGTGGAAGTCCTTAAACGTTGATATTTGAGGCTAATCACCCCCTAATTGCGATTAGCGAAGTCCTAACCCCAAATTTTGGAGTCAAGTTAGTCAAGTAGAGCTTCTTATATCCTCCTGGTTGCAAAAAGAATCACGTGAAAATTCTCATTTTTCAGTTGTCTAGGGAAGAAATACTATCCCCTAGAAGGTGTTTCAGGGTCTTTCAATATCCTTGGTTTTCTGAACACCCCTGGCATCTCCAAACCCAAACTTTGAAGTTGAGCTTATATGATGGGGATTCTTATAATCTCCTGGTATGAAGAAGAATCACATGAAAACATGCATTTTTGAACGTTCTGGAGGCGAAATACCCCATTTTCAGCTGATTTTCAGACCAGGTCTCGCACATGATCATAACACCTTTCCAATTTCATGGAAACACTTGGCCACCTGCATAGGCTTGTAGAGGACCTCACAAGGTTCTTGAATCTCAAATTTGAGCTCAAACGGAGCATTTTTGAGCGTTCTGGAGGGTCATGAAAACACCCTAAAAAACAGGTCCTCCGGAAGTCCTCCAAACACCCTACCAAGGTGGCCTGGTCGGCTCACCCTGGTCGGCCATTCGGCCTAGGGTGCCTGGTCGGCTAGGGCTGGTCGGCTGGGTCCCCCAAAATTTTTTTTTTTTTTGGCCATTTTTTGGCTAGTTGACTTTGACCTTTGACTTTGACTTTTGACTTTGACCAAAATCAAAACTTGTCTTAAACTCTCTTCCTTGTTCCTAGAAAGGATTTAGTGATACCTTGGTTGGTTTGATGACCCTTGGCCTCAAACAACCTACTTCTTGGTTTTCAGGACCTTCCGGGTCTAAACCTTTCTTGAACTCTTGATATCAAATAACCTTTGGTTAAACTATTTCCCTTGGCTTCCAGGCATTCTCATATAATAGAGTGTTTTAAACAACCTTAACCTTGCCCCCCTTGTGTTGAGGGTCTTTACTTCTTTATTTGAAGATGTGGGGACTTCCCTTGTTTTCAACACCTGACTTCGAGTCTAGGGTATCGTAGTTAGTTTCTCATCCTAGGTTTTAAGCTTAAGGTCTTCACATCTCCTTCCTTGTTTGTAGGATCTTGTCCTATCTTAAGCTAATCATCCTTAGGCTAGTCTCAGGCCTTAGGCTTAAGCAATCAGCTTGATTCAGGACAATCAACCTCGTTGGCCATCTAGGCTTATATTTTGTGCTGGGATTCAAAACCCACACTCCATATTCTAGAGTAGGTCTTCTCATACCCTTAAAGATGTTAGCCTTTTAGCTAATCATCCTGCTTAGTGGCTTTAATCGTGGTTTTTAGCTTAATCCCCTGTTTAGGCTTGATAAGCATATATTAATCAACCTGGGAGGTTGTTAATTATATTGTTGCTCTTGCCTGTATTTCCATTCGTTTCTTTCACATATTTTACGAATTAGATTGTTTATTTGACCCAATTCCGAGCTCACAGAGCCCTTTTCCTGCTATCTTCGGCTATTTAACCTGTAAACGCGGGTCGTTGGAAAGACGACCTGCTATTGAGGGTCATCATTTTTCTTATAAAAGAGTGTGGATTGAAGTCATTCTTCACATTTCCTTCTTCTTTCAAAGAAAATTTCTCTCTGAGGAGCTCCCAAGTTTCAAGCACTTCTTTCAGTTTCAGACAAGGCTGTAATGGCAAGTGAGGGTGGTCAGAACGCCTTAGTCCCTTCCAAGGGCCTTCTTCAGGCGATTAACAGGAGAACCAAAGACAAGAACAGAAAAGGTAAGGTCTTTCCTCCTCGTTATCAATTATCTTTATCTGAGCTCTTAGATGAGTCCGGGGATGTGTTTCCGAACAACGCGGAATTCGACTCTTTTATGTTCCCTAGTACTTTGGATGTGGGAGATATCAGAAACTTACTCAAATATGAATTCCCTGCTGAGATGAAGCTTAGAATTCCCACACCAGGGGACAGAACTTGTAACTGGCATCCTGAGAACTTGTTTGTGTACAAAGGTGCCATTGATGCTGGCCTTAGGTTTCCAGTTCACCCTTGGGTTGTTAGGTTATTAGCTGAGGTTAAAATCAACCCTTGTCAACTATATCCCAACTCCTGGAAATTCATCTTCATTTTCATGGTTGAATGCATCAGAGGAGGCATCCGCCTTAGCATCCCGTTGTTTAGGCATCTATTTGCTTTTAAGAATAGCCCTATCACTAGGAAATGATGGGTGAGCATCCAACACCGCATAAAATCTAGGATGATTATTGATGCTTCTTCTGTGCCTGATTCTTGCCACAACTGGAGGCACGAATTTTTCATCCTTAGATGGAAAGGAGGAGACTGGGGTAACTTTTTCAGGTCTAAATTCAATCACGTGACTGATGAGGGTGTTAGTGAGCTTCAACTCACAACTGAAGAAGTGTCCCAACGGGATTGGCTTATTTCAGTCTTTCAGAAAACCCACTATCGTGAAGTTGTGACTGAACGTGCCTTGTTGGAGGCCGGGCTTAGTTATATCCCTCTCGAGGGTAATTCTTACTTTAACTTCTTTTCTTTCATCGTACTTGTTCTTATTCCAACATCGTTTCCTTTGCTTTGTTTGTAGTTGCTGAGGAAATTGACAACCATCCGAGCCGACTTCCCCATATCACCAAAAGGATGATTAAGAAAGCTGAGAAAGAAGCTAATCCTGAAGACGTACCGGCCCCTGAGTTCCTTCAGCATTGTTCGAAGGCGGGGAAGAGAATTAGGAGTTCGGATGGGGGCATGAAGACAGCATTCATGCCTGATTGGGGGATATGTGAGCAGGATGCTATCAAGGACAGCCACCTCCTTGCTCGAGAGTGGTCTCGGAATGCCATAGCCCCGGCCGACAAGGTCCATTTTGCAACAGCAACAGATTTAGAGGAAAATGAAAGCATGGGGGCATATCATGCCTATAACGTAAGTCGATCTCCTCTTCCTTTTCATTGTTATGGTTGTATATTGGCCGTCGTGGCTTAACACATTTTCTTATGGCGTTTTTGTTTTGGTAGCTAAATGCCCACTTCTAGAATGCTATCCAACTCGGGAGGTCCTACAAGGACAAGGAGAGAACTGCCCTCAAGGCTGTAGAGAAGCTTCAGAAGGAGTCTGAAGAATGGGAGGCTAAGTATTTCACCTCGGAGGACCAACTCTCATCCCTTAGGGGAAAGTATACGGCTCTGGAAAACAGGACCCAGAATAATGAGAATTCCATCATTCAGAACTACTTAGGTTCAGACACTTTTCTTGCCTTCATTGATGAGCATGACAGGGAGGTCCAGCCGGACAGCATGACCATAGGTTGGGAGAAGGCTGTGAACAGGATTAGCCAAGATCATAAGGGAGTTGTCTTTCCTTCCTTTTATCCGAGTCCCTGGAAGGTGACAGAAGACGATGACCTTGTTGAAGGTGTTGGGACTTCCCCTGTGAGCAAACGTGCTTCTGGTTCTGGGACAAAGGGCATTCCTCAACAATCAGGGTCTAGTTCTGGGAAACGTCCCTCAAGATCCCATCAGAGCGGGAGTTCAGAATGCCCCTTAGCGGGACGGATCCGTGAACCCAAGTCGGTTAGTATCAGTAGCTCCTCAACCTCAACTTCCAGGAGCAAAGAAAGAGGGAAGAACTCGTCAGGTGAAGAAGAAGTCCCTGCTCAGACTGCTCCTCCAAAAACCAAGAAGCGGTTGGTGAAGACTGCTTCTATCAAGAAGTGATTGAGCCTTGCATGGCCCGTGTTAGCCTCGTGTGGTTTTAGTTCTTTTAGTATCCCGTCTTTGATTATGGTCCTTCATGGACTTGTACTTTTATTCGTATGTGTGTAACTTAAACCTTGATTGTGCCCTCCTGGGTATTTTATCTACGTGCTTGTTTTCTATGTTTCATATGTTCTTTTATTTTCGGTACTTGGTCATCTTAGACTTACACACATCTGGTGCTCGGTACATCACAAGGATTTACAGAATCATAGAACAGAAAACAAGCTTGTATTGATAACGCAAAATGGGCTCAGCCCTTACATAGAATATTATGTCCTACTAGGAGCAACATGCTCTGCAATGGTTTCCTATGAACCTTATTTCTACTTCTATTAGATAGGCTAAAAGCTAAGTCCTTAATAGGAGAGCTTTAAACATAGTAAATCTTGAGATTCGAGGCGTGCCAGGAGCGGGGTACCTCGTTTCCATCCACGGTTTCCAGCTTATAAGAGCCTCTTCCCAACGTCTTTCTCACTCTATATGGTCCTTCCCAATTAGGGGCCAACTTTCCTGTCTGTCCAACTCCAGAGGCTTCAATTTTTCTCAAAACCAAGTCGCCTTGTTTGAAGAACCTTCCTTTAACCCTATGGTTGTAGTGAAAGGCTGCTCTTTTTTGGTGCTCAATATTACGGGCATTTGCTTCATCTCTGACCTCATCGATTAAATCAAGAGCAAGTCTCATGCCTTCCTCATTGGTTTCTTGCTCATATGCTTCCACCCTTGGAGATACGTGCGAAATTTCCAAAGGGACAACTGCTTCTGCCCCATAGGCTAGCAAAAATGGAGTAGCTTCTGTCGTTACCTTGCAGGTAGTACGATACGCCCACAGTATAGGCAGTAATTCATCAACCCACGTGTTTCGAGATCGTTCGACCCTCTTCTTAAGTCCATCAAGGATAATTCGATTTGCTACCTCAGCTTGGCCATTAGCCTGGGGGTGAGCTACTGAGGTAAAACGAAGTTCAATGGCGTTCTCCTCACAGTATTTCTTAAACTCCTCATTGTTGAATTGGCGTCCGTTGTCCGTCACTAGGATTCGTGGGATCCCATATCTACAAATTATGTTCTCCCAGAAGAACTGGGCAACTTGTTGGGTGGTTATTTTTGCTAGCGGCTTGGCTTCAATCCACTTGGTAAAATAATCGATAGCCACTATTAGGAACTTCCTTTGTGCCGAGGCCACGGGAAAAGGACCAAGTATGTCCATCCCCCACATGGCAAACGGAATGGGAGAGTTAATTGACGTTAACATCTCTGGTGGCTGCCTAACAATTGGAGCGTGTTTCTGGCATCTGTCACACTTTTTAACATAGCTTTTGGCGTCAGCCAACATTCCTGGCCAATAAAATCCCAGGCGGGTGATCTTATGAGCTAGGGCCCTGCCCCCCAGGTGCTGCCCACAGATCCCTTCATGAACTTCCCTTAATGCCTCTTCTGCCTCTTGAGGCCTCAAGCATTTCAAGTATGGGATAACAAAAGACCTCTTATAAAGGATGCCTTCAATCAAAGCATATCTCAATGCCCTCACCGATAGTTTTCGTGCCTCCGAGGCATCTTCGGGGAGCCAACCAGTTTCCAGATGAGCCTTGATAGGGTCAATCCAACAGCTTCCTACTTCAATAGGTGCCACCAATTTTGAGTTGATGGTAGGGGCCTTCAGGACCTGGTAATAGACATTCCCTGCATAATTCTCTATTTCAGAAGAGGCGAACTTTGATAAGGCATCGGCCTTGACGTTCTCCTCCCTTGGGATATGCTCTATACAGCATTCATCAAACTGAGTCATAACAGCTTTCACAACCCTTAGGTATTTTGCCATAGTTTCATCCTTGGCTTCAAATTCACCATTCACTTGTGATACTACGAGTCTCGAATCCCCGCAGACTTTAAGGTTCTTGACTCTCAGTATTCTGGCCAAGCCTAATCCGGCTATCAATGCTTCATATTCAGCTTCATTGTTGGTCGTCGGAAAATCCAACTTCAGAGCATATTCTACTAAGAACCCATCAGGGCTTTGCAAGACTAAGCCTGCACCACTAGACTTTGTTTTTGATGCTCCATCAAAATAGAGCACCCAATATTCCTTCTGATCAGGTTCAAGCTCCTTAGCTTTATCTTCATCTTCCTTGTTTAATACTACCTCTTGCCCCCCGACTTCTTGGTTGATGGTACATTCAACCACGAAGTCAGCTAAAACCTGAGCCTTAATGGCTGTCCTAGGCTTATACGTGATATCAAACTCCCCGAGTTCGATCGCCCACTTGATTAGCCTTCCACTGGCCTTCGGGCTATGCAATATACTTCGTAACTGTTGGTCCGTCAGGACTTCAATCTTGTGTGCCTGGAAATAAGGTCGTAGTTTCCTTGAGGCTGTCACTAGTGCGAGAGCAAATTTTTCAATGGTCGAGTAATTCAACTCAGCTCCATGCAGCACCTTGCTCACGTAGTAGATGGGTTTCTGAGCCTTGTTCTCCTCTCGAATGAGGACGGCACTCAGTGCTTGTTCAGATACCGCCAGATACAGGTATAGGGTCTCTCCAGAACTAGGTTTGGCCAACAACGGGGCCTTGGTCATGTATTTCTTCAATTGTTCAAAGGCCTCTTGGCTTTCTGATGTCCACTCAAAATTTTTTACTTTCTTCAAGGCCTGAAAGAAAGGTAAACATTTATCGCCAGACTTTGAGATGAATCTTCCCAAGGCAGCTATTCTACCAGTTAATTTCTGCACGTCTTTCACGGAACGTGGTGGTTCCATGTCGAGAATTGCTTTGATTTTATCTGGGTTGGCTTCAATGCCTCGTTTTGAGACCATCAGGCCCAAGAACTTCCCTGACCCAACGCCAAAAGCACATTTGGCTGGGTTCAGCATCATCTTATGGTGCCTCAGCACTTCAAACGCCTCCCTTAGGTGTTCAATATGGTCAGCTGTAAGCAAGCTCTTGACCAACATATCATCAACATATACCTCCATGGTTTTCCCAATCAGGTGGGCAAATATCTTATTTACCAGTCGTTGATAAGTAGCTCCTGCATTCTTTAGTCCAAAAGCCATGACAAGGTAACAAAAAATACCAAAGTCAGTTATGAAAGATACCTTTGGGATGTCATCCTTGTGCATCTTAATCTGGTTGTAGCCACCGAAACCATCCATGAAGCTTAGCATCTCATGTCCTGCCGTAGCGTCTATTAGCGTGTCGATCCTTGGTAGAGGGAAGCAGTCCTTAGGGCACGCATCATTTAAATCAGTGAAGTCTATGCACATCCTCCACTTACCGTTGGCTTTCTTGACCATCACAGGGTTAGCCAACCATTCAGGAAACTGAATCTCCTCAACAAAACCAGCCTCCAAGAGTTTGTCCACCTCTTGTTTAATGGCCTCTTGCCTTTCTGGAGCAAAATTCCTCTTCTTCTGCTTAATGGTCTTCCGCTTAGGGTCGACATTCAACCTGTGAGTTATGAGTTGGGGATCAATCCCTGGCATATCAGCTGCTGTCCAAGCGAACACATCCTTATTTTCTTGTAGGAATTCAATTAACCTGCCCTTCATGGGTTCTTTCAGCGACGCTCCTATGTACGTGACCTTTTCAGGGTCCCTACTGTCCAGGGGTACAGGAACCAAATCCTATGCTGGTTTCCCCCGGTATTCATCATCCCGAATATCCATGTCCTCAATCGGGAGGACCTGCCCCCGACTCCATCAGCTCTTAACGCGGCCACATAACAACTTCGGGCCATCCTTTGATCACCCTTCTGTTCTCCAACACCATTCCTGGTTGGAAACTTGACTTTCATGTGATAACTAGAGGCAACAGCCTTAAACGCGTGGAGTCCGGTCCTTCCGAGGATCGCGTTATATGTGGAGGCCGCCTTAATTACCAAGAAGTTCAACATCTGTGTGGCCTCCTTAGGCTCCTTTCCAATAGTAACCGGCAGTTGGATAGTCCCTTCAACGCTAGATTCGACTCCATTGAACCCATATATGGGCATGTTATTTGGGGTCAGCTGGGAATCATTGTATCCCATCCTTACAAACGCATCATGAAACAGGATGTCAACAGAAGCACCATTGTCTATCAAGACTCGCTTCACCTCCGAATTTCCAATTACAGGAGTTATGACCAACGGGTCGTCATGGGGGAACTTTACCCCCTCTAAGTCCGAGTCATCAAATCCGATCACTACTTCAGTCTTTGCCCTCTTCGGGGCTTCTCCCACGATATGCATCACCTCCCTGGCATATGCCTTTCGAGAGTTCCTTGTTGTTCCGGCCGCAGTAGGACCTCCCCAAATCGTGTTGATGACAGGCCCTCGTGGCTGGGGGTTGCGATCACGATCGTTATCCCTTCTATCATTATCTCTTTTATCATAATCTCTTCTTTGGTTTCCACGACCTTCACCCTTTGTGAATTTGCTCAGCTTTCCTTTTCGGATCAAGAATTCAATCTCGTCCTTGAGCTGTCTACAGTCATCAGTGTCATGTCCAACGTCATTATGGAACCTGCAGTATTGATCTTTGTTTCTCCTTGCGGGATCACCCCTAAGTGGCTTCGGCCATCGGAAATCCGCATCTTTTTCAATATCCATCAGGATTTGACTTCTAGGAGCATTCAACCTTGCATATTCAGAGAACCTTGGCCCCAAATTCTTCTTGGAAGCAGAATCGAAGTCCTTGCTTGTCCGGGGGTATTTGTCCCTTGTGTCATACTCCTGCTCTTGCCTTCGCTTCCTGGAGTTTCCGTTTCCTCCATTAGTGGTGGGAGCTTCCGTCTTCTTCATGCTTTCTTCTGCTTTTATGTATTTACTTGCCCTCCTTTGGAGCTCAGTCATGCTCTCAGGGGGATGTTTTGCCAACGACATCTGAAAGTAGGGGTTCGTCGTTCCATTCTCCAAGGCTATCATAGCTACTTTGTTCTCCAGATCCGGGACATTCAACGTCTCCTTAGTGAAACGCTTGAGGTAATCCCTCAGGTTCTCATTCTTTCCTTGTTTTACTTGCATGAGAGAAGCAGAGCTTTTTTCGTGGACCTTTCCACTAACAAATTGATTGATAAAGGCAGTACTTAACTCCTTAAAAGAACCAATCGAGTTTGCGGGCAATCGGCTATACCATCTTTGAGCCATGCCTGCCAAGGTTTGAGGAAACGCCCTACACTTAAGAGCGTCACTAGCGGGTTGTAACAGCAGAGCGTTCGAGAATGTTCTGACGTGATTCGAAGGATCGCCCGTCCCATCATATGCTTTTATCGTGGGCATCTTGAATTTTCGGGAAACATGAGCGTTCATCACTTCGTCCGTGAATGGAGGTGTGGGGTCGTCAGGGTCCCCAAGCGGCATCAGGTCTTTGGGATCACTCCTAGGGGTTTCTACCCTCGTAATTCCTCCAGTTGGGGCATCAGCCCTTCTCGGTCTTCTTGAGGACCCTTCCAAATCAATGAAGGGGATCTCCCTTGGGATTGGAGGAGGCCTATTCAGATTTTGCCTTGCTTGTTCTCTGGTTATATCATCCTTCAGCTTTTGGATCTCATCTTCAAAAACCTTGATTCTCTCAGCAGCTGTTTGAACGGGTCTATCATTGATCCTTTGAGTCCTCCTCATGGGTTCTTTGCTTGTACGTCGCCTCCTCGGGGCTATATCACGTTCATCATCCTCGGATGATGAATCATCGGAGTAAGGTCCAGAGTAATCGTAATATCCTTGCTCAGGGGGGGCTAGACCCCTAATATAGGGTGGCTAATACGACTCGGGTATCTGTAAAGCGTGTCCACTTGGTCCAGGATCCCTTCGATTTGGGGGATAGTTTGGCAACCCGTATAACGGATCGGTACTCACGGGGAGTGTAGCGGTGGAGATCTGAACTCCTGAGAGCGGGGGACGGCTAGTCAATGGAGCAACCACCATCTGAAGTTGATTAGTCTCTTGTCCCGGGTGATCAATCACCGGTAAGGTTCTCTCAGCATGGGGATTCGTCCATGTGGTTTGAGAAACTTGAGGTTGTGTAATAGTCTCAGTCGATGGGGGCACAAGCCCTTGCTCCGTAACAACGGGCGGTGTAGAGGAGACAATTGGTGGGTCAGATGTAACAGGAACGTTCTCGGTTGATGTTCTTCGTGTGTTAACCATGGTTGATATCCTAGTCCCACAGACGGCGCCAAATGTTATGGAATAAAAAGTAGGGTTATCGAATGGCGGCTAGGGTTCGTGAGCTTCTTGCTTTAATGGCTGCGCTTGTGTTATCGTGACCTAATTCGGGTCCTCACAAGATGCCTACGTATCTCTGTATTAGAGAATCAAGCCAAAAACGTAGTTCTAGGATGAGGGGTCTGGCCCTTTATATAGGCTGTGGAAGCCTTAGAATTATAGTAGGTTTTGGAGACTTGGTGGATAAGTCACCGTAATTGAGGAAGGTTCTGACTCCTTCCTTTTAGGAATTAGTTTCCATGTCGAATTTGGTGCCTTGGAGGCTACACAATATCCTGGGGATATTCTAGGACGTTTTTGGTTTCTAGAACGTTCCTGGTTTGTGGATCAGACCCATGTTAGAGATAGGCTTTTACCGGGCGTCCCCAGTTTGGGCCGTTCTTTTGGGCCTGACCATTAATTACGAATTTAGTGCCCAACTAGGGTTTCAGGCCATATTTACGGGCCAATAAATGTCACATTAATTATGTCTTTAAGGGTTATTTTTTACCCATATCAATATCTTTTATATATTTTTAAACTAAATTATCAAATTTTCTTACTTTCTTTTCTTACTTACTTATCCTTACTTAAAAATTTATTATTGGTACAAACATGTACCTTTTATATTTTTTTAATAATTAATTAATTTCACTTTGAGGTAAAACAGATTATATTTTATATTCAAAAAATACTACGGACAGATTACTATTAACTAACACATTACATTTCCAGCTAAAAACGTTACCTTTCATATTTTTTTCTTGCTAAAACCTCTAATTTTCCAATACTATTACGGATAATGGTATTCAATAAAATAATATCATAATAATTAATAATTGACTGGTTACATTTTTCAGTTAAAACGTATCATCTGATCTACATCTTATAACTAAATTTTTCTTTTTTTAGAAATAATATGGCCAATATATATATATATATTATTGGTAAAAGCATGTTATCTTTTCTATTTTTTAATAACCAATTAATTTCATTTTTAGTTAAAACGCGTTATTTTTTATATTCTAAAAATATTATGGGCAATAATATTTAATAAAATAATATTATATTGTTATGATTACTATTAACTAACAAATTACATTTTCAGCTAAAACACGTTACCTTTCTTATTTTCTTTTACTAAAACCTCTTATTTTTAAATAGTATTACGGATAATTGCATTCAATAAAATAATATTATAATAATTAATAAATGATTGATTACCTTAAACGTATCATCTAAACTACGTCTGATAACTAAATTTTTCCTTTTTTAGAAATAATATGGCACATATATATATATATATATATATATATATATATATATATATATATATATATATATATATATATATTATCAAATCTTATCATTTAAAAATTTAATTTATAAAATTTATATTAGAAAAATTCATTCAAATTATTGAAAAAATCATATCAAATTAAAGAAAATCCGTGCATGTCACGGGTTTTAAGCTAGTCTTTAATTAATAAATAAATAGTAAGTTAAATTAATTTATTTGCTAAATAAGTCCAAACTATTATGACTCGTGCAACCCAATTAAATAAGACAACAAAGAGTAAAATGAAAATATGTAATACTTCTAAAAGTAATGCTTATATTGTATATATAATAATTATCGGTCGATACGGCGAATACAGATTATTGGTCATTACTATAATTACATTTTTAAACTGAAGAATGCAACGAAAAAATTTAGAAATTTTGTGCAATGACTACGTACCAAGGTAAAAACGTTTCTAAACAACAAAAGTTACATTTTTTTGTGAAGGATTAAAAATTACATTATAAAACTGAAGAATGCACAAAAATTGTCTAGGATTAATTTTATATTTTTTCTTTTTCGATAAATATGAGAAAAAATAATTTTTAAAATTTTATATGAACCGATTATCTAACGCAACACGTGCAATCGTAAAACACTAAAATCAGATCTCAATCCTTGTAAAGAACTTAAGTCTTGACTCTTGAGATCACGTAGACATTATTCCTAAGAAAACTATGGTTAATATAAGGAAATAATCTAAAGGATCTAGCAAAAGTTCGAGAGGCAGAATTACATTTTTGTTACGCAGACATTTTTGTCGTACCAGGATACTGGATTCGATTCTCGCTCTTCCCCGAAATTTGTTAGAACAAATACTCATTTATAAGGCTAAACAGTAAAACAAAAAAAAACATGACTCTTTTACTGATTTTGATCAGCTTGCCAAAAATGACCCAATATTCTATAGTAAAAGTTAAAGTGTAATTTTTAACAGTTAAAAGGAAATCTATCATATGTCATATTTGTATAAATCCTAATAAGTTGTTTATATATGTTTGTGTTGCGTGCTAGATCGCAATTTTTATGCTATTTGTCATATTAAAAGGTCTTTGGGAAATAATGATTATTGTGGTTGGGCATCCCCTTCCTCCAATAACATAGTACATTACTAATACTATGTTAGGATTATATCTTATGATTTATCAAATTAGATATTACTATGAAAACTATTATTAAATACATATAAAGTTACTTTTCTTAAAAAAGATTCTATGATTTCCCCTGCACCCCCGCTGGAAGTGATCCAGTGACACCGACCACAGACCCATCCCCGATGACTATTCAGGTGAAAAATTTTAAACAAGTGATAACTGTAAAATTGAGGATTAAAAATGCATATTATCGTGTTGACAAACACGGAAAAACCAATCACATAAACTCTTTTCTCTTAAAACTTGGAGAGAAGAACTTGAAGTCTTCAGATCCCATAAAGAAATTATCCACAAGAAAACTATAAATACACAAGGTGGTGGGACAGAATATCGAGAATACAACAAAAAATTTCAACTTGGTAAATTCTAGTACTACCAAATTGGTTCCCAAATTGCGATCTTTCACCTGTTACATCTGGGATTTAACGCACTTGAAAATAATTTTACTAGTTATCAGCCAAAAATATAAGGACACTAAGAAACCCAAACAAACTAGAATGTTACAGCAAACAAGAACATTTACATGTAGACAAAAAAATCAAATAAAATCAAGTTAAATTAAACCACATATATTTGCCAAGCAAAAAACATCTGTAGTTGCAACTATCAACAGGAACAACTTACATAAGTTCTTGAGACAAAACAAATCAGATCTCAAGGTACAAACTAGATAGGGGAAGTGTAGACAAACGACTGAGGACTGTCATTCTCTCTCATGACATTAGTGAAAGGACGATGTCGTTCTCAACCTGGAAGAAAAATGGAAAAAAGAAACTGGGAAGTTAGAGCGCAACCACATGCCAGCTCCTCAACAAGAAATTCGTACCAATGTACCACTAGACATAATAGATTTCACATTTTAGAATTCTACAATCCAACCAGAAAAAAAAAATGATTACATATATCAGTTATTAAGAAATCTGAATTCCCAAAACTGTATTAGATGTAACCATTTGCAGCTCCTTAGCATGCTGATATTATCTAACCACCAGTTGGGAAAGTGTGGGATTGTATGAACCACTATATTTATGTACTGTACTCCGCCTTCCCCAATTTATGGTGCAAAGGCCAAATCATTCTCATACTCTAAGCATTGTACAAATATAGATTCCAAGTTCTTCCTGTCATTTTCCATCTTCAAGCTCTCATAAAAAATGCAGAACACACTGTAGACACAGAAGTAACCATATACAATTTTACAAAATTCACATACACACAAAATATGACATTTTATATATGGTTAAAATAAAAAGTAACATAGATTTTGTAAAATATGTATATATACATATAATAATTGCTAATTTTTAAAAAATATATATACATTAGTCCTATTTTTAAAAATGTATAACTCAAGCACCAAGGTTAGACGAGTAACCACCTCAAAGGACTATATACTGTGATTGCTTCTATATATGTTTTCAATAATATCACATGTTTATCATCAATAATATATACATGTGTATCATAAAAATATTATGGATGCCAACTTCAATTATACCAGGAAGAGTCTAAAGAAATTAGAGGTACATAAACTAAACTTAATAACTACTTTGTGGAAGCCATAAGCTACCCAAACGACACTTATGCTGAATCATGGTACTCCCTATCTAATTCCACTCATGTTTTCTAAATTCATACCTGCCTAAGATTTATTCCTCCCCAATGCCTGCCCCGGTTATAAAAGAAATGATGCTATGATTGAAATGATAGCAATATTGATTTCACTGTGTCAATTTTTTAATACCTTCGATGATAAGTCGGGACTTCTAATGTAAAAAAAACTAGTGTCAAATGGAATTCTTGTTGTCAAACGGTGGGAGTGATTTTTATGTGGGCGGTAAAACATAATCAAGAATTTGCAGCAAGGTTGTCAGCAGAGGGAGATTAAATATCAAGTTCTTGTTCAAAGTGTGATCACTTAAATTAACATCAACTACATTGTCGGTCGAAATTACAAAGTGAAATTACTGATTTTACCAATAGACTCAACCAGGATGAAGCAAATATTTACCAATGGCACTGATAGTACATAGGTTGTAAACAAATAACATTATGTATTCCAACTCAATTATGAGAATTATTAAGAAGACGAGAATATCTTCAGGTTAAAGCTCAGGGTCTTAAATTGATCAGGGTAAAGTGAAATTCTTACCTGACATCTTTACCAAACTCATCCAATGCTTCACTAAGAGCAGATTCTGCTTTTCCCCATGTTTTCGAGTCTCCAGACATTACTCTGGACTCTGGTGTACAAGAATGCCAGCATGTTAAAAACAATAAACACACCAATCACAAAAAATGCAGCAAGAGACAAAAAAATTATGTTACTCTAACTTACAGTACCGGCTCTTTGGGGAGTTTCCCCAGCTCCCTGCCTAGGGCCACATAAATTTAGAGGGCACATTTTCAGTCATGTATCATGTATTATTATATATATATTTATCAATATTTTTTGTCAATAAATATTTATTTAGCCCGTTCAACATATTTTGATATCATGTTTGGGTTCATTGTTACTTATTAATTCTCTTTAATTTCGAGGCCAATCAATTAATGTTTAAAAATTCTAATTTTTTTATAATAAAAATGCATTTTCTTTAATTTAGGACCCATCCATCAATGTTTAAAAAAGTCCATTTTTTATATAACAATGTGTGTGTACAAAGTACAATTTATACATACAGTATCTTATATTTATCGAACAAAAAACCTAATATAGTATAAAATTTTGTGTTCTTTTTGTCCGATATCTCGCATTGTGTTCTATCATGAAAATTTATCGAGCCGCTATTGACTATGTTGTCTATTGATAAACAATGCTATTTTATATGTTATTGAAAAACTTGTTAGTTTCAACTTACTACTATTATTTTATATGTTATTTGTTACTATTAAAATCAAATTTTATTACAATTTTTTGTGTGATTTTAGTTTGTGATATTTCGATGCCTTTAAATTTTTCGGCATATGAAAACTAGGGCCTCAAAAATGCTGTAGACGGCCCTGCTAACTTAGACTAACACTACTTTTAGCCCACATGTCCTATAAATATATGAAACCCCCCGAAACCCCCAGTACCCTTTTCCACATACCCATTATCAACAAGTAATGGTAAACTGATATTGCAAAGAGTTTCTGCAAAAATCCCAACCCGATATATTTTCTGAAAGGAATTTTCACCGCTCGAAACCAAATAGGCACTTGAACCATCCACTATACCCGCGGCCGTTGGGGTATCGCTGGATGGGACAAGTGTACTACAGCTCTAGAACCATATAAGTCTTTATATCATCCACAATACCCCCGATCGTAAAGGCGGCCGCTGGATGAAATAAGGACCCTACGGCTCTAAAAGCAAATATGCTCTTGTATCATCCACAATACCCACGACCGTAGGGGTATTACCCGACCCGACCCGACCCGGTACCCGACCCGACCCGAATCTTCAAATATAGGGTTTTTTAGACAATACTTGCATGATTTTAGCCTACAAAGAAAGAAAGAGGCGACTACAACAACGATTTAACACAACAGCGGTGACAGATCGGTCTCCAATTCGTCTCCAATTAACAGATCAGTCGTGGCGGCTATCTCCGGTGACAAATTCCGACAACACAACAGCGGCTCGACTTGGTAAGCATCTCTTTTGTTCTTCTTCACCTCTTCTTCTGTTCTTCTCTCTTCTTCTCTACTTTCTTCTTCTGTTCTTCTCTTCTTCTCCTCGACATATGTATATACACACATATGTGTGTGTATATATGTAAACTTTTTTCTTTATGTTTTCATTACTTGTATACACAGTACACACAAAACGAATTTTCCTTATTCAAAAAATCGAATTTTAATAGTTCTTTGCAAAAAAAAAACAATTTTCAAATCTTAATTGATTTTTAAATTGATTTCATAAGTTTTAAACTTAAATTATTTTATCAAATCTTTACACTTTTTTATTATAATCAGTTTTATCAAATCTTTGAATTATTTTGCAAATCTTTCAGTAGAATTTTTTCACAAATTTATTCCAATCTTTACAAATTTATTCCAATCTCTACAAATTTCCAACCTTTACAAATTTTCGATCTTTACACTTCAAACTTCAGAGACCAGAGTTCACTTCATCTTACGCTTACTGCCTTGGCATTTTATTTATCTTTCTGCAGTGTTCTTTGCCTCTGCAACTATTTATGCTTAAGGCCTAATTGTTTATTATTCATTTGATTAATTTAGATACATACAAAGAAGAGGAATAGGTTGAAACATCAACGTTTGAATGATTTGGTGTATATCCAATACAACCGGAAGATAGATTCAAGATTCAAAAAGAGGCGTGAACAAGGAAAGAAATTTAATCCACTTGTACTTGATGACTTGGAATGGACTAGTGAGTGGATTGGCGATATTGAGGATAGGTTTTGGAGTGCAGTGGATATTGCTTCTGGTGCATCAGAAGCACTCGAGGAACGCAATCTTCCAAGGAGAGCAAGAGGCGATTCCACTAGTGATGTGCTTACTTATACTAGACTTTCGAATCCACATGATCCTCTTGATGATGAAGATGACTATATTAATGATGATGAGGAAGTGGAGGATGATTATGGTTTACCACCCGGCCCACCCGTGGAGAACACTCAAGGAGATGGAGACTTTAATGATGATTTCATAATGGATGATTATGTTTGATTAGTTGATTTCACTCATTGATTATGTTTTTATTTGCTTAGGCCCTAAAAACCCTAAAAATGCTTGTCATTTGGTATTTAAACTTATTAACTACTATGTTTGATTTCAACTATGTATTTGATATGTGTTAACCTATATGTTATATGTATAATATTCTAAATATAGGTATATGAACGACCTGTCGACTTTTTTCGACAAGTCGGGCAACTTGTCGACTAGTCGATTCCACGGTACCCGGGCTCCGAGCCTCGACTTGGCGCCGTGATAACCTTGCTAATATGTATATAAATCATAATACACTGTGTATATGTTTGCGAGGTGTATGGATATTAATGAAAAAAATGAAGTTACAAAAGCATGTAGAAAAATCATAGGAGTGGTGGTTGAGACGGCTAGTGGGTTTTATGTAGTAGATCGACCAAGACTATGTATACATTGTTTAATACTTTTTCACAAGTATCACTCGAACAATTTAGTGACTCACTCGAACAATTTACTGACGCGCGCAAGACATTTCACCTATTAGTATAAAAGTTGAAGGGCATACCTACGCGTAACATTTAGCTACTCTCGTTTAAATATAAACTACGCCACTCATTTCATTGTTATATATATGAGTTAACCACTTGTTTCATTGTTATGTACATCTATATAACAAAGACACTTACGATCCTTAAACTCGAGTCACGGAACCGAATGTCAATATTTTAGGACGGAGGGGTCTTTCACGAATATAACATTTGCTCACAAAACATGAAAGAAGACTAGATTGTGATGATATCTATCTATCTTAACACAAATAAATTGACTTTGTGATGTGGAAAAAAGAGGACGTCAGAAGATAACTAACTTGCACTTCTAGGGCACACAATCATATACATGTTTCATAAACTTCTTCCGTTTCTTATTCAACACATACATCTAGTTCGAATTTATTATATATTCGTTATTGAATACTAATAACTTAGACTAACACTACTTTTCAAGCCCACATGTCCTATAAATACATGAAACCCCCAGTACCCTTATCCACATACCCATTATCGACAACAAGTAATGGTAAACTGACGTTGCAAAGAGTTTCTGCTAAAATCCCAACCCGATATTTTTTCTGAAACAAATTTTCACCGCTCGAAACCAAATAGGCACTTGAACCATCCACTACACCCGCGGCCGTTGGGGTATCGCTGGATGGGACAAGTGCACTGCAACTTTAGAACCATATAAGCCTTTATATCATCCACAATACCCCCGGTCGTAAGGGCGGCCGCTGGATGAAATAAGGACCCTGTGGTTCTAAAAGAAAATATGCCCTCGTATCATCCACAATACCCACGATCGTAGGAGTTTTGATGGATGGGACAAGGGCACTATGATTCTAGGTCGTGAACATTAGTTCCAAAATAATGTTCGGGTTATGAACAATGTCAGAAGTCTTGGCAACGCCATCCCACACATCACTTATATAGTCGGGCTTTGTGGAGTCAAGCGAGAGTGTCAAATATTTAGAGGGCAAATAGAAATGAAAACCTAGTGTTAGTCTAAGATTTTTTTTAATATTTGAATACTAATATGTATATAAATCATAATAAATTGTGTATATGTTAGCGAGGTGTATGGATATTAACGAAAAAAATGAAGTTACAAAAAGCATGTAGAAAAATCATAGGAGTGGTTGTTGAGTCGGCTAGTGGGTTTTATGTAGTAGATCGACCAAGACTATGTATTCATTGTTTAATACTTTTTTATATGCATCACTCGAACAATTTAGTGACCCGTGCAAGACATTTCACCTCTTAGTATAAAAGTTGAAGGGCATACCTACGCGTAACATTTAGCTACTCTCGTTTTAAATATAAACTACGCCACTCATTTCATTGTTATATATATGACTTAACCACTTGTTTCATTGTTACGTACATTTATGTAACAAAGACACTTACGATCCTTAAACTCGAGTCACGGAACCGAATGTCAATATTTTAGGACGGAGGGGTCTTTCACGAATATAAAATTTGCTCACAAAACATGAAAGAAGACTAGATTGTGATGATATCTATCTATCTTAACACAAATAAATTGACTTTGTGATGTGGAAAAAAGAGGACGTGAAGAAGATAACTTGTACTTCTAGGGCGCACAATCACATACATGTTTCATAAACTTCTTCCGTTGATTATTCAACACAAACAGCTAGTTCGAATTTATTATATACTTGTTATTGAATACTAATAACTTAGACTAACACTACTTTTCAAACCCATGTCCTATAAATACATGAAACCCCCAGTACCCTTCCCCACATACCCATTATTGACAACAAGTAATGGTAAACTGACGCTGCAAAGAGTTTCTGCTAAAATCCCAACCCGATATTTTTTTGGAAACGAATTTTCGCCGCTCGAAACCAAATAGGCACTTGAACCATCCACTATACCGGCGGCCGTTGGGGTATCGCTGAATGGGACAAGTGCACTACAGCATTAGAACCATATAAGCCTTTATATCATCCACAATACCCCGATCGTAAGGGCGGCCGCTGGATGAAATAAGGACCCTACGGTTCTAAAAGCAAATATGCCCTCGTATCATCCACAATACCCACGACCGTAGGAGTATTCATGGATGGGACAAGGGCACTACGATTCTAGGTGGTGAACATTCGTTCCAAAATAATGTTCGGGTTATGAACAATGTCAGAAGTCTTGGCAACGCCATCCCACACATCACTTATATAGTCGGGCTTTGTGGCGTCAAGCGAGAGTGTCATATATTTACAGGGCAAATAGAAATGAAAACCTAGTGTTAGTCTAAGATTTTTTTTAATATTTGAATACTAATATGTATATAAATCATAAAAAATTGTGTATATGTTAGCGAGGTGTATGGATATTAACGAAAAAAATGAAGTTACAAAAAGCATGTAGAAAAATCATAGGAATGGTTGTTGAGTCGGCTAGTGGGTTTTATGTAGTAGATCGACCAAGACTATGTATTCATTGTTTAATACTTTTTTATATGTATCACTCGAACAATTTAGTGACCCGTGCAAGACATTTCACCTCTTAGTATAAAAGTTGAAGGGCATACCTACGCGTAACATTTAGCTACTCTCGTTTTAAATATAAACTACGCCACTCATTTCATTGTTATATATATGACTTAACCACTTGTTTCATTGTTACGTACATTTATGTAACAAAGACACTTACGATCCTTAAACTCGAGTCACGGAACCGAATGTCAATATTTTAGGACGGAGGGGTCTTTCACGAATATAACATTTGCTCACAAAACATGAAAGAAGACTAGATTGTGATGATATCTATCTATCTTAACACAAATAAATTGACTTTGTGATGTGGAAAAAAGAGGACGTGAAGAAGATAACTTGTACTTCTAGGGCGCACAATCACATACATGTTTCATAAACTTCTTCCGTTGATTATTCAACACAAACAGCTAGTTCGAATTTATTATATACTTGTTATTGAATACTAATAACTTGGACTAACACTACTTTTCAAACCCATGTCCTATAAATACATGAAACCCCCAGTACCCTTCCCCACATACCCATTATTGACAACAAGTAATGGTAAACTGACGCTGCAAAGAGTTTCTGCTAAAATCCCAACCCGATATTTTTTTTTGAAACGAATTTTCACCGCTCGAAACCAAATAGGCACTTGAACCATCCACTATACCGGCGGCCGTTGGGGTATCGCTGAATGGGACAAGTGCACTACAGCATTAGAACCATATAAGCCTTTATATCATCCACAATACCCCCGGTCGTAAGGGCGGCCGCTCGATGAAATAAGGACCCTACGGTTCTAAAAGCAAATATGCCCTCGTATCATCCACAATACCCACGACCGTAGGAGTATTCATGGATGGGACAAGGGCACTACGATTCTAGGTGGTGAACATTCGTTCCAAAATAATGTTCGGGTTATGTACAATGTCAGAAGTCTTGGCAACGCCATCCCACACATCACTTATATAGTCGGGCTTTGTGGCGTCAAGCGAGAGTGTCATATATTTACAGGGCAAATAGAAATGAAAACCTAGTGTTAGTCTAAGATTTTTTTTAATATTTGAATACTAATATGTATATAAATCATAAAAAATTGTGTATATGTTAGCGAGGTGTATGGATATTAACGAAAAAAATGAAGTTACAAAAATCATGTAGAAAAATCATAGGAGTGATTGTTGAGTCGGTTAGTGGGTTTTACGTAGTAGATCGACCAAGACTATGTATTCATTGTTTAATACTTTTTTACATGTATCACTCGAACAATTTAGTGACCCGTGCAAGACATTTCACCTCTTAGTATAAAATTTGAAGGGCATACCTACGCGTAACATTTAGCTACTCTAGTTTTAAATATAAACTACGCCACTCATTTCATTGTTATATATATGACTTAACCACTTGTTTCATTGTTATGTACATCTATATAACAAAGACACTTACGATCCTTAAACTCGAGTCACGGAACCGAATGTCAATATTTTAGGACGGAGGGGTCTTTCACGAATATAAAATTTGCTCACAAAACATGAAAGAAGACTAGATTGTGATGATATCTATCTATCTTAACACAAATAAATTGACTTTGTGATGTGGAAAAAAGAGGACGTGAAGAAGATAACTTGTACTTCTAGGGCACACAATCACATACATGTTTCATAAACTTCTTCCGTTTATTATTCAACACATACATCTAGTTCGAATTTATTATATATTTGTTATTGAATACTAATAACTTAGACTAACACTACTTTTCAAGCCCATATGTCCTATAAATACATGAAACCCCCAGTACCCTTCTCCACATACCCATTATTGACAACAAGTAACGGTAAACTGACGCTGCAAAGAGTTTCTGCTAAAATCCCAACCCGATATTTTTTTTGAAAAGAATTTTCACCGCTCGAAACCAAATAGGCACTTGAACCATCCACTATACCCGCGGCCGTTGGGGTATCGCTGGATGGGACAAGTGCACTACATCTTTAGAACCATATAAGCCTTTATATCATACACAATACCCCCGGTCGTAAGGGCGGCCGCTGGATGAAATAAGGACCCTACGGTTCTAAAAGCAAATATACCCTCGTATCATCCACAATACCCACGACCGTAGGAGTATTGATGGATGGGACAAGGGCACTACGATTCTAGGTGGTGAACATTCGTTCCAAAATAATGTTCGGGTTATGAACAATGTCAGAAATCTTGGCAAAGCCATCTCACAAATCACTTATATAGTCGGGCTTTGTGGAGTCAAGCGAGAGTGTCATATATTTACAGGGCAAATAGAAATGAAAACCTAGTGTTAGTCTAAGATTTCTTTTAGTATTTGAATACTAATATGTATATAAATCATAATAAACTGTGTATATGTTTGCGAGGTGTATGGATATTAACGAAAAAAATGACGTTACAAAAGCATGTAGAAAAATCATAGGAGTGGTTGTTGAGTCGGCTAGTGGGTTTTATGTAGTAGATCGACCAAGACTATGTATTCATTGTTTAATACTATTTTACATGTATCACTCGAACAATTTAGTGACCCGTGCAAGACATTTCACCTCTTCGTATAAAAGTTGAAGGGCATACCTACGCGTAACATTTAGCTACTCTCGTTTTAAATATAAACTACGTCACTCATTTCATTGTTATATATATGACTTAACCACTTGTTTCATTGTTACGTATATTTATGTAACAAAGACACTTACGATCCTTAAACTCGAGTCACGGAACCGAATGTCAATATTTTATGACGGAGGGGTCTTTCACGAATATAACATTTGCTCACAAAACATGAAAGAAGACTAGATTGTGATGATATCTATCTATCTTAACACAAATAAATTGACTTTGTGATGTGGAAAAAAGAGGACGTGAAGAAGATAACTTGTACTTCTAGGGCACACAATCACATACATGTTTCATAAACTTCTTCCGTTTATTATTCAACACAAACAGCTAGTTCGAATTTATTATATATTTGTTATTGAACACTAATAACTTAGACTAACACTACTTTTCAAGCCCATATGTCCTATAAATACATGAAACCCCCAGTACCCTTCTCCACATACCCATTATTGACAACAAGTAACGGTAAACTGACGCTGCAAAGAGTTTCTGCTAAAATCCCAACCCGAAATTTTTTTTGAAACGAATTTTCACCGCTCGAAACCAAATAGGCACTTGAACCATCCACTATACCCGCGGCCGTTGGGGTATCGCTGGATGGGACAAGTGCACTACATCTTTAGAACCATATAAGCCTTTATATCATCCACAATACCCCCGGTCGTAAGGGCGGCCGCTGGATGAAATAAGGACCCTACGGTTCTAAAAGCAAATATGCCCTCGTATCATCCACAATACCCACGACCGTAGGAGTATTGATGGATGGGACAAGGGCACTACGATTCTAGGTGGTGAACATTCGTTCCAAAATAATGTTCGGGTTATGAACAATGTCAGAAATCTTGGCAACGCCATCTCACAAATCACTTATATAGTCGGGCTTTGTGGAGTCAAGCGAGAGTGTCATATATTTACAGGGCAAATAGAAATGAAAACCTAGTGTTAGTCTAAGATTTCTTTTAGTATTTGAATACTAATATGTATATAAATCATAATAAACTGTGTATATGTTTGCGAGGTGTATGGATATTAACGAAAAAAATGACGTTACAAAAGCATGTAGAAAAATCATAGGAGTGGTTGTTGAGTCGGCTAGTGGGTTTTATGTAGTAGATCGACCAAGACTATGTATTCATTGTTTAATACTATTTTACATGTATCACTCGAACAATTTAGTGACCCGTGCAAGACATTTCACCTCTTCGTATAAAAGTTGAAGGGCATACCTACGCGTAACATTTAGCTACTCTCGTTTTAAATATAAACTACGTCACTCATTTCATTGTTATATATATGACTTAACCACTTGTTTCATTGTTACGTATATTTATGTAACAAAGACACTTACGATCCTTAAACTCGAGTCACGGAACCGAATGTCAATATTTTATGACGGAGGGGTCTTTCACGAATATAACATTTGCTCACAAAACATGAAAGAAGACTAGATTGTGATGATATCTATCTATCTTAACACAAATAAATTGACTTTGTGATGTGGAAAAAAGAGGACGTGAAGAAGATAACTTGTACTTCTAGGGCACACAATCACATACATGTTTCATAAACTTCTTCCGTTTATTATTCAACACAAACAGCTAGTTCGAATTTATTATATATTTGTTATTGAACACTAATAACTTAGACTAACACTACTTTTCAAGCCCATATGTCCTATAAATACATGAAACCCCCAGTACCCTTCTCCACATACCCATTATTGACAACAAGTAACGGTAAACTGACGCTGCAAAGAGTTTCTGCTAAAATCCCAACCCGAAATTTTTTTTGAAACGAATTTTCACCGCTCGAAACCAAATAGGCACTTGAACCATCCACTATACCCGCGGCCGTTGGGGTATCGCTGGATGGGACAAGTGCACTACATCTTTAGAACCATATAAGCCTTTATATCATCCACAATACCCCCGGTCGTAAGGGCGGCCGCTGGATGAAATAAGGACCCTACGGTTCTAAAAGCAAATATGCCCTCGTATCATCCACAATACCCACGACCGTAGGAGTATTGATGGATGGGACAAGGGCACTACGATTCTAGGTGGTGAACATTCGTTCCAAAATAATGTTCGGGTTATGAACAATGTCAGAAATCTTGGCAACGCCATCTCACAAATCACTTATATAGTCGGGCTTTGTGGAGTCAAGCGAGAGTGTCATATATTTACAGGGCAAATAGAAATGAAAACCTAGCGTTAGTCTAAGATTTCTTTTAGTATTTGAATACTAATATGTATATAAATAATAATAATCTGTGTATATGTTTGCGAGGTGTATGCATATTAACGAAAAAAATGAAGTTACAAAAGCATGTAGAAAAATCATAGGAGTGGTTGTTGAGTCGGCTAGTGGGTTTTATGTAGTAGATCGACCAAGACTATGTATTCATTGTTTAATACTATTTTACATGTATCACTCGAACAATTTAGTGACCCGTGCAAGACATTTCACCTCTTAGTATAAAAGTTGAAGGGCATACCTACGCGTAACATATAGCTACTCTCGTTTTAAATATAAACTACGCCACTCTTTTCATTGTTATATATATGACTTAACCACTTGTTTCATTGTTATGTACATTTATGTAACAAAGACACTTACGATCCTTAAACTCGAGTCACGGAACCGAATGTCAATATTTTAGGACGGAGGGGTCTTTCACGAATATAACATTTGCTCACAAAACATGAAAGAAGACTAGATTGTGATGATATCTATCTATCTTAACACAAATAAATTGACTTTGTGATGTGGAAAAAAGAGGACGTGAAGAAATAACTTGTACTTCTAGGGCACACAATCACATACATGTTTCATAAACTTCTTCCGTTTATTATTCAACACAAACAGCTAGTTCGAATTTATTATATATTTGTTATTGAATACAAATAACTTAGACTAACACTACTTTTCAAGCCCATATGTCCTATAAATACATGAAACCCCCAGTACCCTTTTCCGCATACCCATTATCGACAACAAGTAATGGTAAACTGACGCTGCAAAGAGTTTCTGCTAAAATCCCAACCCGATATTTTTTTTGAAACGAATTTTCACCGCTCGAAACCAAATAGGCACTTGAACCATCCAATATACCCGCGGCCGTTGGGGTATCGCTGGATGGGACAATGCACTACATCTTTAGAACCATATAAGCCTTTATATCATCCACAATACCCCCGGTCGTAAGGGCGGCCTCTGGATGAAATAAGGAATCTACGGTTCTAAAAGCAAATATGCCCTCGTATCATCCACAGTACCCACGACCGTAGGAGTATTGATGGATGGGACAAGGGCACTACGATTCTAGGTGGTGAACATCCGTTCCAAAATAATGTTCGGGTTATGAACAATGTTAGAAATCTTGGCAACGCCATCTCACAAATCACTTATATAGTCGGGCTTTGTGGAGTCAAGCGAGAGTGTCATATATTTACAGGGCAAATAGAAATGAAAACCTAGTGTTAGTCTAAGATTTCTTTTAGTATTTGAATACTAATATGTATATAAATCATAATAAACTGTGTATATGTTTGCGAGGTGTATGGATATTAACGAAAAAAATGACGTTACAAAAGCATGTAGAAAAATCATAGGAGTGGTTGTTGAGTCGGCTAGTGGGTTTTATGTAGTAGATCGACCAAGACTATGTATTCATTGTTTAATACTATTTTACATGTATCACTCGAACAATTGAGTGCCCCTTCCAAGACATTTCACCTCTTAGTATAAAAGTTGAAGGGCATACCTACGCGTAACATTTAGCTACTCTCGTTTTAAATATAAACTACGCCACTCATTTAATTGTTATATATATGACTTAACCACTTGTTTCATTGTTATGTACATCTATATAACAAAGACACTTACGATCCTTAAACTCGAGTCACGGAACCGAATGTCAATATTTTAGGACGGAGGGGTCTTTCACGAATATAAAATTTGCTCACAAAACATGAAAGAAGACTAGATTGTGATGATATCTATCTATCTTAACACAAATAAATTGACTTTGTGATGTGGAAAAAAGAGGACGTGAAGAAGATAACTTGTACTTCTAGGGCACACAATCACATACATGTTTCATAAACTTCTTCCGTTTATTATTCAACACAAACAGCTAGTTCGAATTTATTATATATTTGTTATTGAATACTAATAACTTAGACTAACACTACTTTTCAAGCCCATATGTCCTATAAATACATGAAACCCCCAATACCCTTCTCCACATACCCATTATGGACAACAAGTAATGGTAAACTGACGCTGCAAAGAGTTTCTGCTAAAATCCCAACCCGATATTTTTTTGAAACGAATTTTCACCGCTCGAAACCAAATAGGCACTTGAACCATCCACTATACCCGCGGCCGTTGGGGTATCGCTGGATGGGACAAGTGCACTACATCTTTAGAACCATATAAGCCTTTATATCATCCACAATACCCCCGGTCGTAAGGGCGGCCGCTGGATGAAATAAGGACCCTACGGTTCTAAAAGCAAATATGCCCTCGTATCATCCACAATACCCACGACCGTAGGAGTATTGATGGATGGGACAACGGCACTACGATTCTAGGTGGTGAACATTCGTTCCAAAATAATATTCGGGTTATGAACAATGTCAGAAATCTTGGCAACGCCATCTCACAAATCACTTATATAGTCGGGCTTTGTGGAGTCAAGCGAGAGTGTCATATATTTACAGGGCAAATAGAAATGAAAATCTAGCGTTAGTCTAAGATTTCTTTTAGTATTTGAATACTAATATGTATATAAATCATAATAAACTGTGTGTATGTTTGCGAGGTGTATGGATATTAACGAAAAAAATGAAGTTACAAAAGCATGTAGAAAAATCATAGGAGTGGTTGTTGAGTCGGCTAGTGGGTTTTATGTAGTAGATCGACCAAGACTATGTATTCATTGTTTAATACTATTTTACATGTATCACTCGAACAATTTAGTGACCCGTGCAAGACATTTCACCTCTTAGTATAAAAGTTGAGGGGCATACCTACGCGTAACATTTAGCTACTCTCGTTTTAAATATAAACTACGCAACCACTTGTTTCATTGTTACGTACATTTATGTAACAAAGACACTTACGATCCTTAAACTCGAGTCACGGAACCGAATGTCAATATTTTAGGACGGAGGGGTCTTTCACGAATATAAAATTTGCTCACAAAACATGAAAGAAGACTAGATTGTGATGATATCTATCTATCTTAACACAAATAAATTGACTTTGTGATGTGGAAAAAAGAGGACGTGAAGAAGATAACTTGTACTTCTAGGGCACACAATCACATACATGTTTCATAAACTTCTTCCGTTTATTACTCAACACAAACAGCTAGTTCGAATTTATTATATATTTGTTATTGAATACAAATAACTTAGACTAACACTACTTTTCAAGCTCATATGTCCTATAAATACATGAAACCCCCAGTACCCTTCTCCACATACCCATTATTGACAACAAGTAATGGTAAACTGACGCTGCAAAGAGTTTCAGCTAAAATCCCAACCCGATATTTTTTTTGAAACGAATTTTCACCGCTCGAAACCAAATAGGCACTTGAACCATCCACTATACCCGCGGCCGTTAGGGTATCGCTGGATGGGACAAGTGCACTACATCTTTAGAACCATATAAGCCTTTATATCATACACAATACCCCCGGTCGTAAGGGCGGCCGCTGGATGAAATAAGGACCCTACGGTTCTAAAAGCAAATATGCTCTCGTATCATCCACAATACCCACGATCGTAGGAATATTGATGGATGGGACAAGGGCACTACGATTCTAGGTGGTGAACATTCGTTCCAAAATAATGTTCGGGTTATGAACAATGTCAGAAATCTTGGCAACGCCATCTCACAAATCACTTATATAGTCGGGCTTTGTGGAGTCAAGCGAGAGTGTCATATATTTACAGGGCAAATAGAAATGAAAACCTAATGTTAGTCTAAGATTTCTTTTAGTATTTGAATACTAATATGTATATAAATCATAATAAACTGTGTATATGTTTGCGAGGTGTATGGATATTAACGAAAAAAATGAAGTTACAAAAGCATGTAGAAAAATCATAGGAGTGGTTGTTGAGTCGGCTAGTGGGTTTTATGTAGTAGATCGACCAAGACTGTATTCATTGTTTAATACTATTTTACATGTATCACTCGAACAATTTAGTGACCCGTGCAAGACATTTCACCTCCTAGTATAAAGTTGAAGGGCATACCTACGCGTAACATTTAGCTACTCTCGTTTTAAATATAAACTACGCCACTCATTTCATTGTTATATATATGACTTAACCACTTGTTTCATTGTTATGTACATCTATATAACAAAGACACTTACGATCCTTAAACTCGAGTCACGGAACCGAATGTCAATATTTTAGGACGGAGGGGTCTTTCACGAATATAAAATTTGCTCACAAAACTTGAAAGAAGACTAGATTGTGATGATATCTATCTATCTTAACACAAATAAATTGACTTTGTGATGTGGAAAAAAGAGGACGTGAAGAAGATAACTTGTACTTCTAGGGCACACAATCACATACATGTTTCATAAACTTCTTCCGTTTATTATTCAACACAAACAGCTAGTTCGAATTTATTATATATTTGTTATTGAATACAAATAACTTAGACTAACACTACTTTTCAAGCCCATATGTCCTATAAATACATGAAACCCCCTGTACCCTTCTCCACATACCCATTATTGACAACAAGTAATGGTAAACTGACGCTGCAAAGAGTTTCAGCTAAAATCCCAACCCGATATTTTTTTTGAAACGAATTTTCACCGCTCGAAACCAAATAGGCACTTGAACCATCCACTATACCCGCGGCCGTTGGGGTATCGCTGGATGGGACAAGTGCACTACATCTTTAGAACCATATAAGCCTTTATATCATACACAATGCCCCCGGTCGTAAGGGCGGCCGCTGGATGAAATAAGGACTCTACGGTTCTAAAAGCAAATATGCCCTCGTATCATCCACAATACCCACGACCGTAGGAGTATTTATGGATGGGACAAGGGCACTACGATTCTAGGTGGTGAACATTCGTTCCAAAATAATGTTCGGGTTATGAACAATGTCAGAAATCTTGGCAACGCCATCTCACAAATCACTTATATAGTCGGGCTTTGTGGAGTCAAGCGAGAGTGTCATATATTTAGAGGGCAAATAGAAATGAAAACCTAGTGTTAGTCTAAGATTTCTTTTAGTATTTGAATACTAATATGTATATAAATCATAATAAACTGTGTATACGTTTGCGAGGTGTATGGATATTAACGAAAAAAATGACGTTACAAAAGCATGTAGAAAAATCATAGGAGTGGTTGTTGAGTCGGCTAGTGGGTTTTATGTAGTAGAACGACCAAGACTATGTACTCATTGTTTAATACTATTTTACATGTATCACTCGAACAATTTAGTGACCCGTGCAAGACATTTCACCTATTAGTATAAAGTTGAAGGGCATACCTACGCGTAACATTTAGCTACTCTCGTTTTAAATATAAACTACGCCACTCATTTCATTGTTATATATATGACTTAACCACTTGTTTCATTGTTATGTACATCTATATAACAAAGACACTTACGATCCTTAAACTCGAGTCACGGAACCGAATGTCAATATTTTAGGACGGAGGGGTCTTTCACGAATATAAAATTTGCTCACAAAACATGAAAGAAGACTAGATTGTGATGATATCTATCTATCTTAACACAAATAAATTGACTTTGTGATGTGGAAAAAAGAGGACGTGAAGAAGATAACTTGTACTTCTAGGGCACACAATCACATACATGTTTCATAAACTTCTTCCGTTTATTATTCAACACAAACAGCTAGTTCGAATTTATTATATATTTGTTATTGAATACAAATAACTTAGACTAACACTACTTTTCAAGCCCATATGTCCTATAAATACATGAAACCCCCAGTACCCTTCTCCACATACCCATTATTGACAACAAGTAATGGTAAACTGACACTGCAAAGAGTTTCAGCTAAAATCCCAACCCGATATTTTTTTTGAAACGAATTTTCACCGCTCGAAACCAAATAGGCACTTGAACCATCCACTATACCCGCGGCCGTTAGGGTATCGCTGGATGGGACAAGTGCACTACATCTTTAGAACCATATAAGCCTTTATATCATACACAATACCCCCGGTCGTAAGGGCGGCCGCTGGATGAAATAAGGACCCTACGGTTCTAAAAGCAAATATGCTCTCGTATCATCCACAATACCCACGATCGTAGGAATATTGATGGATGGGACAAGGGCACTACGATTCTAGGTGGTGAACATTCGTTCCAAAATAATGTTCGGGTTATGAACAATGTCAGAAATCTTGGCAACGCCATCTCACAAATCACTTATATAGTCGGGCTTTGTGGAGTCAAGCGAGAGTGTCATATATTTACAGGGCAAATAGAAATGAAAACCTAGTGTTAGTCTAAGATTTCTTTTAGTATTTGAATACTAATATGTATATAAATCATAATAAACTGTGTATATGTTTGCGAGGTGTATGGATATTAACGAAAAAAATGAAGTTACAAAAGCATGTAGAAAAATCATAGGAGTGGTTGTTGAGTCGGCTAGTGGGTTTTATGTAGTAGATCGACCAAGACTGTATTCATTGTTTAATACTATTTTACATGTATCACTCGAACAATTTAGTGACCCGTGCAAGACATTTCACCTCCTAGTATAAAGTTGAAGGGCATACCTACGCGTAACATTTAGCTACTCTCGTTTTAAATATAAACTACGCCACTCATTTCATTGTTATATATATGACTTAACCACTTGTTTCATTGTTATGTACATCTATATAACAAAGACACTTACGATCCTTAAACTCGAGTCACGGAACCGAATGTCAATATTTTAGGACGGAGGGGTCTTTCACGAATATAAAATTTGCTCACAAAACTTGAAAGAAGACTAGATTGTGATGATATCTATCTATCTTAACACAAATAAATTGACTTTGTGATGTGGAAAAAAGAGGACGTGAAGAAGATAACTTGTACTTCTAGGGCACACAATCACATACATGTTTCATAAACTTCTTCCGTTTATTATTCTACACATACATCTAGTTCGAATTTATTATATATTTGTTATTGAATACTAATAACTTAGACTAACACTACTTTTCAAGCCCATATGTCCTATAAATACATGAAACCCCCAGTACCCTTCCCCACATACCAATTATTGACAACAAGTAATGGTAAACTGACGCTGCAAAGAGTTTCTGCTAAAATCCCAACCCGATATTTTTTTGAAACGAATTTTCACCGCTCGAAACCAAATAGGCACTTGAACCATCCACTACACCCGCGGCCGTTGGGGTATCGCTGGATGGGACAAGTGCACTACATCTTTAGAACCATATAAGCCTTTATATCATCCACAATACCCCCGGTCGTAAGGGCGGCCGCTGGATGAAATAAGGACCCTACGGTTCTAAAAGCAAATATGCCCTCGTATCATCCACAATACCCACGACCGTAGGAGTATTGATGGATGGGACAAGGGCACTACGAATCTAGGTGGTGAACATTCGTTCCAAAATAATGTTCGGGTTATGAACAATGTCAGAAATCTTGGCAACGCCATCTCACAAATCACGTATATAGTCGGGCTTTGTGGAGTCAAGCGAGAGTGTCATATATTTACAGGGCAAATAGAAATGAAAACCTAGTGTAAGTCTAAGATTTCTTTTAGTATTTGAATACTAATATGTATATAAATCATAATAAACTGTGTATATGTTTGCGAGGTGTATGGATATTAACGAAAAAAATGAAGTTACAAAAGCATGTAGAAAAATCATAGGAGTGGTTGTTGAGTCGGCTAGTGGGTTTTATGTAGTAGATCGACCAAGACTGTATTCATTGTTTAATACTATTTTACATGTATCACTCGAACAATTTAGTGACCCGTGCAAGACATTTCACCTCTTAGTATAAAAGTTGAAGGACATACCTACGTGTAACACTTAGCTACTCTCGTTTTAAATATAAACAACGCCACTCATTTCATTGTTATATATATGACTTAACCACTTGTTTCATTGTTATGTACATCTATATAACAACACTTACGATCCTTAAACTCGAGTCACGGAACCGAATGTCAATATTTTAGGACGGAGGGGTCTTTCACGAATATAACATTTGCTCACAAAACATGAAAGAAGACTAGATTGTGAAGATATCTATCTTAACACAAACAAATTGACTTTGTGATGCGGAAAAAAGAGGATGTCAAGAAGATAACTAACTTGTACTTCTAGGGCACACAATCACATACATGTTTCATAAACTTCTTCCGTTTATTATTCAACACAAACAGCTAGTTCGAATTTATTATATATTTGTTATTGAATACTAATAACTTAGACTAACACTACTTTTCAAGCCCATATGTCCTATAAATACATGAAACCCCCAGTACCCTTCTCCACATACCCATTATTGACAACAAGTAATGGTAAACTGACGCTGCAAAGAGTTTCTGCAAAAATCCAAACCCGATATTTTTTTGAAACGAATTTTCACCGCTCGAAACCAAATAGGCACTTGAACCATCCACTATACCCGCGGCCGTTGGGGTATCGCTGGATGGGACAAGTGCACTACATCTTTAGAACCATATAAGCCTTTATATCATCCACAATAGCCCCGATCGTAAGGGCGGCCGCTGGATGAAATAAGGACCCTACGGTTCTAAAAGCAAATATGCCCTCGTATCATCCACAATACCCACGACCGTAGGAGTATTGATGGATGGGACAAGGGCACTACGATTCTAGGTGGTGAACATTCGTTCCAAAATAATGTTCGGGTTATGAACAATGTCAGAAATCATGGCAACGCCATCTCACAAATCACTTATATAGTCGGGCTTTGTGGAGTCAAGCGAGAGTGTCATATATTTACAGGGCAAATAGAAATGAAAACCTAGTGTTAGTCTAAGATTTCTTTTAGTATTTGAATACTAATATGTATATAAATCATAATAAACTGTGTATATGTTTGCGAGGTGTATGGATATTAACGAAAAAAATGAAGTTACAAAAGCATGTAGAAAAATCATAGGAGTGGTTGTTGAGTCGGCTAGTGGGTTTTATGTAGTAGATCGACCAAGACTGTATTCATTGTTTAATACTATTTTACATGTATCACTCGAACAATTTAGTGACCCATGCAAGACATTTCACCTCTTAGTATAAAGTTGAAGGGCATACCTACGCGTAACATTTAGCTACTCTCGTTTTAAATATAAACTACGCCACTCATTTCATTGTTATATATATGACTTAACCACTTGTTTCATTGTTATGTACATCTATATAACAAAGACACTTACGATCCTTAAACTCGAGTCACGGAACCGAATGTCAATATTTTAGGACGGAGGGGTCTTTCACGAATATAAAATTTGCTCACAAAACTTGAAAGAAGACTAGATTGTGATGATATCTATCTATCTTAACACAAATAAATTGACTTTGTGATGTGGAAAAAAGAGGACGTGAAGAAGATAACTTGTACTTCTAGGGCACACAATCACATACATGTTTCATAAACTTCTTCCGTTTATTATTCTACACATACATCTAGTTCGAATTTATTATATATTTGTTATTGAATACTAATAACTTAGACTAACACTACTTTTCAAGCCCATATGTCCTATAAATACATGAAACCCCCAGTACCCTTCCCCACATACCCATTATCGACAACAAGTAATGGTAAACTGACGCTGCAAAGAGTTTCTGCTAAAATCCCAACCCGATATTTTTTTGAAACGAATTTTCACCGCTCGAAACCAAATAGGCACTTGAACCATCCACTATACCCGCGGCCGTTGGGGTATCGCTGGATGGGACAAGTGCACTACATCTTTAGAACCATATAAGCCTTTATATCATCCACAATACCCCCGGTCGTAAGGGCGGCCGCTGGATGAAATAAGGACCCTACGGTTCTAAAAGCAAATATGCCCTCGTATCATCCACAATACCCACGACCGTAGGAGTATTGATGGAGGGGACAAGGGCACTACGATTCTAGGTGGTGAACATTCGTTCCAAAATAATGTTCGGGTTATGAACAATGTCAGAAATCTTGGCAACGCCATCTCACAAATCACTTACATAGTCGGGCTTTGTGGAGTCAAGCGAGAGTGTCATATATTTACAGGGCAAATAGAAATGAAAACCTAGTGTTAGTCTAAGATTTCTTTTAGTATTTGAATACTAATATGTATATAAATCATAATAAACTGTGTATATGTTTGCGAGGTGTATGGATATTAACGAAAAAAATGAAGTTACAAAAGCATGTAGAAAAATCATAGGAGTGGTTGTTGAGTCGGCTAGTGGGTTTTATGTAGTAGATCGACCAAGACTGTATTCATTGTTTAATACTATTTTACATGTATCACTCGAACAATTTAGTGACCCGTGCAAGACATTTCACCTCTTAGTATAAAAGTTGAAGGACATACCTACGTGTAACATTTAGCTACTCTCGTTTTAAATATAAACAACGCCACTCATTTCATTGTTATATATATGACTTAACCACTTGTTTCATTGTTATGTACATCTATATAACAAAGACACTTACGATCCTTAAACTCGAGTCACGGAACCGAATGTCAATATTTTAGGACGGAGGGGTCTTTCACGAATATAACATTTGCTCACAAAACATGAAAGAAGACTAGATTGTGAAGATATCTATCTATCTTAACACAAACAAATTGACTTTGTGATGCGGAAAAAAGAGGATGTCAAGAAGATAACTAACTTGTACTTCTAGGGCACACAATCACATACATGTTTCATAAACATCTTCCGTTTATTATTCAACACATACATCTAGTTCGAATTTATTATATATTCGTTATTGAATACTAATAACTTAGACTAACACTACTTTTCAAGCCCACATGTCCTATAAATACATGAAACCCCCAGTACCCTTTTCCACATACCCATTATCGACAACAAGTAATGGTAAACTGACGCTGCAAAGAGTTTCTGCTAAAATCCCAACCCGATATTTTTTCTGAAACGAATTTTCACCGCTCGAAAGCAAATAGGCACTTGAACCATCCACTACACCCGCGGCCGTTGGGGTATCGCTGGATGGGACAAGAGCACTACAGCTTTAGAACCATATAAGCCTTTATATCATCCACAATACCCCCGATCGTAAGGGCGGCCGCCGAATGAATTAAGGACCCTACGGTTCTAAAAGCAAATATGCCCTCGTATCATCCACAATACCCACGACCGTAGGAGTATTGATGGATGGGACAAGGGCACTGATTCTAGGTGGTGAACATTCGTTGCAAAATAATTCGGGTTATGAACAATGCCAGAAGTCTTGGCAATGCCATCTCACAAATAACTTATAGTCAATACGGGGTTTGTGGAGCTGAGCGAGAGTGTCAAATATTTACAGGACAAATAGAAATGAAAATCCAGTGTTAGCCTAAGATTTCTTTTAATATTTGAATAATAATATGTATAATTATTACTGGTTGTGAAATGTCAATTATTTAGTTGCTACTCATAGTTAGGATTCAGTTAGACTTGTTGATGGTAAATGCTTCTCATTTTTACTCCATATTTGCATGTAAAAAGCCTTGTTGAATTTATTTGTTATGTCGGTCAATTATTCCTCAGTTGAGCAAATAGACTCAAAGAATAAATATTATCTATATATATAATGCACACCAAAAATATATTGTGCTCGAATAAAAGTAGATCAACTTAATGGCTTAAGTAAAAAACCAAATTCAGGAGCTCTATTTTCTAAAACATAAACTAGTTCAGGAAACATGACTACACAAAACAGAGTTATGCAGGTAATATAAATCCGAAGCTAACCTGCCTGTGAAAGACCAGAAGACAAATCAACACCAAGAAGATCATGAAGAAAATCATTGCCCTGTGAAGGAGCTGGAACCGGAGCATCATCTGAACTTAGATCTCTGCTGAATCTTGTGAAGATAAAGAAGCAGCTGGTAATGAACCAGCCCTCCTTACACTGTAAGTTGATTCATCAAGAACTGGCATCCTTTCGCAGAGAGCAGATCTGAAGATAGTACTACAGTAGTAAGACATCATTTATAATTAACAAAATAATTAAAACAGAAGTTTTGTAATATACCAGCATAGACTGCCCAAGACAGCATTACTAAAGAACAAGAAATATATCTTAGAACGCTACAGAGATTAACTGGGATATATGTATTGTGAAGTGTACCTTATATTTTGATGCTTCTGAATAATCGAGTTGAACTCAATAGATCGTTGCTGAAGTTCAAGCACAAGGCTTCCTTTGTTTTGGATGATGATGTCTTGTATCCTCCTGAGAGAGTAATCAATGTTCAGTTATCACTGATATATAAATTACCAGGTCCTCTTAGTAACAAAGAAAATGAAACTCGGGACTTGTTCAATGATTTGATAGTGTAAAGTTAAATACGTATATTGTATAACAATCAGTAGGAGACCAGATGGAATATATGACAAGCGAGAAAAGTAAAACGCGGACCACGCAAAACAGAAAAGAACAAATATCCTATACTAGGACCTAAGCTCAGCCACTCCTATCACTGCCCCCAACGGATGACCATATTATACTCTCCCACTTTTCTCGCCTACCCATCCCTGCCTCCAGCTACCAGCACACCATCCATCACTCTTACCACCTAGTGGAGTTGTCAAAATCGACATGACACCAATTGAGTGGCCAGATGATGTTAAGTCGTACCAGAAGAAGCTTAGAAATGGCTGCTTGTGAAAATCCCAGATCAATCTTACAGAAGATCAAATACTATGAAAGCTTGGTTACAGTGTTTGGATGGAATAAAATTTTATTGGACATTATTTATTCCAGTTGCATAAAAAGTTGTTTCTAGATTACTGGTCAAAACTAAAAAACATGCTACAATTGTATTAAACAAATTCTTGTTACGCTTGATTGCGGATAACCACAAAACGGACAAACACAAGTAAGTCCTGATATATAACATCTAAAATAATTAATGAAGTTGATACCTAATCTGTATTTAAGGAGCAAGTATCCAGGTGTGTTTAAAGGAAGAATGCACAAGCAAGTGATTTGTATTATACAAATCTTGCATACATAAACAGAAAGAAACCAACATACTCTGAACACGATGGGAAACGACAGGATAGCTTCAATAAAGCAATTAAACACATTGCACAAGTAGTTAGATCATGCTTAATGGCTCTCTCTATTAAATCTATGGTGTCAGACTCAGTTACCTGTGAAAAACAACAGAGCTGTAAGTATTTTTATTATGCTAAAGATTGGCAATGAGCCAAAAACAATAGAAAGAGCATCGGTAAATTAAAAAGGTGATAAAATCCACCACCCAATTGTAATATCCAAATATAACAAGGATTCTATTACTATATCTTTATCTAATTAATACAATAGCACAGGGTAAGCCTTGATTTAGAAATTTTTATGATATGTTACAAAATAACTAGAAATCTTCATGAAGAAAAGAAACACATAAGCTAGGTCAAACGACTTGCGACTTTAATTACAAGAAAGACAAGACACAGGTATCATCGAAAAGAAAGAAAAATCGAATCACGACGTATGCAACTGTGGTGGTATTGTATTTGCTCCCACAAACCAATAGCCTCTTTCACAACAATCAAATGTGATTAGTCGAAGGAACTTGTACTGTATATCATCTTACTTTCAGATCAAATTTCCACTGTCATAATGAAAATTACATTGGTTCATGTAGATGAACAAGAACTCACAGTTATTGGTTCCTCTATGTCCAGTGTTCCAACATTGTTCACCAGCATATCACCATCTTCTCCTATGCACCACCACACAGCCACTCGCACAAGAACTTCCTGATTAACATAGAGAAATATCTTTTAAGTACATACTCCCTCCGTCCCATTTTATGTGAGCCGGTTTGACTTTCACGGAGATTAAGAAAATATAGTAGAAAAAGTGTAAAGTTAGTTGAAAAGTAGATAAAGTGGTGGGACCTATCAATATTTAATAATAGATTTGAGATAGTGGAGGAAAGTAGTGGGTGTAATAGTGTTTATATAATATAAAAGTAGTATAAGATGGAGAAGTAGTGGGTGTAATTAGGGGTGTGCATCGGGTGGTTTGGGCAGTTTGGGACCGCCAAACCAACCAAACCATAAATTTCGGATTTTTAATTTTTCAAACCATAACCAAACCAAAAACCATATCATTCTAAAAAAACCAACCAAATTATAATGGTTTGGTTTGATCGGTTTCGGTTTAAAACCGTTATAAAATATATATTTATACTTGATGTTATTTATTTTCGCCAACACTAAATACAAGATTCAATTTTATTTTAAAAGAGCCAACAAAATAAATGCACAAATAGTAGCACAAAATATCATCAAAATAGTTATAAAATAAATTATACTCATCAAATATTTTCATTTAATAATAAAATAAGTCTCAAAAGTCTTATATATAGCTTCTTGGTACTTTCTTCTTTTAACTGGTTTTTGATATGAAATAAAACAAGTTAACCACTATAAATCTAACAAAATACAAAACACACGTGCACACACGTAAGCATGGTTAAGGCATATAATATTATAGTGTATAAGTGTGTTGAAGAAATAACCACATGAAAAATAAAATATATATATATATATATATACATATATATAATATTTTTATACGATTTGATGGTCGGGTTGGTTTAATCGGATGGGTAAACTAGTGAAACCTAACCCAAACCAAAATTTTCGGTTTTTAAAAATATAAAACCATAACCAAACCAAACCGAAAAAAAACCTAAATTTTCGGTTTGGTCGGTTTTTGGAAAACCATGCTCACCCTTAGGTGTAATAGTGAAAAGTAGTGTTAAAAAATAGTAAGTAAAATAAATTCATTCTTTTTGGGACGTCCCAGAAAGGAATAAGGATCACATAAAATGGGACAGAGGGAGTAGTTTTTTTTTAATTATTCTAGCATGTAGAATTCCGGTAAACTAACTCCAATAATTACAGTCCAATAATTATTACAGTCCAATAATAAGCAACATACATTACAGTCCAATAATTTTACAAAATAAAATTGAATCAATAATAGTATTTTCCACTACGAGCATAATACAAAAAAAAAAAAAAAAAAACTAAATGTCAACTGATATGAACTTGTGAAACAAAGCAGCAGACAGTGCATACGATATCCACGTCTAATCAAAATCTATAGTGTAATTAACAAACTACTTAATAGTCATACTCATAACACATTCCAATTATGCAGGAAAACAAAACTAATTAGCATCTAGATCTGTACTTCAATAATAGCGAATCTACATAAACAAAACTCTCGTTCTAAAATCATGATCCGGATTCATTTTGAATTTACGTCCATGCTTATAAATGCATTATCACACAAAAAATGCGAATTGAAAAAAAAAATCAAGTTAAGAGATTTAAACCTTAGCTTGTTGATTCAAAATAAACAAACAGTAATGAACAGAGACGCTTTATTCAGTTGAATTACGAAACGAAATCGAAACAAACAGAACAAGAAAATTATACAGAAAATATACAAAATGCGAAAAGCGAAATGCGAAATGCGAAAACATGAAAATAATGTGAAAAGCAGAGAGAGAGAGAGAGAGAGAGAGAGAGAGGATACATGATCGAGATAAATGTTGCCGTGAACTTGCTTAGATACTCTTCGTACTCTTCGGTCCACCATAGATGAGGCGTGCATACAGCTCGGATCTGTGTTGTATATACTTCCCATTGATTTCTTATCTGCACAACTAGAGAAGAATCTTCTAGAAAATTAGGTGAGCATAGTGCTGTCAGGGTTTAAACGAGAGAGAGGGTTTAAATGTTGTGGATCGGATCGTGTATGTAGATGTGTGTGTATGGTTCTGTATGTAGATGTAAAGCAGAGAATTGAAATCGGAATTAGATGAGCAGAGTGTTGTGAGGGTTTGAACGAGAGAGAGAGAGAGAGCGCGAGAGTAAGTGGATAAGGATAACATACCGAGAATCAAGGACATTTGTGATTCTCCCTGATTAAAAAATTGTTTAAGCCACGTGAGATAATGTTTGTTTAAAAAAGGACATACTTAAATGATTTACAAAACAGGTAAATTATTTTTTCGTATTATTCTTATTATTTTCATATATAATAAATTGTTCAAACTCCAATAACTTATAAAATTTATTAATTTTTTATGTAAAATTTTTTAAGTACATACATCTACACTATTATGTAAAAGTCGAAATATTAAAAATTTGGTTGGTCGGTACGGTACCTGTTGATTTTATTTATTTACCCTTACTCAATTATCTATAACTAATCAATTTCTTTTTTCAGGTTAAACATATTATCTTTTCAATTTTTCAAGAACTAAATAATTTTCTTTTTCAAGTAAAATACAATATCTTTTATATTTTATCAAACTAAAATTTTTCTTTATTAATCAATTTCCTTTTTTCAAGTTAAACATATTACCTTTTCTATTTTTCAATAACTAAATAATTTCCCTTTTCAGGTAAAATAGAATATCTTTTATATTTTATATAACTAAAATGTCTTCTTTTTAAGAACACTACGAGCAATTTTGTTTAATAAAATAATATAATTATATTATAATTATTATTAACTTTTTATATTTTATCAAAATAAAATTTCTTCTTTATTAATCAATTTCCTTTTTTCAAGGTAAAACATATTACCTTTTCTATTTTTCAATAACTAAATAATTTCTTTTTTCCTGTAAAATAGAATATCTTTTACATTTTATCTAACTAAAATTTTTCCTTTTTAAAAACACTACGAGCAATTTTGTTTAATAAAATAACATAATTATATTATAATTACTATTAACTAATCAATTACCTTTTTCAGTCAAAATACGTTACCTTTTCTCTTTTATCTAACTAAAATCTCTCTTTTTCCAATTATACCATGTACGGTTACCTTTTTCAGCCAAAACACATTAACTTTTTTCTTTTCTCACAATAAAATCTCTCTTTTTCCAATTATATCAAGGGCGTTTTTTGTTAATAAAAATAAAATAATAATGTTATAATACTAATAATTAACCGTTTACCTTTTCAGCTAAAATATATCATCTTTTCTATTTTTTCTAATTAAATTCCCTTTTTTCTAGAAATATAACGGACAACATTAATTTCTCATTTTCTAAAAACTATGAGCAGTTTTATTTAGTAAAATAACATAATTAAATTATAATTACTATAAATAATCAATTACCTTTTTCACATAAATCATGTCATCTTCACGTTACCTTTCTATTTTCTCTAACTAAAATATTTCTTTTTACAATTATATCACTGGCGGTTCTATTTAATAAAATAAACTAATAATATTATAATATTATTAATTAACCGATTACCTTTTTCAGCTAAAACGTATCATCTTTTCTATATTTTCTAACTAAAATTCCTCTTTTAATAGAAATATCACGAAAAATATTAATTTCTCCTTTTCTAAAAACATTACGAGCAATTGTATTTAGTAAAATAAAGTAATTTATAATTACTATAAACTAATCAATTACCTTTTTCACCTAGAACATATTACCTTTTTAATTTTCTCTAACTAAATCCTCTCTTTTTCTTTCTATTTAATAAAATGAAGTAATAATTTATAATTACTAATAATTAATCGATTACCCTTTTCAACTAAAACCTATTATATTTTCTATATTTTCTAACTAAAATCCATTCTTTTCTAGAAATATCACGGATAACATTTATATAATTATTAGCAAATCATCTCATATAAAAATGTAAGCCTCCAAAATTCATGTTTTAAAAAAATTAATTTAAATTCGTGCATCGCACGGGTTTTAAGCTAGTTATTATTAATTTAAACAATGGAAATTTTTGTTTTTAAATAATAAAAATAGATATATTAATTTTTATTATTTAAAAAAAATTGATAAGTATCTTTAGAGTTCCATAAAAAAATGATTTGAAACATGCATATAATATTAGTGGGAAGAATATTCTCACTATAGGTCCAGAAGTTTGTAATTTTAAAAATATCATAAACATAAAAAATAATAATTATAATACGAACATAAGTTTTACGATAAAAGATTATAGATATTCAATATAAAAAATAATAATGTTTTTTAAAGCTGATATCCCTCTTGCAACGTACATGCACGGTAATAATGTAAAAATATATTTAATTAAAATATTAATTTAATTTGAACAACATTACAAAATTACATGTTTATAAATTTTTTATTGAATTACTCGCTCAATTAAATAATTTGGTTTATTCAATTTAATCGGGTTGATCCATGTATAATTTATTTATATGCACAAGTAAAAACCTATAGCGTGACATTATTTGTATACAAATTCTAGATGTTAATCGATTTCCATAATTTATAACATTCACACAATAACTGATAAAAAGATTGTTTGTTGTCTATTCTAGAGTCACTCGGAAATAAATAGTGGTGATCTTAAATATGGAATAAGGAAGAATGTAATGTAAATAAATTTAAATCATCCTTTTATAAAAAAAAGTTCTGTTGATTTATGTTGAATATTAGTGATTTATATTGAGATTTTTGGTGATTTTGTTGGTGATTTTGGTGCAGAATCACCAACAAAATCACCAAAAATCTCAATATAAATCACTAATATTCAAAATAAATCACCAAAATTTTAATACAAATCACTAAATTTTAGCGCCAATCACCAAACTTTTAAAAACAAATTACCAAAACAATTCACTTGCATACATTCTGAAATTTTGAACACCAATAATCTCAAAAGCAAATGATTCAGTCACAAATTCAGGTCACCACGCCATTTTCCGGTGCCTTCATCTCCAACACTTTCTATATAAATCTATCTATTTAGTCTCAGTTCTCATTCTAATAAGGGATCTCATTTGAGCATCTACCTATGTATATATTTATTTTATAGTAGTTAAATAAATATAACTTTAATCAGGGTCTCAATTCTCATTATAAGAGGGGTCTTATTGAGCATCTCCGATATATAGATAGATTGAACATCTATAATATACATATACATTATGTATGTTAATTGATAGTAGAAAGTTCTTTGAATCAAATTTGTTAAAATCATATCATAAAATATTTTTCAATAAAATTCTATAGTAATCAGCAATTAACTCGATCAATCATTATCAGTTAAAACTAAAAAAATAATGAAAATAATGAAGTAAAAGTAAATTTGTTATTGCACACTCTCAAATAAGTAGTCCCGGATTTTAATTTACAAAACCTTTTTAATTTATTTCATTCTCACTTCTCTACGCGATTAGCTCTAGTGAGCTTGCCATTTATTCTCTAGCACATTAAAATTTAAAATTTTATTAAATAATTATCAAGATTAATATTAAATATAAAATTATACATAAATACATATCTATACTATTATATTAAAGCCGAAACAATAAAAGTTTTAAAAGTTTTGATTTTCGGTTTGGTTATCTTATTTATTATATAAATAATAACATAATATAATTAATGGTAATATTAAATAAATAATAACATAATATAATTAATGGTAATAAGCTGATTGGCTTTCTACATTAACTTTTAATTTAAAATATTACCCTTTATAAACAACTAAAAACTGTTTGCTAATAACGCGCAAGCGTACACGGTCACAAGTAATATATGAATAAGTCGAGTTCGTTCCCACAGAGATCTGGTTATGGTTTTAATTCAGTAGATGTACCTATGCAACAATGTATGATTATTATTCACTGCTAAGATAATTAACAAATTGGAGTTTGATTAACTAAAAATTAACTAAGAAACAAATTAACAAACTAAGAATTAACTAACTAACGAGAATTTAAATCTAATTACTGCTGCAAGAGAAAGCATGGAATCCTAACTTCATTAAATACTTTGCTTAGATCTGACGCCTTTAATCACTATATGCAATGGTTATGATATCTGATCGGACAACACGAAACAAGTATACGCTACTTCTCAGTATACGAATACCAAACTAAACATACATCCACAAAAGAGATAGAAGATGAATAGACACCAATTATGCTTAGACCCTATATATCTATAGAATTTGAAAACATAACGGTTGAAGAACAAGTTATCCATTAAGATCACACAGGGCAATATAAGTATTTTCATCTCATACTACGAATCATGTTGATAAACAATCATGAACCTATGCTAGCATGGCAAGTTCTAAATCTCAAGATCCACTTTCACTTCACAAGAGATTAACAAATTAGATGTTAGCTACGCATCTAACAATTAAGCACAACCATACGAGGATATCAGATATACATCACACACAGATCTTTAAAGCAATCAAGATACTAAAGCTCCATAAATAAATCCGTTAGAATCCCATGACAACGATTAGTTCACAATCGAACCTCTCGTCATCATGGGATCTAATGAAACCATGATAAAAACAAAGTATAAAAAGATACAAATAAAACTAAGCAATTGATATGTAATAGTTCTCTCCTAATGATTCAAATTACAAGGGTTGGATGTGTTTAAATAGGCTCTAGAAGTCTTGCCCACCAAGCAATTGCCGTTTCAGAGTTGGAATAGAAGATTGGTAATTTCCGTTCTTGAATGAGAATAGAATTGCAAATTCCATGTATAGATCTGATTCTGGAATGTTCTAGCCGCCCAGAGCAATTACCATACTTATTAGAAGTAGGAATTATAGCAATTTCCTTGTCAAAGTTGAATTTCTGCAGCTCGGCACATAATACGTTTCCTAAACTGATTTGGTTTTGAAGGAAAATTCGTAGCTGCCTTTTCTTAAGTATTTCTGGAACGTTCCAATCATAATTGGACCTCTGGACCACCTTAGAATGATAGAGAATCTCGTTATCTTCGCGTGGACTGCTTACGGGCCTCAAACGGACTTCTAGAACTCAAGATATGGCCAAAACAGTAATTTTCAAGATTTTCCGCGCGCAACCTGCGCCCAGCAGTCTGTTTGTCGCGCAGCCTGCGCCAACCACGCGCAACCTGCCCATGTAACACCTGTCCCATATTGTAGAAAATCTCCCAAGCTTCGCGTGGGCAGTAAGATCGCTGAAAACGGACTTCTAGAACTCCAGATATGTCCAAAACAGTGTAGACTGCGCAACTGTCTCAGAAATCCGAATTTCAATCAATTAATTCTCCAAAAACGATAGAAGCATCCACCTTAATCAACATTCTCGTAAATCTGCACAACTAAGCAAAACACATCAAAATTACAACAAACTTGAGCCCAAGACAATCAATTTAAGCCGATATGGAACGCTCCAAGTGGATATAAATCCACTTATCAAAAACATAAATCATACCATATCTTTTAATCATTAATATTTATATCTAATTAAAACATGTTACCTTCTATCAAATTAAAACACGTTATCTTTTTCTTTAAAACTAATCTTGCAATCATTAATATATACAACTAAATACATAAATCTTAACATATCTTTTAATCATCAGTATTTCTATCTAATTAAAACATGTTACCTTCTATCTAATTAAAACCTGTTACCTTTTTACAATCATTAATATATATATCCAAAAATATTGCATCATATCTTTTAACCATTAATAAACGCTTCAAAACATAAATCATACATATTTTTCAATCATTAATATATTTTTTTCTAATTAAAATACGTTACCTTTTAATTTAAAACTAATTTTGCAATCACTAATATATATCCAAAAATATCACACCATATCTTTCAATTATTAATAAAAATATATTAGAAATAAGTATGCATTTTTTATAATAAGAAAACATAAGTATAATACTTAAACATGAATATATCAAATTATATAAAATTAAAATTAAAAAATTTATTGAAAATAATGATTATATAAAAATCAATACTATCTATACTATACTACAATAAGCGAAAGGGGTATCATTTGTAGTTTTGTTATTCCCTCATTTTTGGTTATCCCCTCATTCACAACCGTTATATCTTCAACTCAAATAGATCATGGTCGTTAAATATAACAATACTAAAAGTTGTTATATATAAAGATATTCCTGCCAACTGCATACTAATTTATATTTGAGAGTAGGGAACGTAAGATACATCTTAAGTAAATTCCCTGAGATATATGTATTTTATATGTAAATATAGGGTGGGCAATTTTGTAAAATCAAGATTTGTTTAAAATTTTATTAATTAGCCCTGCGAGCCCAATAAATTTTAAAGGATTTTATTCATATCTCAGGAAAATTACCTGAGATATATCTCAGGTTCTTTTTTCTCTTTATATTTAATACTAAAAATTATTATACAAAGATGTAAGGTTCGAATTTTTTCAATAACATATTAAAATTAATATTTATAATATTATACTAACTATAAACAAAATTTAAAAATTAAAAATAACTCGTGCTTTGCACGGGCTATAAGCTAGTGTTAAATGATATCTAATTAATAATCTAATTATCATTTTAACCTCTATCTAGTTACTAAATTTTTGAATGCAATCCTACTTACTTTCCAATATTTTATAATATTTATAGCACTATGTCAATTATAATTTCATGATAAAGTAAAGTAATAGTTACAAACTAATGCAAAAAAATATACTTTTATCGCTTTGAATTGTTCAAACTTTCTACTTAATCAATTTCCATGTGCACCCTGACAAAAAAAAAAATCTACGTGTGTACAATTGTGCTTAATTGCTCTCAAGGTGTTGGGCCTCTATTTAGTTTTGGGCTCTACATGTGTATAATGCCATGGATTAAGGTATTGTCCCAAACATCACTCATTTTTATGCATTATGTACTAAGTCGGGGTCTGCACGGAAACAGCCTCCCTACTTTCAGGCTAGGGGCAGAATCTGCGTACACTCTACTTTCCCCAGACCCCGTTCTAAACGGGATATACTGGGTATGTTTGGTTTGGTTATAGGTGAAATGACCTTGTTTTAATGGGAAGGAACCAATACAGATTTTGTAAATGATAATAAATATATTTTGTAAATGATAATAAATATATTTGATTGCAGGAGAAAAAAAATTGAATCCTACATACTTGTACAATTATATTTTCTAGTGTGTAGTCAAATAAGGCAATTACAAATAAAATAACTACTAAAAAAATGAGTTAATTATCAAGTTGGTCACTGAAATGGGCTTAAAATATCAAGTTGGTCACCAAATTGAAAACAGTCTCAAATATGTCATTAAAGTCAGTTACGGATACATTCTATTAAATAACTTACTTTTTTAGAACGGAAAATACTAATATTACTGCTAATTTTTGGGATTTCATGATCAACAACCTATATGGTAGGGTAACATATTCATTTTAGACAATAAAATCCAGGAAATCAACATTACTATTAGTATTTTTCGTCCGGGAAAAATAAGTTATTTAACATTGTGTACATATAACTGACTTTAATGACCTATCTGAGACCGTTTTCAGTTTGGTAACCAAGTTGATACTTTATGCCCACTTTAGTGACCAATTTGATAATTAACCCCAAGAAAAATAAAGGAACTATATTGGTTTGAAATTTTAAACTGTATTCTAATGTGATCAACAATAATATTAAACACACGGAAATAAGTTGACTACCATACTCGGTGGGTACGAGTGTGCTAGCAGTACTCCGAATTAGTCGAGGTGCGCGAAAGCTGGTCCGGATACCGGATTATAAATAATAATAATAATAATAATAATAATAATAATAATAATAATAATAATAATAATAATAATAATAATAATAATAATAATAAACGAGAAAGGATGCATAAATTTATCAAGTGTAGTTTTTTTTTTTGAAGAATTATCAATTGTAGTTTATTGCACCTATGTGTCTACACATTTGATAAAAAAAAACAAATATCTTCATTTTTTGCTTCGGCCCAAACCAAAAGCCCCTAAACATGAATATGTTATACATGTCCTTACAAAATGGATGGAGAAAGTCAAGTTAACATTTCCGTTCCCACCATTTTAATATATATATATATATACATATATATATATATATATATATATATATATGACGGTCAGAAATATGCGTTATTTTGGTCAGTTATTTTGCTCGGTTATAAGCTATCATTTCCGATCAATTTTCGTTGATCAGAAATATGCATTTTTCTTGTAATGTATACTAGCCTATAACCCGTGTAATGCACGGTTTTTTTAAATTTAAATAATATTTTATTTATATATTTATAATTATATATCTCATATATATTACTTAATATAATATTGGCATAATATATATATATATATATATATGTATATTATTAAATAATAATCATTTAATTATATGATATATTGTTCGAATTATGATTATATTTTGTCATAATAATATAAATATAAATGAAAGTATTGTATATACTTACATTCAAATTTTTGTTGATATTTTCATATTCAAATTATGATTCCATAATAATCACTAATGTAATATTTGTCTAAAATAAAATTTAATATTAATTTGTAATTGTGTGAAATTTTTATTGTTTATTATATAGTTTTAGTTTGTTTTCACTTTGTTGATTTGTAATTTGTTGTAAATTTGTTAATAAATATGTGATATTAAAATTATTTAAATTGTTTTTGAAAATATTTGATTTCCAAGTAATTGAAAGAGTATAAAAAAGTTGGGTGTAGGTTAATAATTTTAATCAAATATAACTAAAAGTGCATGTAGTTGAATACTAATTGGAATGGGGTAAATGGCCAAATTCGTCACTATACTATGCGAAAACTTTCACTTGGGTCATTAGCCCAAAAAACCTTTCAATCACATAATTGTACAATGTAAAGTTGCCAATCGTATCACTCAATTATAAATTACTTTCACGTCCGTTAAATATGCGTTGACTCTAACGGAGAGACGTTAACTTTCACCACCTCGTTGCCACATCGTTGCCACATATATTATTTATTTAACAAAAGTATATAATCTTTATTTAACAAATCTGATATACCTCTTTCTACAATCTCTCTCATTCTCACTCTCGACATCTCCGTTCTTCACCCTGCTATAACCCTTAATTCCGGCGGGCTTGATGCGGCATGAGTGAGGGATTTATAGGAGTCTGTTATGGTGTGTATGTGTATAAGTGTGTAATCAGTGGGAGGTATATAATGATTGGTTGTGGGTGTTAAAAGGGGGAATTGGGTGGCGGTTGACGGAGAAGAAGAATCGAGGAGGGGCTGTGGTGGTGTGGGTGTCTGGGTGGTTGTTGGTGAAGGGAATGGATGGAGGAGGGATAGAGGTGGGTTTGGCGAAGGGAAGAAGAAGAAGAGGGAAGGTGGACTGTGGTGAATTGGGTTGTGGTGGTGGCTGTTGAGGCAGGATGAATGGAGATGAGGGGTGGAAACGGGGGAGATGGGTGGAGGCTGGGAAGAAGGAGGAGCAGAGGTTATGGGTTTGTGGGGACGGGGTGAAGGAGGAGAAGTGAGGCAGGGGTGGGTAGTGTGGGGTGGGTGCGATGTTGGAGGATGAAGTAAAAGGTGTGCGGTGGAGATGTGGGTTACAGTGGTGCGAGGGTTGTGGTGGTTGCAGAAGGGGACGAACGGAGGTGGCATGGAATCAAGCCTGAAATTCGAGCGTGATTGAAGTGCAAATAGTCGAATCGAAGTTTTCGAGTTGTCGAATTTGTTGTTGTTCGCCGACTTTTGACCGGAAACTCGACCGGTTCATTATCTACAAGTGTGGGTGCTGTTATGGATGGATCGGTAGAAGTTTTATGCCCTGTATTGTTGATATTACAAACAAGATGTTGCCGGATTTTTAGGGGTTCGCCTGTCTGTTCATCGGAGTTTTCCAGATTATGGTCGATGCTCATAGAACCCAGATTTATAAATATTTATTTAAATGAATTTGTTAATTTTAATTATCTTTTAACATTGTATTTTATAAGATTAATTATTAGTTAAATTTGAAAGTTATTAAAAATGGAAATTTTGGATATTTTAAAATTTAAAATTTTGGAAATTAGAATTTAAAATGAAAATTATAATTTATAAACTGAAATTTAAAATTAACCGATGACCTAATTGAAAATTGATACAAAGTTGAGTGATTAATTAGCTATTGAACTTAATTTCGTTGTGTCACGTCAGCATCCACCTCATTATTCCGTTAGTTTTTTTAACAGAACTAACGGCAGAAACTCAATTAAAATGTTTTAATTGTACAAGTGTTTGATTGAAAGCTTTTTTGGGCTGGTGACCCAAGTGAAAGTTTTCGAATAGTACAGTGACGAAAATGACCATTTACCCAATTAGAATGTAATTAAAAGAATTTGTTATTAAGTTAAATAAAATTTTATATGCATTTTCATTTTTGGAAGGTGTTAACAAACTTTTTGGGAAGGTGTTAACCAACTAACCAACCAACCAATTATACTCAGTTTCGCTTATAATAGTATTGTATAGATTGGAGTGTAATTAAAAGAATTTGTTATCAAGTTAAATAAAATTTTATATGCATTTTAATTTATTTTTTCATTTTTGGAAGGTGTTAACAAACTTTTTGGGAAGATGTTAACCAACTCACCAACCAACCAATTATACCCTGTTTCGCTTATAATAGTATAGTATGGAGTGTAATTAAAAGAATTTGTTATTAAGTTAAATAAAATTTTATATGTATTTTAATTTATTTTTTCATTTTTGGAAGGTGTTAACAAACTTTTTGGGAATGTGTTAACCAACTGACCAACCAACCAATTATACCCTGTTTCGCTTATAATATTATAGTATAGTATAGATTCCAATTAATATTCAATTATATACTCTTTTAGTTATGTTTGAATTAAAAATTTTCACCTATACCCAACTTTTTTAGACTTTTATTATATATTACTTACTCTTTTAGTTATGTTTGAATTAAAATTCTTCACCTATACCCAATTTTTTTAAACTCTTATTATTTAATAATAAATATTATGTCAATATTATATTAAATAAAATTTATGAAATATATAATTATTAATATATAAATAAAATATTGTTTAAATTTAAAAAAATCATGCATGGCACGGGGTATAGGCTAGTAATATGAATTTTTGAACCTTTGCAAAAGGTAGTAGTAAATAAACTTTTGTACACGCTAAAATAAAAGTAATAAGTTTGGGTAATGACTAATGAGACACATAATGTATGATAATTACAATGGACCGGGGCGGTTGGTCTGTATTTTAGATGTTTTTGGAAGGTGTTAACAAACTTTTTAGGAAGGTGTTAACCAACTAACCAACCAAATATACCATGTTTTGCTTATAATAGTATAGTATATCTTATAATAGTATAGATTGGAGTGTAATTAAAAGAATTTGTTGTTAAGTTAAATAAAATTTTATATGCATTTTAATTTATTTTTTCATTTTTGGAAGGTGTTAACAAACTTGTTGTGAAGGTGTTAATCAACTGACCAACCAACCAATATACCCTGTTTCGCTTATAAACACGGACCACACTTTAGCTTTCTAGGTTTTAATTACTCATCGTCGGCCGCCAGTCCCTTTTATCATCTTTTAGTACCTTGCCCTTTCATCATCATCGAAAACAAATGTAACAGACATACAGAGAGAGAGTGAGAGATTAATTTGTGCACATTATTATGATACATCATATATCAACGTATGCTGGGAAATGTTCTGAGAAACTAATAATAATTATACTCCCTCTGTCCCATTCATTTGTTTACACTTTCCTTTTTGGGATGTCCCATCCAATTCTTTACATTTCTAAACTTTCCTAAAATAGTAAAGTTTTATAATATAAAAATCAACTACATCCACTACTTTCCTCCACTAACTCATTTTATACATTATATAGTGATGGGTCCCACCACTTTACTCATTTTTCCTACTTCTCTCCTCCTTCTTTATATTTTTCCTTGGTCTCCGTGCCCAAACCAAATGTAAACATTTGGTTGGGACGGAGGGAGTAGAAGAAAAGCCAATAGAAAAAGACGAGCCATATACCTATGCAGAGACCCCACAACAGCTTGTTTCCATGAAATGGCATTACAGTTAAACCTGATTATAGTTCTAGATTATCAAGCGACAACTCCTATGTTCTATAATCACAATCTTAAATTATTGCTCCCGGAAAGACACTGCATGCATGCTATCGAGAGATCGAGAATATGTACCCTGATACGCTGGCCAGGAAATTTATTATAGGTGATCTACTCTGAATAAAAATCGGATTAGTAAATAAGTGGTCTTTACACTACAAGGAATATGGCCAATTAGGAAGGCCAACTGACAATGGAAAATTTTTGTTTTTTTGTCGGAAAGAAATTATTAGGGTATGGATATAATATGTGTGCACGGTAAACAGTTATTGAGAGCTAAGGTGGCTACTCACATGCACGTTATGGGCTTCTACCTACATGCAACCTTCAATATTGGACAATCCGCCATAGTTAAAGTGAAGTACTCATCAACATCAATTTCTTTTAATATGTGTATATGCAATGATGTTCTCCTTAACTTTATTTTCACGAATTGTCATCATTTTATATATATATCCCTTATCACAAATTTGTAATTAAATGGATGTGTTAGATATATCAAGCCTTATATATCAAGCCTATCCTGCCTATCCTTGCTGTCATGAAGCTGTCCAGCTCATCCTATTAGTTAGTCTATATATAGTGTAGTGTCATTAGTAATGTAAGATACCAGATTATTTTAGGATTTATTATTATTATTTTATTATTTAATTATGTTGATTAGTAATTAAAGAATGGAATTGGATTTGAGGATATCGTTGTGGAATTCAACGATATTTAGTATTGAGTTTGTATGAGTATATATTGAGTTATGTGTGCCAATGTGTGCCCCAGTATTTTATTGGTATTTTTAGTGATTTAAAAATATTTAAATCAAGTATTATTGATCTTCAAAAATCTTTATTTAATTATCGGAGGGCTTAAAAATCATGAAATCTTTTGTAAAATTATCTTTATATATTTATTGAGTTTTTAAAATTGTTGGGTGGATTAATTTGGGTGGTCAAGTATTTTAAAATGATTTTAAGAGTTTTACTGTATTTAAAGAATCAAAACTTTGAAAATCCATATTTAATTCATTTTTTATCCTAAAAATATTTTAAAAATATGTGGGTATTGTTAATTTCCTACTCTTTATTTTAAAATTTTAAAGTTTAACGTTTCACTCATTTTTCCAATATTTTTATTTTCCAAAGTGATTTAATTGAATTTAAAGTTAATTTTCAGAATTGTGCATTTATGCCCTTGGTTTTAGTCGACAAAAGCCCAGCCACCCTCTCCTTTTTCTAGTGTGTTCTCGATCATTCTCTCTCCCCAATTCATCTCTTTCATTTCTCTCAAATCTCTCTCAAACCATTTGATTTTTCATGATATTGTCAACCAAATATCAAGTTTTGGTAATCAAAATCTCACCTCTATTTAATCCTTTTAATTTCTTGTGTGTGTTTATTAAGATTGATTGAGTGTGTATCTGTGATGGCAAGCAAGTTTAGCATCGAATAATTCGATTTTAGTGAATCCTATGTTAACCGAATTTCTACTTGACTGAGTTATACTCCTTGGTGTTGTAGAGGGAGAGCAGGGGAGAGACTGAGGCAGAGATGGTGATTGAAGAAGAAGGGAAGTGAACTAAGGTGGGTGGGTTTTGGAATTCAGGCCGAGAGTGAGAATGGAGGATGAGGGTGTGATGTGCTCTGTGGTTGGGTGTGTGCGTACTGCTGTGGGTGTGTGTGAGTGCAGTGTGGTGTGAGTATGGGTTACGGAGTTGGTGTGTCGTGACAGTGTGTGTGGGTGTATATCCGTACGTGTACTACGTTTTGAAGGTGTGAAGAGCAGGGGATGAAGGAGTGTTAAACAGGGATGGCTGGAAGATGAGATGGTGTGAGTCGTGCGAGTGCAGCAGGTGTGCGCGTAGGTAGGAGTTCATGTGTATGTGGTGATGCAGAACCAAGAGTTAGATTGAGAGATGACAGGGGTGAAAAAGGAGTAGGAGACTGCATTAGCACGTGTATGTGTCAGGTTGTGTATATGTGTGTACGTTCATATATGTAAGTGAGTTTGTGTATGGATTTGGTGCAAGGCAGACAAGGAGCCGAGAGAGGGGTTCATGAGGGAGGGAGGAAATGAAGGGTAGAGGTTTGGTTCATATGGAAAGGTTGTATCAAATGGTGATAGTTGTTGATTTGGTTTTAATTGGTACAAGTCATCATAGTGTCGTAAATTGATATATGTGCATAAATGCTAAGAATTGATGTTGTTACTCATATTTAGAACGATGTCAATAACTTGAATTTGAAATTGTTAGTACAATACTAGTGGTCATATGGGGTAGGTGCTGTAAATCAAAAGTTTGATTTGAGGTATATAATGGATGGAAAGTGTCTATATGTATAGAAAAAAAAGTTGTAAGAGTACAAGTTCAAATGTGGTTTTATGTTTATATTTTTGTCATAAAAAAGAGGGAGTTAGTAGTTGAAGCGATTAAATCCTTAATTGAAATATTATAACTCAGTGAATTTGTAAAGTGTTGTTTGATATTGTAATCTGGAAATTAGTTAACCGTTAAGACTGTAATCAGTTATATGTACCAAAGAGATTATGTTGTTTGGTTGGGTCGATTGTATTCCGACGAGTTAGTTTATATTATAAAGGAGGTGTTGTCCAATTTTCTTAAATTTATTTTCTAATTCTTATAGTGACTAAACAAGAATTATTTTTGAACCATTGTGCTACATGGATTATAAGGTATAAGAATAAGTTAATAATACGTGTTAAGTGCTTAAGTGATTATGTGATTATATGTTATTATTTCGAGAATATGATCTGTATGAGTTATATGTGGTAAATTTCAAAGCGTATTAGGAAGCGTTTGGGTAGAACAAAGTTAGACGATTACAGTTATTAACGTACTGAAGTAGTACTTTACCTGCATATAGGTATGATTAGGAGGCCAGCTAAGAGCCAGTGCAAGTGCAGATGGAATATAGAGGGAGGAGATAATCGTTGGGACTGACAAGTAATGAAGGAGAGACGAATGAATGACCAAGTAAAGGCCAGCAAATAAGAAGTAGAGACGAATGTAAAGTGAATAAAGGATCGAGATATTGGAATTGGAAATTTGTGTATATCGAGGCAAGAGCACTAACTCTCGCTTATCGTTCAAGTGAGATAAATATGTTTCTATTCAATATAAGTATTCCCTTCAAATCCGTATTGCTAGTATTCTCTCCTTCAAAGTATTGATAAGGATATATTTTATTCATATATCATGTGAAAAGTAGAATTTCAGTTTTATTGTCAGTATTATTCTTTCTTAAGTATTGTCAGTAATATTCTGTTAAAGTTTTTGCTGGTATTGCATTCTTATTCCTTGTTTTAGTATAATGTTCTTAGTGTATAAAGTTTCACTGAGATTATTTGATAGTAAAGTAGTTTAATGGAATTGGAAGAATTTTATAAAAATGTGGACCAGCTTCGTGGTCAGAGTAGTAAAGGCCAATGTCAATAAGTGCCTAGTGAGGGGATCCCAGAGTATTGTTTTTTTTAGCTGTACTTTACGTGGCTGATCACCCGTGATGTCCAGAGTATGATGAAAACTCCAATTCTATTAAATGTTGTTTTTATGCAAATATATTCTTATGATGGAATGTTTAAGTTAAAGTACATTTTCATTTCCAAGTATGTTGGATATAAAAGTTATGATTTGAGTTAAAACTTATGATTTGAGTTAAAAGTTATGATTTGAGTAACTGAGAATTTCTTGGACATTTTGTTAAAGCGATAGTTAAAGTATTTTGCAAGTATTAAAAATATTGAATCTAGTATTACAAACCCTCAGTTATGAAATTATGATTTTGAGTTATAAATGTCTTAAATGATATTAATCTTCTGTTAAAGTTAAGAATCCAGATTTCAATTATAGTATTGATTATAAATTGGTGAGCATTCCTTCGCTCATATTTATTGTTCCTATTTCTTGAATTGCAATTAGTGCATTCTTATTTCATCCAGTTCAGTTCTAAATATAACTTGCTGAGCATTCTTTGGCTCACACTTGTTGTTTTTAAAATCTAACTTTTCTGTAAACTAGTTGGCGAGGCTTAGCTTGTGCAGTTCAAAAAGTGGAAGGAAGAAGCAGGATGCTATTGTGAAGCTGACGTGGATCAGAGTATTTAGATTTAAAGTTGAATTACTGTATGTAAATATAGTTTTAGTAGTTATAGTATGTATTTGATTAGTTGGCCTGGTATACTTCTATTCGAAGTTATACCAGTGATTTAAGTCTGTATAAAGTTTTGTATATAGAGTTGTATTTATGTTGGTTTTGGGTTTTCTTGTTTCTAGAACTGTAACCTAAGATCCTTAGTTGGGAGTTGGGGTTAAAGAGCTTTTGATTGAGTTTTTATTTTTATTTCAATTTTATTTTGATTTCAGATTTTTAGTTTAGTATTCAGCAGGTTTATGTTGTATTTACGAATACATCATGGCCAATTTTTTGTTAGAATTTTTGAGTTTGTTAGCGTGACGCCCAAATCTACTGACCCCGTATTTGGGGGCGTTACAAGTAATCTGGATCTAGATTATCACAATGTAATCCTTTTTGTTATATCAATATACACAGTTTGTACATACTTTTTATTCATTACTTAACTACTAAGCTACTATATCCATTAATGGAGCTTCATAGCTGCTATATTAATAAAAGTAACATGGTATCAGAGCCTATGTGCTCGATTCTTCTATTCCGTTGTTCGATTCATCTGTACACCTCTTCTATACGAGCCTTGTATACTTTCTCGGTGTTGTTCGTGATCTTTCCGCTTGCGTTCTCGTTCGATTCGTAACAATAATCATCAGCGTTACATTCCTGATCTAATTCATATTATTCAGCTTGTTACAATCAGGTGTTTCTGATCTAAACATCTAAATTTCTCTAAATTTGTGTTTATTTGACCTAATTGTGTTGTTTCATACTGAAATTTCACATAAAGATCTTTAGATTGTTATTTGTATATTTGTTACAGTGCTAAGATAGTCAAAAACTCTGCGAAGTTATGAAATCATCAAATACTCTTGCTGTTTTACTTCATTCACAATTGATTCTTCGTGTTTTGTTCATATCTTGAGTGTCTTGATCAATAATTCTGTTGTTTTAGATCTTAATTCGGTTATTTTGATCATCGATTCTTCTCTCCATTTCTCGCACACAGCGTGTTTGATAATTTTCCACACTGAGTTTTCTATGTTTCTACTCTTACTACCGATCTCTCTTCGATCGTCATCTATATGTTCTCTTTTCGATTGTCATCGATCGTTTTATGATCGAATTATCATCATTTTGTTCATGAGATTACTGTTTAGCATCTGTATTGTGAATTTGTTTTGCAACTGCAGTGTAGCTACTTATGGAGTTGTGTTTAAAGTGTGTTTGTGCTGAAGAGGTTTGCGATCTGGTTTGCTCTGTTGATGAATTGTATGTGAGAAGAAGATATGAGAAATTGGATATTTGGTGGAAGTTAGTTAGATATTCAATTTTTATGGTGAGTTTTGTTGATTCTCCATAGTGAGTTTTATTGATGCTCCTTAGTGAGTTTTATGTTACTTGTCGTGTTGGCATCTGCGCCTCGCTATCAGCTGTATTGGATGATTTGTTACCTTCATACATGATGTGATCTTCATGTATGAATCATTACTGTTGCTGCATTCTCCTGCCTTCTGATTAACATCCAAGATGGATGTTTGCATTGTCTTCATGCTGAGTTACAAGTGCTGTTACAAGTGCTGTTGAAATGTTACCTGCCTTGTCGTATTGGTTTGTGCATGATTGATGCTGGCTTCCAGTAAATGGAAGACTACCAGCTTTCTACACCCATCTGTGAGCGTCTAAACTCAATGATGGACACTCTGAAGGATTACTAAATTCGGACTTGTTCTTGTTTGCCCCGTAGTGGGTTTATAATATCTGTTCTTGTCACTGGTCTTGTACCACGCTACTATAATTTTGTTTGGTGTTGCTATCAAGCAACTACAGATTTTGTTGCTCATTTATGAGCTTCTGCTGTTGTTACCTCCTGTTACCACCTGATAACCGAAAGCCTACATTACCTTGATGCTGTGCCGTTCCACTTACCTACTTCTACCAAGTGATGTTTACTTGTTACCTGTTAATTGTTGCTCATTTGTGAGTTATTACTCCATTATGAGTTGTTATTGCTTGCCAAAGTTGTTGTCAAAGCTTAAGTTGCTGTCAACAAGTTACTTTGTTCGTAATGCTAATGTTGATGCTTGCTACTGTCATGTGATCTCTGAACTGTTACTTCCCAGATACTCATTGCCGTATTGGCTATTTCTTGTCGCCGCATCAAGTTACCAAGATGTTGCTGTCAAGGTCTGCTACTTCAGATTGCCTACACCTCAGTTGATTACCTACCTCTATGATCTTAACCTTCAAGTTGGATGTTTGCATTGCTTTACAACATCCAACTTGAGGGGGGATGTTAGATATATCAAGCCTATCCTGCCTATCCTTGCTGTCATGAAGCTGTCCAGCTTCCCCAACCTTATATATATAAACATGATAAAATTTATATAAACTTAAATATATTGATAGAAATGTGTTTACAAACGGAATACAATTTGAAAGATTACATTGTGTGTTTTTGTGGTGTCCTTACTACTACAACAAAGGCCTTATTTATAGACTTGAAGAGTACAATCTGAACGTCATGGCATACATCAATTAAGGCCAGCTTGATATCTTTGACAGACTACACCAGCTTGATATCTTTTACAACCTACCATATTTGACTGGAATAACAGTTGCGGCTGTATACATCCGCAATACCCCCCCTCAAGTTGGATGTGGGAGAGAAAACTGTTAGATATAATTGATGTAATGTTTCAGTGTTTAAGTGTAACAGTGAAATATCAGAGTTTAACTGGAAGGAAGTCAGAGTTTAGTAAAGTCTGACTGACGGAAGCTGGACAGAGTTTAGTAAAGTCTGTCTAGAAGCAGCGCGTACGGAGTCAACAGAAGATATTAGAGATCAATTGAAGATTGATATGGAAGCGAGATCTTTGGAGACTGGATAGCTATCAAAGAGATCGAGTTGACTTAGGAGACGTGTGACAATCTGTAATTGATATCATTGTATAGCTGATTATTAGGAATATCAATTAGAGATTGTATCGAAGTTGTATATTATATAAATACAGTTAGGTTAACCCTAGAAGGGTATCGTGCGTCGAACTATCTTTATTGTAACCTAGCAGCTCTTTGTGATAGTTTACATCACAAAGAGGGTTTTTAATATCAGAAGATTTAAAGTGCATAATCATCTTACTTGTTAAACTCTCATACGAATTTGATTATTAATTATGTATTTGGCCTAACAAGTGGTATCAGAGCCAATCTGTTACTTTATTACAGGTTAAGATCCAAACACAACAATAATCATGTCAGCAATTCGTCCACCAACATCTACTAGTTCTGAAAAGGCTCCTACTACTGTGAGTCGTTATGAACCAATCAGGGTTCCTATTCTCAGGCCATCAGAGTATGCCATGTGGAAGGTCAAGATGACTATGTTTCTGGAGGCTACAGATCCAGAATATCTTGACAGGATTTATGAAGGCCCTCACAATCCTACAAAGCTATCTACTGCAACTGCTGGTGAAGAAGCTAAAATAGTTCCAAAGGAAAAGAAGGACATGACTCCTGAAGATCTATCATCAATTGCTAAGGATGCGAAGGTTAGGCATTTACTGCATAGTGCTTTAGACAATGTTATGTCTAACAAAGTGATTAACTGCACCACTGCAAAAGAGATCTGGGATGCTCTTGAAGTCAGATGTCAAGGAACTGCTGCTATTAAGAAGAATAGGAGAAACATACTCACACAAGAGTATGAGCACTTTGAGGATAAACCTGAAGAGACCATGATAGAAACATTTGATAGATTCTGTAAATTGCTTAATGATCTGTCATTGGTCAACAAAGAGTATGATCTAGAAGACTTAAATCTCAAGTTTCTTCTTTCTCTACCTGAAAAGTGGGATGTGAAAACAACCACTATAAGAGACAACTATGAACTTGCTGAAACAGAGATTGATGAAATCTATGGGCTGCTCAAAACTCATGAATTGGAAATGGAGCAGAGAAACAGGAGATCAAGCAGGAAGGCAAAGTCTGTTGCTCTTAAGGTTGAAGAGAAGCCTCAGAAGAAAGAGGCATCAAGAAGGAAAATGAAAGGAAAAGCTTTGGTCATACACTCAGAAAGTGAATCATCAAACTCTGATTGTGATTCAAACTCTTCTGAATCTGTTGAGTATTGAATACAGTAAAAGAATACAGAGGGGGGGGGTGAATGGATTCTTGAGTTTTTCTTCGGTTTTGAATCTTTGCAGCAAGATAAGTGATGAGTGTGTGAGATATGAAGATGCGGATAATTAAACACAAACACAACACAATATCACTTTAATCTAATATTTTATTAGATTAAGATGTTGCTACAATCTGTGAATACAAATGATAGTATTCTCAGCTTCGTTTTTCTCAGAGAGATATTTTCTGGATATATTTGAGAAACTTCAAAACCTTAACAGCTAAGGAAGTGAGGCTGTATCCTTATAGACATGGATACACCCCCTTGCTACAAATGAGGTAGGTAAAAAACAAAAGCACTTTCCAGTCTGTCTATCTCATTTTAGTAAGAGTCCAAACGGCTACAGATTTGACTTTGAAAAGCCTGTTTAGATCCACTTCTTCAGCTCCTTGTCCCTTGTCTTATCTCTCCAAGCTTCTTTGTAGGCTTTCCAGCATGCTTTATAGGACAGAGTCAAATAAAGTATCCTGGCTTGTTGCAGGTTTCTGACTTGTACAATCCTTCAGTATTTTGTCCTCAAGAATGTATTCGAGAAGTGACTAAGTAAGTGATTCGAGAACTGGAGTTGACTTGATCGATAACTCTGAGTTCTCGAATAGTGTTATCTTGACATATCGAATCACTTCTCGAATAGCTCTTTTCTCTGGGACTCCTTGAGATATCGAATAGAGCATTTTGACATATCGAATCCCTGAGATATCGAATAGCATATTGAGAGATATCGAATAGTGTCTTCTGAGATATCGAACTTCAGACTTCTCGAATGCTAGACTTCTCGAATAGACAAATGTACTTCTCGAATTGGTACTTAGGCAAATTCTTCATTTCTTCAAATCCCAACTGTGATTATTTGGCAGTCTTCATTCTCTTGCTTGAGGCATGAACCTTAGAACTTCTTTCAAGCTTTATTCTTGACTTAGTAGGTACAGTTACACAGATAGAATTTGATGCCTATTACAAGTACAGAACAAATAGAAACTCTACAACTAGAGGTTCCCTCAGTTAAGAGGTCATGTAGGTAATGCATAGCATTACACATACTTAGGCTTGTTATTAGATGTATTCAGGCATGCCTCTGTGACTAACAATCTCCCCCAAATTGTGAGTAAGACCCTTAGTCACAATTTCATGTCTGATAACAAGCCTATCATACATAAAGATAAAACTTGACAGTACAGGTATGAATTTCCATCAGCAATTTGGATAGAACTACAGAGTGAGTAATCTTACAGCCTATGATGAAGAACTAGCCATTGTCTTTTGATTCCCTTTCCATAGCTTTGGCTTGAAATTCATCATATTCTTTCTCTCTTCTTTCTTTCTCCTTCCTTGTATTCTCATCCATAGCTTTTATTATTTCTGCCATAGCATCCAATTCTTCAAGCAAAATTGAGTCTTTGAAATCTTCAAGTACTGGTTCCAGAATATTTGCAGGATAGTGGTTGAGTAGATTCATTCTGATGTTGACTTGATTTCCATTCCTCCTCCTATACTTTACCATGTAGGGGTTGAACTGAACTCTACACAAACCCTTTTTCCTCAGCTTTTCTGCTTCACTTTCCAGTCTCTCAATTTCTTTCTCCCTTGCCAGCCATTTCTCAAAACACTCTTTTCTGACTTTTTCTTCATGATCTCTCTTCATTTTCACAAAATCAATTAGCTCCAGTTTCCATACTCTCTCCACTTTATCTTCTGAGCTCAACAGTGCAATGATTCTCTCTATGTCATATAGCTTGCCCCAGTGTTGACATCCTCCTTGTTTGAATTTCTCCTCCCTTCCATCCGAATATTTAATCTCAAGGCAATTATCAACAATGGCAACATGATAGATTCTTTGAGCTTGCAAAAATTGCAGTTGGTCTACATCATAATCTTCATCTAGTGGTTGGAGTTTTAGGCCTGGATAGATTGTCAGGGTTTTTGATATGGTTGGCTTTGATTTCCTTGCAGCTTGCTTGAACTTGATTCTTTTTACATGATTACTTGGCAGCAGTATGTGACCTTTGTTTGTAGACCATTGTAGTATTCCATTAGCAGTTTGCTTTTTGAAACATACAGATGGTTTCTTGACTTGAATCTTCTTCTCTTCTTGAGGTGGCAAGACAGTTGCAGAAGCCATAGATGCAAATTTTGAAAGGTCACTACTGGCAGCATTCACCCTAGACTTAGAGTCTTGTGTTGTGGTGAGGTTACTGTCAGCAATGCCTGAGGCTTGCTGTCTTCCACTTTTCCTCTCAGAGCCTTTACCTTGATCATCATCATTCTTCCTCTTCTCATCATCCTTCTTCTTCTTCTTGTCTTCATCACCCTTATTACTCCTGTGATATCTTCTCCTTCCATCACTTTTATCTTCATCCTTGTCTTGATCTTTGCTTGGGTTGAACTTAGCAGTCTCAGATACAATGCCAGTTGCAATATATGACCTGAGATAAGATATAGCTTCTAATTCTTCTGCTGTTCTAGATCCCTTCTTCTTGATCAGTTTCTCAATGATGGCTATGATGAGATTTTTATTTTGAGGAGTTAGATGCTTAGGAATGACCAGCTGCTTGATATCTTCAATTCTTGTTCCAGCCTGGTAGATAATAGTTCTAGGATCTGTGAAAACTTCAGGTAGCCTTGAAGGTTGACCATTCCTCAATTCATCATGAAGACTCTTGTTGTTCTCATTTCCCTTCTCAATTAGTCCAAGGAGCACATTCACTTCTGAGTGCTTTAGACTCTGTAGAGTATTGATGGTTAAGTGCCATATCTTGTTCTTTCCTACCATCAATATCTCCTTGAGCCATAGATCATTAAGCCTCCTTGGTACTACAGTGAGACAGTCAATCTGACTCTTCAAACTCTCATGATATAGCAGAGCATCACCAGCCTGTTCTCTAGAGACTTTCAGAAGCTCCAAGAATGCATCATCATGATAGACATTTGAGTTTGCAATTTCTTGTAGCTTGGCCTCAGTGACCACCTTCACTTCTACTGGCTTGGCACTCTTAGATATTGAGATTTGAGGCTTGTCAGATGGCATACTCCCTGCAACCACTGTGGTTGTAATAGACTGCCTTTGACCATCAGGAGTAGTGATGTGCACAGTTGGTAGAGTGACAACTGGCAGAGAAGTGGGAGGCACATCAACTTTGTCCTTTCCTTTTCCAGGCACATGAGTAGTAGATTTCAAAGTTCTCTGATGGCCACCCTCAGTGATCTTGATGCCCTTTTCTAGTGATCTCTCCCCCTTTGGATTTGAGTTCTTTGATATCCTCTTCTCCCCCTTAGGCTTGTTGACAGACACAGGGACTGTAGGATGCACCTTTGGAGTTGAAGATTCATCAGGTAGGGGAAGACCCATGTGCTTCATCATTGCAGACAACATTGATTGTTGATGCAGAAGGACATCAGCTGTGGTGGTGGCTTGAGTGTTCAACTGCTCAGTCAGAGTTGTCACAGTGTCTGTAAGATGAGCATTGGACTTGTGGAGAGAGACTACCTCCTTTTCAAGAGTATCCACTTTAGTGAAGAGTTCATTGGCCTTAAAACCAGATAGGGATTGATCCTTCAGTCTCTGCACTTCGAACCTTGACATCTCATGCACAGGAACCTCAGTGACCAGCTTGTCTCCATATTGATTTGCAAAGAGGGTCCTGAGCATGGCATTGGCATCAGTTGTCTGATCTGATAAGGATTGAAATTTGTGCCCCAGACTTGTGACAGCATCCTTGAGAATAGCTAAACCATTGTCCATCCTGGTGCAAGTAGCATTGCAGGTTCGAATGTCCTTGAGCACAGTCTCCAATTGAGGGAATTTAGCATCAAAAGTCCTCTTGATCTCATGCACCTCCTTGGTTGTAGCTGAACACACTTCATTAATTTCTGTCTTTAAGCCTTTACCAAGATAGTGTGCAGCCTTGAGAATGCCTTTATAGCTGTCATTCACTGCTTCAAACACATCAGTAGGGTTGAGAGATTTGGCATTGGACCCTAGTGAAGTGATGTACTCTTCTCTGAGATACTGGAGACCTTCTGAGAGAGGGATTGAATTGGTTCCTTGCAGCCAAGCATCGATATTCCCATCTCTCTCAGTTTCATCTATGATTTTCTCCTTCTGTAGCTCTACATCCTCTTTGTGACATAGGAGAATAGCTTCATAGTCTGGATTGGGCATGTTTGCAGTGAGAAGGTGCTGAGCAATTTTTGTGAACTCAGGGATCTGATCCACAACTAAGCTTTGAAGTGCTTCAACCGTCAATTGTGGTGGAACAGACCCTGATCCTGAAGCACTGTCATGTTGCACAGGCTTCAGCCATTGAGACAAAAAGTTAGAGCTAGAGCTAGGCTTGCTAGGCTCCTCAGTTACAGATGCAACTTCTGCAACCGGATGAACAGACTCTACTACTGTTGTCTCCACAGAAGTGGGATGAGTTACAACAGTAGTTGACACAGGCACAGAGTCTCTAGTAAGAACTAGTGAATCCTCTGTGTTTGTGATGGTGTCATTAGGATATGCCCCAGCATGCATTCCCTGACCATCCAAATGTGGTACCTGGGTGGTGAGCAAGGTGTCATGCACCAAGTCACTTGAATTCATTGGCTCATCAAAGGAAAAGAATTCTTGATGATCAATGCCTTGCTCCTCAATTGCTTGAGTTGCAGGCTTCAAAGAAATATGAGTGGTAGATTCTGAAAGAGAAGTGTGTTGTAGACAAGATTTTGGCAACTCCCCCTGAGAAATAGAGGGAGTTTCAGTTATGATGTGCTCTCCACTCAGTGTTGTGCCAGCCTTATCACTCCCTTGTGCTGACTCTTTACAGATAGGTGCATTGGGGAGGATGCTTGATTCTATAGATGCATCCTGTTGAGAGGATACATCTAGTGAGCTGTGTGCCCCTGATTTTACAACTTCAGCCATTTGAGTGACTGAAGAGGTGGTTTTAGACTTCTTCTTCTTCTTTAGGCTTATGATAGGTGACTCAGGTTTCTCACTTTCTAACCCTAGTTCTACAGCCAAGGCTGCTTCAGTTAAGATTTCTAAAGGTTCAGAAGCAACCTGTTTTCTCTTCTTTTTACTAACATCACCCTTTTGAGAGGATGATGCAGTTGGCTCTTTGCTGGATAGAGTGTTTGGCTGGGGGGGTTGGTTAGCAGGCCTTGGGTTAGCACTTTGTTCTCCTTGCTTAGGCTGTGCTAACTGAGATTTAGAATCAAATATTGGCATGTTGTGGGGGTAAGACCTAAACAAACCCTCCATGTGGGGAGTTATGCTAAGTCTTACATCCACATCATTCCTAGTCTCCAAATTACCAAAAATGAGTTTGGTCATGGACCTAGGATAGCCTATTTTACTCTTATCTACTCCAGGCAATTCAATCAAAGAAGCATTTTTAAAGTTAAGCACTGATTGAATAAAGCGAGGAAAGAAAATTTCATTACCTCTCTTGGCTGTGGTCTGACCAAGTCTCCCATAGAGTTCTTGTAGGATGAGAAGTCCAACATCTATCTTTCTCCCATGAGCCAAGGCATAGGCAAGCTGCTGCACGGGTGTACTAATCTGATCAAAGCTTGACTTCCGTGCAGTGAATACATGAAGGAGTGTAGCAAATACAAAGCTCCATTCTTTCCTTAAGAACTTCCTATTCAACTTTCCCAGCTTGATAGTATCAGAGTAGTTGATGAAGTCAAAGAATTCTTCCAACTCATCATTGGAGGCCAGAGCATCATACGTCTCTTGCTGCATATCCAAGGCTTGATTCATGTCTGCAGTGGTGATAGTGATATCCTCTCCTTGAATCTTGCAGTGAACAATATAAGAAGTGATAGCATTCTCAAGAGCGATGACCTCCACAGTAGCAGTCCTCCAGAATTGTTCCAATAGATCTATGTACAGAGTTGGGTTGGCTGAGAGCGCACTCTTGATGTATGATTCAGACAACCACCGAACAAAGCACTTGAAATTGGCATTCGGTGCTTCCACATCACTGGTGATTGCGATGAAATTAGTTTGGAATGATATGGTGAGTTTAGGGTTTGCCATTTGGGTAGAGAAGAAAAGAGAATTAGGATTGAAGAAGAAATTCGCAGTTAGGGTTTTTCAGAGGTTTCAGGAGTTGAGGTGCTTGAGAAATCGAACGAAAAGAATTGAATAGTTGTGAAGTTGAATGTATATGTATGAATGTCTTGAGTTGTCGATAGATAAGTGTTCTGTAGCGACAAGTCATTCGAGAAGTATGAAACAACTATTCGAGAAGTCAAGAAAGGCTTATTCGATATCTCAGACAGTTTTTAACTCACAGCTGGCAGTGATTTAACTCAGAAGAAAATTCAAAGTTAAGAATATATTTTTATGAGTGAAATGAAGTTTTGAATATAAATCCAAAAAGCGATTAAGTGTCAGCGAAAGATCAGCCTTTTCAAATGATTCGATAACTCAAATGCAGTATTCGAGAACTCTATCATTAGAGAACTAAAATACTCTATTCGAGAACTCAAAGTGTGCTATTCGATTTCTCTAAAAGACACTATTCGAGAACTCAAGAGGGTTCTAGATAGGCCTATTCGAGAACTCGAGCCAAGACATAACAAAGAACCATTCGAGAAGTCTGACTTATCGAACTATACTTTTCACTCATAAAATTCAATTTTCACTATCTTTTAAAATTTACCAGAAACATTCACTGAAGAATATTCTACTAAATTAAATAGTGATTTTCTCAAAATTTCACAGAAATTTCAAGCTAAAGATGTATGATTTTCAACATGTGCAGCATTGGAATATTTATACATCATACTCCAGCCAATACTTACTTTTAAAAATATTGAGCATTTGATAAGGTAAGTATTTACTGCTGCAACAATCTAGTTGATATATTCACTTAGCCAGAATTCGAAGAATTCAGCATTCCAATCTCACTGACCAGCCTAGTGAAGGTGGCTTCATCTAATGGCTTAGTGAATATGTCAGCTAGTTGTTTTTCTGTGGGAACATAATGTAACTCAATGGTTCCATTAGTTGCATGCTCCCTTATGAAATGATATCTGATGTCAATGTGCTTTGTTCTAGAATGATTGACAGGATTGGCAACTATAGAGATTGCACTTGTGTTGTCACACATGATAGGAATTCTTTCCAACACAAGTCCATAATCTCTAAGTTGGTTTCTAATCCAAAGCACTTGAGCACAGCAACTTCCAGCAGCTATGTATTCAGCTTCAGCTGTGGAAGTTGACACAGATTGTTGTTTCTTGCTGTACCAAGAGACTAACCTTTGGCCAAGAAACTGGCAGCTACCTGATGTGCTTTTCCTATCCACTCTGCATCCAGCATAATCAGCATCAGAATAACCAACCAGATTGAACCCTGTGTCCTTAGGATACCATAACCCCAAGTTTGGTGTGCCTTTCAGATATTTGAAGATCCTTTTTATAGCTATCATGTGTGATTCCTTTGGGTTTGATTGAAACCTTGCACATAAGCATGTAGCAAACATGATATCTGGCCTACTAGCAGTGAGGTAGAGTAGAGAACCGACCATGCCTCTGTAGATTGAGATATCTACCTTTTTGCCCTTAGCATCATCATCTAACTTGGTGACAGTGGCCATGGGTGTCTTCGCAGGTGAGCATTCTTCCAAATCAAATTTCTTCAGTAAATCTTTAATGTATTTGGTTTGACTTATAAAAATGCCATCCTTCCTTTGACTCACTTGCAGTCCAAGAAAGAATGTTAATTCTCCCATCATACTCATCTCATATCTGCTTTGCATGAGCTTAGAGAATTTTTCACACAGCTTCTCATTTGTAGAGCCAAATATGATATCATCCACATAGATTTGAACTAGGATAATATCATCACCATGTTTCTTGTAGAACAGTGTCTTGTCCAGTGTGCCTCTAGTGAATTGATTCTCCAGTAGAAATTGTGATAGTGTGTCATACCATGCCCTAGGAGCTTGCTTGAGTCCATACAATGCTTTAAGTAATCTGTAGACAAAGTGGGGAAACTGTGGATCCTCAAAGCCAGGTGGTTGTTGCACATATACTTCTTCTTCCAACTCCCCATTCAGGAATGCACTCTTGACATCCATTTGATAGACCTTGAAATTAGAATGTGCAGCAAATGCCAAGAAAATTCTGATGGCTTCTAGTCTAGCAACAGGGGCAAAGGTCTCATCATAGTCAATACCTTCCTGTTGAGAGTATCCTTTTGCAACCAACCTTGCTTTGTTTCTTATGACTACACCATTTTCATCCATCTTATTCCTTAGAACCCATTTAGTTCCAACAACGGTTCTATCCTTTGGTGCAGGCACTAGTTCCCATACTTTGCTCCTTTCAAATTGATTTAGCTCCTCTTGCATAGCAATTATCCAGTCAGGATCCAACAATGCATCATCAAGTTTCTTAGGCTCAACTTGGGATAGAAAGCAGCCATAGAGACATTCATTTATAGTTGCTCTTCTTGTCCTTACTCCTGCATTTGGATTTCCAATTATTTGATCTGCAGTGTGTGATAGCTTCTTGTGCCACAGCCAACTGTCTTCATTTGATGCTTTTGAGTAGAAGCAACAAATTGTGTCCTTGCTTGCAGAGTCCAAATTGGCTACAAACAGGCTTCCCTTCCTTACTCCAGACAGAGCAAAATCACCAGTCTTCTTGTGGGTGATCAAACATTCATCTTTGTCAAAGTTCACTTTGAAGCCTCTGTCAGTGAATTGACCAACACTCAGTAGATTATGCTTGAGCCCCTTGACCAGTGCTACATTCTCAATGATGACATTTCCAATTTCCAACTTGCCATATCCCAGTGTGTTGCCGATGCTGTCATCTCCAAAAGCAACCATTGGGCCAGCCTTTTCCTCATACTGTGATAGCAGGGCCATATCACCAGTCATATGATTTGAGCATCCACTGTCCAAAATCCACATGACCTTCTTTTTACTTTCTTTGCCCTGCAAACACAAAAGTATTACTTCTCCTTTGGTACCCAAACGAGTTTGGGTCCATGTGACTTAGTGACAGTTTTATCAAAATCAGCATGCTTATCAGTTTTCTTGATGTTGGTCTTCTTGTCACTGTTGGGAGTCTTAGAATCAGGATTCTTAGACTTAGGTGACAGAGGTACCTTCCTAACTTTAGGAGGACTTGAAGACTTTGTCCTTGTGTAGTGTGTGTGAACATTATGATTGATACAGCCCTCCATGAATTGTCTTCTCAAATTAAAACAACTAGTCATCACATTCATGTTACATGGCATACAATCAAGTTTATCACAGAAAGGAGAGTCTCTATGTCTTAAAGGCACAGAGCAATCATAGAATGGTTTAGCAACACTACCAGATGGTTTCTTGCAAGCATGAGTCAAATGATTAGAGCTAAAACAGTTTTGACAAACTTTCCTAGGGGCATTTGGCACATAAGCATAGTTGTTATCTTTGTTAATCCCTAATTTGCCATTCCTGTTTGGTCTCTTATTAGTCACTTTCTTCTTAGTCTCATAATTTCCAGCTGAAACAAACTTTACAGGTTTCTCAAGTCTAGGTCTACCTCCTACTGGCTCCTTGGCTTTGGTTTTGACATTCTTACTCTCAGAGGATGCTTGTTGTTCATTTGATTGTGCCTCATCTTCATCCTCCAACATTTGCTTGATGAGTAAGGCATCCTCATCAATCTCAAGTGTTGGTGTTTTAAATATTGGATTCTCAGTCTTTTTCAAAACCTGAGGCACCTCCTCTTGAACAACAATGTCATCTTCAATGACTGCATAGCCTTTCCTCTGTTTAAGAGTGTCATAATCAAGTCCAATGGCAGCCTTAGGTCTAGCTAGATTTTTCTCATGATAAGACTGCAATAGACTAGAGGAATTCTTAAATGTTTTCAACTTAAATTCATTTTCAGCTAATTCATCCCTAAGAGCTTTCTCAACTTGACTAGCACATAGAACTTTGTTCTTTAGATACTCAATCTCTTGTTTAAGATTTTCTATTTGCACAGTAGTTAGCTCTAGTTCCTCATTTCTCTTATTTAACAGTTCATTCCTGGTAGACAGTTTAGCAATCTCTTCATTAGCAGCAGTCATACTAGTATGAATGTTAAACATCTCAACGGATAGTTGTTCAACCAAAGATTTATATTCAGAAACAGACATGTCTATGGTAGTGAGAGATGGTACCTGTGAGTCTGATGCAGATGGTTCTTCCTTGGAATTGGCCATCAAGGCATAGTTGCAGAATTCTTGTTCTTCCCCATCACTGTCAGAATCATCCCAACACTTCCCTTCAGCTATGTAAGCCTTACCTGGTGTCTGCTTCTTTAGAAGGGCCTCATACTTAGCTTCAAGCTCAAGAAACTCCTTATCCTTCTTTTTAGGCTTCTTGCATTCACTGGCAAAATGCCCTAGGTCATTGCATCTATAACATCTTACAGATGACCTATCCACATAGCTGGTTTTGAATCTGTTCTTGTTTGTTTTCATAGGTGCCTTGCCCTTGTTGAATGAATGATTTTGAGGTCTAGGCTTGAAGGGCTGATTCCTCTTGAATCTGATGTTTGGAAATTTTCTAGCCATAAAAGCATATGATGTATTTTCCATGCCATCCAGCTCTTCAAGAGTGTAGAACTCATCTTCTTCCTTGTCATCAGAAGGTTCAGTCACTACTTCCTCAGTTTCTTCATCATCTACTATCTCTTCTATTCTCAGCTGACTTGCAGATGCTTCCAGGTCTTGAATAGATTTGTTGACAATCAAGGCACAGGATGTGTTTATCATTCTGCCTTGGTTAGCTTGGATAGCCCTCTTTTGAAGCAACTCAAGCTCGTGTGTCTTTAAAACCCCATAGAGCACATCATACGTGACTTTGTTCAAATCTCTTTCTCTTAGAGATATGACCCTTTGCTCTAGATGGTTTGGTGACGATAGTAGAAACTTCATATTTAATTCCTTAGTGCTGTAAACCTTCCCATTCATTTGGAGCTCAGTCACCAGCTTGTGAAATCTTTCAAACACATCAGTGATACTTTCCTTGGGCTGTGCCATGAACGCCTCATACTGTGTGACCAGTATCTGTTTCTTATTTTCTCTTACCTCCTCTGTCCCTTCACATAACACCTCGATGTGATTCCACATGTCCTTGGCTGATCTGCATGATGCTACGTTGGCAAACATCGACATATCCAAGGAGTCTATGATTAACAACATGAGGTGGCTGTCTAGGGCAATCTTTTCCTTCTCTGAGTCCGTCCATTTGGATGGCTCTTTTGGAACATATGATCTAGGAATGACTACTGCGCCCACTGTGGATTCAGCAACTTCTTGTTGTGGTATGAATGGACCATTCTTGAGAATGTCAGGGTAGAGAGGATTGGCAGCTTTGATGAACAACAGCATTTTTATTTTCCAGAGGTTGTAATTTTCTTTGTCGAATTTAGGGACCTTTACCGTACCTGTAGTCTTTGGTGTATTCGAACTCATGATCGTTTTCTGTTTAGATTAAACAGCCTGCTCTGATACCACTTGTTGAGTATTGAATACAGTAAAAGAATACAGAGGGGGGGGGGTGAATGGATTCTTGAGTTTTTCTTCGGTTTTGAATCTTTGCAGCAAGATAAGTGATGAGTGTGTGAGATATGAAGATGCGGATAATTAAACACAAACACAACACAATATCACTTTAATCTAATATTTTATTAGATTAAGATGTTGCTACAATCTGTGAATACAAATGATAGTATTCTCAGCTTCGTTTTTCTCAGAGAGATATTTTCTGGATATATTTGAGAAACTTCAAAACCTTAACAGCTAAGGAAGTGAGGCTGTATCCTTATAGACATGGATACACCCCCTTGCTACAAATGAGGTAGGTAAAAAACAAAAGCACTTTCCAGTCTGTCTATCTCATTTTAGTAAGAGTCCAAACGGCTACAGATTTGACTTTGAAAAGCCTGTTTAGATCCACTTCTTCAGCTCCTTGTCCCTTGTCTTATCTCTCCAAGCTTCTTTGTAGGCTTTCCAGCATGCTTTATAGGACAGAGTCAAATAAAGTATCCTGGCTTGTTGCAGGTTTCTGACTTGTACAATCCTTCAGTATTTTGTCCTCAAGAATGTATTCGAGAAGTGACTAAGTAAGTGATTCGAGAACTGGAGTTGACTTGATCGATAACTCTGAGTTCTCGAATAGTGTTATCTTGACATATCGAATCACTTCTCGAATAGCTCTTTTCTCTGGGACTCCTTGAGATATCGAATAGAGCATTTTGACATATCGAATCCCTGAGATATCGAATAGCATATTGAGAGATATCGAATAGTGTCTTCTGAGATATCGAACTTCAGACTTCTCGAATGCTAGACTTCTCGAATAGACAAATGTACTTCTCGAATTGGTACTTAGGCAAATTCTTCATTTCTTCAAATCCCAACTGTGATTATTTGGCAGTCTTCATTCTCTTGCTTGAGGCATGAACCTTAGAACTTCTTTCAAGCTTTATTCTTGACTTAGTAGGTACAGTTACACAGATAGAATTTGATGCCTATTACAAGTACAGAACAAATAGAAACTCTACAACTAGAGGTTCCCTCAGTTAAGAGGTCATGTAGGTAATGCATAGCATTACACATACTTAGGCTTGTTATTAGATGTATTCAGGCATGCCTCTGTGACTAACAGAATCATCTGACTCTGAGGATGATGAAGAAGAAATGAGGAAAATGGTTGTGTTAATGGTGAAGACCTTCAAGAAAATGGGTTTCAAGAATTTCAAAAAGGGGAAAAGGTTTTCTAGAGATTCAAATGAAGACATAAAAAGCTTCAGGAAGTCTGATAAGAGAGATTCAAGGGGGAAGAAGGATAAGTCTGAAATTCAATGCTACAAGTGCAAGGAGATGGGTCATTATGCTCCTGAGTGCAAGAAGGGTAAAACTGGAAAAGTACTCATCACAAAAGGCAGAGATTGGGCAGACACTTCAGATTCTGATGAAGAAATTAACTATGCTCTCATGGCTATTACTGAATCAGAAACTTCTGAAAATAAGGTACCTCTAACTACCTATGCTTATAATATTGATGACATCTCTCAATTAAGAATTTATCTTAAGTCATTGCATATAAGTTATAGGGATCGGACTTTAGAAAATGAGAGGATTAAATCTGAGAATTCTGAACTCAAAGAGAGAAATAAAATTGTTGAAGGAAAGCTAAAAGATATGCAACAAGTTCAGAAAGAGAGAGATGATGTTGTTTCTATAGAACAGGATTTGCTTCAGAAATATAAACAACTAGAATCTGAGTTGGAGGAAGCAAATAAGAAAATTAGGACTTGGACTAATTCTGGAAAGGACACTCAACAGATTTTTCAAACAGACACTGTTGGTCTAGGTTATAATGAGGGAGATGAACTTAGATTTCAAAATCAAGTTAAAATCAGACCTCATTTTGTACATGGAACCAGTAATTTTTTGTCTGATAATGAAAAAGAAGCTGTTAAAAGTGAACCAGTAAAAACTAGTGTTAAACAGGTTAATATTGGTTCAATGACAGATAAACAACTCAAACATAAATTGAAGGAGTTAAAATCTTTAAAGAAACAGAGAGTGTCAAATAAGAACAGAAATGGAAAAGTAGGCATCACTTCAGGAAATAAACCAATGCTTGCTAGTTATGCTCCAAGAAAGACATGTCATAACTGTGGTAGTACTAAGCATCTTGCAAATTTCTACAAGAAAAACAAGAATATAAATTCTTTACCTTCCAAGTCTGAGGTAAAGAAGGATTTTGCTAGAACTAAGCCACAGACTTTATGCACACACTGTGGAAGCACTTGGAATTCCATTTATACTTGCAGAGAGTATCATGCTATTTATCATAATTACTATGAACTGAAACACAATCTGAAATGGGTTAAAGTTAATACTGCAAGTGTAAACTCTGATACTGTTAGCCCAAACTCTGATAATGTTTATTCCGCTGCTAAAGCTAACAAAGTTAAGAATGTCAAAGGATCCAAGCAAGTCTGGATCCTTAAATCTAATCCTCAGTAATTGCTTGTGATTGCAGGGCAACAGGGAGGTAACCCTAGTTGTGGACAGTGGATGTTCAGGACACATGACTGGAAATAAAGCCCTGCTATCAGACTATGAGGAGAAGGCTGGCCCAAAACTTTCCTATGGTGATGGCAATGTAGGAAGAACATTGGGATATGGCAATATTAATCTTGGAAATATCATCATCAACAATGTAGCTCATGTCCCAGGACTCAAGCATGACTTGCTATTCGTGAGTCAAATCTGTGACAAGGGATATCATGTAGATTTTCAACCTGAATATTGTGAAGTTATCAGCAAATCTACAGGAAAGGTTGTTCTAGTTGGTCATAGGCAAAACAACATCTATGAAATCAAGCTCTTAATAGACTCTGTTGGAAAAGCTGTTTGCCTGTCTACAAGAATGTCTAGTGAAGAGAGTTGGAAGTGGCACAAGAAACTCTCACATTTGAACTTGAACAACATCAATGAATTTATCAGAAAGGATCTTGTAAGAGGACCCCCAAAGGCTCTGTTAAATGTTGATGGCCTATGTGATTCATGTCAAAAGGCCAAGCAAAGGAAGTCATCTTTCAAGAGCAAGACAGAATTTTCAATCACTGATCCTTATCATCTTCTGCATGTTGATCTCTTTGGTCCAGTAAATGTTATGTCTATAGCAAGGAAGAAATATGCTTTAGTCATTGTTGATGAATACACTAGATTCACTTGGGTGTATTTTCTAGCAAAGAAGGATGAAACTACATTAACTCTGATGGAGCATGTGAAACTTCTGGACAAAGGATCAAGTAACAAAGTCAGAATCATCAGAAGTGATAATGGAACTGAGTTCAGGAATGCAACAATGGAAGAATTCTGTAAGAACAATGGAGTGAAGCAAGAATTTTCAGCACCTGGTACACCACAACAAAATAGTGTAGTTGAAAGGAAAAATAGAACCTTGATAGAAGCCGCCAGAACTATGCTTGATGAAGCAAAATTGCCAACTTATTTCTGGGCAGAAGCTGTTCAAACTGCTTGTTTTACTCAAAATGCTACACTGATCAATAAGCATGGAAAAACACCATATTAGATGGTGAAGAAAAAAAAGCCTAACCTGAAATACTTTCATATTTTCGGGTGCAAATGCTTTGTTTTGAAGACTCATCCTGAACAGTTGACCAAGTTTGAGCTAAAGGCAGATGAAGGAATTTTTGTTGGCTATCCACTGTCAACAAAGGCATTCAGAGTTTACAATCTGAGAACTAAAGTGATCATGGAATCTATACATGTGTCTTTTGATGACAAGAAGATAACTGGACTTGAAGACAAAGATGAATATGATCAACTGAACTTTGAAAATGAAGATTTAAACTCTGTTGAAGTAAACTCTGATCAAACTATTCTGACAGAATCTGTTGAAACAAACTCTGAACCTCTACTGGTAAACACTGGAGAAACTTCTCAGCCACAACAAAGGGAAGAACCAGTTGAGGGGGAACATGATCAAGATGAAGACTCAAACATTGATACTGAGTCAAATGAAAAATCTGGATCAAACTCTGATGATTCAAACTTTGAAAATTCAAATTCTGACTCTAGGAAGTCAAGTTCAGGGGGAGTCTCAGAAAATGAAGAAAGCCCACAACAAAATCAGGAGAGCATGGATCAAGGGGGAGGATCACATGCTGACAGAAGTCATTTGCCTTCTGCAAGGAAATGGACCAAATCACATACACCTGATTTGATAATTGGTGATCCAGATGCAAAAGTGAAAACAAGAAGTGCCACTGCAAGTGAATGTTTGTTTCATGCATTCTTGTCTAAAAATGAACCAAAGAAAAAGGAAGAAGCTCTTCAAGATGCTGACTGGATAACAGCAATGCAGGAAGAGTTGAATGAATTTGAAAGGAATGAAGTTTGGACCCTTGTACCAAGGCCAAAGAACAGATCTATTGTTGGTACTAAATGGGTTTTCAGAAACAATACTGACAGTGAAGGTGTTATCACAAGGAACAAGGCTAGACTGGTAGCAAAAGGCTATTCACAGCAGGAAGGAATAGACTATGATGAAACATTTGCTCCAGTTGCAAGATTGGAGGCAATCAGAATTTTTCTAGCATATGCCTCTAACAAGAAATTCAAAGTGTTCCAGATGGATTTGAAAAGTGCTTTTCTGAATGGAAAGCTTGAAGAAGAAGTGTTTGTTGAACAACCACCAGGATTTGTGGACCCAAAATATCCAGACCATGTCTACAGGCTGGATAAAGCACTCTATGGACTTAAGCAAGCACCAAGGGCATGGTATGAAACTCTGGCTCAATTTCTCTTAGAAAGTGGATTCAACAGAGGTACTATTTACAAAACTCTGTTTTATTTCAAATCTGGGAGTGACTTGCTTTTAGTTCAGATATATGTTGATGACATTATCTTTGGGTCTACTAATGATAAACTCTGTAAGAAGTTTGCCAAGCTCATGCAGTCTAGATATCAAATGAGCATGATGGGAGAGCTTAGCTATTTTCTAGGCCTACAGGTGAGACAAACAGATGATGGTATCTTCATTAATCAAGCAAAATATACCAGAAATCTTCTCAAGAAATTTGGTATGCTTGACTGTTCATCTGCATCAACTCCCATGGCAACAGCAACTAAATTGGACAAAGACACAAGAGTTTCAGTGGATATGACAAACTACAGGGGCATGATAGGATCTCTTCTTTACTTGACAGCTAGTAGGCCTGACATCATGTATGCAACCTGTCTTTGTGCAAGGTTTCAGGCAGATCCTAGAGAGCCACATCTGACAGCTGTGAAAAGAATCTTCAAGTATCTCAAGGGCACCATATCATTAGGTCTGTGGTACCCCAGAGAATCAGATTTCAAGCTACTTGGGTATTCTGATGCAGACTTTGCAGGCTGCAAGATAGACAGAAAGAGCACTAGTGGAAGTTGTCAATTTCTTGGTGACAGACTTGTCTCTTGGTACAGCAAGAAAAAGAAATCAATTTCTACATCAACAGCTGAAGCAGAGTATATTGCAGCTGGTAGCTGTTGTGCACAGATCTTGTGGATGAAGAATCAATTGCTGGATTATGGATTGAGGTACAGTAAGATTCCTATTTACTGTGATAATCAAAGTGCTATTGCTATGACAGGTAATCCAGTACAGCATTCAATGACCAAGCACATCAGCATAAGGTACCATTTCATCAGAGAACATGTGGAAGAAGAGAATATTGAACTACATTTTGTGTCTACAGAACAACAGCTTGCAGATATTTTCACCAAACCATTGAGTGAAGCTACATTTACAAGACTGGTCAATGAACTAGGAATGGTCTCTGGTTCTGACTAGGAATGTTGGTTAGATTCAAATTTTACTTATGTAATGTGTTACTCATATTTCCTTGATTTGTTAAGTGCTAATTGATCTCTGTTGATTAAACTCTGTTATGCATACTCTGTTAACATGTTTTTCTTTAAACACTGACAAACTCTGTTAAACTCTGTCAGCATGCCTGTATGTCATACACTGTTAATAAGTTTGATAAACTATGTGAACTCTGAGTTGATTTTTGTCTGAGTGAAAACACCAATGAAGAAATATGTATGAAGCATGATTCTCAGCAATTAATCATGAATCTTTCTGAGTTATTGTGATCTAATCTTAGATTGTACAGAAAGTTAACACAGCATGATACTGGTTCATATTTATAGCATCTCTTAGTTTATTTTGTCCTAAACTCTGAGTCTATAAATACTGTGTGCATTGCCTTTCATGAATAACTACTGATGTTGATGAACTCTAAACTCTGGTAGTTATACTCTGGTAGATTAAAATGCTTACTGCAATACCCCAAAGAAAATGTATATAGGTTGCTATACTCCTTTGAGATTATGTTGGAGACTAGGATGACCCAGGAACTTATCAAAATGATAAGGGCTAAAATTTTTGAATTTTTGGTGACTAGCTCCAACCTCTAATTACTGGAATGAATAGAATAAAAAAATTATTAGCATTAGAGGGGGTATAAAATAAATTAAATGTGACTGTATATAGATTGATTACTACAGAGTTTAGCTTTTATCATACAGTCAGTGTTTACTATGAGAGTTTGTGCATCCAGTGTTTATTGATTTACTTTATGGATTTTATGAAAAATTAGATGCTCTAAAAATTGATTTGGTAAACTCTGCTTCACACACACATATTTTCACAACTGTGCAATTTTTGAAAGGGTTTCGGTGATAAAGTTGGAGAATTGACAAACGCTGTTGATTTGTGGTTAGTACTCCGAGGTAAATTTTCATTTGGATAATTTGAAAATTTTGGAGTAGATAGTGCTTTTGACAACTGTTAATAAGTGTATTGTGTTAAAGTGTCTTGGAAATAGGAAAGTGAATACAGCGGTGATAATTGCTATTTTTACTGCGCATGATTAATTGATCCACTGCTTGAATGATAAGTGTCCCACTCACACATTAATCTAGGAACTGTTGAGTGTTTGAATACATAAACGATTGAGTTTTTAATTACTCTAATTACTTTTGTGTACAAACGATTGAGTTTTACTTTCACCCACTCACTTTTACATCTCACAGTTCTCTCAGTTTTCACTTGCACATTTTCGCAAACACCTTTCCCACATACACTTTTATTTGTGATTTCTTGCCCATTTCTTGATTCAATGGCTTCTAAATCATTCACTGTTCTTGGTCTACGTTTTGTCCCTAACAATTATGCAGCCCCACTCAATCATGAACGTGTTCCAGAAGCGTTTCATCTTATGCAGAATTTCTTAAGAGACTCAGAGATTGGACAAGCTCTGGTTGAACCTAGTACTCTCTCTGCATCTCAAATTGCCACTTTTTTGGCAAAACTCGGTCTATGTGGATGGAGGAGAGAATGGGACTCCAAACATCATCTTCACTCATGAAGAACAAGAGTTTGTGATTACTCCACAAACTGTCATAGAAACGATGGGGTTTGATACACACACCTCTTATGCTTATGTTGCTGAACCTCAATTGAGACAGATGCTACAGGAGATAGGTTACATGGATTCTCTTGACAAGCTTGGCAGTGTAAAGAGGCCTAATCTCAGGAAGGAATAGAATTTTTTCTTCGATTGCATTACAAGGACATTCCAGAAGAAGGTCACTAACTGGGATGCTATTCCAATGGACAGTCTACAAATCGGGTATTCTCTACTCTATGGCAGCAATTTTGATTTTGGTAGATATGTTCTAATGAATCTAGGTGATAAACTGTCAGAGTCTACTACAGTTTATTTTGCTCGATTTTGTCAAATGCTATTCACTGCTTGTGTATCTGGTTTGGAGATTGCTGAAGCTGATGTGATTCAGCCTTTTAGAGTCAACAAGAGAATATTCTCTGATATGACCAATAAGGATGCTGGTAAAGAGAACCTACCTGTCTTTGTTCTGCCACTTGCTTTGCAGAATTTTCTCAACCAACCTCAAGACCAACCACAACCTGAACCACAACCTGAACCATTAAACACTGATCATACTCAAACCTTAAACACTGAACCACCTACACCACCTACCCACACTGTACCTACTCAAAACCCTCAATCTCCAATCACAAAACAATCTTCACACACTCCACAAATAAACACTGAACCATCACAATCTCAACCACAACCACAGCCTAAAGCAAAAAGAGGCAGAGTAAAGCAATCAGCAGCAACTACTGAGAGACATGCAAGATCTAAGAAGTCAGTAGAGACACACATCAAAGCAAAACAGACATCTCCTGGAGCTGTTTATACTAAAAGAAAGATACAAAGAGCAAAGATACCTAAATCACCCTCTGTGGTGGCAGAATCTAGTAAAGAGGATTCAGATGAAGTGCCTCTACCTAAGAGAAGAAAATTAGTAATCTCTGATTCTGATGATGAACATGTTGAATCTCCAGAGGTGGTTTCACAGCAAACACCTACTGTTGAGGCTGAAAAAGATAAAATGCCTGCAGAGGTTGAAATGCCTGCAGAGGACAAAATGCCTGCAGAAGAGGATACTAGAGATGGCTTTTCTCCAATGGATGATAAATTTGATTTATTCATGCCATTCTTTGATCCTATCTCATCTATTTTTGCTCAATCTGAAGCAACTGGTGCAGCTGATCAACCTACAGTTGTTCTTTCTGAAACTGTAGCATCACATACAGAGTTACTCTCAGATGCTCACCAGACTGTTGAAGGAGGAGATGAGGTTGATCAAGCAATAAAGGCTACCTCTCAGCCTATGTCTGTTGATGACAAAAATGTAAACTCTGTTGCTGAGCCTGAGAAACATGAAGAAAATCTTGACAAGGCTGCAGAAGAAATTGCAGAAACTGTGACTGAACATGCTAAAGCTGCAAGTGTTGAACTTGAAGGTGAAAGCAGTGCAAACTCTGATTCTTTTCTGAGTGCACCAGTGCAAACAGACAATAAACATACCTCTTTCACTCAACCTTGTAAGTCTCATGAAATTGAGAAAGCACAACTTGCAAAATTTGCTGCTGACTGGTACAAAGAGGATTGCATTTTTCCAAGAGGGAGAGCAGCTAATTTTGTTAAGCAAACTGCTGATACTATCTCCAATCCAAAGATTCTTTCTTGCTTAAAAGCAACTGTAGTTCAAGTCAAAACTCTGGATAGTAGATTTGATGAAAATACAAAGTCAATCACCGACTTGAGGACTGAGATCGTAACTCGAGAAATGAAAATGGAAAGAGAGTCTAAACTCATGAATACAAAATTTTCTAAAGCTCAAGACAATCTCTTTGCCAGGCTGGGTAAAGTTGAAGAAAATCAGTCTGCTTTGTCTGTTAAAATAGATTCCAATGCAAACTCTTTGGAGTTGTTAACCTCCATTTTGATTCCTGATGATGTCAAAAAGGGGGAGAAAGTTGCAAAAACTGCTTGCAAACAACTTCAATCCTTTGAGAAGAAGGATGATGCTGCAGATGGAGGTGGATCTGACAGAACCAAAAGAACAATTACAAGGTCTAAAGTAAACTCTGCTAAAGCAAACACTGTAAACTCTGCTAGAGTAAACTCTGTTAAAGAAAACACTGCTGAAGGTCCACAGGATGATACAGAGTTAGCTACAAACATGTTTCTTGAAGAACATGGAAATGATGTCACTCTAGAAGATGTAAGGGCTGAAGAGCTAAGGCTTAAAGCTGAACATGAGAAAAAGCTTAAATCTGGAAAATTCAAGAAGAAAGATGAAAAGGCATCAAGACTTGTTCTTAAAGGCATTAAGATCAATGAAAATGTCAATGCTGATCAGAGATTGTCTCATTCAAGAAAGCCAACAGCAGATGAGGCTAGATTGAAGCTTAAAGAAAAAGTTGTTGAAGTTGATAAGAGTTCAAAGAAGTTAAAGCAAGTTACAACCTCTGTTTCTACACATGTTGTACAAACTACTCTTCCAATTCATGGTTTTGTGAGACCTACTATTCCTGATAATACTGAGAAAGTTCAAGGAGGTGATATTTTTCAAAGCAGAGCAATGATTGCTAAGCAACCTCATGATTTGGCTGGTTTAGGGTCAAACAGAGAAAGGACTTTGAATATTACTCCTAGAGATCATTCATCACTGGCTGCTCCAGGCAAGGGTGTCCTTCAAGTTAATTTGGACAAGCTGGAATCAGTATAGTTGATTCATCAAAGAAGTCTAAATAAAGACTTTCTGCTGTATTTCATGGAGGATGGGACTGTTTACAAAGTTGGAGAGCATGATATTCATTTGAAAATGTATGAAGAACTGCAGTATGTTTTACATATTTTCAAAGTGAATAACAGTCGTACTTACCGAGCTGCAAAAGTGCTTAGATACCAGATGGAAAGATCAAAGATGATTTGTGGAATTAAAGGCAAGTCTGAATATGTACCAAAGTACTTAGATTACAAAGGAAGAATGGTTTAAATAAAGAGAAACAGTGCTAAGCTGAGAACTGATTTGGGTATCACTGTGCTTGAATTCAATTCAGAATTAGAAAAGTCATACTTTATCAGACTTGGAAATGAAATGAAGAAGAACAGCATCTATTATTTGAGATCAGCTATTTATCAGACAGATGGTACAGATCCTAAGCTTCGTGAGATCAAGTTACAGATGGAAAGAGCACTTGAAGTTGCAGAAGAGAGATTGCTAACAGAGTATTTGAGAACAGCATGGGATGTTGAAAGGATTAAGTAATTTATGCTCTGTAAGTTTTTCATATTTTCTGTAATTTTGTTAAGTATCAGTTTAAACTCTGTTTAGCTGTTAAACACTGTATATGATTATTTGTTTTTGACATCATCAATTATCTATTAACTTGTGCATTTTTGCTAATGAACAAGTTGGGGGAGATTGTTAGATATAATTGATGTAATGTTTCAGTGTTTAAGTGTAACAGTGAAATATCAGAGTTTAACTGGAAGGAAGTCAGAGTTTAGTAAAGTCTGACTGACGGAGTCAACAGAAGATATTAGAGATCAATTGAAGATTGATATGGAAGCGAGATCTTTGGAGACTGGATAGCTATCAAAGAGATCGAGTTGACTTAGGAGACGTGTGACAATCTGTAATTGATATCATTGTATAGCTGATTATTAGGAATATCAATTAGAGATTGTATCGAAGCTGTATATTATATAAATACAGTTAGGTTAACCCTAGAAGGGTATCGTGCATCGAACTATCTTTATTGTAACCTAGCAGCTCTTTGTGATAGTTTACATCACGAAGAGGGTTTTTAATATCAGAAGATTTAAAGTGCATAATCATCTTACTTGTTAAACTCTCATACGAATTTGATTATTAATTGTGTATTTGGCCTAACAAAAACGACAAACATGCAAATTGAAGATTAACACAATAAAAAATATTCAAAAACGGAGCAAATTTTCAGTGGCTCGAACGGCCAAAACAAACCAAGGACTGGAATGATCATCAGTCGAAACAAATATTTATTTCCCCAGTAACTTCAGAATTTGGTGGAATCTTTTCCCCAGTAATTTCAGAAATTGGTGGAAACTTCTCCCCAGTAATTTCTGAATTTGGTGGAACCTTCTCCCCAGTAATTTCTGAATTTGGTGGAATCTTCTCCCCGGTAATTTCAGAATTTGGTGGAAACTTCTCCCCAGTAATTTCTGAATTTGGTGGAAATTTAAATTTGTGGAAACCTTTTTTTTTTTAAGAAAACAAAAAATGTATCACATATATTCATGCATATATTACATTACTACTACACTGGCCACCACCACCATGTACTCAATAGCTAACTGCGGGACAAAATTACAAAAAGTAAAAGTAAAAATAAAAGAAGAAAAGTAAAGTAAAAGGAAAAAAATACCCATCATCACCACCACCAAAGATTGAGAATTGGTTATAAAGCAAGAAAATAACAAGAACGAGAAACAAAGCAACACTCAGTTTGAAACACCACAACAATCAAAACCACCAACCCAAGCAATACATCATCTCTTTCAAGTACAATGGGTGCAGGTGGGCGTATGTGATAAGTGTGCATTTAATCCTAATATTGTCCCTATATTTTAGTTATTTTGTATTGATTTGGATTTTTATTTAATAAATTTTAATGTTTTATTGTAGGTTTCAAGGAGTTATAATAAAGGAATGCTTGGAGTTTAAATAGCAAGAGTTGGAGAAAAATTTGATTAAAATTCGGATTTTCCGGGTAGCTTGCGCAGTCTGCACTGTTTGGGCCATATCTGGAGTTCTACAAGTCCGATTCTGACGATTCAACAGCCCACGGAAAGCTTATGAGAAGAGATTTATTTCTGAAGTGGTCTTGTATTTAAAATCCAGCCGAATCAGCCCAGAATCTGAGTCAAAAAGTCAACTACGAATTTCTTCTTCTTGGAATTCAATTTTGATTGGGAATTTTCCTTGTATTTGTATTAAATAATTAAAAACACTTTTATTAGAGATATTATTAGATATAGATCAGACCTAATTGGAGATAGACACACGTACGAGAGATAGAGGCACAGGCAAGAGAGAAAGAAGAAGCTTGGAAGATAGAGATTCAACCATTGAAGACATTCAATTGGATTTGTTTCCTTCATCTTTTTGTTCAGAATTCTCTCCTTAATTCTTTTAATCATGTTTATGTGCTATCAATTCTTGTATGATTTTGAGACTTTCAGTATGAACTAATTTCATATAGCTGGGATTTTTATGGGACCCTAGCATGGGATTTTTGGTGTCTTGTTAAAGAGTATAGTATGCAGTTCTGCAATTTATTCATTCAAGTGTTTTTCATGCTAAAACTTGCTATTGTCTGATCAACCTTAGTGGGTTAATGAGTTAATTATAATACCGAGAGGGTTATAGTTAATTGACACAAGACTTGAGTGGTGCATGCTTATATCTTTTGATTATAATACTGTTACGGTATAGACATATATTGTGACCATGCATAGCTATGTGAATTGGTGCTTAATTAAATTCTGAAGAGTAAATTGGCATAAACATATGTTAGTTTATTTGATAGGAATTATACCATAGTGATTTCGAGAGAAACCTATGACCATTGAATTCTAGCTAGTAAATTGTGGATTTGCTACTGTGCTATGCAACTCTATTACCGATTTTCATATTTGGAACTCGTTAAAGTCTCTTCTCTAGTTTAAATTAGTTGGTTATTTAGTTCTTATAAATAGTTTAGTTATAAAAATCAACAATCAATATTTTTGTTCGATAACTGAATTGTTAGATATAACTTGCGATTGATACGAATTTACAGTCCTTGAGGAACGAAATCTGGTATTTACTACTGTATTACTTGCTTGCAATTGTGTACACTTGCACATTTAGATTTTTACGCAACAAGTTTTTGGCGCCGCTGCCGGGGACTGTTATATTGTTTAATTGCGAAGTTAATTTTCTTGCAGTTTGGTTTTTGTTACTTCTGTGCTAATGGGAGTAATATTTGTTTCTTATCAGGTCTCTTTGTTTATGAACGAAGAACCTTCAGGATTATTTGCCTTTGATCCTGAAATTGAGCGAACTTTTAAAGCAAGAAGAAGAGTGCAACGCGGACTTAAAGAAGCGAACCTAGTTATGGGTGATGAGACTGCTAATAATCGGAATGTGGCACCTAATGTTCAAAATGGTATGATGGTGTTAGATGATCGAGATAGTGCCATTCGGCAGTACGGGAAACCTCGTGTTGGTGAGTTAAACTCAGGGATTGTCAACCCTGATATTCAAGCAACAAAATTTGAGCTGAAGCCAGTTATATTTCAGATGTTGCAGACTGTAGGTCAATTCAGTGGGATGTCTAATGAGGATCCTCATCTTCATCTTCGGTTGTTTGTTGAGGTCTGTGATTCTTTCAAACTTTCTGGAGTCACAAATGATGCTTTGAGATTGAAGTTGTTTCCATATTCTGTGAGGGACATGGCTAGAGATTGGTTGAACTCATTACCACCAGGTTCGGTGGCTAATTGGAATGATTTGGCAGAAAAATTTCTTATGAAGTATTTTCCTCCCACTAAGAATGCAAAGCTTCGTAATGAGATTAATTCTTTTCAGCAGATGGACGATGAATCTTTATATGAGGCATGGGAGATATTCAAGGCATTACTGAGAAAATGCCCACATCATGGTCTTCTTCATTACATTCAGATGGAGACATTCTATAATGGTCTCAATACTCAGACAAAGTTGGTGGTAGATGCATCTGCAAATGGAGCTCTGTTAGCCAAATCTTATAATCAGGCATATGAGATTCTTGAGACAATTGCAACAAATAATCATCAGTGGATAACTAATAGGGCTCAATCTGGGAAAAAAGTGGCTGGAATTTATGAGGTTGATGCGGTAACTTCAATGAGAGCTCAAATGTCATCCATTGAGAATATGCTCAAGAACTTGACGACGGGAGGTAATCAATAGGGCAATCGGTGAATCCACAGGTTAATCAAATCAAGAGTGTTTCATGTGTGTATTGTGGTGAAGAGCATACTTATGATAGCTGTCCTTTAAATCCCGAATTTGTCTATTATGTGGGAAATCAAAATAAGGGTGGCCCTTATTCAAACACCTACAATCAATCATGGAGGCAACATCCTAACTTTTCTTGGAACAATCAAGGGGCTACTTCTGGAACTTCATCAAATACATTTAGGCCCAATTATCCGCCTAGATTTTCTCAACAAGCTCAACAACAATTGCCTCAGCAAGCATCTCAATCTAGTTCTCTTGAAAATATGCTTAAAGCGTACATGGCAAATAATGATGCTCTCATCCAAAGTCAAGCAGCATCATTGAGAAACTTGGAGAATCAAGTTGGACAACTAGCCAATGAGCTGAGGAGTCGGCCACATGGCTCGCTCCCTAGCGACACTGAAAAGCCTAGGGATGTTGGGAATGAGCACTGCAAAGCCATGACATTGAAGAGCGGGAAAGTTTTGGAGAATGCTAAATCTAAGTCCAAAGAAGGTGATTCCTCTACAACTGAAGGTGAGGAGAAAAATTCAGAAAATAATGGTGTCCAGACTTCTGAGGTGGTCCCAACCATTCAACCACAACCACCATTCCCTCAACGGTTTCAAAAGCAGAAGCAAGATGTTCAGTTTAAGAAATTTCTAGATGTTCTGAAACAACTTCACATCAATATTCCACTTGTAGAAGCTCTTGATCAAATGCCCAATTATGTGAAATTCATGAAGGACATTCTTACAAAGAAGCGGAGGTTGGGGGAGTTTGAAACTGTAGCTTTAACACAAGAGTGTAGCTCATTTGTGCAGAATAAATTACCACCAAAGATGAAAGATCCAGGGAGTTTCACCATTCCTTGCACTATTGGAAATTCTTATTGTGGTATGGCGTTGTGTGATTTGGGAGCTAGTATAAACTTGATGCCTATGTCTGTGTTCAGGAAACTGGGAATTGGAGAAGTTCGGCCTACAACTGTCACTCTTCAACTAGCAGATAGATCTCTTGCTCATCCTGAAGGAAAGATTGAAGATGTTTTGGTCAAGGTGGACAAATTCATCTTTCCTACTGATTTTATTGTCTTGGATTATGAGGCAGATCGGGAAGTTCCCATTATCTTGGGTAGGCCATTTCTTGCTACTGGAAGAACATTAATTGATGTGCAAAATGGGGAGCTAACGATGCGAGTTCAAGATGAAAAGGTGACTTTTAATGTTTTCAAGGCTATGAAATATTCTGATGATGTAGAATATTGTTCAGCAGTCACTTTGGTTGTTGATCTAGTTTCTGAAAAACTAGAGTATAATTCTTCTCATGACCCTTTGAAGCAATTGATTCTCAATATATCTGATGATGAAGTTGATGATGTTGATCTTTTAGCTTGGTTGGAAACTAATTCACATGGTACAAGAACTAGAGGCCGTTTTGAGTCACTGGAGTTATCATCAAGGGAATTCAAGATTCCAAAGCCATCCATTGTCGAACCACCAGAGTTAGAATTGAAAGCTCTTCCTTCTCATTTGAAGTATGCTTATTTGGGACCTTCTTCTACTTTGCCTGTTATTGTCTCTGCTGAATTGTCTAGTGCTCAGGAAGATCAATTGTTGGAAATTCTTAAGAAGCACAAGAAAGCTATTGGGTGGACTATTGCGGATATTCGAGGTATTAGCCCTTCTATTTGTATGCATAAAATTTTGTTGGAAGATGGTGCTAAGGGATCTATTGAAGGCCAACGTAGATTGAATCCCATCATGAAAGAGGTGGTAAAGAAAGAGATTATCAAATGGCTTGATGCAGGAATCATTTATCCAATTTCAGATAGCTCATGGGTTAGTCCTGTTCAGTGCGTGCCGAAGAAGGGTGGACTCACAGTGACTAAGAATGAAGACAATGAGTTGATTCCGACCAGAACAGTTACGGGTTGGAGAATTTGCATTGATTATCGAAAGTTGAACAAGGCCACTAGGAAGGATCACTTTCCATTGCCCTTTGTTGACCAAATGCTGGACAGACTTGCTGAAAGAGAGTACTATTGTTTTCTTGATGGGAACTCTGGTTATAATCAAATAACTGTAGCTCCAGAAGATCAGCACAAACTACATTCACATGTCCTTATGGTACTTTTGCCTTTCGAAGAGTTTCGTTTGGGTTATGTAATGCTCCTCCAAATTTCCAAAGATGTATGATGGCTATCTTTTCTGACATGGTTGGTGATTTTCTAGAGGTATTCATGGATGATTTCTCTGTGTTTGGAGATTCTTTTAATGATTGTCTATGTAACTTGGGTAAGGTGTTAAAAAGATGCGAGGAATGTAAGAACCCCAAATTTTGGATATAATTAAAACTTTGTATTAAGTTATGATAAAATGAAGAACAATGATTCCGACAACAAGGTCACCAGCTCTAATGAATGGTGGTTTCAAAGAACAATGATTGTAATGAATGGATATTGCTTTGGACAATGATCCTGATGCATTGGTATATTGTCAGAATAGAGTAATTCGATGGTTGAGAACCTAGATAAGAATAATCTACCATCCAGGAAGGAGCTAAAGGATCCTTGAAGGGAAATGAGTACGTGCATAGTGTTTCCCATACGTGCATAGTATTTCCCGTACGTGCATAGTGTTTCCTGTACGTGCATAGTAATTTGGTGGATGAATAGTGATTTTGTAAGTTGGAAAACTTTTCACGCCACCCTATGTACGGGACGTGATATGGATGTTTCGAAGTCATATTAGTAATACGCGGAGGAAATGAGTGAATGCAGAGACGATCGGAATTCAGAAATTCCAAATTCTTTTTCGGTATAATATTTGACCGGACAGTGGATTAAATATTATTATAATCCAAGAATTGAGATATTAACTTTGAGGATTTGATATTTTGGGATGTTATTATATTTGATTTAAGAATGAAGGTAGGAAACCACTGAGGAGTGGTTATGGATACAATGTAATAATTGATATTTGGAAAGAATGAATGGAATTCGACTTTATTATTTCTATGTCTTGAAGGATGCTAAAGGGTAACAACATAGGTAAGAATAATCTATCTTCTAAGGGAATAAGATATGGCAATTTCAAGCAGGAGAATACCCTCATGTCATCCAGATCGATAACGATTAATCCAGTAGTTCCGTAAAACGGTTAAGGAACGATCGAAAGAGAATACGGACAATTGTACCACCCTAAGAGAACAAGTAAAGAATACAGAATGAATAGTTTTTGGTGGGAGTATATAATAATATGAGACGACACTATACAGAAGCATTCGGAACGGATTTCCGAGTTCGTATTAGTGATCCAGGGGGAAAATAAGTGTATGTAAAAGCTGTCGGATTCTGAAAAACCGCACTTTTATTTTCTCCGAGAGTTCCCTGGACACTGATAGCCCTAAGTATTTAACGAATGGATTTAAGGAATATAAATTGGAAAGTTAGAATGAAAGATGGAGAATGAAAGTATTAATATTAAAGAGGATTCCCGGTAAACCCTAATTAGAAATCCGTGAAATATTCTCGCGAACGATCAATCGAAACGGGCAATAACCGGACACAGAAACAAGCAGAGGAAGCAAGAGTCTTGTGCAAGCTACTATAATAAATATCTAGCAACCAAGTGGCTTAAAGTAACTAGCATGCTTAGAGATTTAAACTAGTACTTAGCAAGCAACCACTTGGTTAGCCTTAGCACCATCCAAAACTCAACACTTGTCTTGCCAAATACATCACCCCATGCATCATCACTTTATTAAAGCAACCAAGGATGAGATATTATGTTAAACATATCACTTTATGCATTATTGTCAAGAGCAACCAAGCAAAACTCCTCCTCCCCCCATTATTCCATCCATTCGGCTATTTCCTTAATTCCAAATCCAAAGTCCAAGCTCCCACCATCATTTGATCTTGTAATTTTTAAGGTGAGTCCTATAATTCAAGAAACTAATCTCCTAGAAATTTCAAGCCCAAATTCCTTTGTTTCCATTTTCAAAGAAATCATCAAAGACTAGGGTGAATAGTGATTTTCAAGAACAACTCTTGATTTTCTTGATTTCTATGATGATCTAAGCTTGGTTATGGGTATACAAGGACTATGCAAAGCTTAGCAAGGTCTTTACACACTCCAAGGAAGGTATAAAGCTCTTGAAACCCTAACCCTTGTTTAAGATTTAAGCATGTTTATGATAGTTATAACTTAGTTATGGTTATGTTAAGATTATATGCATGATTATGTATGGATTTTGGATTAATGATGTAAATAGCTAGATGAACGGAAAGGCATTGCTTGGCCTCAGTTCATGTATATAAGTCATGTATATGTTGTTTGGGTTGGATACTATGTTTATGGGAAGATTCGAAATTGGTAGATATTCGATTTACAGCCGTTATAATGCCCGATTTTACAATACCATGTTTTGTATGCCATTTTCCATGTCGAACCCCTACTGTCCAGAGACCTTATCTGCCATGATAGGATAGGTAATGTTCTAAGCTTCGTTTTGATATAAAGATCACGTGAAACGGACTTACGGTTTAGGATTTATGATCAAATTACTAAAAGTAGTTCGAATCCGTAAACGAAAGTTCGTAACTGTAATTGAACCCTCGTAAACTATGTAACGTCATGGAGAATCTTAGTAAATAAATACTAGAGGTAAAAAGGAAGGTGTGAAAGAAAACCGTATGTCAAAAGGATCATTTTTCGATTTATTAAAAATGTTCGAGTCGAGGTTAAACGCGAACGAACCCCTAAAAGACGACTCTTTTATAACTTCGGTAAAACACATAGAAAACGGGCGATAAAACTCGGAGTATAGTATTGGTTCGTAACGATCGACCTTAGAACTCATATGACTTAAGTATGTCCCAAGTATAAGTACAATGACATGTCGTATTAACGAACGAATGTCGGGTCGGATCAGTGATAAAAGTAATCCACTAAAAGGGGTATAACGAGATAACTCGAGAACGTGTTTCGAATTAAGTATAACTTAACTTTTAATATGTTAAGTGATTAATCCCGAATGCCTTGGCTATTTATAGATCACTAAGCTGAACCGGGACCCGCTACCACTACCCCTTACCGTACTCGACTACCAGGCAAGTTTCAATTCCCTTCTTTTAGGCTGTTGTTGTGATTGAATAAATATATATATATGATTGCTGATATACATATGCCATTGCATGCATGCCTACTTTCAAGTTGAATTGATATACTTGTTCCCTGAATGTTATTGTTGGCTTATAAGCTAGATAGTTATACATCAGTTATAAGCCGGTTATTGTAAGACCCTCATAGAAGGGCGTATACATCTTATTCATCAAATATAGACCGGGAGTCAATATTTCTTGATATATCGAGATTACCTCGGAGAAAAATATTTAAGTAAATATTTTCCATTATTCGGGCGACGAATATTATTTGAATATTCGTTCGAGATTATTTATTTTAACGATCTTTACTTCAAATAATTATTTGAACTTAACTATTCGACGAATAATATTTTTAATATTCATTCAGAGTCGAATTATTTATCAATTATTATTGCGAATATTCTTCTAAAGGTTGGACTACTAAATGAATATTAATTGGATATTCATTTAGAATATTATTCATTAAATGAATATTACTTTTGAGTATTCATTTAAGACAGTAATTACCTATCGAATATTATTTTAATGTTCATCTGAAACTTGATTTATTTATCGAGTCTTATCTCGAATATTCCTTTAAAGCTTGGATTACTAAATGAACATTACTTGATATTCATTTAGAATATTATCCATTAAATGAATATTACTTTATCAATATTCATTTAAATTCCTAATCAATTATGAATATTATTTTGAATATTCATCCAGGGTTCTATTTAATCATCGAATATTATTTTAAATATTTTAAATATTCCTTTCAGGTCTTATTAATTAATGAATATTATTTGAAATATTCATTTGAATATTTAGTTATGCAATAAATATTCTCTCGATATTTCTTCAAGAATTATTTGAGAGATACTCTGATTAAAGATAATCTTTCATATTCCTAAATATTCCGTAAAATATTTTAATTCAATAAATATTCTCTGAATATTTATTCCATACTTAGAATAACCTCGATAAGGTTTATCTTTTTCGATTATTACAGAAAATATTTCGGAGTCGTATTATTATTAATCTTATATCAAGAAAGGTTCTCAGACATCATTCTTCTTTGAGTCTATCTCCTTAATAATAAGGGAACCTTACTTGGAAAATGTTATTTATCTTGTCGACTTCCCGGTCATAAAGTATTCCCTTCACTCGCAACTCGGGTGCTGTTGACTTATTAAGTCGTTGCTTACCTTCTCATCTTTCGAGGGGTAAGATTACTGGAACAAGTTGATATCCGTTACCAAGTAATAGCTTGGGAGTTATTGGTAAATTTTCCTTTCCAACTAGATACGACTACTTTGTGGAGTCTTATCAACAAGTATTATACTTGGGGAAAGGGGGACGAACGTTACATTCAGAATCATGAATTCTATTTGAACTAGGAGTCGTGTAAGAGGCCGAGTAGCGCCGGTCCATCCCCTTTGGCCCAACCGTTGGCCGGGGAGAGCTAGCAAGGCGGTATACAAGTAAAGCCGTCAGTTCTTCCTTCTACCGGTAGTAAATCTAAATTGAGCTGTACGATCTCGACTGATCATCAAGATTGGAACAGCGGGCGCGGTGAATACTCCATCATTGGTTCATCATCCAAATTTATTTATTTCCTGCAACATGATTACTGTTGGCAGAGTTGGAAAAATGTCATAACTGGAATTGCAACCTTTTCTTGCAAGTTCCTCTTCTTAATAACAATAAGAACATCTCGCTTACTTTGATGTAGCAGATATTTCTACAAACAAATACTTTAAGTTACCTTGTAACTTCATCGTTCATATTTTACTGGCATCATTTCCGTAAATGCATGGCATATGGTTTGAAAGATACTTTTGAACTATTGTACATTATCGTTCAGTTATATATTATTGTTGGTGGGCTATTGCTCACCCTTGCTTTATTATTATATCACAACAACAGCTAGACCAGATGACTCGCACAAGGCGCACTCGACGCGGGCGAGGACGATGAGACTACCAGAGCTGAAGAAGAAGCTATTGGTAGGATATATTTATTCTTTCAGTACCAAGAATATGGTCTAGTATGACTTATGTAAATGGATGGCAAAGAGTATGTATTTATATTGAAATTCTTTTGGATTGTAAGAACTCATAATGTGATTAATAAAAATTTGATTGTTACTCTGATTTCATCTCTGGGACTATAACGGGTGTGTTTTACATTGTTGTGTTGGGTCATGGAGATGTAATTTATTTTATGTTAAGGAAAGTTCAAGTGTTGTGGATAGAATTGGAAACCGTAACCACCGGATCCCGGACCCCGGATCTGGGGGTGTTACAGAAGTGGTATCAGAGCGTACGTTATAAACCCCAGAGATGAGGTGACGGTAAAACAATAAATTCAATAAGATAATAAGAACTCTTGCCAAGTTCATAGTCGGACTACTTAATGTAGTGATGACATATAAAACCCTTATCGGAACTCGTAAGTATAATGATAGTAACTTAGCTCGATATCGTATCGACGAGTAAGGCGACTGACCTTGAGGCATACGAGCAACAACGCGATGATGCTTTATATGCTGAAGATCAGCGGGTAATTCGATGGAGTACCCTACTGGAGACCCGGAAGAGGTTCCAGCAGATAAGGAAAATCCTGTTAGGATAAGGAGCTTACCCATGGGTAATGAGGGTCGCAGCCAGAATGACTGTGATGATTAAGATATGGTGCTCAGAAAAGTGAGTATAAAGAACCGAGATATTATTAAGAGATCTGAAGATGCATGTTGAATTCATAGCCGGACTACCAGATGTAGTACCAGCAAGAAAGAAGGATTGGAAGAATTACTTGAGATCTTATACGGAAATAGATTAGAATCCTTAGAGATTTTCATCTTAACAAAGAAAGAGCTAGAGGGATGTATGATTATCAAAGACAGCGATATAGGACGAGGAGCAGAGTCCCTAGGAATAGTTGAGAATGAGGCAGTAAGTGCCATATCATTTGATAAATGAATCAGTATGAATATTGTCAGTAGTAATTCGCCATGAGAAGGCAGGTGTCGTAGGTTGTAAATTACGAAACCAAAGTGAGGTTAATGAGGTGGTTTTATTCAGGGAAATGTTCATGAATGAATCAGTAGAAAGTAAAGACATTGGGAAGTGACAGCATGATTGGGTAAAATTATATAAGGAAGTAGTAAGCAAGACAATGATCTCAGAACTTACCGGAAGATAAGACCAGTGAGTCAAGATGAACTCGTAATGAGACTACTGCCAGAGACTGAGTATAGAGTTAATTCAGCTCAGTTAAATGATGAACCAGAAACGTTAGATGCATGTGATTTAGAGGAATATTAAATTCCTTCTTCTCTTTGAATGGATTATAGTAGTACCTTAAGTTTATTACGATGCGGAATTATAATAGATCAAGTAATACGATTAGTAGTTAAAGAGAAAAATGTGAGAAAATCTTCCTGGAGCTAAAAGGTGAAATTGGTAATGACCAAGAGCTGGCATTGCTTAATGGAAAAAAAGGAGACTTTGTGTTTCCAACGGCGCTTCGCATAAAGGGTTAGGTAGACCGACATTTGGTAGTATTGAATATCAGGACGTATAGGTATCAGGACATTGTGACGGGTTTCAATTTGAAACTATTGATTCCATTCTAAGGGATGGATATAATTGATTCCTTTCCAGTGGGTAAACTTCCAATCTGATGATGATTATTTCGTTAACTATGACTGCTTATGATTCCACCTGCTTGGAGGTTCAAAGAACTATTCTTTAGGTTTCGAAACTGGTCTCCTTAATGTTACCAGTAGGTGGGTAGATTGATCGAAATTTCCCTGAGTCTGGAAAGGAATTCGGTGAATTTTGGCAAACCTTGTCTTTCTGATTATCAGAGAATGTCATGGAAGAGATTAAAAATTGGAGCAAACCCTGTGATTTGGGTAAGGATGCTGTAAAATGGGTTAGTAAACGGACCCTGAGCATTACAATCGACGGTAGTGATAAAATGATGAAGTGAGATTGGACGAAAATAGGAAATGTAAGTAAGAAACTAGCCGGACTGAGAAATTCCAGGATTGACTTAAATGAAAAGGCTGTTGTGCCAGGAATGGTAAGCTTGTGTGGCACGCAGGATTGATAAGAATAGTTGAAAAGATAAAAGTGGAGGAAAGGTGACCGGAGACGGTGCCGAGTAGTCGATTAAGACTTATATGGAGTAAAGTTTTGGAAAGGTAGAAAGGTATCAAAGAAGAAGGCACTATGCCGGCAATTGCTAGAAAAGTAATGCTATTAGCCAACCCCTAAAATCATATATTTTTATTTTAGTGTGGCCAGTTGAGGGCAAGTCACAACGGACTATAAAGTGACTAGACCAGCAATGAAAAGACAAAGCAGGGTTGCTCTTAAGAAAGCACCGACTGCAAGGGCTTCTGATATAAAGGAAATATTAATGAGATCGTAGGAGTCTTCTACTAAACCCTTTGCAACCCATGTTGTGATGGGGAATTTACTAGACCTTTTTGGGATGGGGTAACCCGTACTAAAGTGACTCATGTGTATATGGTTGTCCAAGATTACGAGTAAAATGGAAGTATAGTGACTTGAGATGTATGATGTTAGGGTATCATGAATACCCTGAACATATTACGACTAAGGGAAGTAAACAACGAAGGTTTATGAAGAGAGTATAGAAATGGTCAGAGATGGATCAGTATGCTGTAGAAATTTTGTCTAAGGCAAGTACATTTGAGAAAAACGATAAGTACTAAGAGATTCACGTTGAACTCGACCAATATCTTCCAAAACATCCTTGCTGCCATTACCAAGTTCTGTAAGAGAGGAGATAGGCATACATTGCCTTTTTGGAAGGCCAAATAGGCTGACAGCTATCTGAAAGAAGAGGGTGGCATTAAGCCACCGATCGATTATCAAATGAGAATGATTGAAAAGAGACCTTTATTAAGGATACATGATCTGATTGCCAATTATAAGATGCAAGAATTCTTTGGCAGTTGAATTAAGGATAGGATATCCATAAATTAAGACAAACCCTAGGGAATGCACAAGGGGTGGCATTAACCCTAATAACGACATTATGACTTCAGATGATATGAGTTGGACTTGCTAAGGCAACAATGACCGGTAAGGATTATTAAAAAGAGTTCTGGAAAGAACATAGATAGAATTATTAGAGTATTGATCAATGACATTTTGATATACCCTGTACCCAGAAAATACAGGAGGAAGGATGAGGATGACCTATGAAACCTTACAAGGAAAAAGGTAATATTCCGAACTTCAAAATGGAAGTTTGGTAAGGAATGTATGACATAGTAACAGTAATGCCAGATGAGGCATGTATGAGACCCTGAGGAAGTATGGATTGAACCTATAAAGGTTGAGATTATCCTAAGATAAGGAAAGAACTAAGAAGAGAAGTATCCTAAGTAGGATTGGGAATAAACGTGATAAAGTTCCCACGGGTAGGTGGAAGCAATGACTTATGGAGAAAGACTGTTAAATATATTTTTCTCCATCAGCAGAGCTTAAGGGAGAACGCTTTCACCCAAAAATGATGGGAATGAGGTAGAAATGTTTGAATTGGAATATATCCAAGGAACAAGGATTACCGGAAATTATTATTATCATGAAAGGCCAATGAGGTGGCCGACAGTCTAAGTATAAAGGAATAATTATAAATGTTCATACCGAAGAAACAAAATGATATTTGGAAAGACCTTGAAGGTCATATTGGAGTGGAGGAAGTTACATTCCTTTTGATGATTGTGCAAGAATCGAAGGTGATAATAGTTTAAGTAAAGATTCGATTCCTGATGGAGTCTTAAGCATATTACGTACCTTAGAAGGTCCCGTTTTGAGGCAAACCAGGACCATGGTAAAAAAAAAAAAAATTGATGAAGTAAACCGTTAAGTTTCCAGTCTTTTATGGAAGATGCATAAGTGATAGTTTCATCAACCGGACCTAGCTGCGATGCCTGAAACTCTTCTGCAATTCTATCTACTTCATGTTATATCTACATCAAGTTCAGGAAGTGTTCCTTATGGATAAGGAATAGTGATTACTTTGTCTCCCTAAGGGATTTGAAACCCGTAGGGTTAGCTATTAATGCACTACGTAAACAACAAGTGATGGTGATTCTTCTAAGAAAGTAGATGACAATGTAAAGATAAAGAAAGTGCTGCCATTGATTAACTAAATGGCATGTTGATGAATGACAAACAAGTTTATGTTAGTGTACTTCTGCGCAAACAAGATAGAGAATATGAGGTTGATGATTCATGATGTTAAAGGTATTCCCGTAGAAAGAATTAATGAGACTTGGAGGGAAGGGCGGTTGAGCCCGAGACTTATTGGGCCACCTGAGAGTTTATAAGTGTTCGGACGGCGGTATTCGAGCCAGCCTTACCCCCAGAACTTATAGCACGGTCATAACGGGTTTTCATGTGGCCAGGCTACGCCAGTAAAATACAGATGCTCGATAGATGATAAGAGCATGAGCCGGTAGATATACGACCTGGTCTGACTTACGAAAGACAACCTGTGGAAAACCACGGTTAGAAAAGAATAAGTGATGAGAAATACGGTTGGCAGAAGTAGATTATATGAATCTAAGTTAAAGGGATCGGGCCAGATTCATTTCGGAAAGTTTAAATTGGGATAACGTGATGATTATAGAATAAATGTGACGGAATACCGATAAAGAGGTACCAAGTGCAAAAAGGTGTCTCAATAAAGAAGTGAAGGTGAAAGTAAATAATAGAAATGAGTAAGAATCAGATAATAAGAAGGATGTGATTGATAAAGAAAAGGCTGGGAAAGCAACTATGGAATGAGAAGCAAGGAATGTTATGAATGGGCTTTCTAATGAATTCTCAGGATGACAACCTGATAGTGTCAATATTATAGTATGAAAAAGCTAGTAACATGATATGGGATGTCAGTAATAATGATGTCAAGTGAGAAATCTAAGATTTAACCTGAAAGGTTGAAGGATTTCCCGAATGTGAGTATCGCTAAGATTGAACAAGAGTATTTGTCCATAGAATAATGGACAAAGCAGCAAGATATGTTGACACGTGAGATTACGATCAAATAGTATTGGATATAATTATGATTAATTTCTTCTTTGATAAACCTCTATAGTTCAGAGGTAAGGTCCGAGTATGATATTCTACAATCATGTAAGCTTTCTATAATCCTTTAGAACTCTTTTCTCTTCTTCTCTCTTATTCATCTTCTTTATGAATTGAGAAGAACAACCCTTTTAGGAGGGGAGGTACTGCTACGTGACTATCTGTCTATGTGATAGAAGTCTAAGTGGAATACCATGACTTGTTTAATTGCTTGTCAAGTACTAAAGGCTGGCCCCCTTCTGTACTAACTATGCAATATAACAAATGTTCAATTGATCATAGTGATCTCTCAATAAATCTTTCCACTTCTCTATATTGATCGAGATTGCGAAGATTAAAGCAATCAGGAAATGCACAGTACGAGCGAGGTTACCTCCGAATCGTAGGGTGATAGTGATACCAATGTTACTGCAGGTATCAATAAGGATAAGACTGAGTAAGAGTATAACCCGGATAGTGAGTTGTACAAAAAGTAGCAACGTTGATGGAAAAAGGATACAGTATGGATTGTAGCACTAGAAGATGTGCTGAGGAAGGGTAGAACGACTCTTTGCTTCCTACCTGATTCCGGGACGGAATCCTTTTAAGGAGGGGAGACTGTAAGAACCCCAAATTTTGGATATAATTAAAACTTTGTATTAAGTTATGATAAAATGAAGAACAATGATTCCGACAACAAGGTCACCAGCTCTAATGAATGGTGGTTTCAAAGAACAATGATTGTAATGAATGGATATTGCTTTGGACAATGATCCTGATGCATTGGTATATTGTCAGAATAGAGTAATTCGATGGTTGAGAACCTAGATAAGAATAATCTACCATCCAGGAAGGAGCTAAAGGATCCTTGAAGGGAAATGAGTACGTGCATAGTGTTTCCCATACGTGCATAGTATTTCCCGTACGTGCATAGTGTTTCCCGTACGTGCATAGTGTTTCCTGTACGTGCATAGTAATTTGGTGGATGAATAGTGATTTTGTAAGTTGGAAAACTTTTCACGCCACCCTATGTACGGGACGTGATATGGATGTTTCGAAGTCATATTAGTAATACGCGGAGGAAATGAGTGAATGCAGAGACGATCGGAATTCAGAAATTCCAAATTCTTTTTCGGTATAATATTTGACCGGACAGTGGATTAAATATTATTATAATCCAAGAATTGAGATATTAACTTTGAGGATTTGATATTTTGGGATGTTATTATATTTGATTTAAGAATGAAGGTAGGAAACCACTGAGGAGTGGTTATGGATACAATGTAATAATTGATATTTGGAAAGAATGAATGGAATTCGACTTTATTATTTCTATGTCTTGAAGGATGCTAAAGGGTAACAACATAGGTAAGAATAATCTATCTTCTAAGGGAATAAGATATGGCAATTTCAAGCAGGAGAATACCCTCATGTCATCCAGATCGATAACGATTAATCCAGTAGTTCCGTAAAACGGTTAAGGAACGATCGAAAGAGAATACGGACAATTGTACCACCCTAAGAGAACAAGTAAAGAATACAGAATGAATAGTTTTTGGTGGGAGTATATAATAATATGAGACGACACTATACAGAAGCATTCGGAACGGATTTCCGAGTTCGTATTAGTGATCCAGGGGGAAAATAAGTGTATGTAAAAGCTGTCGGATTCTGAAAAACCGCACTTTTATTTTCTCCGAGAGTTCCCTGGACACTGATAGCCCTAAGTATTTAACGAATGGATTTAAGGAATATAAATTGGAAAGTTAGAATGAAAGATGGAGAATGAAAGTATTAATATTAAAGAGGATTCCCGGTAAACCCTAATTAGAAATCCGTGAAATATTCTCGCGAACGATCAATCGAAACGGGCAATAACCGGACACAGAAACAAGCAGAGGAAGCAAGAGTCTTGTGCAAGCTACTATAATAAATATCTAGCAACCAAGTGGCTTAAAGTAACTAGCATGCTTAGAGATTTAAACTAGTACTTAGCAAGCAACCACTTGGTTAGCCTTAGCACCATCCAAAACTCAACACTTGTCTTGCCAAATACATCACCCCATGCATCATCACTTTATTAAAGCAACCAAGGATGAGATATTATGTTAAACATATCACTTTATGCATTATTGTCAAGAGCAACCAAGCAAAACTCCTCCTCCCCCCATTATTCCATCCATTCGGCTATTTCCTTAATTCCAAATCCAAAGTCCAAGCTCCCACCATCATTTGATCTTGTAATTTTTAAGGTGAGTCCTATAATTCAAGAAACTAATCTCCTAGAAATTTCAAGCCCAAATTCCTTTGTTTCCATTTTCAAAGAAATCATCAAAGACTAGGGTGAATAGTGATTTTCAAGAACAACTCTTGATTTTCTTGATTTCTATGATGATCTAAGCTTGGTTATGGGTATACAAGGACTATGCAAAGCTTAGCAAGGTCTTTACACACTCCAAGGAAGGTATAAAGCTCTTGAAACCCTAACCCTTGTTTAAGATTTAAGCATGTTTATGATAGTTATAACTTAGTTATGGTTATGTTAAGATTATATGCATGATTATGTATGGATTTTGGATTAATGATGTAAATAGCTAGATGAACGGAAAGGCATTGCTTGGCCTCAGTTCATGTATATAAGTCATGTATATGTTGTTTGGGTTGGATACTATGTTTATGGGAAGATTCGAAATTGGTAGATATTCGATTTACAGCCGTTATAATGCCCGATTTTACAATACCATGTTTTGTATGCCATTTTCCATGTCGAACCCCTACTGTCCAGAGACCTTATCTGCCATGATAGGATAGGTAATGTTCTAAGCTTCGTTTTGATATAAAGATCACGTGAAACGGACTTACGGTTTAGGATTTATGATCAAATTACTAAAAGTAGTTCGAATCCGTAAACAAAAGTTCGTAACTGTAATTGAACCCTCGTAAACTATGTAACGTCATGGCGAATCTTAGTAAATAAATACTAGAGGTAAAAAGGAAGGTGTGAAAGAAAACCGTATGTCAAAAGGATCATTTTTCGATTTATTAAAAATGTTCGAGTCGAGGTTAAACGCGAACGAACCCCTAAAAGACGACTCTTTTATAACTTCGGTAAAACACTTAGAAAACGGGCGATAAAACTCGGAGTATAGTATTGGTTCGTAACGATCGACCTTAGAACTCATATGACTTAAGTATGTCCCAAGTATAAGTACAATGACATGTCGTATTAACGAACGAATGTCGGGTCGGATCAGTGATAAAAGTAATCCACTAAAAGGGGTATAACGAGATAACTCGAGAACGTGTTTCGAATTAAGTATAACTTAACTTTTAATATGTTAAGTGATTAATCCCGAATGCCTTGGCTATTTATAGATCACTAAGCTGAACCGGGACCCGCTACCACTACCCCTTACCGTACTCGACTACCAGGCAAGTTTCAATTCCCTTCTTTTAGGCTGTTGTTGTGATTGAATAAATATATATATATGATTGCTGATATACATATGCCATTGCATGCATGCCTACTTTCAAGTTGAATTGATATACTTGTTCCCTGAATGTTATTGTTGGCTTATAAGCTAGATAGTTATACATCAGTTATAAGCCGGTTATTGTAAGACCCTCATAGAAGGGCGTATACATCTTATTCATCAAATATAGACCGGGAGTCAATATTTCTTGATATATCGAGATTACCTCGGAGGAAAATATTTAAGTAAATATTTTCCATTATTCGGGCGACGAATATTATTTGAATATTCGTTCGAGATTATTTATTTTAACGATCTTTACTTCAAATAATTATTTGAACTTAACTATTCGACGAATAATATTTTTAATATTCATTCAGAGTCGAATTATTTATCGATTATTATTGCGAATATTCTTATAAAGGTTGGACTACTAAATGAATATTAATTGGATATTCATTTAGAATATTATTCATTAAATGAATATTACTTTTGAGTATTCATTTAAGACAGTAATTACCTATCGAATATTATTTTAATGTTCATCTGAAACTTGATTTATTTATCGAGTCTTATCTCGAATATTCCTTTAAAGCTTGGATTACTAAATGAACATTACTTGATATTCATTTAGAATATTATCCATTAAATGAATATTACTTTATCAATATTCATTTAAATTCCTAATCAATTATGAATATTATTTTGAATATTCATCCAGGGTTCTATTTAATCATCGAATATTATTTTAAATATTTTAAATATTCCTTTCAGGTCTTATTAATTAATGAATATTATTTGAAATATTCATTTGAATATTTAGTTATGCAATAAATATTCTCTCGATATTTCTTCAAGAATTATTTGAGAGATACTCTGATTAAAGATAATCTTTCATATTCCTAAATATTCCGTAAAATATTTTAATTCAATAAATATTCTCTGAATATTTATTCCATACTTAGAATAACCTCGATAAGGTTTATCTTTTTCGATTATTACAGAAAATATTTCGGAGTCGTATTATTATTAATCTTATATCAAGAAAGGTTCTCAGACATCATTCTTCTTTGAGTCTATCTCCTTAATAATAAGGGAACCTTACTTGGAAAATGTTATTTATCTTGTCGACTTCCCGGTCATAAAGTATTCCCTTCACTCGCAACTCGGGTGCTGTTGACTTATTAAGTCGTTGCTTACCTTCTCATCTTTCGAGGGGTAAGATTACTGGAACAAGTTGATATCCGTTACCAAGTAATAGCTTGGGAGTTATTGGTAAATTTTCCTTTCCAACTAGATACGACTACTTTGTGGAGTCTTATCAACAAGTATTATACTTGGGGAAAGGGGGACGAACGTTACATTCAGAATCATGAATTCTATTTGAACTAGGAGTCGTGTAAGAGGCCGAGTAGCGCCGGTCCATCCCCTTTGGCCCAACCGTTGGCCGGGGAGAGCTAGCAAGGCGGTATACAAGTAAAGCCGTCAGTTCTTCCTTCTACCGGTAGTAAATCTAAATTGAGCTGTACGATCTCGACTGATCATCAAGATTGGAACAGCGGGCGCGGTGAATACTCCATCATTGGTTCATCATCCAAATTTATTTATTTCCTGCAACATGATTACTGTTGGCAGAGTTGGAAAAATGTCATAACTGGAATTGCAACCTTTTCTTGCAAGTTCCTCTTCTTAATAACAATAAGAACATCTCGCTTACTTTGATGTAGCAGATATTTCTACAAACAAATACTTTAAGTTACCTTGTAACTTCATCGTTCATATTTTACTGGCATCATTTCCGTAAATGCATGGCATATGGTTTGAAAGATACTTTTGAACTGTTGTACATTATCGTTCAGTTATATATTATTGTTGGTGGGCTATTGCTCACCCTTGCTTTATTATTATATCACAACAACAGCTAGACCAGATGACTCGCACAAGGCGCACTCGACGCGGGCGAGGACGATGAGACTACCAGAGCTGAAGAAGAAGCTATTGGTAGGATATATTTATTCTTTCAGTACCAAGAATATGGTCTAGTATGACTTATGTAAATGGATGGCAAAGAGTATGTATTTATATTGAAATTCTTTTGGATTGTAAGAACTCATAATGTGATTAATAAAAATTTGATTGTTACTCTGATTTCATCTCTGGGACTATAACGGGTGTGTTTTACATTGTTGTGTTGGGTCATGGAGATGTAATTTATTTTATGTTAAGGAAAGTTCAAGTGTTGTGGATAGAATTGGAAACCGTAACCACCGGATCCCGGACCCCGGATCTGGGGGTGTTACAAGGAAACTAATCTTGTGCTCAACTGGGAAAAGTGTCACTTCATGGTGAAGGAGGGCATCGTATTGGGTCATAAAGTTTCAAGGAAGGGACTCGAAGTTGATAGGGCAAAAATTGAAGTCATTGAGAAGCTACCTCCTCCTACTTCCGTCAAGAATATAAGAAGTTTTCTGGGACATGCAGGTTTCTACAGACGGTTCATTAAAGACTTCTCAAAAATTTCTAAGCCACTTTGCAAGTTATTGGAGAATGACACTCCCTTTGAGTTTGATGAAGCATGTTTGAAGGCTTTCGAGGAATTAAAGCAGAGGTTAATTTCAGCACCTATCATGATTGCACCAGATTGGAGCTTGCCCTTTGAATTAATATGTGATGCTAGTGATTATGCAGTGGGTGCGGTAATGGGTCAAAGAAAGAACAAGGTATTTCATCCTATCTACTATGCAAGTCGCACTTTGACCGGAGCTCAATTGAATTACACGGTGACTGAAAAAGAGCTTCTCGCTGTTGTGTTTGCATTTGACAAGTTTCGATCTTATCTTGTGGGCACTAAAGTGGTTGTCTTCACTGATCATTCAGCCATCAAGTACTTGATCACTAAGAAGGATGCAAAGCCACGGTTGATGTTGTGCTAAAAACAATAAACATTAAATTTGAATTGCAAGCGCACAAATCGTTTCGTTGTAAAAATAATGATTCGTTCCACAGGGACTAATATTTTATTTTCGCATTCCTTAATTTCTAACTTAATCAAATTAGAACAATTGATTTTGGAAAATTTAGATTTTAAACTATTTAATTACTAAAAGAGAATTTAAACTAAAAAGGAAAAGTTGTATTTTTCTAATCAATTCCTAATTCTAAAATTTGAATTATTCTAAAACTAAATTTTCTAAAATTATTCTACAAAAAAAAAAATCATATATGCGAATTAAAACAAAATTTTATTCTAGAACTCTTTTTATTGAATTTAAAACAAATTATTTACAGAGAATTTTATAAAATTTTGACATGACATGTTTTAAAATTAAATTAGCCAAAACACAAACCAATAGCAATTTTTTTATTTTTATTTTTTTTCAAATTCCCAACTCAGCACCAATTCGTAAAACAGAAAAATAGTAAAAAAACAAAAAAAAAACGAATAGAAACCTCATAGCCAAGCCAATAAAAAAAACGAGTTCATGACACAATTCAAGAATTGATTCAATTCCAACACAAACAACGAATCAACATCTATTTGGAGGACCTGTATGACCACACAGCAAAAAAAAACAAAAATGGGAAAAGGGAATACTCGCGACTCAGTTAATGACAAAACAGAACTCAGGGGGAACACATCGAACTCAGTATACCTACTCAGAAATTGACAGCAATTCGCAGCAACTTAACAAAAAAGAAGAACTAGATTTAACTACCACTACAAACAGAAAACTAAACAGGTAGGACTCGGTACTCAGCACCAATCGAACACGAACCAAAACAAACAAATGAGACTCATAAAAACAGCAAATTCCCTGCACAGCAACTCAAAAATTCATAACTCAATGATCAATTACAATACAACTCTGCTAAAACAGAACCATACAACTCAATTACACGCAGACAATGGACGAAACTTTAGCCATAACCAGAAACAAACAACTACTCGAACAACGACGAAAAGGGACTCATCACTCGGAAACACTGTAAATTCATTAACCATGAACTAAAACTCGCGACTCGAGTCATGTCAAATCGGAAACAACAACCAAAATAACAGCAATTTAAAAAAAAAACTAAAATAAAGAAAAACAAGAAAATGGGGAAGGGGGGTTATGACGTTTGTGCGGGGGAAGAGAAAGGGGTAAGGGGTCTGAGATTAGTGCTTGTAATGGAAAATGAAGAAGAAAACAAATGAGTAAAACAAAGACAAACAGCTGGGTTTGGTTAATATTAAGAATGAAATGAAGAAACCAGGGGAGACTAAAAATTGGGTAAAGAAACAAAGAAAACAAGGGAGTGTTAATTTTTTTTTTTCGAATAAAATAAAAACAAAGACAGAAAATTAATTATGAAATTTTTGTGAAACTAATAATTTTTGTTTTTTTATTTTTGAAAATTAAATACGAAAACAAAGAGAAAAAAAAGTAAAATTTAAACTAAAACGAGATTTAGAACTAAAGTGCCCACAATAAAATTAAGATTTTTAAAGGGGCAAAATTATGAATTAAAAATAAGAGCAAGAAATTAAATTTCGTTACTTTCAACCCATAGTGGTTAGCTTTTCGCTACTTTGTCCACTACTTGGATTTACGAAAATAACGAAACAAGGCAATAATAACGAAAGAGCAAGACAAGAAGTAAAGAAAATAAAAATTGCATTAATTATAATAAGAGTGTTTACAAGATTTGAAACTAAAAAGAAATACAAGAAATTAAATCTACCCTAAAATCTAAGTTACTAAATACAAGGGGGGTGAGGGGGTATTTATAGGATAGGAATTAGGGTTAAGGGGGGTGTTGGGTAAATCCCCACCATACATTTGGGTTGTGTGGTGGTGAAATCCTAGTCATCTATTTGTTTCCTCCCCCCTTAAGCTTTGAAGAGTTGATCTTGGCCATACACTTATGTAATGTGTTGGGATGATCTCCACCTTCCACTTATCTTGAAATATTCCTTTTGCTCCAAGCTCCTAATTCTTTTCCTTCTTTCATTTTTGGTCCTTTTTCCCTTCCTTGCTCTTTATTTATTTATTTTGCCATTTCTTTATTTATTTACGAATTTCCTGAAATGCAACAAAATAAATTATTAAAATACGAGTTCAAGCAATAAATAGGTAATAAATATATGCAAAAATATGCACTTATCAAATGCCCCCATACCTATCTTTTGCTCGTCCTCGAGTAAAATAAAAACAAAATGAAAATCTAGATGCAAAGTCCTATACTCCTTTTCGTAGGTGTGACGGTTGCATTTGACATATGCAACAAGCCCTTTAAACCCCTAGGCAGCCCTAGTGGACGAGTGAGGTCTCGTGAGGGCCTATAGTGAATGTACCCACAAAATCCATCTAGCTTGTATAAAAGATCACATGGCAATGCACACCACACATACATGTCCTCTCATGAAACATCAACTTAAGAATCAAAATGAAGTTGCAAAGTCTTGGTGTGGAAAGTGCAAGGATTCACATAGTCTACTCAAAGAACCATGCAAGAGTGATTATAAGTTCATGCCAAGTGCAAAAATTATTGGTAACCATGCTAAGTCTATAAGGGCACACCTCAGAGTCAAAACTTGAGATCTCATATGCAAAACAAGCAATACCTCACATTTCACTCACAAAAGAATATTCACTCAAGAACAAGGGTAAGTGTATCACTCAATTCCAACAAAATCAAATGCATCTTGACACTTGGTATCATTCCAACTTAAATCACAACATACATTAATAATGACAATCAAAAGGTCTTTATTAGGGTTGTAATGGGGCTAGGGACAAGGTATGTCAAGAAAGGCCAAAATAAGGTGAAGTGTCAAAAGCTAGTAGTCACCATGAATATCACGCACAACACCAAAATTCCTCCCCACACAATTTATTTTCATTTTCAACAAAAAGCCTTGAATAGTCGCAATGAAGGAGGATTACAAAAAACATAAGTATGCTCTCATGTATATATATTCTCTTTTTTTTTCATTTTTTTTCTTTATTCTTTTTTTTTTCTTTTTTCATTCTTTTTTTTTCTTTATGAGAGCTAAGATAAATGTAACAATAATCCTCACTTAGATTTAACTTGAACATCGAATATCAAGGTAACAACAAATATTTCCTCGAAAGTTATGAACAATAGTAAACCCTATTTCACACACCTTATTGCTCCCTCAAGTTCCTACTAGCCTTTGACAAAATGGGATCAAGAATACGTAAGGCTAAACAAGAAAAAGGTCTTAGGCGAGTAATGTGGTGTGTCACCGAAAGAATATGATTAGGCTCAAAGGGTTAACTAATTGATCATATAAGAATGGTGTGGATAATTTGGAAATATAGGTCATTCCTAAGTGCCTTTTTCATTTTATCATCAATTAATGTCATGTATTTCAAGAAGGAACTCAAACAAGTGCTAGCGATGCAAATGACAAGTGGACACTCAAGCAAAAGAATATAAATGCAAAACATATGCATATAGGCTCAAAATCTCACTTGGTGTGGTAAAACATAATCAATCTCAAGAAATGGTATCCTCAATGCACCTACTTGTACTCAAAGCATGAAGACCAAATCATCTTACACCTAATCATGCCCTTCTAATTTCATGCACAATTCAAATAAGTCTACTAGCTTCACCTTGCTAGTGTAAGTGTGTGAACAAGAACTTTAGCAAATCACTTCTCAATCAAAAGCTAAAGGATCATAAGATTATCATAGCATGCAAGGGTGCATCAAGCAACTAACAATCAATTAACAAGACTAGAATACGAAAAGAACTCTTTTGTGATTTTTTAATTTTTTAATTTTTTTGGATTTTCTGATTTTTATATTTACACTAAAAACCCTCCCCCATACCTAAATCATGCATTGTCCTCAATGTATGCAAATGCAAGAGAAATGAGTAAATGAGAATGAGGAGATAATACCTGACAAGAGATGAAGGAGAGAATTTACCTACTGAAAGAAACTTACATGAATCACGGGTCGATGAGGTGGGTGACCTCATCCTCGGGATCAAATGGCAGCTCTAAAAATGGTTTGAGTCTTTGTCCATTAACTTTAAATACATCACCATTTTTAGGATTTTCAATTTCAACAGCACTGTGAGGAAAAACGGTCCTAACAATGTAAGGACCTTCCCACCTAGATCTCAATTTCCCGGGGAATAAATGAAGCCTAGAATTGTACAAAAGAACTTTTTGACCCGGAGAAAAAGATTTTCTCAAAATGGATTTATCATGAAAAAGTTTGGTTCTTTCTTTATAGATTTTAGCATTTTCATAGGCCTCATTTCTTAATTCCTCTAGTTCTGACAATTGCAATTTCCTATGACTACCGACGGTTGGTAAGTCAAAGTTCAAATCTCTTATGGCCCACAAGGCCCTATGCTCTAGTTCAACGGGCAAGTGACAGGCTTTGCCAAACACAATTCTGTAAGGGGACATGCCCAAAACAGTCTTAAAAGCGGTCCGATAAGCCCATAAGGCATCTATCAATTTGATGGACCAATCCTTCCTATTCGAGTTGACAGCCTTTTCTAAAATTTGCTTAATTTGCCTATTTGAGACTTCAACTTGACCACTAGTTTGAGAATGATAAGGGGTAGCCAACCTATGAGTAATTGAGTACTTTTTCAAAAGGGACTCAAATTCACGATTCTTAAAGTGCGTACCTTGGTCACTAATGATAGCCCTAGGTGTGCCAAATCGAGAAAAGATATTCTCTTTTAAAAATTTAAGAACGACCTTGTTATCATTGGACTTAGTTGTTATGGCTTCTACCCACTTAGACACATAATCAACCGCTAAGAGAATGTAGAGGTTGCCAAAAGAGTTAGGAAAGGGACCCATAAAATCTATGCCCCACACATCAAAAATCTCAATGATTAAGATGGGACTCATTGGCATCATGTTTCTCTTAGTGATCTTTCCTAAGTGTTGACACCTACTACAAGCGGCACAGAATTCTGCAGCATCCTTGAACAAACTAGGCCAATAAAAACCGCTTTGGAGGATTTTAGCTGCTGTTTTCTTAGCACTAAAATGACCTCCACAAGCTTGATCGTGACAAAAGGAAAGGATACTTCGAAACTCATGGTTTGGGACGCACCTCCGAATGATTTGGTCGGGGCAATATTTAAAGAGATATGGGTCGTCCCAAAAGAAGTGTTTGACTTGAGAGAAAAATTTCGATTTATCTTGTGTGGACCAATGAGAGGGAATGTCACCGGTTGCAAGGTAATTGACAATGTCGGCGAACCAAGGAGGAGTAGAGATAGAAAAGAGATGTTCGTCGGGAAAAGATTCATTCAAAGGCGAGTCAGTGGTGGATTCCACCACTAATCGAGAAAGGTGATCGGCAACGACATTTTCGGACCCCTTCTTATCCCTAATTTCTAGGTCAAACTCTTGGAGCAACAAGATCCACCTAATCAATCGGGCCTTAGAGTCTTTCTTAGAGAAGAGATATCGAAGGGCGGAATGATCGGTGTAAACAATGATTTTCGAACCAATAAGATACGACCTAAACTTCTCGAGGGCAAAAACTACGGCTAGAAGCTCCTTCTCGGTAGTTGAATAATTGAGTTGCGCATCATTTAAGGTCTTACTAGCGTAGTTTATAACATGAGGTATCTTATTGATTCGTTGTCCTAATACCGCCCCTAATGCGTAATCAGATGCATCACACATTAACTCGAAAGGTTGACTCCAATTGGGAGACTTGATAATCGGGGCCGAGGTCAAGTCTTTCTTAAGGTGTTCAAAAGATTGTAAACAATCTTTAGTGAATTCGAATTTGACATCTTTACCAAGAAGGGTGGTCAAGGGTCTAGCCTTTTTGCTAAAATCTTTAATGAAACGCCTATAAAAACCCGCATGTCCTAAAAAGGAACGAATCCCTTTGACCGATGTTGGTGGGGGTAGATTGGCAATGAGGTCAACTTTGGATTTATCTACTTCGATCCCCTTTTCAGAAATTCTATGACCAAGAACGATTCCTTCTTTAACCATGAAATGACATTTTTCCCAATTAAGAACGAGGTTGGTTTCTTCACATCTTTTTAAGACTAACTCGAGATGGTTTAGGCATTGATGAAAAGACGAACCAAAGATGGAGAAGTCATCTATGAAAATCTCTAGGAATTCACCTACCATGTCAGAAAAGATGCTCATCACGCACCTTTGGAAGGTGGCCGGGGCAGTGGTTAGACCGAAAGCTAAGCGACGATAAGCAAAGGTTCCAAAGGGACATGTGAAAGTGGTTTTCTCTTGGTCTTCGGGAGCTATAGGAATTTAAAAATAACCGGAATAACCATCTAGAAAGCAATAGTAGGCATGACCCGCTAACCTTTCTAACATTTGATCTATGAATGGCAAAGGAAAGTGGTCTTTTCTAGTGGCATCGTTGAGTTACCTATAGTCTATGCCCCTCCAACCGGATTGGAGACGATTAGGAACTTGCTCATTGTTCTCGTTAGTCACCACGGTAATACCCGACTTTTTAGGCACTACCTGAATCGGGCTAACCCAAGAGCTATCAGAAATGGGATAAATGATTCCATTATCTAGACACTTAAGGATTTCCTTCCGAACGACTTCCATCATGGTAGGGTTCAACCGCCTTTGTGGCTCACGAACTGGTTTGGCATCATCAGCTAAGTGAATCCGATGTTGGACAATGGCCGGATTAATTCCTTTAATATCCGAGATACTCCAACCTATGGCTTCCTTATGTTCTCTAAGCACACTGACAAGCTCATCCTCTTGTGACTTGGTCAAATTAGATGCAATTATAACGGGAAGAGACTCGTTAGGACCTAAGAAGGCGTACTTAAGAGTGTCGGGAAGAGGTTTGAGTTCTAAATCGGGCGGCTTTGACTCAACGGGTTCACTAGCTTCGAAAAGTGGCAAAGGAGGTGGTTCACATGCTTGGTTATTTGTAGGAATGGTGGAATCTAACATTGCATTGACCTCATTTGTATATTCAGAATCATCCCAATCTTGACCAAAGTGTTTTAAACAAAAATCAAGAGCATCATTAGGGTTGATGAATTCTTGATCAACTATATCATCAATTAAATTGACATCCATAGGTTGATCATAGAGATCATCGGGTTGTTTCCCTATGTGAAAAATATTGAGGTCAATGGTCATGTTCCCAAATATTAGTTTCATTAATCCATTTCTACAATTAATCAAAGCATTGGAGGTGGCTAGAAATGGCCTTCCTAGAATGATAGGAATCTGATTCTTAGGGTTCTTGACCTGTTCGGTTTCTAGGACGACAAAATCAACGGGAAAGAAAAAGTCGCCTACTTTAATTAGCACGTCTTCAATAATCCCCTTAGGAACTTTGACAGAACGATCGGCTAATTGAAGTGTAACATTAGTTCTTTGAAGCTCTCCTAAACCTAGGGCTTGATAGACCGAAAATGGAAGCAAGTTCACACTAGCGCCTAAGTCGAGTAATGCCTTGTCCACAAAGGTATTGCCTATGACACATGAAATTGTAGGACAACCGAGGTCCTTATATTTCACGGGAATTTGGTTCGAAGTTGAGCTTACTTGGGACGTCAATAAGGCTTTCTTAGGGACGTGAGTAGTTCGCTTATGTGTGCACAAATCTTTTAGACATTTTGCATACGAAGGAATTTGTTGAATCACGTCTAAAAGAGGGATGTTGACTTTGACTTGCTTAAAAACTTCTAAGATCTTGTCCATTTGGACCGTTTGTTTAGGAGAAATGAGTCGTTGAGGGTAAGGAGCTTTTGGCTTAAAGACTCGTTCATTAGGTTCTTCGAGGACGGGTTTTGTCCCACTCGTTGATCCTTGTTCCTTAGAACTCTCGGGTTCAAGATTAGCGTTTGGTTCAGAATTTGATTCGTCTTCTTCAGGAGACTTGTCGCTGACATGATTTTCAACTTGCTTACCGAACCTTAAGAAAATGACAGCGTTCACATTGTGAGGAGGTCTTTGATTGATTGGAAATTTAGGGTTTACCTCGATTTGACTTGGAAGTTTATTCTTCTCTCGTTCACAAATGGCGTTGGCTAATTGACTCACTTGAACCTCTAACTTAGATATGGCTTGAGTACTAGCATTTAAAATTTGCCTATCTTGAGTCATGGTTTGCATGAAGGTCTGTTGAGATTGAGCCAAATCAGTTGTTGATTTTAGAAGCGCATCGAGAGTCTTTTCCAAGGAGTTAATTCTCTTATCCGACTCATGAAAGCCGGGTGGGTGGGCGGGTGCTTGATTTTGATAAGGAATGTGATTTTGAGTCGTGTTTGAAAAAGGAGCTTGGTTTGGATAGTTCGGCTTTTGAAAAGATGGTGGAGATTGGAAATTTTGGCCTTGGTTCCAAGAGAAATTCGGGTGGTTCTTCCACCCTGGATTGTAAGTCGGTGCGAACGGGTCATTCCAAGGCCTCGGTTGGAACATTGCGTTCACTTGCTCAAAATCGGGACAAGGTTGAGGCTCAAAGTTCGAAGAATTAAAATTTGGGTACATAGACATAGGTGGGGGACTACTATGAGTTTCTAGAGCTTCGAGTCTCCTAGTAAGGGTGGCTAGCTTGGCATCGGTTGCAATATTGTTTCCAATTTAATGTAAACCCCTAGAAGAACTAGATGACTCGTTGGACTTGTGAGGTTCCCTAGTAGACTCCCACAACATAGTCTTCTCGGCTAATTCCTCGAAAAACTCCCACCCTTCGTCTTCATTTTTCTCCATGAATTTCCCTTGGCACATAGACTCTAACAACGCGGTTGTTGGACTATCTAGAACCTCGTAAACAATCTTGCAAAGTCTCCATTTTTCTATTCCGTGGTGGGAGCATTTTGATAAGAGATTTTTAAAATGATCAAAATATTTCCAAAAAGACTCATTTTCCTTTTGATGAAATTGATTTATTTCGTTTGTAATCCTTGTAGTCTTATGGTTTGGAAAATATTTTTTAAGAAAAAATATCAGAAATCCCTCCCACGTTGAAATAGAATTAACGGGTAGACTATACAACCATTTTTTTGCATTTTCTGTTAAGGTGAAGTTGATAAGTCTAAGCCTAATGGAGTCTTCGGTCAATTGTTGGAGTTTTTGTAGAGCACAAACCTCCTCGAATTCATGAAGGAAAATATACGGATCCTCACCATCACTCCCGGTAAACTTAGGTAACATGCTAATATGGTGAGCTTTGATCTCGAAATTATTACCATTTACGGGAGGAAGAGTGATGCACGAAGGTTGAGCGGAACGGGTGGGGTAGCAACGGTCCTTAAGAGACATGGCCATGTTTACTACGGGTTCGGAATAATCTATAGACTCGGAATTAGACGAGGAAGAAATCTCAAACGATCTCACTAGTCTAGAAGAATTATCCCTACGCCAATTAGATCGCATAAACCACGAAAGGAAACACGTAGCAAGAAAGTGCGATAAAATAAACACACAAAAAGAAAGGGTGCAAAATTAAAAGAAAAATCCTAAACCTAGGGTTCCCTAATAAAATAACTAGACCTTGCTCCTAACTTTAAGGGCTACCAAAAACTAGGTAAATCAATAATTATTCGAACCGTCTTGGCCAGGTAGGTGCAAGCATTGCCAAGAGGTTAAACACCAACCTAGACACCAAACCTTAATTGGCCAGGTCAGCTTTCGCTTTCCTAGACACCAAAAAGTCGGAATAATTAAAGATTACTTCGTTTCTTAAGCACCTTCCTAATTGAGCGCGAGATTCCTAGGGGCAAACGTCTAATTAATTATATTAAAGGCTAGGTATGCAAAATGAGGGATTAAATTGTTTTTGGGCTAAGGAAAGAGTGATGAAATCCCTTCCCTTATCTTTTGAGAGGTATTGCCCTTAATGTTTATTTACAAAATGATGCAACAAACAAAGAGGTATAAAAACTATAAACATTTATGGATGCTTTAAACTACGTGCTCTAACTAAAGAAAAGAAAGAATTTAACGTACCTTGGGGTCCTCCAGCGATCACCACAATTTATATGGTACGAGAAATTAAAAACAAGAAAATAAAAATCTAGATGATGTGCCCTAAGTGATTAAATGCATGATGCAACAATTATGTATTTACAACTAATTTTTTTGGATTTTTAATTTTTAATTTTTTTTTTATTTTTGTGATTTTCTAAATAGGGAAAGAAAAATGAAAGAGGAGAGAGATACGGTTTACCCAAGCAAAGCTTCCAAAATTCAGAGAAAATTTCTTCCGCTTTAATCCAAGTTTCCCGAATTTTCCTCCAAATTCCTCGAAAAAGTTGCAAACAAGAAAAAAGGTGAGAAGAGAGCTAATCCGAAAAATCAAAAACTAAGGTGCGAAAAATAATTAGTCCCCGGCAGCGGCGCCAAAAACTTGTTGTGCTAAAAACAATAAACATTAAATTTGAATCGTAAGCGCACAATTCGTTTTGTTGTAAAAATAATGATTCGTTCCACAGGGACTAATATTTTATTTTCGCATTCCTTAATTTTTAACTTAATCAAATTAGAACAATTGAATTTGGAAAATTTAGATTTTAAACTATTTAATTACTAAAAGAGAATTTAAACTAAAAAGGAAAATTTGTATTTTACTAATCAATTCCTAATTCTAAAATTTGAAATTATTCTAAAACTAAATTTTCTAAAATTATTCTAGAAAAAAAAATCATAAACGCGAATTAAAACCAAATTTTATTCTAGAACTCTTTTTATTGAATTTTAAAAAAAATATTTACAGAGAATTTTATAAAATTTTGACATGACATGTTTTAAAATTAAACTAGCCAAAACACAAACCAATAGAAATTTTTTTTATTTTTATTTTATTTTTCAAATTCCCAACTCAGCACCAATTCGCAAAACAGAAATATAGTAAAAAAATAAAAAAAACGAACAGAAAACTCATAGCCAAGCCAATAAAAAAACGAGTTCATGACACAATTCCAGAATTGATTCAATTCCAACACAAACAACGAATCAACACCTATTTGGAGGACCTGTATGACCACACAGCAAAAAAAATGAAAATGGGAAAAGGGAATACTCGCGACTCAGTTAATGACAAAACAGAACTCAGGGGGAACACATCGAACTCAGTATACCTACTCAGAAATTGACAGCAATTCGCAGCAACTTAACAAAAACGAAGAACTAGATTTAACTACCACGACAAACAGAAAACTAAACAGGTAGGACTCGGTACTCAGCACCAATCGAACACGAACCAAAACAAACAAATGAGACTCATAAAAATAGCAAATTCCCTGCACAGCAACTCAGAAATTCACAACTCAATGATCAATTACAATACAACTCTGCTAAAACAGAACCATACAACTCAATTACACGCAGACAATGAACGAAACTTCAGCCATAACCAGAACGAACAGCTACTCGAACAACGACGAAAAGGGACTCATCACTCGGAAACACTGTAAATTCAGTAACCATGAACTAAAACTCGCGACTCGATTCATGTCAAATCGGAAACAACAACCAAAATAACAGCAATTTAAAAAAAAACTAAAATAAAGAAAAACAAGAAAATGGGGAAGGGGGGTTATGGCGTTTGTGCGGGGGAAGAGAAAGGGGTAAGGGGTCTGAGATTAATGCTTGTAATGGAAAATGAAGAAGAAAACAAGTGAGTAAAACAAAGACAAACAGCTGGGTTTGGTTAATATTAAGAATGAAATGAAGAAACCAGAGGAGACTAAAAATTGGGTAAAGAAACAAAGAAAACAAGGAAGTGTTAAATTCTTTTCTCTTTTTTTCGAATAAAATAAAAACAAAGACAGAAAATTAATTATGAAATTTTTGTGAAACTAATATTTTTTGTTTTTTTTTTGAAAATTAAATACGAAAACAAAGAGAAAAAAAAGTTGAATTTAAACTAAAACGAGATTTAGAACTAAAGTGCCCACAATAAAATTGAGATTTTTAAAGGGGCAAAATTACGAATTAAAACTAAGAGCAAGAAATTAAATTTCGTTACTTTCAACCCATAGTGGTTAGTTTTTCGCTACTTTGTTCACTACTTGGATTTACGAAAATAACGAAACAAGGCAATAATAACGAAAGAGCAAGACAAGAAGTAAAGAAAATAAAAATTGCATTAATTATAATAAGAGTGTTTACAAAATTTGAAACTAAAAAGAAATACAAGAAATTAAATCTACCCTAAAATCTAAGTTACTAAATACAACGGGGGTGAGGGGGTATTTATAGGATAGGAATTAGGGTTAAGGGGGGTGTTGGGTAAATCCCCACCATACATTTGGGTTGTGTGGTGGTGAAATCCTAGCCATCTATTTGTTTCCTTCCCCCTTAAGCTTTGAGGAGTTGATCTTGGTCATACACTTATGTAATGTGTTGGGATGATCTCCACCTTCCACTTGTCTTGAAATATTCCTTTTGCTCCAAGCTCCTAATTCTTTTCCTTCTTTCATTTTTGGTCCTTTTTCTTCCTCTTTTTCCCTTCCTTGCTCTTTATTTATCTATTTTGCCATTTCTTTATTTATTTACGAATTTTCTGAAATGCAACAAAATAAATTATTAAAATACGAGTTCAAGCAATAAATAGGTAATAAATATATGCAAAAATATGCACTTATCAATTGATTAGGTGGGTTCTTCTACTTCAAGAGTTTGTGAAAGGCATATGACTCAGCCTATTTGTAGTTAGAGGATCCTAATCAACTTAAACCAAATTGTAATAAATAAATATACATATGAACTGTCACAGGAATCTCAAGAAGTATTATCTGTCATAAGAAAGAAGAAAAGTCAATCTATAGTTTTGATGTCGTACACTGGAAGACGATTCAGTTATCTGATCAAGCCCCAGTATAGCATTGAAGCGAATGGATTCATTTGAACAGTGACAGAGATTTTTCGAATGATAGTTTGAATGTCAGTTACAGTACAAGAGAATTGAGAGAAGAAATAAACCACAACCTAAAGTCAAAAGTGAAGAAGCATCATTGAAGTTAGTCGTTCATGAACCAGACAGTACATCGAACGTCAACACAAGTCAGTGGTAATTCTTTACTATCTTCAGTGGTTTGTAAGAATTAAATTAATTATTTATTGATTTAATTAAATTCATTTATAATTGATATAAATCATTTAGTTGATTTAATTAAATGAATTAATTCTAGAAGAATTAATTTATTTATTAAATTAATTATTGTATCAATTAAATATGAATTGGTTAATCATTAATTAATTAAATGGATCAATATGACTTAAAGAAAGAAGGTTGGATTATGTCTTGATGAAGCTAAATTCGGTATGACCTAAATTATGTCATACCGACAGAATTCTAAATGATGTCATACCGACAGAATTCAAGATTATGTCTTACCGAGCTATGAAGATTATGTCTTACCGAGCTATGAAGATTATGTCTTACCGACCTCCTGCCAGCTGTATTAAGTCATAGCGAACTTTTATTAAGTCATACCGACCAGGTTTATGTCTTAATGGAGGTTTGTGTAAGTCTTAATGAAGAAAAATTAAGTCTTGGAAGCAGTTTAAGTCATGCTGGAGCAGTTAAATATCCTACAGAAAGCTAGCAAGACTTATGACTGATACAAAAGAACAGAACACAACAGATTAAGTCATAACCGAGAAACAGAGCAGAAAACATAAAATCCAGCAGAACAGAATTCTCTCTCAAGAACACCAAGAACACCAAAGCTTAAACAATTTCCAGAAATTCAAGTTCTTCATCTTTGTAATATTCTATCCGCTAGAACTTGTCTATTTGTGATTCTTGTACTACTAGCGAATTAAGTTTCCTAGTTCTTATCTTGATTATTATTAACTAAATTAGAAAAGTTCATGTCGAATTTTCTAATATCTTGATAAGTTGTTATACTGATTTTGTAACACCACATCAAGTTAATATATAGTTATATTCAACTTGAAAAATTGTGTTAAATAATTCTGCACAAATTTGTCTTTGCTAAAATATTATCTAACGGACAAATTTCGATAAAAAGGTAAAGATTGTATTCAACCCCCCCTTCTACAATCTTATCGGACCTAACAATTGGTATCAGAGCAGATTGATTGATACACAAATCAAAGATCCCATTTTACTCGATTAAAAATCATCCCCGAATTTTTTAACTCTCTTAAAAAATTCATCATGTCTTCCAAAGTTGGAACTGTGAAAATTCCCATATATGACAAAAACAGCTATGATATGTGGAAGAACAAAATGTTAATGTTCCTCGAGGTTGCAAATCCTAAATACATGAAAGTCTTATCAGAAGGACCAATAATACCTTTTGGATTAATTCCTGAAGTTGTTACTGATGGAAAAGTTGTTTCCCCTGTAAGGTTTGTACACAAAGATTCTTCTGAATACACTCTTGTTGAAAGAGAGGAAGCTGGACTTGACATTAATTTAAGACTGATCTTAATAGATTCTCTAGACTCTATAATGTACAGTCATGTGATTAACTGCAAGACTGCAAAGCAAATGTGGGAAATCATTGAAACTGTGAATGAAGGAACAGAGGAAGTTAGGGAGAATCGACTAGAAATTCTAACATCTGAGTATGAACACTTTCGATCAGCATCCAATAAAAGTATTCAAGATGTGTTTGAAAGATATAACAAACTTGTCAACAATTTACAGATGCATGGCAAGTACTACACTCAGAAAGAGATCAACAGAAAATTTCTACTGTCAATGCCTGTTCATCTAGAACATAGGATTACAGCTATCAGAGAGCCGAGGAATCTAAGTGAAATTACTGTAGAAAGACTCTTTGGCGTTTTAAAAACATATGAACTGGAACAATCTCAACAAAAGGAGATTTATGGAAAAGGAAGAGTTGATAATACTTCTACAGCTCTTATTGTTGAGAACAAACAGGAAGTGGAAGATAAGGTTATTCAATCTTGTAGTGTTGACAGTGGCAAGCTTGAAGTTGAAGTTGGTCAAACGAATGCTAGTCCAGATGAAGGAGACTTCTATTCGTTAGAAGAGCTAGATCAGTTGGAAGATGAGTCCATGGCTTTGTTGGTAAGGAAATTCAGTAACTTCAGATTCAGGAAGAATCCCAAGTTCAGGTACAAATCTAACTATAACAGGTTCCAAAGAGGAGGTTCTTCATCCTCAAGTAACAGAGGAGGTTACAAAACTGGAACAGTTGAAAGAAGTAAAATTAGATGCTACAACTGTAATGAACTTGGACATTTCGCTACTGAATGTCAGAAGCCAAAACAAAACCAAAGAAAAGACTTTGGATCTGAGAAGAAGAAGACAGGTAAAGCCTATGTGGCTGCTGGAAAGAGTTGGGATGATACAGACTCTGAAGAAGAAGAGTATGGCAATCTTGCCCTGATGGCAAAATCTGATAACTCCAGTGGTACTTCATCTGAGGTATCATGTTCTGAAAGTCAATATATTTATCAACTTAGTGATTCACTAGGTCATGCTAATAGAGAGATTGAAAGGATCAATTTGTTAAATACAGATCTTAGAAATCAATTATCAGAATTACACGATGTACAAAATTGCCATGATAAACAAAAATCAGAAATAAGAATTCTAAAAGAACTTGAGAGGTCTCTAGCATTGATAGTGGTTCAACAACGTGAGACAATAGCTGAGCTAGAAATAAAGGTTAGTGCTACTTCTGATTCATGTAAAGTGGCTAAAGAGTTGTTTAACCAACAAGCTATTAATCAAACCGTAGGAATTGGGTTTGATTATAATGAAGCTATTGGATGAAAAAGCATTATTACCCCTAATCGTGTCAGTGCTGTAGAAAGGGGTATACCAATAGTGCTTAAGGGTGTTAGTAACCCACTCTTTAAGACATCCATAGCAGAACATTTGGATACAACATCTTTAATCATTAAGGAAGAGATGCGCATTGAGGATTTAGCTAATGGCGTAGTCTTAGAAAGTAATCAAGTTGTTAAAAATGATGAAGATAGAAAGTCTGTGTTTAAGAAAACAGAAAGAGTTGGTGAGTCTACTAGTTCCTTGAAAACTAGTAGTAGAAGTAACAACATGAATAAATGCAACAACATATCTACCATGCATGCTATTCCTGTTATTGATACTGCTCATAAGAAATGCAATGCTGTTAATTGCATGTCTTGTGCTTTTAATATAATGTCTGCTTACTTTAACGGTAATCATGCATGTGTTGATAAGAATGTTCCTAGACAGCATATGAGCAGAAATAATCATGTTAGAACCAGGACTGTAAACCCACCTAATTCTAAGACTAGGACTCCAAGTCCTTCTCAGGATATGGTGAAGACATGGTTACCCAAGCTGAAACCAAAACAAGTTAAAGCTATTTACAGGGTTAAATGTCCAGTACCTGAAGAAAATGTTGTTAAAATAAAAAGTGTTGCTTTGCCTGATAAAGGCCAATTCTTTAAGTACTCCGGACCCAATTAAATTTGGGTTCCGAAGAAAGTCTAACCAATTTGTCATTGCAGGGTTTAAAACAGGTTGAACGAGTCATGTGGATTCTGGACAGTGGATGTTTAAGGCATATGACCGGAGATAGAGCCCTGCTGACAAATGTGGTGGAGAAGGCCGGCCCAGTCGTTACCTTTGGAGATAACAGCAAAGGTAAAACTGATGGATATGGCAGATTAGAAGCTGGAAATGTTATCGTTGAAGATGTCTCTTTTGTGAACGGCCTTGAGCACAATTTGCTCAGTATTAGTCAATTCTGTGACAAAGGTTATGAAGTTCATTTCAACAAGAAGAATTGTCTAATATCACACAAGAGAAATGAAAGGCCGCAGTTGACTGGAGTAAGAAAAGGAAACTTGTACATAGCCAATATGAACTCTGGAAGCACAGAAGAAATTAGATGTTTTTATTCAAAGGCATCCACTGATGAAAGTTGGTTATGGCACAAGAAACTTTCTCACCTAAACTTCAAAACAATGAATTCTCTAGTTAAAAGAGAATTGGTGAGAGGTTTACCTTCGATTGAATTTACTCAGGAAGGTCTATATGATGCTTGTCAAAAAGGAAAGTTAAAAAGGGCAACTCACAGGAGCATTAACACATCATCAATAACTGAACCATTACAACTTCTCCATATGGATTTGTTTGGTCCAGTTAGTGTGATGTCCATGTCAAGAAAAAGATATGCTCTAGTGATTGTTGATGATTTCTCAAAATTCACATGGGTACTATTTCTGAACTCAAAAGATGAAACTCCACAACTGGTAGTTGATCACATTAAGTTAATTGAGCTGGACTCTAATCGTCCAGTAAGAGCTATAAGGTCAGACAACGGAACTGAATTCAAGAATGCAGTTCTGAATGACTTTTGCACTGAAAAGGGTATAACTAGACAGTACTCGGCTCCCAGAACTCCTCAGCAAAATGGGGTAGTTGAAAGAAAGAATAGAACCTTGATTGAAGCTGCACGTACTATGCTAAGTGAATCAAGGCTTCCATTGAGCTTTTGGGCTGAAGCTGTCAACACTGCATGCTATACCCAGAATCGAACTCTTATCAATAAAGACTTAATGAAGACACCATATGAAGCTCTACATGACAAGAAACCAACTCTCAAGTACTTCCATGTATTTGGGACAAAATGCTTTGTGCTGAAAGAAGGAGATGATCAAGGTGGTAAATTTGAAGAAAAAGCACATGAAGCAATATTTATTGGTTACACTAGAAGAGCCTACAAGGTGTATCTTATTGATCAACAGAAAACTATGGAAAGTGTCAATGTTACATTTGATGACACAAAATTCCCAAGTATCCAAAATGAAGATCCATCTGAAAAGCTTAAGTTTGATGACATGTCAGACTCAGATTCAGATGATGACAATCAACCTGACGTTGTTGCTGATAATAATAATCCAAATGTTGGTGGTAATGATCAAGGTGATGCTGGTGAAAACAATGATAATTTTCAAGACACCACTGATACTCTTGAACCATCAATAAGTCAAACTGGCAACAACTCAGGGGGAGATAATGAAGGGTCAACAAGTCATACTCAACATCATATTGAAGATCAAGGCGAATCATCAAGATCAATTCTTCCCAGACAAACTGTTTGGAATAGAGCTCATCCTTTTGAGCTGATTCTTGGTGATCCAGATGTTGGTGTGAAAACAAGAAGAGCTTATCAGAATCAATGTAACTATTCTGGGTTCCTGTCTGTCATGGAACCTAAGAAAGTAGAAGAAGCTCTATCTGATCCTGATTGGGTGATTGCTATGCAAGATAAACTCAATCAATTTAAGCAACTAGAGGTATGGAAGCTGGTACCCAGACCTAAAGATAGAAAAGTGGTGGACACAAGATGGATATTCAGAAACAAACTAGATGAAGATGGCACTGTGATAAAAAACAAAGCAAGACTGGTAGCTAAAGGTTATTCTCAAGCTGAAGGCATTGATTATGACGAGACCTATGCTCCAGTGGCAAGACTTGAGGCCATCAGAATATTCTTGGCATTTGCATCCTATTCAAGATTCAAAGTTTATCAAATGGATGTCAAGAGTGCCTTTCTGAATGGTAAGCTAGATGAAGAAGTGTATGTAGAACAGCCCCCTGGTTTTGAAGATCAAGATCATCTGGACTATGTCTACTTTCTTTACAAAGCTATCTATGGTCTTAAGCAAGCCCCAAGAAAATGGTATGACACTCTCTCTGAATTTCTATTAGAAAATGGTTTTATAAGAGGTGTCATAGACAAAACGCTCTTCACTAAAAGACATAAGAATGATATAATACTAGTCCAAGTCTATGTGGACGATATTATATTTGGGTCTACTAATGAGCTTCTATGCAAGAAGTTTTCTAAGTTAATGCAGGGTAGGTTTGAAATGAGCATGATGGGAGAACTGAAATTCTTTCTTGGATTACAAATAAGTCAGAGACAAGATGGAATATTTATTTGTCAATCCAAGTACATCAAGGAGCTTCTCAAGAAATATCACATGGAGGAGTGCTCATCAGCAAAGACACCATCAACTATAGCTGTCAAAATTGGTTTATGTGAAAGTTCTGCCAAGGTAGATATCACAGGCTATAGAGGTATGATTGGCTCATTGCTTTACCTAACTGCTAGTAGACCAGATATAATGTTTTCCACATGCTTGTGTGCAAGGTTCCAAGCAAACCCTAAAGAAATCCATCTCACTGTTGTCAAAAGAATCTTAAGATATCTAAAGGGTACGCCTAATTTAGGCATCTGGTACCCTAATGAATCTGGTTTTACTTTAATTGGATATACAGATTCTGACTATGCAGGAAGTGTTGTAGACAAGAAAAATACATCTGGGAGTTGTCAATACCTAGGTGGAAGATTGTATCCTGGTTCAGTAAGAAACAGCAAACAGTTTCCAACTCTACAGCCGAAGCTGAATATATAGCTGCTGGAAGCTGTTGTGCTCAGATCTTATGGATTAGGAATCAATTAATGGACTATGGCATTGTATTGGAAAATATCCCTATTTTATGTGATAATACAAGTGCCATAGCAATCGCCAGCAATCCTGTGCAGCACTCAAGGACAAAGCACATTGACATAAGGTATCATTTTATAAGAGAGCATGTAATGAATGGTACAGTTCAACTACTATTTGTAGGCTCTGGAGATCAAACTGCAGATATTTTTACTAAGTCGCTTAATGAATCCTCATTCACTAAAATTGTTAGTGAATTGGGTATGTTAAACAGTCCTAGTAATTAATACTGTTAATATCTGAAATTTGATCTTTAATAATTTTGCAAGTGATTATTCTGTGAATATTTGTTGTTTGAAATCACTTGTATAATTATTTTACCAACTGATTTTCTTGCTTGTTTAGTTATTTTTCACTCTGTTTATTCATATTATTTAATACTTCATAATTATGTATTTTTAGAATATTTGTAAATATTTATTTCTATTTTAATAATTAATTTATCATATGTTTTTTAGTGTTTGTCCTGTTAATATTGCTTTGTTTTCGTTAATGGGATAGCATATGATATTTATAATTATTTTTATTATTTGTTTAATTTTCTATAATATTTTTATTATTTTTTATAAGTTAATTGTATATTTTTGTGTGTTTATTTGAATTATTTGTATATATTTTAATTTATTTTAATAAGTATATGTCTTAAATTAAATCAGAATAATAATAGGTCTTATTAATAAGTCTATTATATTTAATAATTCTTAATTATGTTAAGTCTTATTAGAATAATTCTGTTTTTAATTTTTGGTCTGATTCGAATTTTTTAGTTAAGTCTTGTTAATATATAATTCTAAGTCTTATTAGAATATTAAGATTAAGTCTTAATTAGTTTAGGTCTTATTAGTATAAAAATTCGGTATGACTTAATTAGATTAAGTCTTATTAGTCTGTTTTTTTTTTAACTTAAGTCTTAGCGAGTTTTTTAATTTAAGTCTTATTCAATTAGGTCTTATTGATAAATTAAGTCTTATTAGTTAAGTCTTATTAGATTTATTAAATTAGGTCTTATGTCTGTAATTAAAATTAAGTCTTATTCTATTATTATTAAGTCTTATTCAGCGTTTTAAGACATGTAAAGTTTAAGTCTTATTTTTAATTTTAAGTCTTAATCAGTTAGTGTATATATAGTAGTTAGTAGTTTTTAGTCATTTTAGTTTAAGTCTTTCTCTCAAGTTAAGTCTTAGAGAACTAAAACAGATACATACATATACACACGCATATACGACCGATTCATGCCCAATTTTTGACTTAAAACCGAACTGAAATCACGAACCAAGCACAAACGTCGACTTCTTGTTCGATTTCCTTCAGTTTGATAGTTTAAAATCGCGATTTGGTTGAGTTTTTGAACGATTTTGAATTCGTAAGTTCGAATTTTTCGATCTAATTTTCAGAGAAATTTGGTTCGATTCTTGAAAAACTAAAAATATACGTGTGTTCGTGTTGTAATCAAGATCATTGTGTGAATTTTTCAGAATTTTTGGAGAAATTTTAATTATTTCGAATTTTTAATTAATTATTAATTCGAAAAATTAATTTTTAAAATCATAATTTTGTAAAATCTGAAATTTTCAAAGAAATTAAATCTTGATTAAAATGGCTGATCGATTTGAAATTATTAAACATAATTTAATCGGTTATTTTGATCCAGAAAAATGTTCAGTTGAACGTTTTCGACCGTGGATTCGATTTTTAAATGAAAATTCACTGGTTCGCACTGCTTTGAGCTTAGATGCTCCATTGAAAATTGAACCCTTGCGAATCATGTGTACTACTGCTGTCATTTCTAATGATAACAGATCATTTGTCTTCTCTGTAGGAGACAATCGGTACACAGTGATTGAAAATACAATAAATACGGTCTTAAATTTTCCAACTGACAATTTCGAAGAGTTACCATCAGATCAAGAATTGATAAATTTTTTGAATGGTATATTCTATCAAGACAGTCCTGATCAAACTGTCTGGAATAAAAAGAACTTCGTTCAGGAATGGGACTATCTGTTTGACACATTAGCTAGAGTCTTTGCCAATTCTACTAAAGGGAACTTCGGGGTATTACCATCCTTCTTGCAGCATATTGGATATGCAGTTGCACACAACCGAAGAATTAATATTGGTAGACTACTGTGTGTTCCGATGGTTAGAAGAATCATTAATGCAAAGAGGAATTTTGATAATGGACAAAAAGTATCATGCTATTATCCAAGATTCCTGTCATTGATTTTTAATCATCTAGTGGAACTAGAAAACCAAGCCCAATTCCTGAATGGAGAATCACTGGCGTCAGGTAAACCTACTACCAGATTGTTCACTGAGTACAGCAACAAGCCTAAATTCACAAATGTACCTGTAGTTGTCACTCAATACATGTCAAACTATATACAACTACCTGTCATTGAACCTGTACCAGAACCTGAACAACCTGAACAAAATCCTGAACCACCAGTGGATAACATTCTTGTTGAACATGAAGATCAAGGCAATCAACAAGTTGAACCTGCTCAGCAAATTGTTCCTCAGCCACCTGCACTTGTTATTGAACATCCAGTGGAAGAAACTGCATCTGTCCCTGAACCTGAATTAAATCAACCAATCTTATCAGAGACTATCGCAGAATCAGCTGACCAGGTATTGTCTTTTGTTCCTCAAACTATTTCTACTTCTCAATCTATTTCTGGAACCCAAGTGGTTGATAGGGCTGACCAAGGGATTGTAAGACCACAATCTCTAACCCCGGTCATAGAGCCAAACACTGAATCCACATCACTTAAAACCTTTCACTCCAGAAAGAAAATTCCTTTTCAAAGAGCAAAGAAAAGAAGAAATATAATGAGTGAACCCACAGCTCTGCCTCTACAAAAGAAAAGTAGAACTGATTCAGAGGCAACTGTAAGCCCATCCGTATCTTCCCAACAAGATATGGACGTTGATATGGCCATGCAACAGTTACTAGGATCATCCTCTCAACAGGATGATACTATTGAAATTCGCCATAGGGCCATGGCATCCTGTAATGTGTCAGGCACAACCCCTTTGTTATTACTAACAATGGGAGAACAGATAGATTATGATGAAAATAGGGACACATTGACAGGAGAGCACATAGAGTCTGAAACAGTGCCTACCATAGTTACGGTAGAAGAGTCTTCACAGACTTATGAGGGAAATCTTGATTCCTTGCCAACTTTAATGGAACCATCATCTCTCCTCCTAGGAGAAACATTCCTAGATCCCTCAAGGGAGTTTCCACTCGCAGTTTCGACTGAAGAAAGTGGAAGGCAACTTGATCAATCTACTACTGAAGCAATTCAGATTACAAATCCAAATGTACAAGTGGAATTGATTGAGGACAGGGATTTGCGAACTCCCATTGCACCACCACTGACCTTCCCAGAGGAGGCTAGGGTGATTTTAACTGCAGGTACCGCTTCTGGAAAAGCTAAGGAAATTGAGAGGAGTGATGTGAGGATTACCACAAAATTGAGTGATACACATGCACATCAAGTGAGTGAAATTCAGAGTGAGACTCAGGTGAGTGCACACAAAGACACATACACTCTCTCATTGTTACAAAAAATACAAGATCTGGAAAGGGAACTGGAAGCAAGTAAAGCTGAAGCTAGATTACTTCGAGCACAAGTGGATAAACAGTCTTCTCCATCCACCTCTGTTGACAATCAGCTTACTTCGATAAAGGGTGACATCAACAACTTGAAGACATTCTTCACTAATAAAATCAAAACTCTCGAACTTTCTCATAAAAAAGCTCTTGATGATTCTGGTGAGGTCACTGTGGCACAGGACAAAATAATTACTGAAATCTCCAACAAGGTTGACAATCTACAGGAAGAAGTGTATGAAAATCAGCGTTCTACTGATTTTCGACTAGATCAAATTGAGAAGCAAAATGCACATCAAGCTAAAGGATTAAGGCATTTATTTCATCTGATAAGTCAAAATCGCATACCAACTACTGAAGAAAGAGAATTCTTTGCAAGAACAGATGGTGATGATGATGAACGAGATCCTGAAGCTGGTGTAATTGATAAATCTGTAGAGGATTCCTCAACTAAGGGGGAGAAATCACAACAGGCACAGAAATCACAAGGTAGTGAAAAAGGACAAGGAGAGAAAGGAGGTAAATCTAATAAATCGGATACAGACAGTGAAGACAGGAGGCATAAGGGGAAGAAGAAAGTTGTTGCAGATGATCAAGTCATGGATGAACCAGATAATCTTGATGTTTTTGATGACTTTGATTTTTCTGATGAAGGTGAGAAATTACCTGAACCAGATTTAAGTCACTGGGAAGAAGAAGAACCAGTGATATCTGAATCTGAAGCTCAACAAGAAGAGAAAGAATCTGAAGAATTATTTGCTCAGAGGGAAGCTAATTTGCTGATGAGAGAAGAAAAGCTTCAAAAGTCATTAGAGCAAATTGCACGAAATGAAGAACTTCAGAAAGCTGAACAGCAAGCATTACAACGATTACATGCTATAAATGTTGAGAAGAGAAAGACATATATCAGACTAAAGAGCAGTGATAAATGGGAACGTGCTCAAAAAGCAATTGATTCACCTCAGAGTTCTGATTATGAAGATCATCGTCTTGGAGAAATTCTCGAGGAATTCAAACTGGCAAATCCAATTCATGATATGTATATAAAGCCTTAAAGGTAGAAGTCATCAGGATAACTACTGCATTTGAACCCAAATCTGATGAGCTGGTAATATTTGTGGATTGCCATAAGGTTGGAACTTTCAGAGTATCTATTCAATTCTTTTATGACAGATCGCTGACAGAGATTTGGGTACTTAGGCCTAAGGTGAGAACATCTTCTGAGCTAGGTGTGTTATTACATGAGAAGTTCAAAGAATTTGCTGAAAGAGCTGGACCATAAGTGATTAAGGATCCTCCACAAGTAAAATTTCTTAAGGGAGAGGTACTTCATTCAATCAATCTTCAGACAGATGAGTTATATGAACATCATGCAAAACACTTGGTATATGCTGAATATGCTCTCAGAAATCATGGATTCTTGACTGAAGAAAAGGTAATAGGTGCAGATCACATTCGATCCTATGCACAAACGAATATAAAAGATTACAAGAAATTTCAAGGTGAACTGAGAAAGAAGCTTGGAATTCCTTTAGTCTTACCTCAAGGATTGTCATCAAGAAGAGAGCGTCTTGTTGATTCTGATTTACACATGAAACTTCAAGTCACAGATGAGCCAGAAGAAGGAGAATTCAGAAGGGAAGACAAATGAAGAAAAAGAATTTCTCTACATGTTATATCTTTAGAGCTTAGATAAATCTTGATAGGAATTTGTATCATATGATCAGTCTAGAGGATCATCTATCTTGTATTTACTTTCATGTTTGAATCTGGCAAATGTTAAATATAAACCAGAACTTTTTTTCATATTTACTTAGTATTTAAAGTTTTATCTTTCATTTGGTTAAGTTGGATTAGTTGAGGTATCCTCTAGGAATTTGCTTGTTATTGTCTAACAAACAAATAGGGGAGATTGAAAGGCATATGACTCAGCCTATTTGTAGTTAGAGGATCCTAATCAACTTAAACCAAATTGTAATAAGTAAATATACATATGAACTGTCACAGGAATCTCAAGAAGTATTATCTGTCATAAGAAAGAAGAAAAGTCAATCTATAGTTTTGATGTCGTACACTGGAAGACGATTCAGTCATCTGATCAAGCCCCAGTATAGCATTGAAGCGAATGGATTCATTTGAACAGTGACAGAGATTTTTCGAATGATAGTTTGAATGTCAGTTACAGTACAAGAGAATTGAGAGAAGAAATAAACCACAACCTAAAGTCAAAAGTGAAGAAGCATCATTGAAGTTAGTCGTTCATGAACCAGACAGTACATCGAACGTCAACACAAGTCAGTGGTAATTCTTTACTATCTTCAGTGGTTTGTAAGAATTAAATTAATTATTTATTGATTTAATTAAATTCATTTATAATTGATATAAATCATTTAGTTGATTTAATTAAATGAATTAATTCTAGAAGAATTAATTTATTTATTAAATTAATTATTGTATCAATTAAATATGAATTTGTTAATCATTAATTAATTAAATGGATCAATATGACTTAAAGAAAGAAGGTTGGATTATGTCTTGATGAAGCTAAATTCGGTATGACCTAAATTATGTCATACCGACAGAATTCTAAATGATGTCATACCGACAGAATTCAAGATTATGTCTTACCGAGCTATGAAGATTATGTCTTACCGAGCTATGAAGATTATATCTTACCGACCTCCTGCCAGCTATTTTAAGTCATTCCGAACTTTTATTAAGTCATACCGACCAGGTTTATGTCTTAATGGAGGTTTGTGTAAGTCTTAATGAAGAAAAATTAAGTCTTGGAAGCAGTTTAAGTCATGCTGGAGCAGTTAAATATCCTACAGAAAGCTAGCAAGACTTATGACTGATACAAAAGTACAGAACACGGCAGATTAAGTCATAACCGAGAAACAGAGCAGAAAACATAAAATCCAGCAGAACAGAATTCTCTCTCAAGAACACCAAGAACACCAAAGCTTAAACAATTCCCGAAAATTCAAGTTCTTCATCTTTGTAATATTCTATCCGCTAGAACTTGTCTATTTGTGATTCTTGTACTACAAGTGAATTAAGTTTTCTAGTTCTTATCTTGATTATTATTAACTAAATTAGAAAAGTTCATGTCGAATTTTCTAATTAGTTATTAACATCTTGATAAGTTGTTATACTGATTTTGTAACACCACATCAAGTTAATATACAGTTATATTCAACTTGAAAAATTGTGTTAAATAATTCCGCACAAATTTGTCTTTGCTAAAATATTATCTAACGGACAAATTTCGATAAAAAGGTAAAGATTGTATTCCACCCCCCCTTCTACAATCTTATCGGACCTAACAGTTTGATATTGCGATACAAGACAGAAAAGGTGTTGAAAATCAAGTAGCTGATCATTTATCAAGAATGGAGTACAATGAGGAATCTAGCACTTTGATTCCTATTAAAGAAACATTTCCAGATGAACAAATGTTTCAGGTACAACTCTATAATGTTACTCCTTGGTTTGCTGATTTTGCCAATTATTTAGCTACTGGGTTAATGCCGCTGGATTTATCAAGTCAACAAAGAAAAAAATTCTTGCATGATGTGAAATCTTATTTTTGGGATGAGCCTTATTTGTTCAAGCAAGGTGCAGACCAAATTATTAGAAGATGTGTTGCTGAATTTGAGGTGCAAGATATTCTTTTCCATTGTCATTCATCTCCCTCTGGTGGACATTTTGGTGGACAACGCACTGCTGCAAAGGTATTGCAATCTGGTTTCTTTTGGCCCTCTCTGTTCAAGGATGCTCATGCATATGTTGTTAGATGTGATCGTTGTCAAAGGGTTGGTAATATCTCGAGAAGAAGTGAGATGCCCTTGACTTATATTCTTGAAGTAAAGTTGTTTGATGTGTGGGGCATTGACTTCATGGGTCCATTCCCTCCTTCTTTCAAGAATGAATACATCTTAGTGGCTGTTGATTATGTTTCTAAATGGGTGGAAGCTGCTGCCTATGCCACTAATGATGCAAAAGTTGTCATCAAGTTCTTAGACAAGCATATCTTTACTCGCTTCGGAACCCCAAGGGCTATAATCAGTGATGAAGGTACACACTTTGTAAATAAATTGTTGGCTAGTACTTTAGCTAAATATAATGTGAGACACAAGGTGGCCACCGCCTATCATCCTCAAACTAATGGGCAAGCTGAGTTGTCTAACAGAGAAATTAAAAATGTTCTTGAGAAAGTGGTGAATCCGAGTCGAAAGGATTGGTCTACAAGGTTAGACGAGGCTCTTTGGGCCTATCGTACTGCGTACAAAACTCCTTTGGGTATGTCTCCATATCGGTTGGTTTTTGGAAAGGCATGTCATCTACCGGTTGAGCTTGAACACAAGGCTTATTGGGCTTTAAAAAATTTAAATTTTGACATGGAACTTGCTGGTAAAAAAAGAATGTTGCAACTTGATGAGTTGGATGAACTACGATTCTTCTCCTATGAGAATGCTAAGCTCTACAAGGAGAAGACGAAAAAATGGCATGATAAAAACATTCAATCTCGGGTGTTTGAAGTGGGACAACAAGTCTTGTTATTTAACTCAAGGCTAAAATTATTTCCAGGCAAGCTGAAATCTAGATGGTTCGGACCTTTCACAATTGTGAGAGTACATCCCTATGGAGCTGTGGAATTACGTTATAATCAAGGGGGTGAATTTCAGGTGAATGGACAACGGTTGAAGCATTATTGGGGAGGTGAGGTTGTACGTGATAAAACCTCACTTGATTTAATGGAGCCTTGATCGAGAATGATGTCTAGCCAAAGACATTAAAGAAAGGCGCTTCTTGGGAGCAACCCATGATTTTTGTGAGGTTAGTAAATTTTTATCTCAATTTTTTTTATATTTTTTTTAGGTTAGATTTTTTTTATTTTAATATTTTTTCTACTCCTACAAGATGCCTTGATGAGTTTGTGTGAAGTGTTTCAGTGAAAAAAAATAAAAAAATAAGTAAGAGCCGGAAGGAATTACATGGAGACGGAAAAAAAATGTTGGTTGTGCGATAGAGCAGCCATGCTGATTTTGAAAAAAAAAAAGAAGAACAGAGATTTTATGTTGGACATGCGGCGAATGTGTTGACAGTGTAAAATATTCTGTTTATTTTCTAAGCGCGCGCATATTCAAGTCGGGCGTGCAGATTATATGATGCCCGTACAAAAACTTCTGTTGCTTTAAAAGTATGAAGAAAAAAAAATGGGGCGTTCACTAATTCATCTTCCGCGTGAGGCGTATGCGCGCGGCCCCGTTTCCAAAGATGCTGCTGGTTGGCCTTAATCACAAATTCACTCCTGATGTGTCCAGTAAACACCTCATCCAACATAGCCCATTAATATTTTTATACCCATATCAATGCATGGCCTAGCCCAATCAGCCACCTCAACTGCTAAGTAGCGCCAAGTCTTTTCCAAAAATGTTTTGAAAATGGTGGGAGTGGGGAGTTGAACCCCTGACTTCCTGCAAGGAAGACACTAGTATCAACCACTCTACCAACGTGCTCAATGTGTCTATTATTGCTTTGTCTATTATAAAAGCAAGCTTTGGACCTACTATTTCAACACACTACCAAGGGGTGAAGCAAGCTTCAACAATAATTTATAAGGAGCACATCATGCAACACTAGGGGAGTATTTTTAACCTTTCTTTGTGTAATATTATTATTATTATTATTTTCTTTTTAGGATTTTTTTATTTAATTATGTATATTTTATAAATATTATTCATTTGGGACAATGAACTGCTTAAGTGTGGGGAGGGGTTTCCAATATAAAAAAATTAGGATCATTAATAATTTTTTAATTTTTTTGTTTTAAGATAATTTTTTTTTTCTTTTCTTAGTTTTTTCTTAGGAGATTATATAATTCCTTTTTAGATTTTATTTTAGGATAGTAAAAAAATTTAGAAAAACACAAAAAAAATTAGAAAACTTAAAAAATGATTGCCTTGTCAAGATAGCATGTTAATAAGGATAAGTACACACCATGTAGACTAATTTTTCGAGTGTCATGTATATGTCTCCTTAGCGTAAAATACCTTATACATGATGATGTCTTGTACGTGCTTGTGAAAATTAAAAACTTGAATGTACGTCACTGTCAATTTTGATGAGTATGGCATGCTATCACCATGTGAGATCTTGAGCCATAATTTATGATTGATGCTTCTTTTTATCAATCTATTTTTTTTGTGGTGAGTTATTCGTCATTGCATGTGTTGCTCTATAACTTGCTTTAGACCAGGTCGTGCGTATATTGATATTGTGCGTTGTGTAAAAATGATAAATGCACTAGGATTAACCATATTGTCCAAACTGTACCCTTAAAAATAATCCTTAGTGAGCCCCCTTGAGCCTATATCCTTTTTCTTTCGTATATCACCATCTAAATCTTGAGCTTATTTATTTCTTCTTGTCTTGATTGACTAGTAGAGCATTGTGATGTACAGATGAGATTGGTAACATATTAAGTGTGGGGATATCTTGTTATTGTGTGAAATTTTGGGTGGGAGTTGAATTGGTTTGGCTATTCTTCCTTCGTGACATTTCAATGAAGTCACTTGAATCAATAAAAAAAAAGAGGAAGCAAGAGGAAAAAAAAAATAGAGAGAAAAAAAAATGAAAAAAATAAGAAAAAAAATCTCTCTGGAAAAAAAAAAGAGAGTAAATGTTCAATGGTTCTTGCAAGGTGAAATTTATGAGTTTACATTATTATGTGGGATAATATCTCAAGGTTAGTTTCATGTTGAGTGCTTCAAGTGTATATGAACATTATGCTCTATTAGTTGTCAAGTTAGCCACTTGTTAGCCTATTTCTTTGATTTTCCTACACCGCACCTAAGCCTCGTTACAACCCTTGACAAAGACCTTTTGATTTATACGAACACAAAGTCTAGAGATTTTGGTGGACAAGCAAGCTTATGGTAGCACATGTGCATTTGATTGAACTTGAGTGATATAGTTGCACCTAAACACTTGTGTGATTTGAGTGTTTGTGAGGTTATTTTCCATCCAAAGCATGTTATTATCTTGTTGATTGAGACTTTGATGTTATTTATGATATTTTAGTCTTTTAAGACTATGTGTGCGTGCTGAATAGTTGTGTCGGTGTGTAAAGTTGAGGAACCGCATTATATGACATTTATGAGCTATTACATGATTAAGTTTGCATGTGTGGAGTGCTATGATATATTTCATGTTTGAGACTTGGCAGTCAGAATAAAAATTAAGAATTTTGTGGGTAAATTCACTACAAACCCTCACGAGACCTTACTCGTCCACTTGGGCTACCTTGGGGTTTAAAGGGCTTGTTGCATATGCCAAATGCAACCGTGATCACCTACGGAAGTGGTATTAGTTAGTTAGGATTTAGTTTTTTTTCTTTCTTCTTTGCCCGAGGACGTGCAAGATGCTAAGTGTGGGGATGTGATAAGTGTGCATTTAATCCTAATATTGTCCCTATATTTTAGTTATTTTGTATTGATTTGGATTTTTATTTAATAAATTCTAATGTTTTATTGTAGGTATCAAGGTGTTATAATAAAGGAAGGCTTGGAGTTTAAATAGCAAGAGTTGGAGAAAAATTTGATTAAAATTCGGATTTTCCGGGTAGCTTGCGCAGTCTGCATTGTTTGGGCCATATCTGGAGTTCTACAAATCCGATTCTGACGATTCAACAGCCCACGGAAAGCTTATGAGAAGGGATTTATTTCTGAAGTGGTCTTGTATTTAAAATCCAGCCGAATCAGCCCAGAATCTGAGTCAAAAAGTCAACTACGAATTTCTTCTTCTTGGAATTCAATTTTGATTGGGAATTTTCCTTGTATTTGTATTAAATAATTAAAAATACTTTTATTAGAGATATTATTAGATATAGATCAGACCTAATTGGAGATAGACACACGTACGAGAGATAGAGGCACAGGCAAGAGAGAAAGAAGAAGCTTGGAAGATAGAGATTCAACCATTGAAGACATTCAATTGGATTTGTTTCCTTCATCTTTTTGTTCAGAATTCTCTCCTTAACTCTTTTAATCATGTTTATGTGCTATCAATTCTTGTATGATTTTGAGACTTTCAGTATGAACTAATTTCATATAGTTGGGATTTTTATGGAACCCTAGCATGGGATTTTTGGTGTCTTGTTAAAGAGTATTGTATGCAGTTTTGCAATTTGTTCATTCAAGTGTTTTTCATGCTAAAACTTGCTATTGTCTGATCAACCTTAGTGGGTTAATGAGTTAATTATAATACCGAGAGGGTTATAGTTAATTGACACAAGACTTGAGTGGTGCATGCTTATATCTTTTGATTATAATACTGTTACGGTATAGACATATATTGTGACCATGCATAGCTTTATGAATTGGTGCTTAATTAAATTCTGAAGAGTAAATTGGCATAGACATATGTTAGTTTATTTGATAGGAATTATACCATAGTGATTTCGAGAGAAACCTATGACCATTGAATTCTAGCTAGTAAATTGTGGATTTGCTACTGTGCTATGCAACTCTATTACCGATTTTCAAGTGTTAGGGGGAAATAATTATCCTGACTTATCTTCTCATATTTGGAACTCGTTAAAGTCTCTTCTCTAGTTTAAATTAGTTGGTTATTTAGTTCTTATAAATAGTTTAGTTATAAAAATCAACAATCAATATTTTTGTTCAATAACTGAATTGTTAGATATAACTTGCGATTGATACGAATTTACAGTCCTTGAGGAACGAAATCTGGTATTTACTACTGTATTACTTGCTTGCAATTGTGTACACTTGCACATATAGATTTTTACGCAACAGTATGTCTACTGCTCTGCTTAATGCCAAGAAAACCCAAACAGAGGCACACCAAACTCATACATACACACACGTTTTATACACACACACACACATAATAACTTTGATGGCAAGAACAGGGGAGGAGAGAATGAGAGAGAGTAAGAGTGTTCTAGAGAATTCTTAGAAACCCAGCTGAAAAAATTGAATTAACATGAACAAATATAGACACGACAAGAGTGTGATTGTGTTGTTTGCAGAAAAGAATGAAATGGATAAAACAAATCGGGGAAAGGGATTGCTAGGTTTGTGATACTCATAAAGTGTTTGTGTAATTGCCGCGGAGTTAACACGCAAGGTGTTTGTGTAATTGTCACAAAGAAAAAGCTTGGAAGAGATGAAGCTACTAGAGACGATGGCTGCCACCGGAATAACACAGGTAAGAATTTTAAGGCTCTGATACCATGAAAAGATTTATATAAACTGAAATATATTGATAGAAATATGTTTACAAACGGAATACAATTTGAAAGATTACATTGTGTGTTTTTGTGGTGTCCTTACTACTACAACAATGGCCTTATTTACAGGCTTCAAGAGTACAATCTGAACGTCATGGCATACATCAATTAAGGCCAGCTTGATATCTTTGACAGACTATACCAGCTTGATATCTTTGACAACCTACCATATTTAACTGGAATAACAACTGCGGCTGCATACATCCGCAATATATATAAACTGAAATATATTGATAGAAATGTGTTTACAAACGGAATACAATTTGAAAGATTACATTGTGTGTTTTTGTGTTGTTGTTGTGTCCTTACTACTACAACAAAGACCTTATTTATAGGCCATACTTGCATGCCGAATGCTCCCATCCCTTACATCATTGTCCAGCTATTTGTATTAATGTAGCCACCTTTGTTTTGAGGTTTTGAACAAAGACCAGCCGCCACCATTTCTGAGTTCATATTCACTGGTCCAACTTTCACACCATCAGGAGACTTCTTTACATCTCTTGTGTGAATTCTTGACTAGCCTACCATATTAAACAATCTTACATAATATCCGTAATACCCCCCCCCCTCAAGTTAAATGTGGGAGAGAAAACGGCAAACATGCAACTTGAAGATTAACAAAAAAATTAAAATTAAAAACGGAACAAATTTTCAGTGGCTCGAACGGCCAAAACAAAACAAGGACTGGAATGATCATCAATCGAAACAAATTTTTATTTCCCCAGTAACTTCAGAATTTGGTGGAATCTTCTCCCCAATAATTTCTGAATTTGGTGGAATCTTTTCCCCAGTAATTTATGAATTTGGTGGAAAACAAATTTTATTTCCCCAGTAAATTCAGAATTTGGTGGAATCTTCTCCCCAGTAATTTCTGAATTTGGTGGAAACTTTAATTTTGAGAAAAAAAAAAAATTTGGTGGAAACTTTGATCTTTGGAGAGAGACACCAATCTTCCCTTTTTTTTTGATAGATTGGGTTATAGGGGCGGCAAAATGTTGAAGGTGGGGGATTGGCATGGGAGAGCAATAATTAGATTATCACCAATCACGTATACAAACATCTATCTGTCTCATCCGTCCATCACTTAGCCCCCTTCAAATTATTCATTCTTATTACCCAACGCCAACTTTTTTTTATTTTACAACAAGGGTAAAACCTAACTTGCAAGTGCCCCTCTTTCTCTCAACAATTCCTTTTCATCTGCTTCAAAACCAACACCTACACTTCAACAATATAGCAAAATATAATTCACTTGAAAACAGGACTCAGCCATCATTCGCCCAAAACAAAATCAGAAACTTAGCGATAATACTCAGTCAAGGACAAAACTGAACTCGGAAAACTCATATCAAACCCAGATCGCAAACTCAGCGAAAACAACTGATAAACAAAACTCAACAACCGCAACAAAGATTCAGCGAACCAGTACATGAAAGGCAGAGTGCGTAAACTTGTAACACTATAACTAATGTAACTCAATTAAAGGAAAAGATACTTAACCAGAAGACAATCAAGAACAAGAAGCCACAAGAAATCAACACTAAATGAAGACAAGGTAATTGATACAATTGAACATGTTAACTATGATCAAGCCAAGAAGAAATCATTGAGAGAAGTTCAAGTCAAAGTTGTTCATGCCTCAGTGATTTAAGAAATAGAGAATCAAGATCATAACTATCAGTATCAACAAGACAAATTGATTTCAAGTGAACAAGAAGGAAAGCGAACATTGGAAAGCCACGTTACTAAGTGAATATGGTAATTTATTCAAGAAGCAAAAACACTATCAAGACTAGTCACTTATGAACCAGACCAGTGCATCAAGTGTCAGGACATTGATAGCAAGTTTATGTCAGTAATAAAGATCCATGTTCAAGAGCTTGGTGAAGAATAAAGAAGACATGAAGATATCACAAGTTGAAGATGTGCATTGAAGTTTCAAGTTGAAGACCAGAATATTTTCTAAGTACTAAATATTCTAGATGACCAAGTAGAATATTTCTAAGTAGAAGTTCTACTTAGAAATTCGAGATGGCTAAGTAGAAATTCTCAAGTAGAAGTTCTACTTAAAGTGCAGCTTCAACATGACACATGGCATCTTCTGATTGGCAGATTTCTAATCTTTCAAGATAAGGCAAGATTTATGTGGACATCATTGGGCCACGTATATCTTAGTCTTTGAAGACTACAGGACATAGATTACATGTAGTATAAATAGAAGTACTTGTGTAATGTTTTAAGTAGAGCAATAGTTGAGAGAAACACATGTAAAAGAGAGAGAGTGCATTCTCAGAGCTTAGTATCATTCACTTCTCTCTGAACTTCTGTTATACTTTGTAATGAATGTTGTAGCAACCACTTCAAGTTATATATAAGACATATATTCCTTGAATCTGTGTGTTCGTTTATTGCATCGTATTTATTGCTTCTCATATTTGAAAAGTTGTATTCACCCCCTCTACAACACATTTGGACCTAACAATTGGTATCAGAGCTATATGTTTAACATACAAAACATAGATCCTTGTGTTTAGTAGAAGAATCGTGAGTTTTCATTCTCTAGATCTACTTTTCTAAAATTCTGGAAAAGTGAGCTTTAATTCGTTTGTAGTGAAAACTCATCCGAAAAATTATTTAAATACTCCAGGTGTGATTATTTAGCTTGGGTGTATTTTAATTAATTTTTGTGAATTAATCTGGGTACTTTGATATTTGGTGTTCTTGAGTGCTCACCATTTGTTCTTATCAAAGAAGACGACCCAACAACTTTTTGATCTCCTTTTCAAACAGATAAATAGTAAAAGACTAAAAAGGTGTTTTTGGATTTTTGATTTGCATTATTCACGACCGAAAGTATATCAGAACATACTCAGTACCTAGCACGTGGGTTAGGTGGGTTAGGTGAGTAAAGCCTCAAAAGTCAAAAAGGTGTTAAAGAGATAATATTGTTTATTCAATATTAAAGTGATCTGCAGCAAAATTATTCTAAGGACAAAAGTTCTACATAGAATTTCTACTTGAGATTTTCTACATAGAATTTTGACTTGGATAACTTCTACTTGGTGAAGTTCGACTTGAGCAAAAAAAAAAATTCTACTTAGAGAAATTTCGACTTAGGCAGAAATTCTACATAGCCTAGTCTTGGGTACTTAGAAACTTTTAGTGACCAGAATTGAAATGGCTCCTAAAAATGCATTCAAGATCCCAATGTTCAACCGAGATCACTATGAAGAATGGGTTTTCAGAATGAGACTCTATTTAGAGACTGTTAACCCTGAATATCTGGAAGTCCTTGACAAGGGTAAATTTGTTCCAATGGTGGTTATTCCTGCGCATACGGAAGGAGGGGTGGTTATAGCACCTCGGCCTGAGCCTAAAAAGGTAGCGGACTTTTCGGATGCTGACAAGGAGCAAATAGCTTGTGATACTGCCGTACGACAAACCTTGATGGAATCTCTTGATCATGAAATGTTCAACATAGTCAAAGGTCTGACTACAGCAAAGAAGATTTGGGACAAGATAGAAGTTGTCATGGAAGGATCTGCAGAGGTTAGAAGTAACAAGACACTCATACTCAAGATGGAGTATGACACCTTCAGAATACGAAAAGGAGAAGGCATAACAGACGTCTATCTACGATTTAGTTAGTTGGTATTGGATTTGAATCTGAGAGGTGTAACTTTCCCCATGGTTGAGACTAATACGAGATATCTGAGGAACCAGCCAAAGAGCATTGAACATAGGGTCTACAAAATAAGAGAAACCAGAGATTTGCATACAACTTCTCTGGAAGAATATTATGGAATATTAAAGACCTATGAGCTGGAAACACTTCAAGATCAAGCATGGGACAATGATTCAAAAGGAAAAGAAACTGCATCAGGATTAGTTGCTGATGAGGAAGAGTCTAAGAAGGCAATGGTTACAGAAAAGACTAAATCATCACATGCACCACATCAAGTTGATAATGATGACGAGTGCACATCTAACAGTGATGATGACTACTACACCCAAGAAGAGCTGGACAACATGGACGATAGTGTCGTGGCATACATGGCAAGGAAGTTCAGCAACATGAGATTCAGAAAGAGCAACCGACCACAGAGAAATTCTTCATCTTACTATCGGGCTCCTAGGGGTGGTGGTAGTTCGTCAGGCTACAAAGGAAAAGGCAAGAATACCAGCTACAAATCTCCTTTGGATTTCAAAATGAAGTTCAAATGCTATAACTGTGGTGAAGCTGGACATTTTGCTACCGACTGCAAAAAGCCTAAACAGACTTATCCAAAAGAGACATATGAAGCCCTCAAAAGCAAGTATGAATCGCTGGTGAAGGAAAGACATGGAAAAAGAGCTTTGTTAGTGACAGAAGGAAGAGCTTGGGATGATTCAGATAAGGAAGATTTTACTCATGTAGCAAACTTTGCCCTCATGGCTGAGACATCAGAGGAACCAGAGGTACCAGTTCTAACCCTTAAAGTAGAAATGTCCATTGATGAGTATAAGGAACAGAACGGGGCTCTTAGTGAAGAGATCTATATGTTGTGCAAAAGCCTAGACACTTCTCAAAAGGAACAGAAAACACTTGTTGCCAAAAGCAGAATGCTTGAGGCAAAAGTGGAAGAGTTAGAGGCTACTTGCACTGTAGATACTTCCCTAAGAGACTTTATTAAATCTCTGGAACACAAGCTCATCCTTAAGGAAGAAGTAGAAGCATGTTTTAGGGACAAACTAGCTGAGTTAGAAACTAAATGCGAAGCTTACAAACTAGCTGCTAGTAAAGTGTATGTAGATAATGACACATTTAAGAAGATAACTGGAGTAGGTATAGGACTTGATTATTCTGACTTATCTAATAAAGAATGAAAGAGACCTATTGACACTAGTTCCAGTGACCTTAAAAAGGAAATACCTAGCATTCTTAAATCAGCTGTCAAACCTATCTACAAACACCTTGTTCCTAGAATAGAAGAAGAAGAGACTGAATTAATAGCTAGATATGAGATTGAGATGGAAGATCGCCAGAAAGCACAACCTATAACTCCTATCAAACAAGTTAAAATCAATTTCCCTAGAGATGAATCTAGACCAGGATTAGGATCTAAGGCTGTTAAACAACAAGGAAAGAAAGAAAAAGGCATAAAAGAGGTTAAGGCTGAACGAATAAAGAAAGCATGTTATCACTGTAAATCTACTGAACATCTTTCTTATGCATGTAAAGCTAACATAAATGTTCCTGCTGCACATGCCATGCCTACCACACATACAATGAATAATCTGCATCAGAATCATGCACAGTGTGGTCAACCTAATTGTATGCCATGCACTTTTAACGTCATGCAAACTTTTGTGAATTTAATGAATGCATCTAGCCAGTCATGCTCAAATACTGTTACTAGTTCAAACATCAAGAAAAAGCATGTGAGAGCCAAGACTGTCAGTCCTCCTAAAGTTAGGAGTGACAAACCTTCTCCTAAGACTGACAAATCTGTCAAGTCTGAGAAAGGAAAGGAGAAAGTCGAAAGCTTTAGTAATGTTAAGAAAAGTGCATCTCCTGTTGTTAAATCTGTTGATTCTCGATCTTATCGAAAAGCCGGGCCCAATCAAAGTTGGGTTCCGAAGAATGTCTAATCAATCTGTCATTGCAGGGCGTTAAGCAGAATAGAAATAAAGTTATATGGGTGCTAGACAGTGGAGCATCGAGGCATATGACTGGAAACAAGTCCCAGCTTACAGAGTTGGTTATGAAGGTTGGCCCTTATGTTACCTTTGGAGATGACAGCATAGGTGTGACAAAGGGATATGGCAAACTGAAGACTGGTAATGTCATCATTGAAGATATTTCCTATGTTGAGGGACTGAAGCACAATCTGTTGAGTATCAGTCAATTCTGTGACAAAGGTTACGAAATTGTCTTCAACAGGAAAGGTGTATCAATCACTCACATCAAGGAAGGCTCATTGGCTTTGAGAGGAGTTCGAAAGGCAGATCTTTTTGTTGCAGACATGGATTCAGCAAATCAGAATGAGGTCACCTGTTTCTACAGCAAAGCCTCGGATGATGCAAGCTGGTTATGGCACAAAAAGCTATCTCACTTAAACTTCAAAAAACGATGAATGCTCTCGCGAGACGAGAATGGGTGAGAGATCTACCTCAAATGGAGTTCGCTCCTAAAGGACTCTTGTTAGGATAACTTCACAATCAATCAAATTGTTTAAGGTTTTGTAGCTGTCAACGGATGAGGATTTATAACTCTATCCATTGACAGGTAGCTCATCAACGGATGAGGTTTTGTAGCATACTGCAGTATCTCTATGTTATCAGTTGATAGTGTTTTTATCCACAGTCATTGTAAGAACCCCAAATTTTGGATATAATTAAAACTTTTTATTAAGTAATGATAAAATGAGGAACAATGATTGTAATGAATGTATATTACTTTGGACAATGATCTTGATGCATTGGTATATTGTCAGAATAGAGTAATTCGATGGTTGAGGACCTAGATAAGAATAATCTACCATCCAGGAAGGAGCTAATGGATCCTTGAAGGGAAATGAGTACGTGCATAGTGTTTCCCGTACGTGCATAGTATTTCCCGTACGTGCATAGTATTTCCCGTACGTGCATAGTGTTTCCTGTACGTGCATAGTGATTTTGTGGATGTATAGTGATTTTTGAGGTTTAAGAAATTTTTCATGCCACCTATGTACGAGACATGGTATGGATATTTCGAAGTCATATTAGTAATCTACAAGGTAAATAAGTGTATGTAAACGCGATCGGAATTCAGAAATTCCAAACTTTATTTTTATGGAAAATTGGATCGAGCAGTGAAGAGCATGTCAATGCGAACAAGAAAAGAGAATTATTATATCAAGGATTTTATTTTTATTAAATACGATTTAAGGATTTAGAACAAAAACCTTCGAGTTAGAAAAACGAGCGTTCTAGAAATCGCTAGAATTTTTAAAACGAGATTAAGCGATCAAACAAACGCTTAATGAGCTTTAAAATACAACACAACACAGATATATTACATGCAAGATCAGCTCATGCAAGTCATAAGAGGATTAAGTGTGAAACAAATCAAGAACAAGTGGATTCATGAGGTGTTTGATCAAGAACAAGCCAACAATGCACCTTGTTACTCTTTTTCTTTCTAACCACAAATCTTTGGCACATGGATTGAGGGGTGACAAGGCTGGTTACATCTGATCCTTGGCAAGGGAAATATCATAGAAACATATCATTTATCAATTGAAACAAAGTGGGAGAGAAAAGCCAAGCAACTCCATCTCTCTCCATTTTCTTCAAACTGCCCAGCAAGAACCACCATGAAATAAAAATTCATATCTCCACTTCTACCCATTCATAGATCACCAAATTTTAACCATAGCTTCCTCAATATATGTAGAGTATTCGTTCAAAATTTCATAATTTTTGAAGATCGTTTGGATAGGTAAATAAATTCAAGAAAATCACCCTGTTTTTCCCCTCAAGAAACAAGACTTCGAATTTTTGGAATTTTTAGATTTCCAAACCAAGCTTCCACTCCTTGTTTGATCATCAAATTTTTATGGTGAGTCCTATATTTCATAAAAGCAATCTCCTAAAAATTTCAAGTCCAAACTCCTTTGTTTCCATTTTCAAAAAAATCATGAAAGAGGAGGATGAATAGTGTTTCATGAACTAATCTTTGATTTTTTTTGTTTTCATGGTTGATCTTAGCTACCCTAAGGCTATCCAAGGACTATAGCAAGCTTTGTAAGGCTAGTACATACTCTCAAGAAGGTATAACACTCTTGAAACCCTAGATCAACTTTAAGTTTATGGATGTTTTTGATGAGCTAAGCTTGGTTATGATGTTAGCATGATTATAAGCATAATTAGTAAGTGATTTAGTTGAGCAAGAAAGCATGTTAATTATTGTGGTAAACTGGTATGATCTGGACTTGATGATGTTCATAATCATGTGATAAGTTGTGTGGATGCCCGGTGTGGCTTGGTTGGATTGTTATAATTTTTGGAACGTTCGATATATAGCCGTCGTAATGCCGAAATTTCGTTAACCTTAAGAAAAACAACTTGGACAGTAGATGTAACTCACTGCCTAGCTTTGCAATCTGCCATGATAGGATAGGTAATGTTCTAAGCTTCGTTTTGATATAAAGATAACGTGAAACGGACTTACGGTTTAGGATTTATGACCAAATTACTAAAAGTAGTTCGAATCCGTAAACGAAAGTTCATAACTGTAATTGAACCCTCGTAAACTATGTAACGTCATGGTGAATCTTGGTAAATAAATACTAGAGGTAAAAAGGAAGGCGTGAAAGAAAACCGTATGTCAAAAGGATCATTTTTCGATTTATTAAAAATGTTCGAGTCGAGGTTAAACGCGAACGAACCCCTAAAAGACGATTCTTTTATAACTTCGGTAAAACACTTAGAAAACGGGCGATAAAACTCGGAGTATAGTATTGGTTCGTAACGATCGACTTTAGAACTCATATGACTTAAGTATGTCCCAAGTATAAGTACAATGACATGTCGTATTAACGAACGAATGTCGGGTCGGATCAGTGATAATAAGTAATCCACTAAAGGGGCTATAACGAGATAACTCGAGAACGTGTTTCGATTTAAGTATAACTTAACTTTTAATATGTTAAGTGATTAATCCCGAATGCCTTGGCTATTTATAGATCACCAAGCTGAACCGGGACCCGCTACCACTACCCCTTACCGTACTCGACTACCAGGCAAGTTTCAATTCCCTTCTTTTAGGCTGTTGTTGTGATTGAATAAATATATATATATATGATTGCTGATATACATATGCCATTGCATGCATGCCTACTTTCAAGTTGAATTGATATACTTGTTCCCTGAATGTTATTGTTGGCTTATAAGCTAGATAGTTATACATCAGTTATAAGCCGGTTATTGTAAGACCCTCATAGAAGGGCGTATACATCTTATTCATCAAAAATAGACCGGGAGTCAATATTCCTTGATATATCGAGATTACCTCGGAGGAAAATATTTAAGTAAATATTTTCCATTATTCAGGCGACGAATATTATTTGAATATTCGTTCGAGATTATTTATTTAATGATCCTTACTTCAAATAATTATTTGAACGTAATCATTCGACGAATAATATTTGTCAATATTCATTCAGAGTCGAATTGATTATCGAATATTATTTCGAATATTCTTCTAAAGATGAGACTACTAAATGAATATTATTTTGATATTCTTTTAGAATATTATTTTATTAAATAAATATTACTTTTGAATATTCATTTAAGATATTAAATACTTGATGAATATTATTTTAATATTCATCTGAAGCTTGATTTAATTATCGAATATTATCTCGAATATTCCTTAAAGCTTGGATTACTAAATGAATATTACTTGATATTCATTTAGAATATTATTCATTAAATGAATATTACCTTATCAATATTCATTTAAATTCCTAATTAATTATGAATATTATTTTGAATATTCATCAGGGTTCTATTTAATCACCGAATATTATTTTAAATATTTTAAATATTCCTTTCAGGACTTATTAAGTAATGAATATTACTTTGAATATTCATTTGATTATTTAATTATGCAATAAATATTCTCCTGATATTTCTTCAGGGATTATTTTGAGAAATACTCCGATTAAAGATATTCTTTCATATTCCCAAATACTCCTTAAATATTTTAACTCAATAAATATTCTCTGAATATTTATTCCATACTTAGAATAACCTCGATAAGGTTTATCTCCTTCGATTATTACAGAAAATATTTCGGAGTCATATTATTATTAATCTTATATCAAGAAAGGTTCTCAGACATCATTCTTCTTTGAGTCTATCCCCTTAATAATAAGGGAACCTTACTTGGAAAATGTTATTTATCTTGTCGACTTCCCGGTCATAAAGTATTCCCTTCACTCGCAACTCGGGTGCTGTTGACTTATTAAGTCGTTGCTTACCTTCTCATCTTTCGAGGGGCAAGATTACTGGAACAAGTTGATATCCGTTACCAAGTAATAGCTTGGGAGTTATTGATAAATTTTCCTTTCCAACTAGATACGACTACTTTGTGGAGTCTTATCAACAAGTATTATACTTGGGGAAAGGGGGACGAACGTTACATTCAGAATCATGAATTCTATTTGAACTAGGAGTCGTGTAAGAGGCCGAGTAGCGCCGGTCCATCCCCTTTGGCCCAACCGTTGGCCGGGGAGAGCTAGTAAGGCGGTATACAAGTAAAGCCGTCAGTTCTTCCTTCTACCGGTAGTAAATTTAAATTGAGCTGTACGATCTCGACTGATCATCAAGATTGGAACAGCGGGCGCGGTGAATACTCCATCATTGGTTCATCATCCAAATTCATTTATTTCCTGCAACATGATTACTGTTGGCAGAGTTGGAAAAGAGTCATAACTGGAATTGCAACCTTTTTCTTGCAAGTTCCTCTTCTTAATAACAATAAGAATATCTCGCTTACTTTGATGTAGCAGATATTTCTTCAAACAAATACTTTAAGTTACCTTGTAACTTCATCGTTCATATTATACTGGCATCATTTCCGTAAATGCATGGCATATGGTTTGAAAGATACTTTTGAACTGTTATACATTATTGTTCAGTTATATATTATTGTTGGTGGGCTATTGCTCACCCTTGCTTTATTATTATATCACAACAACAGTTAGACCAGATGACTCGCACAAGGCGCACTCGACGCGGGCGAGGACGATGAGACTACCAGAGCTGTAGAAGAAGCTATTGGTAGGGTATATTTATTCTTTCAGTACCAAGAATATAGTCTAGTATGACTTATGTAAATGGATGGCAAAGGGTATGTATTTATATTGAAATCCTTTTGGATTGTAAGAACTAATAATGTGATTAATAAAAATTTGATTGTTACTCTGATTTCATCTCTGGGACTATAACGGGTGTGTTTTATATTGTTGTGTTGGGTCATAGAGACGTAATTTATTTTATGTTAAGGAAAGTTTAATTGTTATGGACAGAATTGGAAACCGTAACCACCGGATCCCGGACCCCGGATCTGGGGGTGTTACAGTCATGTTGACCATCAACGGATAGGCAGAATAGGGTAGCCAATTGTAAATAAGCTATGCTATGTAATTCTGTCTAAGTGAAAGTGTATCAACAGATGAAGACAAAACTCTATCAACGGATACAACTCAAATCCACTCTATCAACGGATACAGCTCAAGTCCCAATATCAACGGATACCGCTCAATACATCATCAACGGATGTCAGTGTACAATATCAACGGATAATCATTGACACTGTCTTCTATGATTAGCTGGGGATTAGCAGTTGATAAGGACATGTTTGACTGACAGATCACATGGGTTGATAGTAGATACAAAAAGCAGTATGGCAGCCATACTTTGGAAACACAGAAGAAAGAAGCATTCTATCTACACTATGAATACAAGAAAGGTGCAGGAGACATGTCTGAACACAAGGACAACCTTTCGGCTACATGTGTATTTGGAATGTAGTAGCAAGTCAACTAGAATTAGATTAATATTATCTTTTTCCAGTAGTACTTGTAAAACTTTGGATTTATAACCAAGTGTAGCAACTCTTTGTAGGTTAAGAAAACACATACGTTTTGCTTAGGGTTTCTATTGAATATTCTTAGAGAGCAAAGAGTTGTAAAAACAGAAGCTGTGTACTTTTGTATCATAGAGTTTTCTTCGAATAAAGGCTTCAGGTGGTGCATTTAACCACCTGATTTTTATATGTTTGTGCATTAATCTTTCTACAGCAATTATCTAAGTATAGATTTCTGGAGTTCTTATCAGAAATTTATTAATATCAAGAATTGTATTCAACCCCCCCTTCTACAATTATTCAAGTGTGTAATCTGGGAATAACAATTGGTATCAAAGCGAGCTTCTAACATATTTGAAGTTTAAAGATCAACACACTTCCAACATGTCTAAGAAGGATTATGGAGTAAAGATTCCAGTTCTTGATAGAGAAAATTACTTTCACTGGAAAGTAAAAATGCGTCTACATCTCTCGTCTATTGATGAGGGCTTTGTGGATTGCCTTGACAAGGGTCCTCACGTTCCAATGAAGACAGCAACAAGAGTTGGCCTGGCTGATGATCTGCCCGACACTCTCATTCCCAAACCTGTCTCTGAGTGGAGTCTTGAAGATATTACAGAAGTCCACAAAGACAAAAAGACCATGAATATTCTGTTCAATGGTCTAGAAACAGACATGGTTGACAATGTTATTAACTGTACTACCGCCAAGGAAGTATGGGACACTGTTCAAACCCTATGTGAAGGAACAAAACAGGTAAGGGAAAACAAGATGCAACTACTAATCCAACAGTATGAACATTTTCACTTTAAGAGTGGAGAAACATTGAATGATACATTTAGTAGATTTCAAAAGCTACTAAATGGTTTGAAACTGTATGGAAGAATCTATCAAGTTAAATATTCTAATCTCAAATTTCTGAGATCACTGCCCAAGGAATGGAAGCCAATGACTGTTTCTCTAAGAAACACTCAAGAGTACAAGACATTTACTCTTGAAAGGCTCTATGGAACTTTAAAGACCTATGAGCTGGAAATGGAGAAGGATGTAGAGATTGAGAAGTCTCAAAAGAAAAGTGGGTCAGTTGCACTTGTTGCCAACTTGGAGAAAAAGGAGGAAAGGACAGAAACTTCTAGTTCTACACCAAACAGGGAGGTTTGTAAAGGTAGAGCAGAATCAAGCAGGAGCAAGGAAAAGGTGTCTGAGGAATTGAATGCTCTTCAGCAGGATGAATTGGATGAGATAGATGAACACTTAGCTTTTCTATCTAGGAGATTCTCTAAGCTGAAATTCAAGAGAAACTCTGGGGTGGCCAAGCCATTTAACAAGGATGTTTCCACAAGCAACTATGTGGATAAATCCAAAATTAAATGCTACAATTGTGGAATTGCTGGTCATATGATAAGTGAATGCAGGAAACCTAGATCTGAGAACAAAGGAAAGCCAACTGAGGCTGTTGACTATAAGAAGAAATATTTTGATCTTCTCAGGCAGAAAGGAAAGGCATTCTTGACCCAAGAGTATGACTGGGCTGTTAATGACAATCATTCTGATGATGATGTTGAGTTAGTCAACCTTGCTTTAATGGCTGATTCTGGAGAGCAGGAAGCAAGTTCAGCTAGCAATCAGGTATTTTCTACTAATCTCTCTGAGCTCACTAAAGAGGAATGCAATAGTGTTATAGATGAAATGTCTACTAAACTATATCACTTAAGTGTTACTCTTAAATCACTTACTAAAGAGAACAATAGAATTAAAGAGTCTAATCTGTTTTTAAGTGATAGAAATGCTGCTCTAGAAACTCAATTTCTAGAATTTGAGAAAATGAGAGTTGATTGCAATAATGCTAAAAGTGAACTTGAAGCTGTGTTAAAAAGAGAACTGATTTTAAAAGACCAGCTTGAAAAAGAACAAGGGATAATTGCTAAATTTCAAAGTTGTAGGAATATTTCTCAAAACATAATAGAAGTTCAGGGAATAGAATCGTTTGTGAAGGATATCTGGAATCAAAAGAAAAAGGAGCTAGAACCTGGCCTTGAGGATCTAGAGAATTTTTGTGAATCAACGGATAGTGATCATCCGTTGACAGATGAACCATCAACGGATGAGAGGTATCCGTCGACTAACAAAAAGTCTGTTAGTAAGAAGGAACTTAGGAAACTGGATATCAAGTATGGTCCAGTCAACAAGAATTTTGTTAGTGGTGAGTGTAGCAAAACCAAATCCAGTGGGAAGGCTAAGACAGGTGATTTACACAACAAAAAGGCTGTTGGTAAATCAGATAATGAAAAGGTAGAAGTTGAGGATAAAAAGAAAAAGAACAGAAATGGTAAGATAGGCATCAACAAGAAAAACAATTACTCTCCTGACAAGTTTGCTCCTAGGAAAACTTGTAGTAATTGTAATAGTGTTAATCATCTATCTTCTAATTGCAAGATTGTCAACAAGGCTCCTGTTCATGTACCTCAACCAATGCCATGTATGCCTGCAATGCCTGTTATGCCTGGTTTGTATCAAAATGCTAGTTTTTCAAATCCATATGTGAACATGCCATATGTGTCTAATCCTTACTTTCAATCTATGAATGTGCCACAAATGTCATGGAACATACCTAACATGAATAATATGTATGCAAATTTTCCACACATGCATGCATCCAATATTCATGCAAATGAGCATTTGTCAAACCCCATCACTCAAGCATCTACACCTAAGTTGAAGAATGCTAAGAGTGCAAAGTCAAAGGCTAACAAGAAAGGACCCAAGGAAGCTTGGGTACCAAAATCAACTTGATTTGTTTTTGAAATGTGTGCAGGGAAACAGAAGGAATCTATGGTACCTAGACAGTGGATGCTCTAGTCACATGACAGGAGATTCAACCCTACTCACAGAGTTCAAGGAAGGAGCTGGCCCTAGAATTACCTTTGGAGATGACAGCAAAGGATATACTAAGGGATATGGCCTGATTTCAAAAGACAATGTCATCATTGAAGAAGTGGCTTTAGTTGAAGGTTTGAAGCACAATTTGCTGAGTATCAGTCAGATTTGTGACAAAGACTATGAAGTAAAGTTCACAAAAGAAGCCTGTTTCTGCCAAGGAAGACAACAATGTGGTATTGACAGGCTTTAGAAAAGGAAATGTTTACATAGCTGACTTCAATTCAGCATGCTCAGAATCCATTACTTGTCTCTTCAGCAAAGCAAGTAAGGATGAGAGTTGGCTATGGCATAAGAAGCTGTCACATTTGAATTTTAAAGTTATGAATGATTTGGTAAGAAAGGATCTTGCTAGAGGAATCCCTCAATTGGAGTTTGTCAGAGATGGGCTGTGTGATGCCTGCCAATTAGGGAAACAACAGAAATCATCCTTCAAAAGCAAGACAGAGTCATCCATTGTTAAGCCTCTTCAATTGCTGCATATGGACTTATTTGGTCCAGTAAATGTCATGTCTATTTCAAAGAAGAAATACTGTCTGGTGATTGTAGATGATTTTTCTAAGTTCACATGGACCTTCTTCCTGCACTCCAAGGATTGTGCAAGTGAAATCATCATCAATCACCTCAGAATACTAAACAATGGTTCTGAAGACAGAGTACAAAGAATCAGGAGTGACAATGGTACTGAATTCAAGAATTCCACAATGAAGATTTTCTGTGAAGAGAATGGAATTGTCCATGAGTTTTCTGCTGCCAGAACACCTCAACAAAATGGGGTTGTTGAAAGGAAAAACAGAACTCTCATTGAAGCAGCTAGAACAATGTTAAGTGAATCAAGGTTACCAACATATTTCTGGGCTGAAGCTGTCAATACTGCATGCTTTACTCAGAATATTTCCTTGGTCAATCAAGCTAGAGGAATGACTCCTTATCAGTTATTAACCAACAAGAAACCAACTTTAGCTTTCCTACATGTCTTTGGATGTAAGTGTTTTGTGCTAAGGAATCATGGAGATAACTTGGGCAAATTTGAAGCAAAGGCAGATGAAGCTATTTTCGTTGGATATGCAGCAGGGAAAGCCTACAAGGTCTACAATCTAAGAACCAACATTGTTATGGAATCTGTACATGTTGTGTTTGATGATCAAAAGATTCTAGGCCTAAATGATGAAGGTTACCATGAAAAGTTGGAATTTGAGAATGAAGGTGAAGGAAGAATGTACTATGATGATGATGAGGAAAATGAAGATCATGACCACAGAGATCCACCTAGAGCTGTTATACCAACTAGAAGTGATGCTTACACTGAAAATGAAGCATCCGTTAACAGTCATTCTGCAACATCCGTTGACAGTCATTCTGCAACATCCGTTGTCACTATTAGAGATGCATCCGTTGACAGATATTCTCAAGCATCCGTCGACAGGCAAAATGATGCATCCATTGACAGTCAACTTCATAATTCAGCAAGGACGACAAACTCAGGGGGAGTTTCTCAAGGTCAAAATTCAATGCTAAATCAACATGATCATGGAAATGAAGCAACCTCATCAAGATCAAACCTTCCACCTGCAAGAAATGGACTAGAAATCATCCATTTGAGTTAATCATTGGTGAATCAAATTCAAGAGTCCAAACTAGAAGGGCCACTCAAGCAGAATGTCTATACAGTAGCTTCCTGTCTCAAGAGGAACCTAAGAAAGTGGAAGATGCCCTTCTAGATCCAGATTGGGTGTTAGCAAGGCAAGAAGAGCTAAACCAATTTGAAAGAAATAAAGTATGGAAACTTGTGCCCAAACCTGATGATACAAGTGTCATAGGTACTAAATGGGTTCTCAAGAATAAGACAGATGAAAATGGCATAATTGTGAGGAATAAAGCTAGATTAGTGGCAAAGGGCTACTCTCAAGAAGAAGGAATAGATTTTGATGAAACTTTTGCTCCAGTGGCAAGACTTGAGGCAATAAGAATCTTTCTAGCCTATGCAGCACATGCCAATTTCAAAGTCTATCATATGGATGTCAAAAGTGCCTTTCTAAATGGGGAACTGGAAGAAGAGGTCTATGTCCATCAACCTCCTGGTTTTGAGGATCCAGAATTTCCAGAATATGTATATCTTCTCCTGAAAGCAATTTATGGTTTGAAGCAGGCACCAAGAGTCTGGTATGACACTTTATCTCAATTTCTTTTGGAGAACCACTTCACTAGAGGTACAGTAGATAAAACCTTATTTCATAGGGATATTAATGGCTCTTCAATACTTGTTCAAATCTATGTAGATGATATTATTTTTGGGTCTACAGATGAGAAGCTTTGCAAAAAGTTTGCCAAACTTATGCAAAGTAGGTATGAAATGAGCATGATGGGTGAATTAACTTACTTTCTTGGCCTACAAGTAAAGCAAGTTAATGAGGGCATTTTCATAAGTCAAACAAAATATATTTATGATCTCTTAAAGAAATTTGACTTAATGGATTGTACATCTGCTAAAACACCTATGGCCACTGCAACTAAGCTTGAGTTGAATACTAAGGAAAAGTCTGTGGACATCTCAAGCTATAGAGGCATGGTCGGTTCACTTCTATACCTAACAGCTAGTAGACCTGATATAATGTTTTCTACTTGTCTTTGTGCTAGATTTCAAGCTGACCCTAGAGAGTCTCACTTAATAGCTATTAAAAGAATTTTCAGGTATCTCAAGGGAACACCAAACCTTGGCATTTGGTACCCAAGAGAATCTGGTTTTGATCTAACTGGCTATTCAGATGCAGATTATGCAGGTTGCAGAGTTGATAGGAAAAGTACTACAGGTTCCTGTCAATTTCTAGGAAACAAGCTTGTTTCATGGTTCAGTAAGAAACAAAACTCAGTCTCCACTTCTACAGATGAAGCTGAGTACATTGCTGCTGGAAGCTGTTGTGCACAGATTCTATGGATGAGAAACCAACTCATTGACTATGGTCTAAAAGTTGAGAAGATTCCAATTTTCTGTGACAACACAAGTGCTATTGCCATCACAGGGAATCCAGTGCAACATTCGAGAACCAAGCACATTGACATCAAATACCACTTCATTAGAGAACATGTGATGAATGGTACAGTAGAAATGCACTTTGTGCCAAGTGAAATGCAGCTTGCAGATATCTTCACCAAGCCTCTTGATGAATCCACATTCACAAGATTGGTAGGTGAGCTAGGTATGTTTAACTTGTCATAATTCCTAGTGATATTTGATTTCACTGCTTTGAAGCTAGAAATGTGTTTTGATTTACTTGAAAGTGAAAACTTTCAGAAAAATTTTCTGCAGAAATTTTGTCTAAGGCAAAATTAGCTTATCAACGGATATCCTTTTATCCATTGATAGTATAAACACATTACTAGATTTTCGCATGTCAACGGGTAACAGGCTATCCACGTCATCAACGGATAAACTGTATCTCAACCGTTCATTCTATATCCGTTGATTTACATTTTTTTATATAACCGTTGGTAACCGTGTATATCTAATCATGGCTGTACTTATTTTCTTTTCATTTATTATCTGACAGTTACTTTTGACCAATGGAGTAATTACTTTTAATTATTTCATTTTTAATTCTTGAAAAATATAAAAGGCTGACTTGTACTCTCACATCTCACTTTTATTCATTTTCAAGCATATCAAAAGTTAACTGCATCTTCTTCTCTAAGACTCTCTGTAACCAAAGTTCAAACACTTCAATGGCACCCATTGTTAAGATGATGTCCTCCACTGGGTTTACCTATGAGAAGAACAATTTCGCGGCCTTTGTTGACACAGTGAATGCTCCAGAAGCTTACCACACTTTGATGAGTTTCGTGAAGAAATGTAAACTGTCATATGCTATGACTGCCACCACTCCCTTAATCCACGAGGTAATTGAAGAAATGTGGACATCTGCTGAGTACAATGGCACAGACGGTACAATTGCTTTTTCTTTAAAGGGTAAAAACTATGTGGTTAATTCTGATGTAATAACTGCTTGTTTAAAATTACCTGAGAATAACTGTCTGAAAGTACCCACTGATGCTGAAATTGTTGCCATGCTTAATTCTATTAATTATGCCCTTAGTACTGAAAACTTAGGGAAAATTGTTAGGAAAGGAATGGTTAAAGAATGGAGCTATTTCTGTGATGCCTTCATTAAAACTTTTTCAGGCAAAATTAGTAATTTTGATGCTGTTACCCAGTCCATGCTAACTATGATGTGTATGCTCTTAAATGATAAATTCTATAATTTTGGCACATTAGTTATGTATGAGATAGCTGCAAAGTTGGGTAAAAAGGAAACTAGGAGCAAGAATATCTACTTTGCTAGATTTTTAATGCTCTTAGCACTGCATGTATCTGAGAATAAGCTATCCATTGCTAACCCGGATAGCAAGTTCCAATGTTTTGTTCAGGAGAAGAGAGTCTTAAGTGACCTAATTCGAATGAACCTCAATGCAGGAGTACAGTATATCTACCAATTGTTCAGGTAACTATCTCTAACTCTGAAACCCCTATCTCCAACCCCCAAATTTCTTTGCCTTTTAGTGTCACAATGGAGTCTGTAGTTATGACCAAACAGGCTCCTACCAAAGTGACCAAATCCAGAGTTCCAAAACCACATTCTAAAAAGCAAACCTCAAGTGTCTCTCAAAAGACACCTGTTGTAAAATCTACCAAAACTCTTGAGGGGAGTGTGAAGGTGGTAGTGAGTGGTGAGGGACAGGGTGAACATCAAAGAAGCCCTAAGGATAAGGAAGGAGAGATGAGTGCAACCACCATTTCAGTCTCTCAAAAGACTGCTAATGTAACTACAAGCCAAATTCTAGTTATACTCTCTCAACAGAGTGTGACTACTGAATCAAGTTCCCCACAAGGAACACTGCACAAGAGGGTTAGAGATACATATAGCCCAATCTCAAAAACCTATGGAAGAAGAGTGAAATCTAAAACCCCAGGGGAATCAGAGGGTGCACACACAGTACAGGAAACTGTACCTTCTCAAACTCAGTTTGATGTGGCTTCAATAAATATGGAGTCACAGCCCCTTGATCTCAATCTTCAAATCGATACACATTACAATCCACCATCACCAACTCCATCTCTGGATGTGGATATGATATCTACATCAATTCCTGATTCTCCATCTTTAAGATTCTTGGAGAAGCCCCACTCTGAAATTGGCGGTCATCATCTTTTAGATGATTTGTTGGACCATCAATCTTCCCTTCCAAAATTCTCAACACAGACTGTGGCCTCGAACTTAAAATCAATCTCCACAGATTCAGTGTTGGTTTTCTTTTCAACGGATAAAATTATTCCTTCCTCAACGGATATCCTTCATCCGTTGACAAGTGTTTCTCCATCAACGGATGTGCCTCTGTCTAGCCATCCGTTGACAGCTATAACTACTCCATCAACGGATATTCCTTATCTGCTGATAACTCACTCTACCACTGCTATATCTGACATTCCTATGTCAAGTGTGGAGGAGTTCTCAGTAGTTGAAACACTTTTAGGATTGAGGGAAGGGAGTGAGAGGCTGCCTTGTGAGCAGGCAAAAGGAGAGCTAAATAATGAGAGACTGGCCATTTCTTCCGGTCAGGCAAAAGGAGAGACTGAGAGTTCCACCTTAGTAGGTGAAGGTGAGGGTGTGAGAGGTGTGAGCCAAGGGGAGCCCTTGATGCAAGAAAAGAGAGATGAGAGAAGAGATGGGACTACAGGAGAAATAAGGATGGAAGAAGCAGCCATTGCTAGTGGGTCAATGGAGGTTGAGGATGCAGCCAAGGAAATGGAATATCAAAGAGAATATCAGTCCATGATTGACTTCATTTCTTTGGATGCTGAAACCTTTACTCACCCTGTTCCTGCCTATCAAATTCTGGCACAACAGGGCAATGTGGAAGCAGAGGAGGCAATGCACCTAGTGCACACCTCACAGTCTCTACTTAGAGCTAAGGAATCTATAGAAGCTCTGCCAACCACTGCTGAGAGTGAAGAATTTGAAGATTCTGAAGATGAAGACAGCCAGAGCCCTGAAGATGAAGGTGGTAGCAGTATTCATGATTTTACATTTACTCACAACTACACCTATCATCAACTTGATATGGAAATCATAAGGTAATATAAATCTGCCCTGGCTGAGCACCCAGAAGCAGATCCACAGAGAAAGGTTGTTCTTCAACAGGCAATTGACTCCCTTAAGTTACAAAAGATGCAAATGGTGATTCAGAGATCCAACTTAGAGGAGGTCAAACAAGAAATCAAGGATGTGAAGATCTCTGTGGATTCCAAGCTAGAGCAACTAGCTCCTACAGCCACTCAGAGGGTGTTGCAACAAAGGTTCATCAAAGAAGACAACCTGGCTAAGTCTGTGCAACTACTCAACTCAAGAGTGGAAAAGATGGAATCCCAGATGGAGCAATTTCTTCAACATCAAAAACTGCAAACCCAACTGCTAGAAAAGTTAGTTGCAGCCCCAACTTCTAGTCAAACCCTTGATGCTAACAAAAAGGGGGAGAAAGTGGAAGAGGCTGTGGCAACTACAAGTCAAATCTTAATTTCTCAAAGAAGGGAAGCAGCAAGTGAGGGGGAGCAGCAGCCTACCATAGTGGTCAATCCATAGGACTTCATTGTCACAGCTTCCCCCAGCAATTCCAAACCTGTACAAGTAGCTCTATCTGAAGAGTTTGATTTCTCAAACTTGATAGAAGAGGAAAAGCTAGCCAAAATTGAAGCTCTACAAAAGATGAAAGAGGAAAACTATTAAAGGATAATGAGGACAGAAAGATTGATCAATCAATCTATTGCAACAACTCTGTTCTCTAGCCAAACCTCAGCTCCAACAATATCTACCACAATTCTGAAGGTGCTCACTCCAGCAATTGTGGCTCCTACATTCTATGATGCTGAGCCTTCTCATGTTAAAGAATTTGAACCCTACATCAAAACAAGACCCTACTCACCACCAAAAGAAAATGGGAAGAACAAGTTACAACTGGACTTTCCATTTCCTAAGGATGATGAAGAGAAGCTGATGGGTAAGCAAATTAAGGAATTCAAGGAGAAGACTAACAGTTGTGTAAGAGAATGGATGGTTGTAATCATAAGGAATGGAAAAGTTCTAAACATATCCAACAGCCATCCTAGATTTGTTGAAGCCAAGAGAGAAGAGACTTCAAGGCTGCTAAGAGAATCTCAACCAAGCACTGAATATCAATATGAAAACTCAGATGAGAAGCAAGCAAGGCTGGCTCAAGAGTTAATGGATGAGGTAGAGGATGAATTGAGGGAACCTGAGGAAGTCCCCAAATTCAAAAAGAAAGGGAAATCAGTCCCTAAATCCAAATCTAAGAGAATAAAATCAAAGGCAAGGAGGCCTGTCTCTCCAGAAATTGAAAACAAGGAGACAGTTGGCTCATCACAACCTATTTATGTAAAAGTATTCAACCCAGCTGTGAATTTCCATGGTGAGCCTATAGTACCTAAAGAGGAACCAATGAATCTTGACTCCATTGAGGTTTCTTCATTCTTGCTGAAGCCTCAACAGAAGCCTATACAGAAGAAAAGGAAACCAAGGAAGCAACCTTCAAAGGAACCAATTCAAGTTGCTAGGGTACCTGCTATTGTCAGGCAACCAATCTTGGAAAACAAGGATGATTTTATCTATCACGCAGATATTGAAAAATACTCTGGCATGAATCTTTATCTGGATGAATTGTCAGAAGTAAGAGGGATTGACAAATATAAACATTTGCCTGAGAGATTGGTCTTTGTATACAAGGGAGGAAAGGAAAGGACATGGCCACTACAAAGGGTTCTTGGAGAAAATTATCAGACCTTAACCAAAGTGTTCTCTGCAATCAAGAGATACACAGGGTTCTCCAAGATAGCAAAAGGGGAGATACTGGACAGAATAGAACAAATAAGGAGGGAATGGAACTCACCATCAAGTCTACCAAGGAAAATGAAGATCCCATACAATGGACAGAAAATCCACCTTCAACCCTTCTGGATGATGGAGTTTAGGGATGAAGATGGTAACAGGAGATTCTTCAGGTTAGAAGACCAACTACCAAAGGCTAGTTCTCAATACCTGAGATGGTTACAACAAAAGCTAAATCCAAAGGTAGATGAAGAAGATGCCTTCTATAGGCAACTCCAAATACAGATTGAGTCCAACTCTGCCAAAGAAGGAAAATCAAGGGTGATGCCAAGAGAAAAGAAACAGTCTTAATCTGCTCAGTCTAGAGGAGCACTTCTTTGTAAATTTCTCAAACTTTCAGTTTTTAATTTTTGTAGCTTAATACAATTTATGCATTGTTCTTTATATATCTTTAGGAATGTTTTGTTATCATCAAGGTCCTGAATTTATGCTTTATTGCCATCAAGTATAAATTGGGGGAGATTGTTAGGAATATATTGTACTTGATGATAACGTCACAATCAATCAAATTGTTTAAGGTTTTGTAGCTGTCAACGGATGAGGATTTATAACTCTATCCGTTGACAGGTAGCTCATCAACGGATGAGGTTTTATAGCATACTGCAGTATCTCTATGTTATCAGTTGATAATGTTTTTATCCACAGTCATGTTGACCATCAACGGATAGGCAGAATAGGGTAGCCAATTGTAAATAAGCTATGCTATGTAATTCTGTCTAAGTGAAAGTGTATCAAAAGATGAAGACAAAACTCTATCAACGGATACAACTCAAATCCACTCTATCAACGGATACAGCTCAAGTCCCAATATCAACGGATACCGCTCAATACATCATCAACGGATGTCAGTGTACAATATCAACGGATAATCATTGACACTGTCTTCTATGATTAGCTGGGGATTAGCAGTTGATAAGGACATGTTTGACTGACAGATCACATGGGTTGATAGTAGATACAAAAAGTAGTATGGCAACCATACTTTGGAAACACAGAAGAAAGAAGCATTCTATCTACACTATGAATACAAGAAAGGTGCAGGAGACATGTGAACACAAGGACAACCTTTCGGCTACATGTGTATTTGGAGTGTAGTAGCAAGTCAACTAGAATTAGATTAATATTATCTTTTTCCAGTAGTACTTGTAAAACTTGGGATTTATAACCAAGTGTGGCAACTCTTTGTAGGTTAAGGAAACACATACGTTTTGCTTAGGGTTTCTATTGAATATTCTTAGAGAGCAAAGAGTTGTAAAAACAGAAGCTGTGTACTTTTGTATCACAGAGTTTTCTTCGAATAAAAGCTTCAGGTGGTGCATTTAACCACCTGATTTTTATATGTTTGTGCATTAATCTTTCTACAACAATTATCTAAGTATAGATTTCTGGAGTTCTTATCAGAAATTTATAAATATCAAGAATTGTATTCAACCGCCCCTTCTACAATTATTCAAGTGTGTAATCTGGGAATAACAACTCTGTGAAGCCTGTGAAATGGAAAAGTCGAAGCGAGCATCGCATAAAAGCAAAGAAATTTCTAGTATTACATAGCCTCTGCAACTTCTTCATATGGATTTGTTTGGCCCAGTGAATGTCCTATCTTTGTCTAGGAAAAGATATGCATTGGTAATCGTGGATGACTTCTCCAAGTATACATGGGTATTGTTCGCAATGACGAAAGACGAAGTACCTTTCTTAATCATTGATCACATTACTCAAATTGAGAATGTTTCAACACTTACTGTGAAGACGATTAGATCAGACAATGGCACTGAATTCAAAAACGCAGTGCTGAATGACTTCTGTGTATCTAAGGGAATACGTCATCAGTATTCAGCCCCGAGAACTCCACAGCAAAATGGAGTAGTTGAAAGGAAGAATAGAACATTGGTTGAAGCGGCAAGAACTTTGTTGTATGATTCGAAACTTCCTCTATACTTCTGGGCCGAAGGAGTGAGTACTGTGTGTTACACTCAAAATAGAACCTTGATCATAAAAGATAAAGAAAGGACACCATGTGAGCTAATGAACAGAAGAAGACCAACAATCAAATACTTTCATGTCTTTGGAGCAAAATGCTATGTACTTATAGAGGATGAAAATCTAGGCAAGTTTGCAGCAAAAGCTCGTGAAGGAATCTTTGTTGGTTACTCCACAGATGTGGTGGCAGCTTATAGGGTGTTCTTAGTGAATGATCGAAAGGTGACTGAAAGCTACAACGTCAGATTCGACGATACCAAACTCTCATCAATTTCAAGAGATTCTAGTGAACCTGAGTCCTTAAAATTTCAGAATCTGGACCTAGATGAACTTGAAGATGAACCTGAGTTAATTGTCCCATTAAATGTTCCAAGTGTACGTGAAGAACCTGAGTCTAGTGAACAATCTAATTCTACAAGATCAGAAGAGACTTCTTCAGTACGAACCGGCAACAACTCAGGGGGAGTAAATAGCAGCTCAAGGACAACTGTTCAAGGCTCGAGATGAGTTGACAGTAGTTCTGTAGGAGCTGGCACTAACTCAGGGGGAGTTAGTGAAAATAATCAAAGTAGTCAGCACCACAACTCAGAAAGTCAAGCTGAATCATCAAGACAATTTCCAGGAGAACGGGTATGGAATAGAGATCATCCGTTTGAATTAATTATTGGTGATCCAGATGCTGGTGTGACTACTAGAAGAACTGCAAGAGCTGACCAGGCTAATATTTGCTTATATTCTGGGTTCTTATCCAAGCTTGAACCTAAAGAAATATAAGAAGCTCTTGGTGATGCTGATTGGGTGATTGCAATGCAAGAGGAACTCAATCAGTTTGAAAGGCAGAAAGTTTGGAAACTGGTACCCCGACCAAAGAACATATCAGTAATTGGAGCTAGGTGGGTATTCAGAAATAAACTGGATGAAAACGGACTTGTAACACGAAACAAGGCTCGTTTGGTTGCAAAAGGTTATTCTCAGCGAGAAGGAATTGATTATGATGAAACCTATGCACCGGTTGCAAGACTTGAGGCAGTCAGGATGTTCTTGGCATTTTCAGCACATAAGAACTTCAAGGTTTTCCAGATGGATGTGAAAAGTGCCTTCCTGAACGGAGAGTTAGAAGAAGAAGTGTATCTGGAACAGCCGCCTGGCTTCATTGATCCAGAACATGTAGATTTTGTGTATCTTCTCTTCAAATCTGTCTATGGCCTCAAGCAATCCCCAAGGCGATGGTATGAAACCCTATCCTTATTCTTAATTGAAAATGGTTTTATTAGGGGAGTAATTGATAAAACATTGTTCTATAAAAATGTAAAGAATGATTTAATACTTGTTCAAGTCTATGTGGACGATATTATTTTTGGGTCATCTAATGAGCGCTTGTGCGAGAAGTTTGCTAAGCTAATGCAGGATAAATATGAGATGAGCATGATGGGAGAGCTGTCCTTCTTCCTTGGATTACAGATCAGTCAGAGAAAAGATGGTATCTTTATCTGTCAATCCAAGTACGTCAGAGATTTACTCAAGAAGTACAATCTAGAAGATGCATCAGCAGCTAAGACTCCCATGGCAACAGCCACGAAGCTTGATGAAGACAAATCAGGTAAACCAATTGACATCACAAGCTATCGAGGTATGATTGGCTCACTCCTCTATTTAACTGCAAGTAGACCCGATATAATGTTCGCAACTTGTTTATGTGCAAGGTTCCAAGCGGATCCTAGAGAATCACATCTCGTAGCCGTCAAGAGAATTTTTAGGTATCTCAAGGGCACACCAAATCTAGGGATTTGGTACCCAAGAGATACAGGTTTTAATCTAATTGGCTATTCGGATTCAGACTATGCAGGTTGCAGGATTTATTAGAAAAGCACATCTGGTGCTTGTCAATTTCTTGGCAGAAGATTGGTGTCCTGGCAAAGTAAAAAGCAACATACAGTATCTACTTCTACTGCTGAAGCTGAGTACATTGCTGCTGGAAGCTGTGTAGCTCAAATACTGTGGATGAGGAACCAATTGAAGGATTATGGCATGGAGCACAAGAAAATTCCAATTATGTGTGACAACACAAGTGTCATTGCCATAACCAACAATCCTGTAGATCACTCAAGAACCAAGCACATCGACATCAGGTATCACTTCATAAGAGAACATGTCGAGGAGGGGACTGTGGAGCTACATTTTGTGCCCACAATGCAACAAATTGCAGATATATTCACCAAACCTCTTGATGAAGTAACATTCAATAGATTGGTTGGTGAATTGGGAATGCTTAACACAAGTTAGTAAAGCCTCCTATCTGTAAAATCCAGATTTATGTTTGTTTGTGCAAGCTACTCAATCATTATGTGCTTAGACTTTAAAATGCCTAATCAATGATTGTTATAGGTTGCATATAATGTCATTTTACATGAATTCATTATGTTTTAAGTGTCTTTAATAGCACAAATCTTTGAATTTATTCTTGTTAGATTGCATGATCATAGGGGGAGTTAAATTCATAGTATTCTAAATTTTGCATGATTTTTAGATGAATTTACCTATGATTTTCATGTAATTAGAGGCCTTAGAATTAAATATCTTCAAAATTTCGAGTTAGTTTCTATCTCGAAACTCATCTAGAAATTCGACTTGAATTTCGACTTAAGCTGCCAGAGTGAAGTTTTGAAAATTCTAAGTCTAGGAAGAATTTCGAGTTAGTGTCTATCTCGAAATTCATCTCGAAAATCGACTTTGAGTTCGAGTTACCAGTGTGCCTAGTTCTATCTTCAAAATATTCGAGATAAGGTCTATCTCGAACTTTATCTCGAAGGTTGAGATGAGGTTTCCATTAAGGGGATATTTTGAAAAGAACTAAGAATAACTTCGAGTTAGTCTCTATCTCGAAACTCAACTCGAATTTCGACTTGATGTTCGAGATAGAATTCTCAGTTGCTTAAGGGGAATTTTCGAGTTAAACTCCTAACTCGAAACGTATCTCGAATTTTCGAGTTAAACTCCTAACTCGAAACGTATCTCCTGACTGTTCGAGATATGATTTCCCTGTAGTTTTTGCTGTAAATTGGTTTAAGTGCTTATTTGTTCGAGTTAACATCTATCTCGAACTTCATCTCGAAGTTCGACTTGATGTTCGAGATAGAGTTCGACTTAAGTCTTCCCTGTATGTACTTAGTGTTTTTCACTCTTTTTAACAAGGACACTTTTGTCATTTCACAATCATCTATATATATACATCTCTAACTCGATGCATCTTTCACTTTACCTAATTTCTTTTTTACAACAGCCTCCTCACAAAAACAAGGCGATCTCACAATTACATACCACTAATCCATGTTTTTGTGATTAAACTCATACATATCACGAATTGCTGCCAATTTTTAGACTACTATTGTCTGTGTTATCATTAATCTTTGTGTTGGTGTGTTTTGTAACCGTTCATATACACGCGCATATACATACACACGAACATCAAGTGTTTGTGTAACTGTTCAAAACACGATTTCCATATTCTCTATCTATATCCACACACGATTTCACTGGTATACACACACGAATATACATCTTCATTGACTATTCAGATTTAGTAATTGGCTATTGTTTGAATCCCGTAGTTTAATTTCTTAGAGTGCTTTTTGGTCTTCTCGGAAAATTAAAAGGGATACAACCTTTAATTCGTTACTTACTTGTTTTTCAAAACTTAAAATATCACATCTCTTAAGGAAAAACATTTAATTAAAATGGCTCACCAATTTTCACTTGCTAAAAATAATTTTTATAATATTTCTACGGAAATTGGTGATCAACTCCCGCGCTTTAAGTTTTGGGTACGATTTCTTAATTTGTACTCCAAGGCTAGCTATGCTTTTACTGCTAAACCTACACTAGTACATGATGCTTTACAGCAATTATGGACTAGTGCGGTTACTTTTGGGAGCAAATCTACCCCCTATGGTTTCAGGTTTACCTTGGCGGGTCAAGAATATGAGGTGACTGAAGAAATTGTCAACAGGGTTCTGAGCTTCCCGATCAAAGATGCTTATGATCCAGAACCTACAGCTGCAGAACGCCTCAAATTCTTTGAAGAAATTGGATGTTATCCTCCGACTGGCCGGATCACAGGAAATGTCCAGAAACAATTCTTCCATGTGGAAATCACAAGATGTTTTTGGGCACGAGAAAGAGATTTTCATCAAATTCCAATTCCAATGCAAACCTTTGGAGTTGCCCTAGCAAGAGAACTGGATATAAATTATGGACGCATAGTTCTCTCTGAGATAGTGGCTACAATGAGATCTCCTGCAAGCAAAGACCTCACTACAACTGATGTTGTCTGCTGGTTTCCTCGGTTCCTACAAATTTGAAGCGATTCCTGATGAGCAAAGTGATGATGAACAAGGTAATGACGAAGGTAATCTCTCTCTGCATACTACTCAATCATCTTCCTATGTATCTGATTCCGAGACCCAAGAGACTGCTAGCCCGCAGGATCTATCCCAGGGTGAGAGCTATATTTCTGAGTCTGACACACATTCTTATTCTCTTTAACCCCTGTTAACGGAAGCCAGAAAGCCAGCACATGTAGATGTAGGAAATGATGAGGAGAGTGACCCCGAAGAGCAGCCTCTTATTCGAAAGAAAGCCAAAATTTTTCATGCTGCTACTTCAAAAGCCCAGTCAAACCCTAGTGTGTCACACGCAAACACTCCACCTCACGAGAGTGGTTCTCCCCTTGAACAATCTGCACATAGGGATTTTGATGAGGATTATGTCCCTTTTAAAGATACTGTTGCTTCAGAAGGGCATGAAGTTTTAATAACTTCAGCCGTACCTTCACCGGTACATACTGATGCTGCAAAGAGGATCGGTTCTGATGTTGTACAAGAACAATTTGCAGCCTCTCAGCCTGAGATTCCAACTCAGGACAGAACAGAAATAGATCCAATAACTGCCAATTATATTGCTTATCCAATTTCTGCAGGTACTGCTTCATACTTTGGATCAATCATTGAAGACATACACGAGCGTGAGACAGGGAGTGTGTGTGAGAGGTTAGGGAGAGAGGGACCTTCATTTTTAAGGCCCGAAACCGAGCGCCAAATACTAACAGAACGAGTATTAGAGCGAGGTCACCTAAACCAAACACCGTCCCTTAATATTGAAAATCTTGATACACGTATGACTTCTATGGAAAATCAGATGAGGCAGTTCGGGCAGACGATGGGGCAGTTAGGGATTAACATTGGAAACAATCAAAGGGCTTTTGATGACTACGCAGCACGAATGGCAAGTCAAGCTACAGCTTTTGATGCTTTGACAAACAAGGTCAATGACTTGGGTCATGCTGGTGGTGTCTTGGGAAGCACTCTGAATGAAAGGATGGGGGCAATGGAGTCTACAATGCATACAATGGCTGTGGAGATCAGTAGAATGATGTTCGCATTCAGGAGCTTTGTGCCCCCGGAGTGTTTCGAGTCGCAACAACCTCCCCCCGATGCTGGTGCAGGTGGTGCTAGTGGAGCGGGAGCCTCCAGTTCTGGTTTTGGAGGTTCTTATGCTGTTGGTGGATTTGAGGAGCAAGGTGGTGTTCAGGATAACTCACCTAAGGGGAAGAGTGGAAAGGAGACGAGACAGCAGGCAGTTCATATCGAAGAAATTGAAGAACATGCTGATCTTGTCAAGGAAATAGAAATTGAGCCGTCTGTTGATGAAGAGGCTCTGAGGAAGAGAAAGGGTAAGGCAATGATGGTTGAGCAAGATGAGCCATTCGTTGACCTGAGTCATCAGGAAATAGTACAGGAGGTACTTGACTCAGATTCTGATATGGAAGACGTACCTTTGGCACATGCTATAAAGAGATCTTTGAAGGAACAAGGTGGAGGTGCTGGGATGTCTTCCGGAATGCCTGAAGAAATTTCTGTTGATGAGGAAACCCTTAAATCTCAACAGTTAGCCTTGGAACAAGCTCAGTTCCATAAAATGAAGATGATGCAAGAACGTGCTGCGTTCCTAGAAAAGAAAGTGGAGCTCCAAGGGAAGCAGTATGATCATGAGCTTGCAAGGCTAGCTGATCCTCAAGTTGATCTGGACAAGAGAAGGATAGGACAGAAGTGGGATGAAGCAAGGAAGATATTGATGGGACCCTGTGCGAAAGGAGTGAACAACAAGGAGGTAGATGATCTGTTCTACAACTTGAATTTTCAGAATCCAATGACTGTGGACTACATAAGTGCGTTGAAGAGATTAATTTCTAAAGTCAGGGTTGGATACAATGCAACACTTAAGGAGTGGCAGGTTATTTTGTCTTTGGTAGAAGGAGTCCCAATGTCTTTCCTATATGTGGATGACCAATTCATAACGAGAATATCTGCGTCAGAGTTGTTCTTGCTAGCAACAAAAATTCAATACTCTCAATCTGAGGAGCTAAGCATTCTGTATAGGGATCAGTTAATGCAGCTAGCAGAGGACAAGGGTCCAGAATTCTCAGCATATCCTAATTTTGTCCGGATGGTAGTTGACGGGAAGATGAAGAGGGTTAGCATGGAGGAAAATGATTTAATGGATCTTTCAGTGGAATCTCTCAAAGCTGTCTATAGACAAATGATGAGTAAGGGATTCACTTCTAAGCTTAAAGAAAAATCGGTGAAGATCATTGAAAGAGTCATATTCAAGAAGAGCAATGAGGTGTGGAAGTGTGATATCATTGCTCCAAACCCTCTAGATAACGTGAAGATTGAGCCGGAGCTGATGGAGAAGAAATGGAATATTCTTCAAGCAATGAAGAATGTAGATGAAGCTCTGACTCTTCCTTCTGGAGCACTGGAACAAGGAGAGATAAGGGAGGCAGTTGGTGTTCCAAGAAGAGATAGTGTATACTGGATACACGCCTATGTTGATGATACAGCTGATGCCTTAGCATTCATAGATGCAGACCAGAATCAAACACTCTTGTATATGAGTAGAACATGGCTGCTACAGACTCAAGATGCTGCATTTCTGGAGAGAGTATTACATGTATTCAAATGGGGCGAAGTGGAAGATAAGTATGTGGAAGAAAAGCAGAGACTCATGAGTTACCTGTCTGAGGTAGTGGTGGAAAAGAAGCGGATGGAGCGAGATGCGGCTAGTGTCCACAATACTAACAGTGTCAAGGGCTACCCCAAGATGATCTATTGTCAGTTTAAAGCTGGTAAAGCACATTGGAAACCTCAGCTCATAATGAAGAACTTTGAGGACATTCCAAAGATCATGACTACTCAGGAGGTGGACAAACTCAGAAGGCTTTTCAAACATCCTTATCCAGAGCCCAAGAATCCTCTAGAAATGGAAGCTGTAAGTCTGTTGAATGCTAGGTGGAAGCAGCTTCACGATCCAGTGTACAAGAAAGAACAGCAGCAGAAGGCAGAAGGAAGAGAAGGACCAAGCTGCTGAAGCTAGGAAGAGGAAACGGAATTAGGGTTAAAGGTCAGAGTGGTGTGAACTTGAAGTTGGAAAAACTTCATGTCTTTCGGTTGCTTTAACTCACTTGAGGAAAATTCACCTTAGAGTGAATCCAATAAGGTGATATAAGTTTGACTAAAAGGTATGAAATAATCCAGGTGATAGGAATCACTCAAATGATCTTTAGTTCGAATTCTGTTTCTAGTTTAAGTTCTTTGTATTGTTTTCAAGTACATTTCAATTGTAAATTATTCAAGACTTTAATGTTAATTATCTTTTCTCGTCTCATTGTTTAGTTGAGTTATCCTTCATTAATTTGAATGTCATTGTTAGACAATCAAATAGGGGGAGATTGAAAGGCAGAGTGTGTAAACTTGTAACACTATAACTAATGTAACTCAATTAAAGGAAAAGATACTTAACCAGAAGACAATCAAGAACAAGAAGCCACAAGAAATCAACACTAAATGAAGACAAGGTAATTGATACAATTGAACATGTTAACTATGATCAAGCCAAGAAGAAATCATTGAGAGAAGTTCAAGTCAAAGTTGTTCATGCCTCAGTGATTTGAGAAATAGAGAATCAAGATCATAACTATCAGTATCAACAAGACAAATTGATTTCAAGTGAACAAGAAGGAAAGCGAACATTGGAAAGCCACGTTATTAAGTGAATATGGTAATTTATTCAAGAAGCAAAAACACTATCAAGACTAGTCACTTATGAACCAGACCAGTGCATCAAGTGTCAGGACATTGATAGCAAGTTTATGTCAGTAATAAAGATCCATGTTCAAGAGCTTGGTGAAGAATAAAGAAGACATGAAGATATCACAAGTTCAAGATGTGCATTGAAGTTTCAAGTTGAAGACCAGAATATTTTCTAAGTACTAAATATTCTAGATGACCAAGTAGAATATTTCTAAGTAGAAGTTCTACTTAGAAATTCGAGATGGCTAAGTAGAAATTCTCAAGTAGAAGTTCTACTTAGAGTGCAGCTTCAACATGACATGGCATCTTCTGATTGGCAGATTTCCAAGCTTTCAAGATAAGGCAAGATTTATGTGGACATCATTGGGCCACGTATATCTTAGTCTTTGAAGACTACAGGACATAGATTACATGTAGTATAAATAGAAGTACTTGTGTAATGTTTTAAGTAGAGCAATAGTTGAGAGAAACACATGTAAAAGAGAGAGAGTGCATTCTCAGAGCTTAGTATCATTCACTTCTCTCTGAACTTCTGTTATACTTTGTAATGAATGTTGTAGCAACCACTTCAAGTTATATATAAGACATATATTCCTTGAATCTGTGTGTTCGTTTATTGCATCGTATTTATTGCTTCTCATATTTGAAAAGTTGTATTCACCCCCCCCCTCTACAACACATTTGGACCTAACAGTACACATAGCAACTATGACTCAAAACGAAACCAAACAACAAACTTGAACTCGCTATGTGTTTACAGTGAGGAAGAAGAAGAGATTAAGAAGAAGAAAACAGAAAACAAGTTGGGTTTGTTTATGGGTAAGAAGAAACAGAAACAGGGGAGTGGAAGAATCATCGAAGAACTCCAGCATTTGTGGCCTAACAACTTTGAAATTGATGTGAAGCAACAGATGGGACTCTTGATAAAGAGGGGTTGCACCAACTCTGTACTTGATGAGCAGGTTGCACCAACTGTTTGATATATTGTCGCAAAGAGTTTGGTTTTGTTGATGGAAGAGATGAGTTCATCAGAGACGATGACTGCTGTCGGAAACGAAGGTAAGGATCTAATTGCTCTGATACCATGATAAGATTTATATAAACTGAAATATATTGACAGAAATGTGTTTACAAACGGAATACAATTTGAAAGATTACATTGTGTGTTTTTGTGGTGTCGTTGTATCCTTACTACTACAACAAAGACCTTATTTATAGGCCATACTTGCATGCTGAATGCTCTCATCCCTTACATCATTGTCCAGCTATTTGTATTAATGTAGCCACCTTTGTTTTGAGGTTTTGAACAAAGACCAGTCGCCTCCATTTCTGAGTTCATATTCACTGGTCCAACTTTCACACCATCAGGAGACTTCTTTACATCTCTTGTGTGAATTCTTGACTAGCCTACCATATTAAACAATCTTACATAATATCCGTAATTACCCCCCTCAAGTTGGATGTGGGAGAGAAAACGGCAAACATGCAACTTGAAGATTAACAAAAAATTAAAAACGGCAAACATCTAAACATCTAAACATTGGAGGCAAGTGGCAGCAACATCAAGGTATGAACTTAATACCACAACCAAGGTGGGCAGTATAGCTAAGTTGGTCAAAAGTCTTCTATGGAGGCTCGTAATTAATTCAACATGATTATGTAAGAGCTGATGTTAGCTTGTATTCTGAAATCTATAAATAGGCTCATTGTATTACCTTTGTTAGGAACAAGACAACACAATGTAATCTCTCAATGTATCCTCTATAATATATTTCAGTTTATAATAAATTTTTCATGGTATCAGAGCCTTAAAATTCTTACCAATGTTATTCCGGTGGCAGCCATCGTCTCCAGTAGCTTCATCTCTTCCAAGCTTTTTCTTTGTGACAATTACACAAACACCTTGCGTGTTAACTCCGCAGCAATTACACAAACACTTTATGAGTATAACAAACCTAGCAATCCCTTTCCCCTATTTGTTTTATCCATTTCATTCTTTTCTGCAAACAACACAATCGCACTCTTGTCGTGTCTATGTTTGTTCGTGTTAATTCAATTTTTGCAGCTGGGTTTCTAAGAATTCTATAGAACACTCTTACTCTCTCTCATTCTCTCCTCCCCTGTTCTTGCCATCAAAGTTATTATGTGTGCGTGTGTGTATAAAACGTGTGTGTATGTATGAGTTTGGTGTGCTTCTGTTTGGGTTTTCTTGGCATTAAGCAGAGCAGTACACATACGCCCACCTGCACCCATTGTACTTGAAAGAGATGATGTATTGTTTGGGTTGGTGGTTTTGATTGTTGTGGTGTTTCAAACTGAGTGCTGCTTTGTTTCTCGTTCTTGTTATTTTCTTGCTTTATAACCAATTCTCAATCTTTGGTGGTGGTGATGATGGGTATATTTTTCCTTTTCCTTTTACTTTTCTTCTTTTATTTTTACTTTTACTTTTTGTAATTTTGTCCCGCAGTTAGCTATTGAGTACATGGTGGTGGTGGCTAGTGTAGTAGTAATGTAATATATGAATGAATATATGTGATACATTTTTTGTTTTCTTCAAAAAAAAAGGTTTCCACAAATTTAAATTTCCACCAAATTCAGAAATTACTGGGGAGAAGATTCCACTAAATTCAGAAATTACTGGGGAGAAGGTTCCACCAAATTCAGAAATTACTGGGGAGAAGTTTCCACCAAATTCTGAAATTACTGGGGAAAAGATTCCACCAAATTCTGAAGTTACTGGGGAAATAAAAATTTGTTTCGACTGATGATCAATCCAGTCCTTGGTTTGTTTTGGCCGTTCGAGTCACTGAAAATTTTCTCCGTTTTTGAATTTTTTTTCTTTTAATCTTCAAGTTGCATGCTTGCCGTTTTCTCTCCCACATCCAACTTGAGAGAGGGTATACGAATGTATCAAATAAAGCGGCTGGTCTTTGTTCAAAGCTAGAAAATAAGATAGGCAGCACATCTAAACATTGGAGGCAAGTGGCACCAACATCAAGGTATGAACTTAATACCACAACCAAGGTGGACAGTACAGCTAAGTTGGTCAAAAGTCTTCTATGAAGGCTCGTAATTAATTCAACATGATTATGTAAGAGCTGATGTTAGCTTGTATTCTGAAATCTGTAAATAGGCTCATTGTATTACTGATATGGGCTAAAAGTAAGCCCTAAAGACACATTTAATGTGGCATTAATTAGACCCGAAATGGTCCAAACGTGGGGCCCACCAGATGGGCCCAAACCCTATTTATAATATTAATTTCGTAATTATTATTAAGGGTAATAAACAACTCAGCAAATAATAGTCAAACAAGGATATTACTCTTGCCTGACTTAGCCTCCAAGATACATATTTCAACATGGAAACTGATTCCTATAAGGAAGAGATCTAGAACCTTCCTCAAGGGAGACTTATCCACCAAGTCTCTGACTCCTACCATAATTCTAGGGCTTCTCAGCCTATATAAAGGGTCTAACCCCTCATCTCAGAACCACGTTTTTGGGCAGAGCTCAATACGTCACTTACGTCTTGGCTTAATCTTCGAATAAGGACATACAAGCCACTGCGTCCTAGGTGAGCTCTCGCCGCCTTAGCCTCGAGGGCTCCATCACCTAGAACTACGTTGGCTTGATTCTCTAGTAATACAGAGATACGTAGGCATCTTGTGAGGACCGATCAGTCTCGAACGCAAGAACAGCCATTAAAGCTCGAAGCTCAACCACCCTTGCATTAATTACAAATCATAACCTAGTTTTTATTCCACAACATTTGGCGCCGTCTGTGGGACAACAACATCAACCATGATTAGCACACGAAGAACTGCACCAAGCTCTACCGAAGCTATACCAATCAGCTTCGCTCCGCCTCTTACCTCTGGGACAACCACGTTTGAACAAGGGACGATCCCCCAAACTCAAGTTTCTCAGCCTCCAGGGATGAATCCCCCTGCTGGGAGTACGATGCCTATGGTTGTCCATCCAGATCAGGGAACCAACTATCTTCAGATGGTGATCTCTCCCCTGATTGATCCTAATCACCCTCCATCTGGGGTACAGATCCATACTACGGATCTCCTCATGAATACGAACCAATGTATGGGCTGCCCAACTACCCCCTGTTCGAGAACCTGGATCGAGTGGTCATGCTTTGCAGATCCAAGATCGCGAGTACCTAGACTACTCCGGCCCCTATACTACTGATTCGACATCTGAGGATGACGATGATGACCGTGACGAAGCCCCAAGGAGGCGACGTGCTAGTAGAGAGCCCCGAAGGAGGGCCCGAAGAATCCATGATGGACCTCCACAAATGACTGAGGAAAGGATCAAGGCTCATGAGGCTGAGATCCAGAGGCTGAAAGATGACGCCGCCAGAGAGCAAGCAAGGCAGAATCAAAGTCTGCATCGACCTCCTCCAATCTCAGGAAGGGTTCCCGTCACAGATCTGGAGAGGTCGTCTAGGAGACGAAGAAGGGCCGATACCTCAACTGAAGGAGCAACGAGGTTGGAAACCCCCAGAAACAACTCCAAGGATCTGATGCCGCTAGATCTTGATGATCCAACACCTCCGTTCACTGAGGAGGTGATGAATGCCCGCATCTCAAAGAAATTGAAGATGCCGACGATCAAAGCCTATGATGGAATAGGCGATCCTGAAACTCATGTCAGGACGTTCACAGCTGCACTACTGCTGCAACCTGCTAGTGACGCCTTAAAGTGTAGGGCGTTCCCTCAAACCCTGTCGGGTATGGCTCAAAGGTATGCTCCTAGGAGTCAGATCTTGTTAGATATTGAGAAAGACAAAGATTTTCGATGGCCGAAGCCACTTAGGGGTGATCCCGCAAAGAGAAACAAGGATTAGTACTGTAGATTCCACCGCGATGTGGGGCATGATACAGATGATTGTAGGCAGTTGAATGATGAGATTGAATTCTTGATCCGAAAAGGAAATCTGAACAAATTCACTAAGGGTGATGATCATGGAACTCAAAGGAGGGATTATGATAGAAGAGACAATGATAGAAGGGATGATGATCGAGGTCGGGATCGTAACCCACAGCCCCGAGGGCCAGTTATTAACATGATTTGGGGAGGCCCGACAGCGGCCTGTACCACCCGAAACTCTCGAAAGGCGTATGCCAGAGAAGTGATACACATCGTGGGAGAAGCCTCGAAGCATGCCAGGACTGAGATAGCAATTAGTTTCGATGACTCAGACCTCGAAGGGGTGAAGTTTCCCCATGACGATCCGTTGGTCATAACCCCTGTGATTGGGAACTCGGAAGTGAAGCGAGTCTTGATGGACAATGGAGCTTCCGTTGACATTCTGTTTCATGATACATTTGGGAAGATGGGGTACAATGATTTTCAATTGACCCCCAATAACATGCCTATATATGGATTTAATGGAGTAGAATCCAAAGTTGAAGGGACTATTCAGTTGCCTATAACTATTGGACAGGAGGCCATTCAGATGTTGAACTTCTTGGTAATCAAGGCGGTTTCAACGTACAACGCTATTCTCGGAAGGACTGAACTTCATGCATTCAAGGCTGTTGCCTCAACGTATCATATGAAGATCAAGTTCCCAACCAGGAATGGCGTTAGAGAACATAAAGGTGATCAAAAGATGGCACAAAGCTGTTATGTAGCCTCGTTAAGGCCTAATAGAGTCGGGGGGCAAGTCCTTCCAATTGAAGACATGGATGTCCGCAGAAGAAAGGAACACCAAAAAGGCCAGCAGAGGACATCACACAGAAGCCTTGGACAGCCATTGAGGCTAAGGCGTTAACTGACTTCGTGGTTGAATGTACCATTGGCAACCAAGAAGTCGGGGGGCAGGAGGTAGTACCCCAAGCAGGAAGTGAACTTCAGAATAAGAATGATGATACCGGAAGGAATGGTGGATGCTCTATTTTGATGGAGCATTAAAAACAAAATCAAGTGATGCAGGCCTAGTCTTGCAATGCCCCGATGGGCTCAAGTTATCCTAGTAGGACTTAGCTTCATCTAGTAGAAGCAGAAATAAGGTTCATTGAAACCATTGCAGAGCATGTTGCTCCGAGTAGGATAATAGTACTCTATCACCCGATGAGTGCAAGTCAAGGATGAACGAGTACCGAAAATAAAAGAATAACGAATGGAAAACAAACAAATGCATAGGTGAAGATCCCAAAGGGTCAAAGCCATGAAAGGCCGAGGATGTTAAGGACTGGCTACTCTTCAATACTTATTAAGGACCTGGATTAAGGATCCAAGGATGAAGGCCAATAGATAACCTTAAGCAAGGATTAAGAAGTTCAAGCAAGCTCTCATCTCAGAAGTTTAAAAGGCAAGAAGCCAACGGGATTGCATTTATCGAAATCTATATCGAGGAATCAACCCCGAATCCTAGGTTGAAGAACAGAAGCTGTTAGCCATGAAGGCCAAGGTTAGTTATGAAGGCCAAACTTTAGGGGGGGTCATGAACCTCCAATTAAGATCCAAAGGTTGAAACTTCATGTTGACTTGAAAACCAATATGTAATTTTGAAAACCTCCTAGAGAAGGTTCAAGACCTCGTGGGGCTAACCAGAAACCCCCTGGCCTTGGACCAGCAGCTCTGATAGATATTTCGGTGATTTAAAACACCATTGAGATTGAAAACCCTTGATCTCAAACTTTGACGTTCAACCTTTGAACATCGAAGTTCAACACCCAAGACCAAGACAAACATTGAAGCCATGACGGCCAAGCGAGCTGAGAAGTTACTTATATGGGATCATCTTTGAAAGAACCCTTGAAGGGCAAGTTGATAGCATTCTTGCAAGAAAATATCGATGTGTTTGCTTGGACTGTAGCTGATATGCCAGGGATTGATCCCCAACTCATAACTCACAAGTTGAATGTTGATCCGGGGCGGAAGATAATAAAACAGAAAAGTGAAATTTTGCTCCAGAAAGGCAGGAGTCCATTAAACAAGAAGTTAACAAACTCTTAGAGACTGGGTTTGTTGAAGAGCTTCAGTTTCCCGAATGGTTAGCTAACCCGGTGATGGTCAAGAAAGCGAATGGAAAGTGGAGGATGTGTATAGACTTCACTGATTAGAATGATGCATGTCCAAAGGATTGTTTTCCCCTGCCAATGATAGACATGTTGATAAACGCCACAGCTGGACATGAGATGTTGAGCTTCATGGATGGGTTCAACGGCTACAATCAGATTAAGATGCACGAGGATGACATCCCTAAGGTATCTTTCATAACTGACTTTGGTGTTTTCTGCTATATTGTTATGGCTTTTGGTCTAAAGAATGCAGGAGCTACTTACAAACGATTGGTGAATAAGATATTCGCCCATCTGATTGGAAAAACCATGGAGGTCTATGTTGATGACATGTTAGTCAAGAGCCTACTCAAGGCAGATCACATTAAGCACCTCAGAGAGGCATTCGAAGTGCTGAGGCACCACAAGATGATGTTGAATCCAGCCAAGTGTGCTTTTGGAATTGGGTCTGGAAAGTTCTTGGGTTTGATGGTTTCGAAAATAGGCATAGAGGCCAATCCCGACAAGATCAAAGCAATCTTAGACATGGAACCACCCCGTTCTGTGAGGGACGTACAGAAGTTAACCGGCAGAGTGGCCGCTCTAGGGAGATTAATCTCTAAGTCTGGTGATAAGTGCTTGCCTTTCTTTCAAGCATTGAAGAAGGTGAAAAATTTTGAATGGACTAATAAAAGCCAAGAGGCCTTTGAACAGTTGAAGAAGCACATGGCCGAAGTCCCGTTGTTGGCCAAGCCAAGTCCCGGAGAGACTCTTTATCGGAATCTAGCAGTGTCTGAACAAGCATTGAGTATCATCCTTATTAAAGAAGAGAACAAGGTTCAGAGGCCCATCTACTATGTAAGCAAGGTGCTCCACGGAGCCGGGTTAAATTACTCATCCATCGAGAAATTTGCTTTGGTATTGATTACAGCTTCAAGGAAACTACGACCGTACTTTCAGTCACATAAAATCGAAGTCCTGACGGACCAACAATTGAGGAACATATTGCACAGCCCGAAAGCAAGTGGAAGATTGATTAAGTGGGCAATAGAACTTGGAGAGTTTGACATCACGTATAAGCCTCGAACGGACATCAAGGCTCAGGCATTCGCTGACTTCGTGGTTGAATGTACCATTGCAACCAAGAAGTCGGGGGGCAGGAGACGGTAACCACCCCTGAAAGTGGAGATAAAGATAAAGAACTTGTACCTGAATCAGAAGGAATATTGGGTGCTCTATTTTGATGGAGCATTAAAAACAAAATCTAGTGGTGCAGGTTTAGTAGCCCCGATGGGTTCATAGTTGAATACGCTTTGAAGTTGGACTTTCCTACTACCAACAATGAAGCTGAATATGAAGCATTGATAGCTGGCTTAGGCTTGGCAAGAATCATGAGGGTCAAAAATCTCAAGGTCTGTGGAGACTCAAGGCTTGTAGTATCACAAGTGAATGGCGAGTTTGAGGCCAAGGATGAAACCATGGCAAAATATCTAAGGATCGTGAAGGGTGTTATGACCCAATTTGAGGAATGCTATGTGGAGCACATCCCAAGAGAGGAAAACGTTAAGGCTGATGCCTTGTCCAAATTCGCTTCCTCTGAAATAGAGAATTATGCAGGGAGTGTTTACTTCCAGGTCTTGAAGGCCCCGTCCATCAACTCTAAGTTGATAGCACCAATTAATCTAGGAAGCTGTTGGATGGATCCCATCAAAGCTCACCTTGAAACTGGATGGCTTCCTGACGATGCCTTGGAGGCACGAAAGTTGTCAGTAAGAGCATTGAGATACGCCCAGATCGAAGGCATTCTCTACAAGAGAGCGTTTGTCATCCCATACCTGAAGTGTTTAAGGCCCCATGAGGCAAGAGAAACGCTGGAAGAAGTTCATGGAGGGATCTGTGGACAACACTTGGGGGGCAGAGCCCAGGCTCACAAGATCACTCGTCTAGGATTCTATTGGCCAGAGATGTTGGCTGATGCAAAAAATTATGTTAAGAGGTGTGAGAGGTGCCAAAAGCACGCTCCGATTGTAAGGCAGCCGCCTGAGATGTTGACCTCGATCAGCTCCCCTATTCCGTTTGCAATGTGGGGAATGGATATACTTGTTCCCTTTCCTGTAGCATATGCACAAAGAAAGTTTTTGATAGTAGCCATCGACTACTTCACTAGGTGAATTGGGCCTAAACCCCTAGCCAAGATAGCCACCAAGCAAGTTGCCCAGTTCTTTTGGGAGAACGTGATCTGTAGATATGGAATCTCGCGAATCCTTGTGATGGATAATGGGACGCAATTCAACAATGAAGAATTCAAGAAGTACTGTGAGGAAAATGCTATTGATCTTTGTTTTACTTCAGTAGCACACCCGCAAGCTAATGGACAGGCAGAGATAGCCAATCGGATAATCCTTGATGGACTGGAGAAAAGGGTCGAACGCTCAAGAAACACTTGGGTGGATGAGTTACTGCTTATACTTTGGGCATATCACACCACTTGCAAAGTGACAACTGGAGCGACCCCGTTTTTTGTTGGCTTATAGAGCCGAGGCAGTTGTGCCCCTAGAAATCATGCATGCATCACCTCGAGTTGAGGCATATGAGCAAAAGACTAATGAAGAAGGCAGGAGGCTTGCCCTAGACCTAATTGATGAGGTTAGGGATGAAGCAAATGCCCGGAATGGAGAGCATCAGAAGAGAGCATCCTTCCACTACAACCTAAGGGTTAAGAAGAGGTTCTTTCGGCAAGGCGAATTGGTTCTAAGGAAGATAGAAGCTTCTGGAGTTGGTCAGAAGGGAAAGCTAGCCCCTAATTGGGAAGGGCCGTATCGAGTCAAGAAGATGCTAGGACGAAGATCCTACAAGTTGGAGACCTTGGATAGGAACGAGGCCATACATCGTTTATAGATGAAAAAAGGTCAGAAATTATCCGCGTTATACAGAAAGAATCGTTATAATTCATACAAGCCGGAGAAGAAACAACTGATATATTTGCTAAAGTCACGAAACATACGACCTTCGAAAGGATGATTGCGCTTAAGAAGTAAGTAACGAGTTTAGCCTTAAGCACAAGATTAGCAGTGCTAATCATGAATTAAGGTGTAATACCGATAGAAGTCACGGGTGACCAAAATACTAAATTAGAGATCAAGATCGAGCTTCTGGATCCCTAGGATCGAGATCCAGCTTCTGGATCCTTGAAAGTCACGGGTGACCAAAATACTAAATTAAAGATCAAGATCGAGCTTCTGGATCCCTAGGATCGAGATCCAGCTTCTGGATCCTTGGCCGACCACCTCCCGGCCGACCACGAAGGATTCGTGCCGTTTGGCCGACCACGAAGGAATCAGGCCAAAATCAGGATCCTTGAAAGTCACGGGTGACCAAAATACTAAATTAGAGATCAAGATCGAGCTTCTGGATCCCTAGGATCGAGATCAAGCTTCTGGATCCTTAAAAGTCACGGGTGACCAAAATACTAAATTAGAGATCAAGATCGAGCTTCTGGATCCCTAGGATCGAGATCCAGCTTCTGGATCCTTGGCCGACCACCTCCCGGCCGACCACGAAGAATTCGGGCCGTTTGGCCGACCACCTCCCGGCCGACCATGAAGAATTCAGGCCGTTTGGCCGACCACCTCCCGGACGACCACGAAGAAATCGGGCCGTTCGGCCGACCACCTTCCAGCCGACCATGGTGTGGCCGACCATGGTGGCTTGGAACCCTCTGGCCGATCACCTTGTGGCCGATCACGAGCTACTCCGTGGTCCGGCCGATCGTGGGGTAGTTCGTGGTCCTGAATCTCGATTTTTTCAGCAAACCTCGGATAGTTTCTGATCCTGAATCTCGACTTTTTCAGCGAATCTTGGATGATTCTCCTTGAGATCACGGATGATTTCAGATCAAGACCAAGATTTTTAATCCTTAAGATAACAAAGTCACGAATGACCAAAATAGTGATTTGAGATCAAGATCAAGTTTCTTGATCCTTGAGATCAAGATCAAGTTTCTTGATCCTTAAGATTACGGATGACTTGAGATCAAGATCAAGTTTCTCGATCCTCAAGACCACGGATGATTTTCAGGTCCGGGTTTACTAGCCAAACACCATTGGCCGACCAAGCTCCAAGGAGGGCGTCAGCCGACCAAGACTGATTTTCAGTCCTACACGGACTGTTGACGCTGTTCAGGCCATATCTTGAGCTCCGGGTATTAGATTTGGACGATCTTACAGTCCACGCGAAGATATCTGAGTTTTCTATAGTCTTGGAGACCACTAGCCGACCACCTCTTGGCCGACCAAGCTCCAAGGAGGGCGTCAGCCGACCAAGACTGATTTTCAGTCCTACACGGACTGTTGACGCTGTTCGGGCCATATCTTGAGCTCCGGGTATCAGATTTGGACGATCTTACAGTCCACGCGAAGATATCTGAGTTTTCTATAGTCTTGGAGACCACTAGCCGACCACCTCTTGGCCGACCAAGCTCCAAGGAGGGCGTCAGCCGACCAAGACTGATTTTCAGTCCTACACGGACTGTTGACGCTGTTCGGGCCATATCTTGAGCTCCGGGTATCAGATTTGGACGATCTTACAGTCCACGCGAAGATATCTGAGTTTTCTATAGTCTTGGAGACCACTAGCCGACCACCTCTTGGCCGACCAAGCTCCAAGGAGGGCGTCAGCCGACCAACACTGATTTTCAGTCCTACACGGACTATTGACGCTGTTCGGGCCATATCTTGAGCTCCGGGTATCAGATTTGGACGATCTTACAGTCCACGCGAAGATCTCTGAGTTTTCTATAGTCTTGGTGACCACTAGCCGACCACCTCTTGGCCGACCAAGCTCCAAGGAGGGCGTCAGCCGACCAAGACTGATTTTCAGTCCTACACGGACTGTTGTCGCTGTTTGGGCCATATCTTGAGCTCCGGATGTCAGATTTGGACGATCTTACTGTCCACGTGAAGCTAATTGAATTTTCTATAGTCTTGGACCATCCTTTGCCAACCACCTCATTTTTTGAAGGCCTTAGCCAACTTGAAGTGGATGCTGATGGTCCGTCAACCTTGAAAAACCACTTTGATATTCAGAACACCCCTGACTCGCTTCATACCTCACTAAAGTGGTTCAGAACATTGAAACACGTTAGTGATGATTCAAACATGACAATGATGATTCAACGTTTTCAGAAAACGTCAGCCGATCACCATTTAGCGCCATTAGTGCCGATAACACCGTTGGTGGCGATAGCACCGTTAGTGCTGTAAGCACCGTTCGTGCCGATAGCACCGTTAGTGCTGTAAGCACCGTTAGTGCCGATAGCACCATTAGTGCCGATAGCACCGTTAGTTCCGATAACACTGATAATGTCGTTAGCACCGTTTAGTGCCGATTAGCACCGATTAGTGTTGTTTAAGCAACGTTTAGTGCCGATTAGCACCGATTAGTGTCGTTTAAGCACCGTTTAGTGCCGATTAGCACCGAGTAGTGTCGTTTAGCACCGTTAGTGCCATTTTATCCTTTTAACATTGTTTAACACTGTTTAAACATTATTTAAGGCTGTTTAGCGCTGTCTAGTGCCGTTTAGCGCCGTTTAGTGCAGTTTTATGCCGTTTAACGTCGTTTAAACATTGTTTAAGCATCGTTAAGGCTGATTAGTGCCGATTAGCATCGAATTAACATTGTCGTGAACGCGTCGGTCGCTCCACGCTTTACATAAAGACAATACTCGTGAAACACTAGTGTACAAAGATGAACCCTGACCCAAGTCTCGAAAAAGGCCGTTAAAACTTCAAGGAAAACCTGATCAGTTTTCCTAGAAGTTGGGGGGCAAATGATATGGGCTAAAAGTAAGCCCTAAAGACACATTTAATGTGGCATTAATTAGACCCGAAATGGTCCAAACGTGGGGCCCACCAGATGGGCCCAAACCCTATTTATAATATTAATTTCGTAATTAATATTAAGGGTAATAAACAACTCAGCAAATAATAGTCAAACAAGGATATTACTCTTGCCTGACTTAGCCTCCAAGATACATATTTCAACATGGAAACTGATTCCTATAAGGAAGAGATCTAGAACCTTCCTCAAGGGAGACTTATCCACCAAGTCTCTGACTCCTACCATAATTCTAGGGCTTCTCAGCCTATATAAAGGGTCTAACCCCTCATCTCAGAACCACGTTTTTGGGCAGAGCTCAATACGTCACTTACGTCTTGGCTTAATCTTCGAATAAGGACATACAAGCCACTGCGTCCTGGTGAGCTCTCGCCGCCTTAGCCTCGAGGGCTCCATCACCTAGAACTACGTTGGCTTGATTCTCTAGTAATACAGAGATACGTAGGCATCTTGTGAGGACCGATCAGTCTCGAACGCAAGAACAGCCATTAAAGCTCGAAGCTCAACCACCCTTGCATTACTTACAAATCATAACCTAGTTTTTATTCCACAACATTTACCTTTGTTAGGAACAAGACAACACAATGTAATCTCTCACTGTATCCTCTATAATATATTTAAGTTTATAATAAATTTTCCGGAACCAATAATTATCTCAACAAGAGATGACCTCTCTATAACTTTAATTTGTTTAAATAATACTGTTTTTATTATAATGTGAAGAACCAGGACTTTTAATTAATTAAAACGTAGGAGTACTATTCTTTTTTCCAGCAGAAGAAGTACTGCAATTTGCCATAAACTCGCTAAAGGTAAATAGCTACTGCAGGATGCGGTGGATGAAAACAAAATGCTGCATCTCATAATCGATCTAGCACTAGAATGATTTCAATTATTTATGATAAAACTTAATGAAGGAAATTTAAGCACGAGACAAAACAAATTTACGACGAATATCAATATAGTTAGGATTTATTTTTTTCCCGTCAAATAATACATAACGTCGTTAAAAATACATGTATTAGTTCCCGGTATTTGCTAACTGTGGATTAGTGGCTAGAGCAGTCCGAATCTAACCGGGACACAAAGCATCATTGCCAAAATTAGAAGAAAATGAGTGCAAATCATGAGTCTGTTTGAATTTAAAAGGAAAAATCCAACCTTTCCGGAAAAAACCTTGTAAAAAGCTTGAAAATTCATGAGAATAATGCAATGTGATGTTTTTCTTGCAACGAAACATAGTGAATGAGGAATACTATCAGTTAGGCAATTATAAAAACACATAAAAAAAGAAAGAAGTTGAAATGAGAAAACAACTAAATATATATAATTGCTTAGCAACAAAAAAAACTAAACAAATATAAACAAAGTACATAATCAACTGGACACATGATGAGATTCAATGGCGGGGTTTTTGCCAGCACGTATCAAAACGGCGTGACAATTGCTACGCAAACTCCAAAGCCTGCCAATAATTCAATCGCCGGATTCTTTCTAAACAACCGTAAAAACTTGTGAGCTATATCATTTAGACTTCCGAAAATGGGAAAATATATCATGATAACAATTTGTTGTAATATATCATTTAGACCAATTATATTCATATATGTCGTAAGTACGCTTAACTGGAGGGTGATTATATGCGATTGTCTGCATTTTAGACGAGAGCTATGCTTTTTGGAGGAGATTAACAATAATGTGGTTATGAGACAACATGGGACAAGGGAAACAAGACTGAAGCAAGAAAGCAAGAAAGATAGGGCTTTAATATAAACTAGGGCCTCGTTTGTTTGGATGTAACTCAACGACGTAACTTCAAGTACCTTGGAACTTTAACAAGTTACATCGTTTGGTTGGGTGATTTTTAAAATGAACTATGTAACCTAAACTTCCAAGGTACTCTGAGTTACTATAAAATGGTGGAACCTAGTTACCTAGCAGAGGCGTGGTCACCGTGAGTTACGTAGTAAATATGTTTAACTCCTTTTTTTACTATTATTTTGTATTCATAATTACACATCCACTTTTTAATAGGTAATTATTTTTCCTTAATTTGAGTAACTATTTTAATTTTTATTTAGTAAAATATTTTTAATATGCTCTATATTTTTTTCCATGATTAACTATATAAACTTTTTAATTTTCTTGTAAAATTTAATTTTACAAATTGGGTTGCTTGATTTGGTTTAGGTAAATTGTTAAAAAAATATTTAAAATTTTTTAATTTGTATAATAAATTTATATTTTATATATAACAATTATGTAATAAATTATAAATTTTAATTTATTTATTTTTATTATAATTAAAATAATTTTATTTATTTTTACTATAATATGTAATAGATATATGTTTTTTTCTACAACATATTATAATATTTATAGTTTTATTTTATATAAAATTTTTTAAATAAGTTTATAATTAACTATTTATTTATTTTTATCAAGATAATTAGTATTTATACAAAAACTGAATCTGTTAATAGATAATTCAAATAAAAATAACTGTGTGACTTGAAGTTTCATAATGATTAACCAAACACAGATTTTCAGTTATCCAGGGAACTTAAACTCAGTATGTTAGTTCCAAGGATTTTTAAGTTACCGTGTAACTCCAAAATTGCATAAACAAACGAGGCCTGGCATGCACACGGACACACAATCATGTGTCTTTATAATATTATAATATGCATACATGAAAGATATACATGTCAAAGTCATGATCAAAGCTTCACATGGCATGGGGCTGTTAAATATTCCGTTAATAATGTTCCCGTGATGACTGGAAGTTTGTGAGGCAGGGATTTTATAGGGGACCTTAAAAATCGTTTGCTTATAAAATATTGATATTCTCTCACGTATCTTTTTGTAACCTTTCTAGTTGACTATTAATGTAAAACCCTACAACTTTTCATAATACAGTGCGCGTATGTTCATCTTAGTTCGAGCTGGCTTCTTTGTCTTGAGCTCCTCCGACTAAATTATGTGAACAGTTGTCTTTGTATTCAGTGATTAAAAAAAAAAAAATCGTGTTTGTTTTCTGATTGTTGACTTTTTTCGTAATCTTGGCGGGCCACTAATATCTGGTTGACCCATACTTTGGTTGTCCGGTGAATTCGATCGTGTATTTTCCCTTTACCCTTTCATGCCACAATATCTATCAATTAACGTACCAATTAATTACGTTGATTTACAGTTCTTGTATAAGGGTTGTGCATGCATGGGTGGACAATATAAAATAGTACTATTTTTTCACTTATTTTTGAATGACTTTAGTATTTTTTATGGCTGTACAATTAATTATAACAAGTTTTAAAAAAAAAGTAAGAGGTGAACATGAATAGTACTGTAGTCTGTAATCTGGAAAACAATGTAAGTGATGAATGCAAACTGTGACATAATAAGATAATAAGATAATAAAAAGCGTAAATGTCCGTTGCAAGACACGGTCATTGAATTAATTTTTCATATGAAATTATATATATTGAAATAATATTATAATTAAAAATATAATAAACGTTAAGATTTTGATCTATCGAATATTTTTATAGTTATTTTTAGTATTGTATACCAATTTTTTAAATAAAATATTTTATAATATAATTAGATTTCATAAAATTTGAATAAATATTCATATGATAATAATCACATGAATACCTATGATTGTTAAATTATTAATTTAGTTTCAATTGTGTTAAATGAACTTTATCAAATTGAACCTTTTTTAATATTATATAAATAATTATCTTTGTAAAATTGTCCGTTTACAAGAAATGCATATGTAAACTCATTGATTTTGTTGTAAAAAATTGATAAGACTGTTTTTTGAGACATCTATATTATTATACTATAATAAACGAAAGGGGTACAATTTGTATTTTGGTTTATCCCCAATTTTTGGTTATCCTCTCATTTTTGTTATCTCTCATACATAAACGTTAGATTTTCAACTCAAATAAATCATGACTGTTAGATACAATAATATTAAAAATTGTTATATAAAGAGGTATAAGGTTCGATTCCCGCCAAAAACATATTAATATATATTTAATAATAAAAATTATTATATACAAAGATATAAGGTTCGGATTCTTCCAATAACATATTAAAATTAATATTTATAATATTACACTACACTTATATTAATTAAAAAAATTAAAATTAACTCGTGTTTTGCACGGCTATAAGCTAGTATTACTAAATCTCTTAATATTGAATAAAAATCATTCTTATGTTTGTCTTCATCACTTTTTCTAAACATATACATTTATATACTTTTGAATTTAAATATTTAGTTTTAGTTTAATATTCCTTACAATTTATAGAGTTCAATGAAAAAAGGGTAAATTTAAATATTTTGTATTTTATAATTTTGAATTATTTTTTAACTCAATTTTATTTTTTTCAAAATATTTCGATCGATGTAAAATATGACAATCTTAACAATCCGTGCATGTATATGAAATTCAGTATCAAATTTTTTGATTGTATTGTAAATTAATCTAAATATATGTTATAACTCAACCTTTATATATTATATTGATCAATATAATATATATATAAAAATTCATATATACCATACTTTATAGTCTATTTATAATCTTACTGAACATTTTAAATAATTATAATACTTTTATAATATTATTTATAGCATACTTTGTAGTCGAGTTATAATCTAATTGATCACTTCAAATAAGTACTGTAATTTTGCAATATTTATAATTCAAATATTTATATATTTTTGGATTTAATATTAATGTTATTTATATTTCTTTTATATAACATAGATCATATTTTTAGAGTTTTCATATTTTTAAAATAATTTAAAATAATTTTCGTATACATTTAAATGTTTATTTTTTTAGACCAATCATATACTTAAATCGGTGAAATTCGATCTAAATAGTTGATCGATCAATACTCTCTAATATGACTCACATATTGAAAATTTTATATATGTAAAAGTTATGTGATGCAATTATTAATTATGTATGATTTGATAATTAAAATTTACATATTTCTTAAAATCGTATATATATTTTTATTTAAATAACTTAACATCTACATGGAGACGTATATAATTTATTTTTTTTTGGACTCGGTTACATTATGTAGAGTATGCTCAATCGATTAAACTATTTTTTATAATTTTATTTATTCAATATTTTAGAAATACTATTAACCAACATTTCATTTGCTCAACAAAAAAGGAGGATGAGATAAAAAGAGAAGATAGGTGATTTATCTTATAAGATTTTAAACCAAAATTAGAATCAATTGTAGCACAACTGGTTAAGCTATGAGTTTGATACTAGAAGTTTAGTGGTTCGAATCCTAACACAAGCATGAATTTATTTTTTTTTACATAATTATTAAAGAATGGTATTTTTGTAATATTTTAAAAAATAGGGATAAAATTGTAACTTCACATTCATTAAAATGGCAAATTTTACCCTTGTGTTAAAAAGAATGGTATTTTTGTAATATTTTAAAAAATAGGATAAAATTATAACTTCACACTCATGGTAAATTTTACCCTTATGTTAAAATTTAATATATAGTAATAGATAGATAGATTAAATCAAAAAGTCTTTGAAAATTGAGCTGTAACAAATCATATTTGAATGGATTTACTCTGTCAAGGTTCACCGATTCGAATCAGGAATTATTGTTTTTTTACAAATAAAAAAGGAATGCATCAAATGAGGTTGGAGTACCCCAACCTCAATTGATGTAACTGATGAATATGAATACTGGATTATCACCGATTTTTTATGTGCGCTGGTCAATTATGATGCTATTATTTTTAGGAATTTTCAGAGATGTTGGTGTCGACTAGATTGCTCGAAAAAACTTTGTAATCATTTTTATTGTGAAGAATATTTATATTCTATGTGTTAAACGATCTGAAAACAAAACGGCTATTTTTTTAGCTTGTTTTTTGTTTACAATCAGCGTACAGTTGACAGTTCGGGGGTTTCTCATTGTTAGAATATAATATAAAGATCCATTTGGGGGAGTGTTAGAATATAATATAAGATCCATATAAAACCTCCCTCTATCACCTTAAGGTTTTAGATGAGTTGGTTACTTAATATGGTATCAGTGCTCAGGTTCGAACCTGGGACCTCTGCGTGCCTGAGCTCTGATACCATGTTAAGTAACCAACTCATCTAAAACCTTAAGGTGTTAGAGGGAGGCCTTATATGGATCTTATATTATATTCTAACACCCCCCTCACTCAAAAGCAGCCCATTTATGGGTTGAACAATGGAACACGGGTGCCCATCTTTGGGGAATAAATTACCCCTGCGTGCCTGAGCTCTGATACCATATTAAGTAACCAACTCATCTAAAGTTTAGATGAGTTGGTTACTTAATATGGTATCAGAGCTCAGACACGCAGGGGTCCCGGGTTCGACCCAAAAATGGGTTTTCGAGTGAGGGGGAGTGTTAGAATATAATATAAGATCCATATAAAGCATTCATCTAACACCTTAAAGTTTTAGATGAGTTAGTTCTTAACACTCATGATTGGGTTCCAATATTTTAGTATTAATAAAATATTATTGTTCCTCAAAAAAAATAAAAGAATACAATGATTAATAATATTAAAGCCAATACGAATAATCAAAAATAAGTCATACAATTTTTTTAAAAATGATCAAATATCAAGGCATGATCACAAGTTTTCTAGTGAACGGCCAAAGATCAAAGTTAACCGGATCATATTCTTAATAAGATTGATTCACTCCACATCGATTTTATAATATTAATATTTAAAAACAATTTGAACATCATAAGTGCGAAATAGTACGAGCGACCAGAATGAGAATCTACTAGGGCTGCAAACGAACCGAGTCGAGTCGAGTTTTTCCTTAACGAGTTCGAGTTCGAGTTTTTCTTAATGAGTTCGAGCAAAACTCGATAAGCTTATCGAGCAGATTTCTTTGATCGAACTCGAGTTCGTTAACAATCGAGTCGAGTCGAGTAGTTCACGAGCATTTCGAGTCGAGTCGAGTCGATCTCGAGTTTGAGTAGTTCACGAGTTTATTAGATTTTTTTTCCCATTCTTTGGGCTTATTTTTATATTTCTCGACAATCCAACCGTACGGATGTCAAAATAAATCTAATTTAGTGATATTCCCAATTTTTCAAAAAATAAAAAATTAATTTGGTTCGAGATCTTAGTAGATCAGTAATATTCTAACTAGTACTAGTAACTAGTGCTTTGTCACGAATTGTTGTTTATATATTTTTTAAAATATTTCTCGACGATCCAACCGTACGGATGTCAAAATAAATCTAATTTAGTGATATTCCCAAATTTTCAAAAAATAAAAAATTAATTTGGTTCGAGATCTTAGTAGATCGCTAATATTCTAACTAGTACTAGTAACTAATGCTTTGTCACGAATTGTTGTTTATATATTTTTTAAAATATTTCTCGACGATCCAACCGTACGGATGTAAGATATATCTAATTTAGTGATATTCCCAAATTTTCTAAAAATAAAAAATTAATAAAAAATTAACATAGATTATCGAGTCGAGTTCGAGCCCATATCGAGTCGAGTCGAGTCGAGTCGAACACTCAAAAAACTCGACTCGACTCGATAACCTTAACGAGCAATTTTTTTTGTTCAAGTTCGAGCTCGTTATCTTATCGAGTCGAGTCGAGTCTAACGAGTAGGTCGGTTCGTTTGCAGCCCTAGAATCTACAAATCCATAAAAGATATCACAACCTTCTCATCTTCTCATAAGTCATAACATAGTATATTGAAATGGAATTTGATCCCTGCAAATTCTTAGATAAAGAGGTGTTTGCCATTCGTGGAATCAAAAGAAACAATTATTTGTTATTAGTTTTAAATGGTTTCAAATACCGTTACTTCTCCAAGATTTGCAATAATATTTCAGTTTTCTTTCAAAAAAAAAAAATACCGTTACTTCTCTTTTTTTTTTTTGTTAAGATCATTCACAAATTACTAAACACGCATATATTAATTTTACTGAAGTCCAAAACCTCAATTTTATTGAAATATCTACATTAGAATAAGTGATCACTCCTCGAATTTATTACGAAAAGATAGTGTAGATTTTTTATGTGCTTCGATTAAAAAGTTTAGTCTTGATAATGTATGACGTAGGCAGTTCCAATTAATTGGTGGGTGGTGAGCGGGGTGAAGAGCTGTCAAGCACGTTCAGTGGTCGTTGGTAGCTAGGCTTCAACTGGGTTGGGCCAATTGGGCCTTCTTTTAGCTACAAGACAAATCCATCAATTCTTCACTCCCCCACATAGCTTTTCACTCTTCAAGCCCACAAGCACGGGTCGGCTCACATGATCTATCCACGTCTGGGGTATTCCTGGATAGTTCTGCACGTGTTATATACGCGTGGTCTCTGACTAGTTTGACTTTATGGGTACATTATGACCCACCAAGATTAAAAAAACTTAGCTTACTCAGTTATAACACCACTCAAAGTGGTGTCTGAGGAGGTAGCTGTACGCAGATCATGCCCCTATACAATAGGGAGGCTGTTTCCGAAGGACCCCCGGCCATTACAAATACAGAAATACAAATACAGAAAGGAAATCTAATACAAACTAAGAAACTCACGCACACGCAGGAGTCGAACCCCTAACCTCCTTCAAAGGAGACCAGTGGCTCAACCACTGCACCAAGTTTGACTTTATGGGTACATTATGATCCACCAAGATTGATTGTCTATAACTTTTGTTAAAGGTTTTGATGCATTGAAATGCTTAATATTTTACATATTATTTATATTGTTTGCCACCTAAATTTTATAGCTATAGGCTCTCTCCCGTTCAAGATGCATTTGATTATGAGCCACATTATCACAAATCTCCGTAACAAAATTAAATAATCAGTTAATAAATAACAATTCTAAGCACAGAAAATTGAATTATAAGTGATGTAATTATAAATGATTCGATTCTCCCCTCACTTTTATAATTTAATTTATGATGAAGGATACGGTATTAGACAGGTTAATAGGGTCTATACATGTAGATAATTTTGGTGCATTGGTTAAAATACATTGCCCTAGCTGTGTCTATAAATACACGCACGCACATTATAAGACCCTTCCTCATTTCATTTCCTCTCCGCCTTACATACATACACATACTTGTAAATACATTCCAAGCCTCTCTCTTTAAATCCACATAATCTGCTTCAACACCCAAATACATAAACAAAACCAGTTTACTTGCTAAAGTATGAGCATTTCAGAAAAAATGAGTACTACAACACCAACAAAATATAATATTGCTAGAAGAAGAAAAATGAAGTGTTCTTCGTCGTCGTCGTGCAGTTCAAGTGGATCAGTTCGTATGAAGGTGAAGAAACTGCAGAAGCTGATACCGGGAGGAAAAGGATCATCGTCGAATGATCAACTTTTTCAAATGACAGCCGGCTACATATTGCAGTTGAGGCTGCAACTTAATGTTTTACAAGCTCTTTCTAATACTACTACAACCGCTGATATTTATGATCAACCATAGGCTACCTAATTAATATTCTCCAGCTGCCACTCTTTCTTTTTGTTTTAAAGAAATTGTGTTTTCTTTTTCTTTTTTTTTCTTTTTTTAAGGTTGCACTTGAGTTTAACCTTATTGTTTTCAGTTGTATTTCCCTCCCATTTATTTACAGTAATTCTATTTTTATACAAAAAAAGAAAATTTTAAAAATAAGTTATGAAACTATCCGCAAAATGCACCTTAAAATCCGTGATAGAATTATGTTTCCCAATTTAAAGAATCAGTAGAGACAAGGGAGTAATGTATATGACTGCTTAATGTACTTTGATTTATCCGGCTCATCAAATTGATGATTGCATTACATATATATATATATATATATATATATATATTCATATATACATTAAATTATCAAATTAAATCTACAAATTTACTGCTCATGCGGGTACCCACTGAGTGATGTACTTGCAAACCGTGACAGATCAGAACAAATTTTTTATGCAATCATCTTATATATACATAAAGAGATTTATGTCAAAAAAAAAAAAAATAGAATTGTTGCTCCAAAAATTAAATATTTTCACTTTTTTTAATATCTATTCATACATTTTGAACATATGAATACTAAAAAAATTGTTTTCGATCATTTTATAGGATATTATTACTAATAATTTAGGACATTAAACTTATTTTTTTTGTAAAAACACTTAATAAAATATGGGTGCACGTGTTCCCATAGATCCTATAGTATTTAGATCCGCCATTCTTGCAGGTAAGACATATAAATATATAGAAGAAGAAGCAGATAATGAGAGATTAGAGGGTGTTTAAAAATGAGATAAATTGCATACGAACTTCCTAATTACAGATATACACATGGATATCGTTTGGCCGTTAAATTAATAGATTATAAGCCTCCATAATTGTATTTAAAGGTATATTTTGCAGTAATTTGTTTGGCTAGCACATTGCTTACAAAGATCACAAAGATGAAAAAATATATGCACGCATTTTTATCAGTGATCAATGTTCGGTCCCTCAATCTCTTATTATGGATAGAAGAGGAGTATACGCTAAACACACTCGTACCAATTACTATAACCTTAAATTCTTAAAGCTTGTTGCGAACCTTTGAGCTTCTTGTTTTGCGAACCTTAAACTTGAGTTGACAAAAGTCTAATAATATCTTTTAGTGGGCGGATGAACCTGGTCTACAACAAACGTATGTTACAACATATAGTTACGTGTACATTAGAGTTTTTATGTGAAAATAGGGGAATCCATCTCTCTATATACCGTAGACGGGTGTACGGTACGATATGCTGCAGCATACATATGCAGTTGTGTTGAATATAATGAGAATAACGAAAATAATAATGCAGAGAATTAAAAACACAACTTGATACTCTGCTTAGTTCATTGCTGATGTAAGCAAGTAGTTACAAGAGGAATGACAGCTGGAGGATCTAATAAACACTCACGTGCAGAAATAGTAGTATAAAGCATTTCTCTCTAATCTGATAGAGAGTTAGTTAATTCAATATGTAATTTTCATTATTGTATTCTTCAATTTGTAACTAGTAATATGTAGAACAGTGAGCTTTAGTTGTGAAGTTTTAATGGAGGTATGTTAAGTTTCATATCAAATTTACTTCTGTAACATGGTATCAGAGCGTGGCAACGATTCTGGATCATCAATCTCGTCTCAATTTGCATCAATCCTTATCAATTTCATTGATTTTTAGGTATTTTTCGATCATTCATCTTGTTAATTTTACAAGTTTGTCGTGTTTGTTCATAATTTCTTTATCGATCTTTTGATCTTTCGATTTGTGATCATTTCTTTCTTCTTTTGCTTCCGCTAATTCGTTCGATTTGTGATAATTTCTTCTTTTTGATCGTTCGATCTCTGCTTGATTTGATCAATTTTCTCGATTTTGTTGATTCATCTTTATCAATTTTCTGTTATTCTAAACCTTGAACATGGAAAATACAAACACAAACATGAACACAAACATGAACGATCCGTCTCAAAATCCTATTTCTCCGTTTTACATTCATCCTTCTGATAATCCTGGTATGAAACTTGTTTTGTTGCAATTTGATGGAAATAGTGATGGTGATTGGAAGAGATCTATGCTTATTAGTTTATCTGCTAAGAACAAGGTTGGTTTTGTTGATGGTAGTATTGTGAAACCTGCAATTACTGATGTTACTTATAGAGCTTGGGAGCGTTGTAATAGTATGATGATTTCCTGGCTTCTTGGAGTTCTTGATCAGAACATTGCAAGAAGTGTTTTATATTTTAAGACTGCTAGAGAAATTTAGACTAATCTTGAGGAAAGATATGGGCAATCTTTGGGAACTTTATTGTTTTCTCTTCAACAATCTTTGAGTGAAATTAAACAGGCGAAAGATGATATCTCTGGTTTCTATACTAAGATCAAAATGATTTGGGATCAGCTGGACTCTGTGGATTCTATTCCTACTTGTGTTTGTACTAACTGTACATGTACAATTACTCAAAAGCTAGTGAAATCTCAAGAGGATCGTAGGTTGGTTGAGTTTCTTATGAAACTTAATGATGGTTTTGAGATGATCAGGGGTAGTATTCTTGTTATGAACCCCTTGCCATCAATTTCTCAGGCATATCGGTTGTTGGTTCAAGAAGAAATCCACAAGAGATTGTCACAACATTTACCAACAACAGGAACTATGTCAACTGATAGTTCTATGGCTTTTGCAACAGCTAGGAGAAATTTTTCAGACAAGTATAAGCCTCCATTTAACTCTGGAAAGCAATCATCTGGTTTCCTTGATATAAAATACAAGAACACTTTCTTTTGTGATCATTACAAGATGAATGGCCACACTATTCAAAGATGTTACAAATTGCATGGTTATCCAGAATCTTCTAATAGAGACAAAAGATTTGCTGCTGTGGTCAGTCAAGATGTTGCAGACCAGAATGCTAATGACAATGTTTCTTTGACTGTTGCTCAATATCAACAACTCATGCAATTGCTTGGTACTAAGGTCGAGTCAGATCAGACCTCAAATATCAAACAGGATACTCAAATTTCTAAGGCAATCAATGTGGCAGGTAAATTTTGTTTTACTTCTGCTATTGGTTCTAAATGGATAGTTGACAGTGGGGCAACAGATCACATGTGTTATGATCTCAGTTTATTTTCTCAAGTAAAGTCTATTCAGGACAATTCTTGTTATATCACAATTCCAGATGGTAATCAGGTTTTTATTACACAAATGGGGGATGTAATTCTAAAGAATGATACCACAATTAAAGATGTTCTATATGTACCAGACTTTAAGTTTAATCTCATATCAATACCAAAGTTATGCAAAGTTCTTAATTGCACTGTGACTTTCACTGATAATGAGTGTATTCTAAAGAGTTCTTCAATGCAGACGCAGCTTCTTGGTAACTATCAGAATGGTCTTTATTATCTAGTAGAGATTTCTGCATCTACTTGGATTTCTCAAAATATCAGTATGCCTATTGCTACTAAGGCATCAGGTTCTCATTCTGTGGATAATACTAAGCTTTGGCACTTAAGGATGGGTCATCTACCTACCACTTTGCTGCATTATGTTTCTTCAATAAAGAGTTTTAAATTTCCTCCTTTGAATAGTATTTTTCAGATATGTCCAGCTGCAAGACAGGTTCGAAGTTCTTTTTCTAATAGCATTACAAAGTCTGAGAAATGTTTTCAGTTGGTACACTTGGATATATGGGGTCCTTATAAGGAACTTACTCATGATGGTTATAGGTTTTTTCTTACAATATTGGACGATTTTAGTCGAATGACTTGGGTTTTTCTTTTGCAACATAAATCTGATGCAGTACAATTTTTTGAACAATTTACAATTTATGTTGCTAATCATTTTCAGTCCAATATTAATATTGTTAGAACTGATAATGCTATGGAGCTTTGTGAGGGAAGAATGAAATCTTTTTATATTAGTAAAAGCATTTTACATCAGAAAAGTTGTGTTTATACACCCCAGCAAAATGGGGTGGTAGAGAGGAAACATAGGCACTTGCTTGAAATTGCTAGAGCCCTGTATTTCCAATCAAAATTACCAGTTCAGTTTTGGGGTTTGTGTGTTTTATGTGCTGCTCATCTAATGAATAGAATGCCTTTACAAGTACTTGGATATCATAGTTCATATGAAAAATTGTTCAAAGAGACCCCAGATTTACAGTACTTGCATGTATTTGGTTGCTTATGTTTTGTGACCAACACCAAATCCACAAAGAGTAAATTTTCACCAAGAGCAGAACCACATGTGTTTGTAGGATATCCCTCTAATAAAAAAGGTTATAAAGTCTTGAATATCTCTACCTTGGAAATTGTTACTTCCAGGGATGTTGTTTTCCATGAACAACATTTCCCTTATCACTTCAATAAAACAACAAACACACCTCCACCTTCATTTTTCTTACCAACTATTACAGATTTCACACCATTTGTTGATATACCTGATATCTTTAATTTCTTATCTCATGAGGATGGTTCAAGTTCATCACAATCTCAGTCACAGTCAAACTCTTATGATCACTCTCATAACTCTTTTATTCATTCTGATCATTCTGAATATTCTGATCAATCTGAACATTCTGGACCTCTAAGAAGAAGTACAAGAACTTCTAAGCTTCCTGCACACTTATCAGATTTTATCTGTAATTCTTCTCATTGGTGTCATTTGGTTTCTTATAACCAATTACCTAGTACACATCATGCCTTTATAGCTCAAATATAGAATTTAAAAGAGCCAGAAAATTATGAAGAAGCTTGTAAGGATAATCGATGGATTGAAGCAATGAATAAGGAAATTGCAGCTCTTCAGAGTAATAACACTTGGATAATGGTAGATTTATCCCCTAGAAAGAATGGAAAGAAAGCAATAGGGTGCAGGTGGGTGTATAAAATAAAAATTAAGGCTGATGGTTCAATTTAGCGGTTTAAGGCAAGGTTAGTAGCCAAGGGTTATAACCAGAAATGGGGAACTGATTTTATGGAGACTTTTTCCCCTGTGGTGAAAATGACAACCATTAGATGTTTTTTGGATGTAGCTGCTAATAGAGGTTGAGAGTTGTTTCAGTTAGATGTTAATAATGCATTCCTCCATGGTGATCTCTTTGAGGAAGTTTACATGCAAGCACCTCCTGGTTTCTATAATCCTGAGAATAAAGTTTGCAAGCTTGTCAAATTCATTTATGGACTAAAACAAGCCTCAAGGCAATGGTTTGGCAAGCTTGTGGGGGCCTTACATGACAGAGGTTTCTATCAATCAAAGAATGACTACTCTCCCACTAGTACAAACTGGACCTATTGCGTCGCCACCTATATCGTCGGTTGTTGACCTATAGCGTCGCCACTTTATCTATTACGTCGGTTGTTTGCATTAACCGACGCTTATTGACTTCTGCCAGAAGCTATGGCGTCGGTTGTTTGCATCAACCGACGCTATAGGTATAACCTATAGCGTCGCCCATTAAAAGGCGATGCCATAGGTATAGCCTATAGCGTCGTCCAGTAAAAGGCGACGCTATAGGTATACCTATAGCGTCGCCCATTTGAGGGGCGACACTATAGAACATAACTATAGCGTCGGCATTTTATCGGGCGACGCTAGAAGTGTAGCTTATAGCGTCGCCCTTTTAAGTGCGACACTATTGGTGTAGCCTATAGCGTCGCCCCTTAAAAGGGCGACGCTATAGGTATACCTATACCATTTTTAACTAGTTTGTAAAATAAATAAAAAAAATTAAATAAAAATAGGAAAAATGACAATTTTTGAAAATAAATGTATACACACCAAAGTAATAATACTCAATATTTGTGTAATGAATGTTACCTTATTTTCACTAATTGTCCATTTTTTTTATTTTTTTCCCCATTTTTAACTAGTTTGTAACATAAATAAAAAAATTAAACAAAAATAAGAAAAATTGCTAATTTTTTAAACTAAATTCATACACACCAAAGTAGTCATACTCACTATTTGTGTGATGAATGTTACCTTATTTTCAAAAAAAATCCTTTTTTTTTATTTTTTCCCCATTTTTAACTAGTTTGTAAAATAAAATCAAAAAATTAAATAAAAATAGGAAAAATGATAATTTTTGAAAATAAATTTATACATACCAAAGTAGTCATACTCACTATTTGTGTGATGAATGTTACCTTATTTTCAATAATTTTCCTTTTTTTTTATTTTTTCCCCATTTTTAACTAGTTTGTAAAATAAATCAAAAAATTAAATAAAAATAGGAAAAATGACAATTATTAAAATAAATTCATACACACCAAAGTAGTCATACTCACTATTTGTGTGATGAATCTTACACTACTTTCACTAATTTTCCTTTTTTTATTTTTTCCCATTTTTAACTAATTTGTTAAATAAATAAAAAATCAAATAAAAATAGGAAAAATTTCAATTTTTGAAAATAAAATTCATACACACCAAATTAGTCATACTCACTATTTATGTGATGAATGTTACCCAACTTTCATTAAATTTTTTTTCCCCGTTTTTAACTAATTTGTAAAATAAATAAAAAAATCAAACAAAAATTATAGCGGCAAATATAAATTTCCCCAAAATAATAATAGCGGCAAACATCCCGCTTATTATTTCGCATTCTTTGTTTTCCCCTGAAACTAAAACACTATTTACACACATTAGACTATTACTCTCTCTCACTCTCTCGACAAATCTCTCTCTCGGAGTGCAAATCAACTGGAAAATCTCTCTCTCGAAGTACAAATCAACTGGAAAAGCATTTGATTTTGAAACAATATTTTAGTTTCCACTAATTGGTTTCCACTAATTTCAATCTTTTTGATTTTGCAGGTGATTAGGGTTTTAAAATTGGGGCTCTCACTCTTTGGAAATTCAATCCCAGTAGAACGATTCAACCCTAATATGAATCCAAGCCGCGAGCCGTTTCAAGCTGTGATTTAGTCTCCATCTTCAAACTTCAGTCTCCATCTCCATATGAGTTATGTTTGGTGCTCTCTCTATCTCTCTCTCTCTCTCTCTCTCTCTCTCTCTCTCTCTCTCTCTCTCCCCCACCCCCACACACACACTATCTGCGTATTCATCATATAATTTGTATTTTAATGACGATCTTCAATTTTCACCTAAGATTGTAATTGCAAGTTAAAAAGAGAAATAGAAAAAGTCCATTTGTGGTATGGATCTAAGACTATCATAAATATGTTGTATGTTACAAGTTAAAACTTAAGAACGATTTTGATATGGGTGAAAAATAATCCCTAAAGACATAATTAATATAGTATTTACTGGCTCATAAATAAGGCCTGAAACCCTAGTTGGGCATTAAATTCATGGTTAATGATTAAGCCCAAAAGAACAGCCCAAACCAGGGACGCCCGGTATAAGCTTGTTTATAACATGGGCTTGATCCACAAACCGGGAACGTTCTAGAAACCAGGAATGTTCTAGAATATCCCAGGGATATTGTGTAGCCTCCAAGGCACTTAATTCAACATGGAAACTAATTCCTATAAAGAATGAGTCAGAACCTTCCTCAATAACGGTGACTTGTTCACCAAGTCTCCAAACCCTATTACGATTCTAAGGCTCCTACAGCCTATATAAAGGGCCAGACCCCTCATCTCAGAACTACGTTTTTTTGGCTTGATTCTCAACTTTGAGATACGTAGGCATCTTGTGAGGACCCGAATTAAGTCACGATAATGCAAGCGCAGCCATTAAAGCACGAAGCTCACGAACCCTAGCCGCAATTCGATAACCCTACTTTTTATTCCACAACATTTGGCGCCGTCTGTGGGAAGACAACGTCAACCATGGTTCAGACACGAAGGACACCAGTCTCAACCGAGGCTACCACCGTCACCTCTGTTCCACCAGTCGTTACTGAACAAGGGCTTGTACCCCCATCAACGGAGACAACCACTCAGCCTCAAGTTTCTCAACCCGTAGGGACGGATCTCCATGTTGAGAGAACCTTACCAGTGGACATCCACCCGGGACGGGAGACTAATCAGCTTCAGATGGTGGTCTCACCATTAAATAGCTGTCCCCCACTCTCAGGAGTCCAGATCTCCACCGCTACACTCCCCGTGAATACTGATCCGTTATACGGATTGCCTAACTACCCTCCAAATTGAAGGGATCCTGGACCAAGTGGTCACGCTCTACAGATACCTGAGTCGTATCAGCCTCCCTATATTAGGGGTTTAGCCCCTCCTGAGCAAGGGTATTATGATTACTCTGGACCTTACACTGATGACTCCTCGTCTGAGAACGACGATCGTGATGAAGCCCCGAGGAGGCGACGTGCAAGCAAGAAGCCTATGGGAAGGACTCGAAGAATCCATGATGGACCTCCTCAAACAGTTGCTGAGAGGATTAAGGCTCATGAGGCTGAGATCCAAAGGCTGAAGGACGACATAGCCAGGGAGCAAGCAAGGCAGAATCAGAATAGGCCCCCTCCAACTTCGAGGGAGATTCCCTTCATTGATTTGGAAAGATCTTCAAGGAGACCAAGAAGGGCTGATGCCCCAAATGGAGGAGCTACAAGGGTAGAAACCCCCAGGGGTGATCCCAAAGACCTGATGCCACTCGGAGACCCTGACGATCCCACACCCCCGTTCACTGAGGAGGTGATGAACGCTCGTGTTTCCCGAAAATTTAAGATGCCCACGATAAAACCATATGATGGAACGGGTGATCCCTCGAATTATGTCAGGACGTTCTCAAACGCACTGGTGTTACAACCCGCTAGCGACGCTCTTAAGTGTAGGGCGTTCCCTCAAACCCTGGCAGGCATGGCTCAAAGATGGTATAGCCGATTGCCCACAAACTCAATTGGCTCCTTCAAAGAGTTGAGCACTGCTTCAAAGGGATTATCTCAAGCGCTTCACCAAGGAGACATTGAACGTCCCAGACCTGGAGAACAAGGTAGCTATGATAGCCCTGGAGAATGGAACAACGAACACCTACTTTCAGATGTCATTGGCAAAACATCCCCCCGAGAGCATGACTGAGCTCCAAAAAAGGGCGAGTAAATACATAAAAGCAGAAGAGAGCATGAGGAAAGCAGAAGCTCCTACAACGAATGGAGGGAACGGAAATTCCCGGAAGCGGGAGCAAGAGCAGGAGTACGATGCTAGGGACAAATATCCCCGAACTAGCAAGGACTCCGACTCTGCCCCTAAGAAAAATATGGGGCCAAGGTTCTCTGAATACGCAAGGTTGAATACCCCTAGGAGTCAAATCCTGATGGATATTGAGAAAGACAAGGATTTTCGATGGCCGAAGCCACTCAGGGGTGATCCCGCAAAGAGAAACAAGGATCAATACTGTAGGTTCCACAAGGATATAGGACATGACACCGATGATTGCAGGCAACTCAAGGACGAAATCGAATTCTTGATCCGAAAAGGAAAGTTGAGCAGGTTCACGAAAGGCGAAGATCGTGGAAATCAAAGGAGAGACTATGATAGAAAGGATAATGATAGAAGGGATAACGATCGTGATCGTAACCCCCAGCCATGAGGGCCAGTTATTAACATGATTTGGGGAGGCCCGACTGCGGCTGGCACAACAAGGAACTCTCGAAAGGCATATGCCAGGAAGGTGATGCACATTGTGGGAGAGGCCCCAAAACGTGCAAAGACTGAAGTAGTGATTGGTTTTGATGATTCAGACTTGGAAGGGGTGAAATTCCCCCATGACGACCCGTTGGTCATAACTCCAGTAATTAGAAATTCAGAAGTGAAACGAGTCTTGATAGACAATGGTGTTTCTGTCTATATTTTGTTTCATGATGCATTTGTGAAGATGGGATACAATGATTCATAGCTGACTCCAAACAATATGCCTATATATGGACTCAATGGAGTCGAATCCAATGTTGAAGGGACCATCCAGCTACCGGTTACTATTGGACAAGAAGCCAAGGAAGCCACTCAGATGTTAAATTTCCTGGAAATCAAGGCAGCTTCCACGTATAATGCGATCCTCGGAAGGACTGGACTTCACGCGTTTAAGGCTGTTGCCTCCAGCTACCACATGAAAGTTAAGTTTCCAACTAGGAATGGTGTTGGAGAACAGAAGGGTGATCAGAAGATGGCTAGAAGTTGTTATGTGGCCGCATTAAGAGCTGATGGAGTCGGGGGGCAGGTCCTCCCGATTGAAGACATGGATGTCCGAGGTGATGATGAACACCGCGGGAAGCCGGCAGAAGATTTGGTTCCTATACCTCTGGATTACAGAGACCCTGAAAAAGTTACATATGTTGGAGCGTCTTTAAAGGAACCTTTGAAGGATAAGCTGGTAGAATTCCTACAAGAAAATAGAGATGTGTTCGCTTGGACGGCAGCTGATATGCCAGGGATAGACCCCTAACTCATAACTCACAGGTTGAATGTCGACCCCAAGCGGAAGGCAATAAAACAGAAGAAGAGGAATTTTGCTCCAGAAAGGCAAGAGGCCATTAAACAAGAGGTGGACAAACTCTTGGAAGCTGGTTTTATTGAGGAGATTCAGTTCCCTGAATGGTTGGCTAACCCTGTGATGGTCAAGAAAGCCAACGGTAAGTGGAGGATGTGTATAGACTTCACCGACTTGAATGACGCATGCCCTAAGGATTGCTTCCCTTTACCAAGGATTGACACACTAATAGATGCCACGGCTGGGCACGAAATGTTGATTTTCATGGATGGTTTCAGCGGCTACAACCAGATTAAGATGCACAAAGATGACATCCCGAAGGTATCTTTCATAACTGACTTTGGTGTTTTTTGTTACCTTGTCATGGCCTTTGGACTAAAGAATGCAAGAGCTACTTATCAACGACTGGTAAATAAGATATTTGCCCATCTGATTGGGAAAACCATGGAGGTCTACGTTGATGATATGTTGGTCAAAAGCTTGTTTACAGCAGACCATGTTGAACACCTCAGAGAGGCTTTTGAAGTGCTGAGGCACCATAAGATGATGTTAAATCCGGCCAAGTGTGCTTTTGGCATTGGATCAGGGAAGTTTTTGGGTTTGATGGTTTCAAAACGTGGCATTGAAGCCAACCCGGATAAGATTAAGGCGATTCTCGACATGGAACCACCCCATTCTGTTAAGGAAGTGCAGAAGTTGACTGGTAGAATAGCTGCATTGGGAAGATTCATCTCAAGGCCTGGCGACAAATGTTTGCCCTTCTTTCAGGCTTTGAAGAAAGTGAAGAATTTTGAATGGACTTCAGAAAGCCAAGAGGCTTTTGAACAGCTGAAAAAGTACATGGCTGAGGCCCCGTTGTTGGCCAAACCTAATCCTGGAGAGACCCTATATTTATACCCAGCGATATCCGAACAAGCATTGAGTGTCGTTCTCATTCGAGAGGAAAACAAGGTTCAGAAGCCTATCTACTACGTGAGCAAGGTATTGCACGGAGCTGAGTTGAATTACTCACCCATCGAGAAGTTTGCTTTGTCGCTAGTAACAACTTCAAGGAAGCTACGACCTTACTTCCAGGCACACAAGATTGAAGTCCTGACGGATCAGCAGTTAAGAAGTATATTGCATAGCCCCAAGGCCAGTGGGAGGCTAGTTAAATGGGCGATCGAACTTGGGGAGTTTGATATCACATATAAGCCTCAGATAACCATCAAGGCTCAGGCATTAGCTGACTTCATGGTTGAATGTACCATCGACAACAAAGAAGTCGGGGGGCAGGAGATAGTGCCAAACCAAGAAGGTGCTCTATTTTGATGGGGCATCAAAAACGAAGTCTAGTGGTGCAGGCCTGGTCTTGCAAAGCCCCGATGGGTTTTTAGTAGAATATTCTTTGAAGTTGGACTTTCCAACAACCAACAACGAAGCTGAATATGAAGCCTTGATAGCCGGATTAGGCTTGGCCAGAATATTGAGAGCCAAGAACCTTAAAGTTTGTGGAGATTCAAGACTCATAGTATCGCAGGTGAATGGTGAGTTCGAAGCCAAGGATGAAACTATGGCAAAATACCTAAGGGTTGTGAAAACCGTTATGACTCAGTTTGATGAATGCTATATGGAGCACATTCCGAGGGAGGAAAACGTCAAGGCCGATGCCCTATCAAAGTTCGCCTCTTCTGAGATAGAGAATTATGCAGGGAGTGTTTACTTCAAGGTCTTAAAGGCCCCTACCATCAATTCGAAATTGTTTGCACCCATTAATATAGGAAGTTGTTGGATAGATCCTATCAAGGCACATTTGGAAACGGATGGCTTCCCGAAGACGCCTCGGAGGCACGGAAACTGTCAGTGAGAGCATTGAGATATGTCTTGATTGAAGGCATCCTTTACAAGAGGTCTTTTGTTATCCCGTACTTGAAGTGTTTGAGGCCCCAAGAGGCAGAAGAAGCATTAAAGGAAGTTCATGAAGGGATCTGTGGGCAACACTTGGGGGGCAGAGCCCTAGCCCATAAGATCACCCGTCTGGATTGAGGCTAAGCCATTAGCTAAGATAACCACCCAACAAGTTGCCCAGTTCTTCTGGGAGAACGTAATTTGCAGATACGGTATCCCACGAATCCTTGTGACGGATAATGGGCGCCAATTTAACAATGAGGAGTTTAAGAAGTATTGTGAGGAGAACGCCATCGAGCTTCGTTTCACTTCGGTAGCTCACCCTCAGGCTAATGGGCAAGATGAGGTAGCGAATCGGATTATCCTTGATGGACTCAAGAAAAGGGTCGAACGTTCAAGAAACACGTGGGTGGACGAGTTGCTGCCTATACTGTGGGCATATCGTACCACCTGTAAAGTAATAACAGGAGCTACCCCATTTTTGCTAGCTTATGGAGCAGAGGCAGTAGTGCCCGTTGAGATCTCTTATGTGTCTCCAAGGGTGGAAGCTTATGAGCAAGAAACTAATGAGGAAGGCATGAGGCTTGCTCTTGATTTAATTGATGAAGTCAGGGACGAAGCAAACGCCCGCAATGCAGAGCACCAGAAGAGGGCATCCTTTTATTACAACAATAGGGTTAAGGAAAGGTTCTTTAAACAAGGTGACTTGGTTTTAAGGAAGATAGAAGCATCTGGAGTTGGACAGACAGGCAAGTTAGCCCCTAATTGGGAAGGGCCGTATAGAGTCAGCAAAACGTTGGGAAAAGGTTCTTACAAGTTGGAAACCTTGGATGGAAACGAGGTGCCTCGTACTTGGCACGCCTCGAATCTCAAGATTTATTATGTTTAAACTCTCCTAGTAAGGACTTAGCTTTTGGCCTATCTAATAGAAATAAGATTCATATAAAACCATTGCAGAGCATGTTGCTCATAGTAGGACTTATCATTTTATGTAAGGGCAGAGCCCATTTCACGTTATTAATACAAGTTTGTTTTCCATTCTACGTTTCTGTGATTTTAGTGGTGTACCAAACACCTGATGTGTGTAAGTCTAGGATGACCAAGTACTGTAAATAAAGGAACGTGTGAACTAAAGGAAACAAGCATGTAGATAAAATACCCCTAAGGGGCAAAATCCGAGTCATAAGTTACAAACATACCGAATAAAAATACAAGTCCATGAAGGACCACAATCAAAGTCAGGATAAAATAAGAACTGGATAAGAGCCACATGAGGCAAACATAGGCCATGCAAGGCTCAAAAGATAATCACTTCTTAACAGAAGCAGTCTTCACCAACCGTTTCTTGGTTTTGGGAGGAGCAACCTGAACATGGACTTCTTCTTCACTGGATGACCCCATCTCACCTTCTTCCTTGCTCTTGGAAGTTGAAGTCGAGGAACTGCTAACACTCACCGATCTGGGCTCGCGAATTCGGCCGGCTAAAGGGCGTTCTGAACTGCCACTTTGATCCTTCCCACGGGATTTTGAAGGGTGCCTCCCGGAACTAGATCCTGAGCGTTGGGGAGTGGCCTTAGTCTCAGAGCCTGAAGCACGCCTGTTTTCATGAGAGGAAGTTCCAGCACCCTCAACAAGGTCATCAACATCAGTCACCTTCCAAGGACTTGGATAAAAGGAAGGAAAAACGACCCCTTTGTGGTCACGGCTAATCTTATTCACAGCTTTTTTCCAACCTATAGTCATGCTGTCCGGTTGGACCTCCCTGCCATGTTCATCAATGAAGGCAAGGAATATATCCGAGCCCAAGTAGTTCTGGATGATGGAATCCTCGTTATTCTGGGTTCTATTCTCCAAGGCTGCATATTTTCCCCTAAGGGATGAGAGTTGGTCTTCGGAGGTGAAGTACTTAGCCTCCCATTCTTGAGATTCTTTCTGATGCTTCTCCACAGCCTTGAGGGCAGCTCTTTCCTTATCCTTATACGATTTCCCAAGTTGGACAGCGTTCTGGAAATGAGCATTCAGCTACAAGAATAAAACACCATAAAAAATTATGTTAAACCATGATGGTCAGTATCTAGCAAGAGTAACAAAAAAGAAGGGGAGATAAGCTTACGTTATAGGCATGAAATGCCCCCAAGCTTTCATTTTCCCCAAGGTCCGTTGCTGTTGCAAAATGAACCTTATCAACCGGGGCTATGGCATTCCAAGACCATTCCTGAGCAAGAAGATGGCTATCTCGGATAGCGTCCTGCTCGCATATCCCCTACTCAGGCATAAACGCAGTTTTCATACTCCCATCCGAACTCCTGATCCTTTTTCCAGCTTTTGAGCAATGCTGAAGGAATTCAGGAACTGGAACATCGTCAAGGTTGCCCTTTTTCTCAGCCTTTTTAATCATCCTTTTAGTAATCTGAGGAGCATGACCCGGCAGGCTGTCGATCTCCTCAGCAACTTCAAGAAAAGACAAAGAAAACAATGTTGGAATAAGAACAAGTATGATGAGAATAAAGGAGTTAAAGTAAGGATTACCCTCGGGAGGGATACTATTAAGCCCGGTCTCTATCAAGTTATACTCAGTCACGACTTCGCGATAGTGAGCATTTTGAAAGGTTGAAATAAGCCAATCCCGATGAGCTACTTCTTCACTTGAGAGCTGGAGCTCACTAACACCCTCATCGTTCACGTGATTGAATTTAGACCTGAAAAATTCACCCCAGTCACCTCCTTTCCATCTAAGGATGAAAAATTCGTGCCTCCAATTGTGGTATGAATCAGGCACGGAGGCAGCGTTGATAATCATTCGGGACTTTGTACGATGTTGGATGCTTACCCATCCTTTCCTAGTAACAGGGCTATTTTTAAAAGCAAACAAATGTCTAAATAAAGGTATGCTAAGGCAGATGCCTCCCTTGATGCATTCAACCATAAAAATGAAGATAAATTTCCAGGAGTTAGGATATAGTTGGCACGGGTTGATTTTAACTTCAGCTAGTGTAACACCCCCCGATCCAGGGTCCGGGATCCGGTCGTTACGGTCTCCATTTCTGTCCACAATACTTGAACTTACTTCAACATAAAATAAATTACATCTTTATGACCCAACACAACAATATAAAACACACCAGTTATAGTCCCAGAGATGAAATCAGAGTAACTACCAAATTTTATTAATCACGTTTGGAGTTCTTACAACCCAAAAGAATTACAATATAAATACATACTCTTTGCCATCCATTTGCATAAGTCATACTAGACCATATACTTGGTACTAAAAGAATGAATCTATCCTACCAATAGCTTCTTCTTCAGCTCTGGTAGTCTCATCGTCCTCGCCAGCATCGAGTGCGCCTTGTGCGAGTCATCTGGTCTAGCTGTTGTTGTGATATAATAATAAAGCAAGGGTGAGCACTAGCCCACCAACAATAATTTTGAACTGAACGATAATATATAACAGTTCAAAAGTATCTTTCAAACCATATGCCATGCATTTACGGAAATGATGCCAGTATAATATGAACGATGAAGTTACAAGGTAACTTAAAGTATTTATTTTGTGGTAATATCTGCTAAGTCAAAATAATCAAGATATTATCATTTATCATATAAAGAGGAACTTGCAAGGAAAATATTGCAATTCCAGTTATTAACATTTTTCAGAATCCGACAGCTTTTACATACACTTATTTTCCCCCTGGATCACTAATACGAACTCGGAAATCCGTTCCGAATACTTCTATATAGTGTTGTCTCATAATATTCTCATTTCCACCAAAAACACTATTCATTCTATATTCTTCCTTTATTCCCTATATTTGTGACAATGTCCTTGCTATTTCTCGGGCGTTCCTTAACCCTTTCACGGAACCACTGGACTAATCGTTTTCGATCCGGATGACACGAGAATATTCTCCGGCTTGGAATTGCCATATCTTATTCCTCTAGGAGATAGATTATTCTTACCTAAGTTGTCAACCCATAGTATTCTTCATGGCATATAAAAATTTGAATCCAAATCTATTTCTTTCATTCATTATCTCAATCGTTACATCGTAGTCGTAATCACTATTCACCATTACCTCAGTACATAATAAAAAGTTTTAATTATATCCAAAATTTGGGGTCCTTACAGCTAGCAACCTAACAACCCAAGGGTGAACTGGAAACCTAAGGCCAGCTGTGATAGCCCCTTTGTATACATATAAATTCTCAGGGTGCCAATTACAAGTTCTATCCCCCGGTGAGGGGATTCTGAGTCTCAAACCAGAAGGAAATTCATATTTGAGTAGGTCGTTAATATCTCCTACGTCTAAAGTGCTAGGGAATGTGAAAGAATCAAATTCCACATTGTTTGGAAACACGTCCCCGGGCTCATCTAAGAGTTGGGATAAAGTTAACTGATAACAAGGAGGAAACACCTTACCTTTCCTATTCTTGTCTTTGGTCCTCCTGTTAATTGCTTGGAGAAGGCCCTTAGAAGGAACTACGGTGCTCTGACCACCTTCACTTGCCATCAGGTTTGTCTGAAATTGAAAGAACTGCTTGAATCTTGAGAGCTCTTCAGAGAGAAATTTTCTTTGAGAGAAGAGGGAAATGTGAAGAATGACTTCCACCCCTACTCTTTTATGAGGAAATGGGCGACCCTTCATAGCAGGTCATCTTTCCGACGACCCGCGTTTACAGGTTAAATAGCCGAAAGCAACAGGAAAAAGGCTTTATGAATTCGAAATTGGGTCAAATAAACGATCTAATTCGTAGAAATAAACGAAAGAAACGAATGGAAATGCAGGCTGGAGCAGCAACATAGTTAACAACCTAAGAGGTTGAACTAACTTATGCATAATAAACCTAAACAGAGGATTAAGCCAAAAATCCATGATTAAGGCAATAAACAGAAAGATTAGCTAAAAAGCTAATACTTTAAAGAAATATGGAAGATAGACTCTAAGAAAAATGATGGGAGTTTTGAAACCCTGCACAAAATATAAGCCCAGATGGCCAACGAGGTTGTATGCCCTGAATTAAGCCGGTTGATTGAATTCAAGGCCTAAAATTCAGAAACCATTGAATAGAATCAAGCCAAGGCACGGTCTTACAAACAAGGTAGGAGTTTTAAATTCCTTGAGTATGAAATCAAGGATAAAAACTGACCATAGTACCCTAGACTTGAAGTCAGATGTTGAAAACAAGAGAAATCCCTATACAAACAAATAAAGAAACAAAGACCTCCATGGCAAGGGGGTCAAGGCCAAGGTTGTTTAAAACACCCTATTGTAAGTATGAAAGGGTGTCAGCAAGCCAAGGGCCATAGTATAACCCAAGGTTATTTGAAACTAAGAGTTCAAGAACAAGTTAAAACCCAGAAGGTCCTAAAAACTAAGAAGAAGATTGTTTGTGATCAAGGATCACAAAATCAGCCATGGTGTTGTAAACTCACTCTAGAAACAAGGAGGGAAGTTCAAAACAAGTTTTGGCTTTGGTCAAAATCAAGGTCAAAAGTCAAAGTCAACTGGTCAAAATTTGGTCAAAATTCAAAAAAAAATCCATGGGGCCCAGCCGACCAGGGGTGGCCGACCACGCACCCTTGGTCGAATGGCCGACCAGGCTACCTTGGTCAGGTGTTTTGAACACCTAAACCCCTTAGGTGATTTCATGGCCCTCCAGAACGCTCAAAAATGCTCCGTTTGTGCCCAAATTTGAGATTTGGAAACCTTGTAAGGTTCTCTACAAGCCTAGGTAGGTGTCTCAGTGATTTCAAGAAGTTGGAAAAAAGAAGGTGTTTGAAACAAGGTCTAGTTTGAAAACCAGCTTAAAGTGAGGTATTTCGCCTCTAAAACGTTCAAAAATGCATATTTTCATGTAATTCTTGCTCATACCAGGAGATTATAAGAATCCCTATCATATAAGCTCAACTTCAAAATTTGAGTTTAGGAATGTCAGGGGTGTTCAAAACCAGGAGGGTGTTTGAAATCTGGAAGGTGTTTGAAACACCTTGCCCAGAAGGCCGTATTTCTCGCCCAGACAACTCAAAAATGAGAATTTTTACGTGATTCTTTCTACAACCATGAGGTTATAAGAATCTCTATTAGATTGGCTTGACTTCAAAATTTGGGATTAGGGTTTCGCTAATCACAATTAGGGGGTGATTAACTTCGATTATCAACGTTTAAGGACTCCAACTCTAAACTTAACCTATCTCAAGGTTAAGGATGGATATCCTAGTATTAATCACGTTAAATACGGAATAGTTAGCCTCGATTAAGGCCTCTGTAGCCCCGTTTAGGGTTGTTTAGCCCCGATTAGGGCCGAATTAGTGTCTTTTGCTGAAAAACTAGCCCTTATTAAGGCTTACGAGCGATGACCGTCTGATATTAACCCTAACTTAGATAAGTTGAGGGAAATAAATCACTAATGAATCTATGATAAAGGATCCTATGCACGAATTGCACTTGGATTAGTGTCTACGAGCTCGAAACGGCACTAATCCTATTCCCGAAAGGCCAAGAAATCTTAAGAAAAAGGTTCGAGAGGCCAAGGAACGTTTAACTTTCTTAAGTATTAACTTGGGAGAGAATTTTAGTCATTGTGAATGTGTAGGTCGCTCCACACTTCATTGTAAGACGATACCCTGGTAGGGTCGATGTGACCTTAAACTTCTACGAAATCAAGTTTTCCTAGAAGTTGGGGGGCAAATGATATGGGTGAAAAATAATCCCTAAAGACATAATTAATATAGTATTTATTGGCTCATAAATAATGCCCGAAATCGTAGTTGGGCATTAAATTCGTGGTTAATGATTAAGCCCAAAAGAACAGCCCAAACCGGGGATGCCCGGTATAAGCTTGTTTATAACATGGGCCTGATCCACAAATCGGGAACGTTCTAGAAACCAGGAACGTTCTAGAATATCCCAGGGATATTGTGTAGCCTCCAAAGCACCTAATTCAACATGGAAACTAATTCCTATAAGGAAGGAGTCAGAACCTTCCTCAATAACGGTGACTTGTCCACCAAGTCTCCAAACCCTATTACGATTCTAAGGCTCCTACAGCCTATATAAAGGGCCAGACCCCTCATCTCAGAACTACGTTTTTTGGCTTGATTCTCAACTTTGAGATACGTAGGCATCTTGTGAGGACCCGAATTAGGTCACGATAACGCAAGCGCAGCCATTAAAGCACGAAGCTCACGAACCCTAGCCGCAATTCGATAACCCTACTTTTTATTCCACAACAGATTTCTACATTCTTTTTTCTTTTTTTGCAAAATAAAGTTTGAGGCCTTTTTAATAATTTATTTCTCTTAAGTTGTGGTTTGTCAGCATGGTTTGGTCCTGTACTTAAATCTATTGGTGTCTTCTTCTTTGTTTCTGATTTCTGATAGTATACTTCTGGATTATGTTTAGAGCAGAACTGAACATATAGGAAAACACTGGAGCTTCAATAGAACTGAAAATGTTACCTCGCATTTAGGAAAACACTGGAGCTTCAATATAAATTAGTCAAATTACTGACTCGTCATCTGAAACGTTAGATTAGTTAGAATGATGGATATGATCATGTTAAATTATAAAAGACAACTACTTTTATTTGCATATTAGTGCTCTGGTGATGTTTATGGAGAATCTATTTATCGAAAGAGGTGCCAAATATCCTACTTCAACATGTACTTGGATATTTTTCACTTGAGCCTTTGAAATTATGTATTTTTATTATTCTGCAGTTGCAAATGTTGATCATAGTCAGTCACTCAGTCCTGCTACTCGGCTATCTTTTCATTATTTTTCAGGTAAACAACAAAGCAGTGCTAATGTTTTCAGGCCTGCTAAGTGACGAGGTTCATCAAGACATTTTCTTGCCCGATATGCCTTATGTAACTGGCGAAAATGGAAGTAAGTTTCTGATTTTATCGATACTAGTAGTGCCTTAGTGTTGTATTTGGCCTTTAATCATTATATTAATAAATGATACCCATTGTCTTTTAATCAGATATTTACTTTCACGTGAAGAATGATGAAGACATTTTGCAGAATATAACTGATGAGGATGCCCTTGTGGTATGAAACAGACATTAGAAATTATATAGTGTTTTGTTGATAACTAATTTTAAACTATTTCATGTGATGTACTAGGTTGTAAATATCACATATAGTGCTGTACTAGGTTGCACATTATGTATTATAGCTGTAGCAGAAAGTTCCATTCTATTCCTGTTTTCAATATACCCTTTGTTTTTAAAGTCCTAGACTGAACATGTTCATACCCTTTAGTTTGTAGGAGATGATCCTATAGATTATATGGATCAGCCCCCTGCTGGTCTAGCTATCCAAGGCATTTTAAGACCTTCCGTTCTCGAAGAACACTCTTCTATTTACAAGAATAAATCTGATTGTAAATCGAGCAATAATGAATCAAATCAAATTGGGAAAGTTGCAGAAGACAAGCAAGAAGAATCTGGCATAATCAATGGTCATAGGCATAGTCTAAATCAATCTCAGGATAAATCCAATTGGCCAAGAGAAGTGGAAAAGGGTGAAAGCTTAGAAAATGGGACTTCATGCATTTTTTATTAAAAAAAATAGAATTACAGGATTACTCATAGTCCCATTCGTTATATAGATTGAGAATCTGATGTTGTAGCTTCAAATTTTTGGATTCGATAAATCCGTACTAATTTGAATTCATATATTTTTGAAAATGTTCTGCCAGTTGTAATTCATTGGCTGAATGTGTGCATCTGCAGTTAAATACAAAAGTTGATTGATGAGACAGAAAAAAAAAATTCCTAGGAGTGTAGGACATTATTATCTATACTTTGATAGTTTGATGCTAATGGGAGGAAGAGTTTGCTAGTTTTCCTTCCTGAAAGCTCTTTTCCTTTAGTTACTCCAGTCACAGATGGCTTCTCGCTTCATTTTCATAATGGAGTTGCTCCTATGTGTTGTCTAATGTCATTTTGTGGGTGATAAAGATTAATTTGTAAACTAAACATCAAACTTAGCTTCGGATAAGCTTATACATTGACTCTGTTTTGTGGGTGTCGGTGCTCCATTTGTGGTGGCATAGTGACCATTTTGCATTATTAAATTGAACCTGGTTATTTTTGCAATTAACTCCTGATGTGACCAAACAAATGGACTCTAATGAGTTGGTCTTGGGAGAAAGAGTATCCTAGGTAGAAATGCTATCTTAAAGCAAAAATAAATTAGAAATTACCCAATATAGGACTAGGGAAGACGATGGTGGATACCCCTTTACATGTCTTTTTAGAACTTATTTCTTTGGTTTATAATAAACTAGAGCTTAAAGTTGCTTATTCAATTTTGAAGTAGGGAGAATGGGAAATCTGGACTTGATGTTTATGCAACTTAGGGTAGGGTGGGAGTTTTCAAAGGGACCCTGTTAGCAGTTGATAAGAATAAAAATTGAGGCTGTCAATCACAATGCACAAACATGCAGAGGTTGAATAATGTGAAAAGCAGCTTTGCTGGACCAATTTATGGAGTTGCACTTTCCAGGTAACGTGGTATGAAACATTGCAAATGTGATATTGTCAAACTGTACCAATTTTTTCCAAGTTTGGGCCTCCTTTTTGTTGCTTGACTCAGATATGTGGACATATCTATTTGTTAGTTGTTGTTGGGGGCATATATTGCTTGATTCAGGTCTTTTGATAATAAGGGTCTTGCCTTCTTAGTCACATGATCTAAGATTCCTCTTTTCATCTTAAGAGCCTGCAGCTTTATCACTGGTTCTGAATCCTTGGCTGTGAAGCATTTAGACTTGGGTCTTTTGATAATTTGCTTGTATACGATTTACAGACCTTCGTCGGAGTAGATGACTTTAGGAGAGCTCAACCTGATGCAATTGCACACTCAGCTGCAAAAATTATATCAAGTCTTAAAGTTAGCGGAGAAAAGACTATGAATGCTCTCAAGTCGTTCTACTGGAGATGCAAGGGTATTCAAGTAGAGGTAAACCACTTAAATGTGGTTTTTTTTATCATATTACTGACGCAATATTTTGAGAAAAGTGGTCTGCTGTTTTAAGAAACTTTTGTACAATTATGGCAGGAAGTGGCTCTTATAGGTGTAGACAGCCTCGTTTTCTTGAGAGTTTGCTGCGGAACACAAGTTCAAACATTGCGCTTTGCCTTCAAGAAACGGGTAAAAACTTAACTATACCATTGGGGTTTTGCCTGAATCATCTAAAACTTAGACAATTTGAAAGGTTTATATGTTGTCTGCCCAACACCCCAATCAGTATCTGGAATTTGTGTCTGAAGTACAATAGCAAACAGATTAATATATATTAAGAATTAGATATCTGTCTTGCATTTAGACGATTGTCAACTACAGTGAGCACTGTTATTCTTAAAAAAACTATCAACGTAAAGGGTAGCCAAAAGGTGTAAAAAATAACACAAAAAAGGTACTTAGCATAATTTATTGTTTTTGTCTCCTGTTGCTGATACATTTTATGCCCTTTCTTCAACTGTATTGCATTTGCAGGCCTCTTCAGAATATAGTGCTCGGAGACAATTGAATGATCTATTGTTTCCTAGGATTTAAGGCAAGCAGCAAACAAAAAAAATCTGGATTATGGTAATTCAAAATTTTTAAAAATCATTTGGTTCTTATAGTGGTAACATATGCTTAGCCGGTGCTTTCGTTTTGTATGCAGGTATAAGTTCAAGTCAGGATACCTTCTTATTTTTCTCTTGTCATTAGGAGGTAGTCATCTTCTTCTAGGAGTGAGAAAGACATTTTAGTTTACACCAAAGTTGATTGTCTTTAGGTTGTAACTATATATATGTATAGAAAAATTGTAATATATAGATATTTTTTTTAGTTCATCTACACATTTTTTTTTGTAGTTGAAGTTTGTAATATATATGTATGGAAAAATTATGTTTAGACTTGTTTGGTGTTCTTGGATTATATTTTGTAATGGTGAAATTCCAATTCTGAAATTATTTTTTTTTAATAAAAAATTGACCTATAGCATCGGTCATTTGAAAGGGCAACGCTATAGGCTTTTTTTTATTAACCTATAGCGTCGGTCATTTGAAAGGGCTACGCTATAGGTTATACCTATAGTGTCGGCATTTTAAAGGGCGACGCTATAGGTTATACCTATAGTGTCGGCATTTTAAAGGGCGACGCTATAGGCTATACCTATAGCGTCGGCATTTTAAGGGGCGACGCTATAAGCTCTACCTATAGCGTCGGCATTTTAAGGGGCGACGCTATAAGCTATACCTATAGCGTCGGTCATTTAAATGACCGACGCCATAGCAGACTTTTAGTGTCGCCAATTTAACCGACGCTATAGGCATAACCTATAGCATCCCCTGCATATACTATGCCAAAAAGGCGACGCTATAAGCCTATTTAGGCGACGCAATAGGTCCAGTTTGTACTAGTGTCTGTTCATAAAGAAAAATGAATCTCACATTACTGTTGCTGCAGTTTATGTGGATGATGTAATACTCACTGGAAATGATCTGAAAGAAATCAATGGTTTAAAGGCCTATTTGCATGATACTTTCAGTATAAAAGATCTGGGGAGATTGAATTATTTTCTAGGAATTGAGGTAGGTTGCACAGATTCTGGTATTTCTTTAACACAGAAGAAATTTATTAAAGAATTACTGAAAGATGCAGGAATCACAGATTACAAAAGTGTAGTAACTCCTCTTCCAGTAAATCTCAAATTATCAGCTGAAGTTGGTGACATTTATGAAGATCCTAGTTACTACAGATGTATGGTTGGAAAAATTAATTTTCTAACACATACAAGACCAGACTTAGCATTTACTGTACAACATCTGAGTCAGTATCTTCAACAACCTAGGATTCCTCATTACAAGGCTTTAATGCATACTCTGAAGTATGTGGCAGCTACAAATGGACAAGGAATCATTTTAAAAGCAGATGATCAGCTCATTCTTCAGGCTTTTGCAGATTCTGATTGGGCAGCTTGTACAGACTCAAGAAGGTCAATTAATGGTTATTTGATGTTGTTAGTAGGGGTGGAAATCGGATAATTCGGATACGGATATGGCCATATCCGTATCCGAATCCGTTTTTTAAAACCGTATCCGAATTCGTATCCGGATCCGGGAATATCCGAAAAAATCTTATCCGAATCCGAATCCGACAAATGTTATCCGGATACGGATAATATCCGAATCCGAATCCATTTTCCAAAAAATGAATTTTTTTTATTTATGAAATTTGCAAAAAATCAGATCTGTACAAAAAATCAGATCTTTACAAAAAACAAATCTCTCCAGCATCACCCTTATCTCCCAACCTCTCCGACACCTCGCCGCCTTTCTTCCCGGCGCAACCTCCGTCGTCACTTACCCAGCCCCCAATTCTGTATTAACATAAAACCACCATATTACTACTGATAGGTCCATAATTAATCATATTTTTAATACCTATTCTATGTCCGTTTTCGTAATTTTTATTAATTAATAAATTGTTTTATTTTGTTTTGTAGGAAAATAAATAAAAACAAATTTCAAGCAGGAAAAGGTGCAAAAAGGGAAAGGAGGTGGAAAATACTTGAAGTCAAGGAAACTGGAGGGAAAATCGAATACTTATCCGAGAAGAAAAGGAAATTGAAGAAATTATATTCAAGATCGGATTGTAATCAAAGGGGCCAAACCCAATATTTTCCCCTATATATATGGCCTTATCTCTTGTATTTAGACATCAATTTAGACACCAATCTAGATTCATAATTTTAGGAGTAGGAGTAGATTAAATTATCTTTAGGTTCAATCAGATTTTATTTTGTTCAAACACTTTTCTTTCATTAATTAATTCGATAATTTTGTTTCGTTATTTACCTCCGATCGCAGCAACTTTCTCTGGTTTTCTTAATACTTAGTCGGTAGTTTATTTATGTCCAGGAAGTTATATCTTTGGTTAATTTTATAATAATATGTTTGTTTCATCCTAGGTTTATTTGTTTTGTACTAGGTTTACAATAAGTTGTTAACTTTGTTTTGGTTAAGGTAGGTTAAGTCTGAATTCGCCATTGTCATGCTTTTAATATATATTTGGTTCATTTATATAAATAATATGTCTAGCTAATTTTCTTACCCTAGGATGAAGATGAAGTTAAATTAATTGCTCTTGATTTCTTCTCGTTTCTATTAATTGATTCTCATAATTTTTCTTGGTGCTTAATTGTTCGATTAACAAAGTGATTTTGATATATTATTGTTACCGGATTTGTTTTTCATAGCCTATGCTTGCTCCTTGAAGTTTTGATAGGTTATTGTTAGATAACAAGTTTCATAGTATATGCTTGTCTCGTTAATTGATATATCTTATTTTTGAAGAAAAGAGGATTGATTTAGGGCGAGTTGATATTATTTGTGATTGATTAACGGATTCGGATTCTTAGGTTTTCCATATTATTTGATAATCTTTGTTAATTAGTTTAATTAGGTTAATTAAAACTCATCTCAAACCTATTTGTCTAGTTCGCCTGATTTAATTATTAGGGTTTTGAAAATTCATAGTCTCTGTGGATCGACCTGTATTTGCTACAATTAACCACTGTGCGCTTGCAGTTATTTTACACATCAAGTTTTTGGCGCCGCTGCCGGGGACTATTGGTAATTTTCTTTCCTTGATATTAATTCTTCGGATTAGTTTCTTGTTTTCTTTTGTTTGTTTTTTTTAGGGAATTGTGAAGCGGAGAAAAGCTTGGACAAGAAGATCGCTAGAAGGCCTCGCTGTCTCTTTTGAAATTTTTAGAAGCGCTTTTCGGTATTCCGTATCACCTCTCTCTATTTTTCTTTCTTTCTCATTATTAAAAAACACAAAAAAAAAAAATTCAAAATTCAAAAAACCAAAAAAATATCAGTTAGTTAATTGTTTGTTAAACCAATTTGCTGCATCATTCATTCTGTCACATAGGATCACATCATCTAGATTTCTTTATTGTATTTATTACTTTCCATCTTATAAAATTGTGGTGATTGCTGGAGGAAAGAGGTACGTACAATTTAGAATAGAACACGTAGTGTAGTGCATCCATAAGTGTTTATTTTCTTGTTCTTTGTGTGTTGCATCATTCAATCAATCTTAAGGGTGCCACCCAATTACAAGATAAGGTGAGGGATTTCATCACCCTTTCCTTGGCCCACAAATCATTAATTCGTTCATCTGCATACCCCTTTTCCTTAATAAAACTAAGTAGACGTTAGCCCCTAGGATCTCACGCTCAATTAGGAAGAGAATCTAGGAGGAACAAATCACTAAGTATTCTTTCGTTTGGTGTCTAGGCAAGCGTGACGCTTACCTGGCTAATTTGGATTGGTGTCTAGAAAGGTGTTTAGCCTCTTGGCAATGCTTGCACCTGCCTGGCCAGTCAGGACGAATGCTTTTTGAGTTGTGACTTTTAGTAGTATCTTATTGTTAGGAGCAAGGTCTAGATTTTTCTTAGGATAATATAGATTTTTCTTTTTAATTTTCCACTTTTTTTTTGGTGTTTACTTGTAGCTCTTGTCTGCTACGTGCTTAATTGTTTACTTCTCTTGTATGCAAAGTGCTTGGGTTCGAGACACTACATCTAGATTAGTAAGACAAACCAATCTGTCATCTCCTAAAGTAGTAAGGCAACTTGAGTTCTCTTCACCCACTAGAATTGAGTCAAAAGAATTAGAAGTTCAACCTATAGTCATGGCTGTTTCACTTAAAGACCGTTGTTACCCCGCTCGTACCGCTCAACCCTCATGCATAGTCTTACCCGCAGTAACCGCGAATAACTTTGAAATCAAACATCACAACATTAGCATGTTACCTAGGTTTGCTGGGGTAGAGGGAGAGGATCCATATCTTTTCATTCGAGAGTTTGAGGAAGTGTGTGCATTGCAAAAACTTCAACAATTGAGTGAGGATTCCATTAGGCTCAGGCTTATTAACTTTGCTTTGAAAGAAGATGCTAAACAGTGGTTGTACAGTCTACCCGTTAATTCTATTTCCACATGGGAGGGATTTGTTGCTATCTTTCTTAAAAAATATTTTCCAAACCATAAGGCAAACAGACTTAGGAATGAAATCAACCAATTTCAACAAAATCGGAATGAGTCTTTTTGGAAATATTTTGATAGATTTAAAAAGCTATTGTCTAAGTGTCCTCAACATGGTATAGAAAAATGGAGACTTTGTAAAATTCTTTATGAAGCCTTAGATAGCCAAACCACTGCTTTGTTAGAGTCTATGTGTAATGGTAAGTTTATGGACAAAGATGAAGATGAAGCTTGGCAATTTTTTGAGGAGTTAGCTGAAAGAACAATGTTGTGGGAGTCAACTAGGGAACCTAATCAGGAAGCTGAAAAATCTAACTCATCTAAGGGCTTACACACATTTGGTAATTCTATTGCAACCGAAGCTAAGTTAGCTACACTCACTAGACGTCTAGAAGCCTTAGAAACCAACAGTGCGTCCTCTCAAATGTCTCTCTGTGCAAACTGTAGTTCTCCTAATCATGTGGTAGAGAATTGCCCTGAAATTGAACAAGTCAATGCCATGTTTCAACCTAGAGTTAGGAATGATCCTTATGCACCCACATATAATCCTGGTTGGAAGAGTCACCCAAATTTCTCATGGAACCAAGGTCAATACAATCAGTATAATCAAAACCCTCAACCTGCTTTTCAAAAGCCCAATCCTGGCCCATACCCAACTCAAAATCCTAATTCCTATCCTCCTCAAAATCTTGGTCATTATCCAAACTCAATCCCCTTGAATCCTCCTGGTTTTAGCGAATCTGATAAGAGATTCAATTCTTTAGAAAAGAGTATTGAGGCGTTATTGAAATCTCAAGCTAATTTAACTCAATCTCAACAATCTTTCATGCAAACCATGACCCAAGATAGGCAGTTACTAAATTCCAACACTCAAGCCATATCTAAGCTAGAGGTCCAAGTCAGTCAATTGGCAAACACAATCAATGAGAGAGAGAAAAATAGATTTCCTAGTCAACCCGAGACAAATCCTAAATTTCATCCAAATCAAAAGTCTCATGAAAACGTGAATTCTGTTATCTCTCTAAGGTCTGGTAATCAATTCAACAATCATGCTGGTGTCAATACTCAAGAAGAAGATAAGCTAACATCTGACCCAAATCCTTTGCTCTTGAATCCTAGTCTTAAACAATCTTCAAATCCCGAGAGTTCTGAAGTAGATAAAGCTGATGAGTCATCACCATCCGATGAACCACCTTCGAAACCCCACTCTGATGTGTCTAATGAAAAAGTCTTTAAGTCGAAAGCCCCGTTTCCTCAAAGACTTACTTCAAACAAACAATCTGCTCAGTTAGATAAGATTTTGGAAGTCTTTAAGCAAGTCAAGATTAACATTCCTCTTTTAGATGCGATTCAACAAGTTCCCTCTTATGCTAAGTGTCTAAAAGATTTATGTACTCATAAAAGAACCACTCATGTTCCTAAGAAAGCTTTCCTAACATCTCATGTTAGTTCTATTTTGTCAAATCAAATCCCTGTGAAGTATAAGGATCCTGGTTGTCCTACCATCTCTTGTGTCATAGGTGATACTTTCATTGATAAAGCTTTACTCGATCTAGGAGCTAGTGTGAATCTTCTTCCATTATCTGTCTATCAAGCCTTGGGTTTAGGTGAACTTAAGAAGACTAGTGTCACTCTTCAGTTAGCTGATCGTTCTGTTAAAACTCCAAAAGGTATAGTGGAAGATGTGTTGATTAAGGTTGGTGATTTTGTATTCCCCGTTGATTTTGTTGTTCTAGAAACCGAACCAGTCAAAAATCTCAAAAATCAAATTCCTATCATTTTAGGAAGGCCTTTTCTTGCTACCTCTAATGCTTTGATTAACTGTAGGAATGGTTCGATGAAACTCACTTTTGGTAACATGACGATAGATCTTAATGTCTTCAATGTAGGAAATCAACCTAATGAGCTTTTTGAACAACCTGTAGAAGTTAATTTGATAGATGAGGTTGTTTCATGGTCAAATATTGAGGATAGTACAATTGAGTCTTTTCTTGAGGAAGATGTTATGTTAGAGTATGAGAGTAATAAAGAACTTCATGAGTTGTATAGAAATTTTTCTTCTGATGAGATGTTAGATGAATTGAATGCTCTTTGTTCTAAGTATGAAACTCAACTTGAGGATATTTCTTTTGATCCTAGGTCTGTTGTTAAAACTTCCGTTGGTGAGCCACCCACTTTCGTTCATAATCCATCTTTTTCCATTCTTGATCAGTCTTTGATAGTTGATAATGAAACTCATCATGTTCTTTCTAGTGACTTAGTTCATAACCAAGAATTTCAAGTGATCAATCTGCTTAAACAACATAAAGAAGCGTCTAATTGGTTTATGAATGATGTTAGTGGTATGAGTTTTATTCTGGTATATGATCATATTTCTCTAGTGGATAATGAAGTCTTTGTGGGTGTGTTTCACATGTGTGTTGATTGTGTTACGTGTGTTGTTTTTCCTCGATCTGGTATTGGTTAGTATATCTGTTTCGTAATGTATCTCCCATATAGTCAAGTTTAGGTATGGGGGAGTGTGTGTGAGTGTTTCTTTTATATGTGTCTGTGTTTTATGTGTGTGTGAGTGTTATAGGTAATAATGTATCTCCTCATGTCCTTATCAGGTATTCTCGTCCTTTTCCTTTATCATTTTTCTCTCATTTGCATACATTGAGGACAATGCATGATTTAGGTATGGGGGAGGGATTTAGTAGTATTATTTAAAAAAAACCCAAAAAAATTGAAAAATGGAAAAAATACAAAAATAATTCTAGCCTTGTGAAATGATTACTTGTTAAAAGTTAGCTTGATGCACCCTTACATGCTATAGTACTCTTGTGATTCTGATGCTTTTGATTGAGAAGTGATTTGCTAAGTTCTTGTGCACACACATACACTAGCAAGTTGAAACTAGTAGACTTATTGAATGTTGTAAGTAATTAAAAGGACATGAATATGTGCAAGAAGATTTGGTTTCCATGCTTTGAGTACAAGTAGGTGCATTAAAGAGATTTTTGCTTGGGATTAATTATGTTTTACCACCAAGTGAGATTTTGAGCCCATATGCATATCTTTTGCATTTTATATTCGTTTGCTTGAGTGTCCACATGTTGTTTGCATTGCTAGCACTTGTTTGAGACCTTTCTTGAAATGCATGACATTATTTGATGATAAGATGATAAAGGCATTTAGGAATAACCAATTATTATCCAAATTACCACACCCTTTATATATGATCAATTAGTTACCCCTTTGAGCTTAATCATATTTTTTCGGTGACACACCACATTACTTGCCTAGACCTTTTTGTTGTACAGCCTTACGTAAACTTGATCCTAATTGTCAAAGGCTAGTAGTAAGTTGAGGGAGTAATAAGGTGTGTGAGATGGGGTTTACTTTTGTTCATTACTTTTTGGGAAATATTGGGTTTTGTTGCTTACTTGTCAGTCGTTATTCAATAAATTCTTGAAGAAGGATTATGGTTTCTTATATATTTATATTATCTATCTTAGCTCTCCAGAAAAAAAAAAGAAAAAAAGAAAAAAAAAGAGGAAAAAAAAATTGAAAAAAAAATCATATGAGAGCATAATTATGTTTCTGTGTTTTTGAGATCCTTCTTCATTCGACTAGTCAAGCAGTTTGTTGGAAGAAAATTAGAAATCCATGTATGGGGAGGATGTATGTTGTTGTGTATGATTTATTATGGTTCCTACTAGCTTTTGACACTTCACCTTATTTGGCCTTACTTGACATACCTTGTCCTTAGCCCCGTTACAACCCAAATAAAAGACCTTTTGATTATCATCATTAATGTATGTTGTGTTAAAGTTAGATTGATACCAAATGTCAAGCATGCTTATGATTTTGTTGGAATTGAGTGATACACTTACCCTTGTTCTTGAGTGAATATTCTTTTGTGAGTGAAAGGTGAGTTATTGCTTGTTTTGTGCATATGAGATCCCAAGTTTTGACTTTAAGGTGTACTCTTGTGGGCTTAGCATGGTTACCAACTTATTTTTACACTTGACGTGGACTTCTAATGACCGCTGCATATTTCTTTGAGTAGACTATGTGAATACTTGCACCTTACACACCAAGACATTGCAAATTCACTTTGATTTCATAAGTTGATGTAGCATGAGATGACTTGTATGTGTGGTGTTGCATTGACCAATCTTTTACATGAGCTAGATGGATTTTGTGGGTACATTCACTATAGGCCCTCACGAGATCTCACTCGTCCACTAGGGCTGCCTAGGGGTTTAAAGGGCTTGTTGCATATGCCAAATGCAACCGTGATCACCTACGGAAGTGGTATTATATATTAGATAGTATTTTATTATATACTTTTTCTCGAGGACGAGCAAAGATAGGTATGGGGGCATTTGATAGGTCCATAATTAATCATATTTTTAATACCTATTCTATGTCCGTTTTCGTAATTTTATTAATTAATAAATTGTTTTATTTTGTTTTGTAGGAAAATAAATAAAAACAAATTTCAAGCAGGAAAAGGTGCAAAAAGGGAAAGGAGGTGGAAAATACTTGAAGTCAAGGAAACTGGAGGGAAAATCGAATACTTATCCGAGAAGAAAAGGAAATTGAAGAAATTATATTCAAGATCGGATTGTAATCAAAGGGGCCAAACCCAATATTTTCCCCTATATATATGGCCTTATCTCTTGTATTTAGACATCAATTTAGACACCAATCTAGATTCATAATTTTAGGAGTAGGAGTAGATTAAATTATCTTTAGGTTCAATCAGATTTTATTTTGTTCAAACACTTTTCTTTCATTAATTAATTCGATAATTTTGTTTCGTTATTTACCTCCGATCGCAGCAACTTTCTCTGGTTTTCTTAATACTTAGTCGGTAGTTTATTTATGTCCAGGAAGTTATATCTTTGGTTAATTTTATAATAATATGTTTGTTTCATCCTAGGTTTATTTGTTTTGTACTAGGTTTACAATAAGTTGTTAACTTTGTTTTGGTTAAGGTAGGTTAAGTCTGAATTCGCCATTGTCATGCTTTTAATATATATTTGGTTCATTTATATAAATAATATGTCTAGCTAATTTTCTTACCCTAGGATGAAGATGAAGTTAAATTAATTGCTCTTGATTTCTTCTCGTTTCTATTAATTGATTCTCATAATTTTTCTTGGTGCTTAATTGTTCGATTAACAAAGTGATTTTGATATATTATTGTTACCGGATTTGTTTTTCATAGCCTATGCTTGCTCCTTGAAGTTTTGATAGGTTATTGTTAGATAACAAGTTTCATAGTATATGCTTGTCTCGTTAATTGATATATCTTATTTTTGAAGAAAAGAGGATTGATTTAGGGCGAGTTGATATTATTTGTGATTGATTAACGGATTCGGATTCTTAGGTTTTCCATATTATTTGATAATCTTTGTTAATTAGTTTAATTAGGTTAATTAAAACTCATCTCAAACCTATTTGTCTAGTTCGCCTGATTTAATTATTAGGGTTTTGAAAATTCATAGTCTCTGTGGATCGACCTGTATTTGCTACAATTAACCACTGTGCGCTTGCAGTTATTTTACACATCAACTACCAAAGCGAACTCACACAAGAACAACACAGTCGTGAACCCAGGTCGTAGAGCACATAGACGAGGGGGAAAAACCGTGAGGGAGAGAAGGAGATTGAGAGAGATTTAAGGATCTATCCATATACGTAATCAGAAACAACCAACAATCAACTAAAATTCAACTTTGAATTTTGGCCGAAAATAAAAATTACCAAATCCGAGCTTTGAAAGCATGGGTGGATAGAGGATTGAAAGATATGAATTTTGATTACTCTAACTCATAATTTGGAGCTCCATAACATATATAAAAGAGAGATTGATTGTGATGAACTTGGGAGAGATTAGAGAGAGAAGAGAGAGACGTGAGATGAGAGACATGGGTGGGGGTCTGTGCGTGAAACAAAATAATTGGGGGGGGTTTGGGGGTTGTCACGGGTAGATAGGAATTAGAATAGGATAAAGTGAAGTTAATATATTATATACTCTAAAAACAATACCCCATGATTTAGGGATTTAAGGATAAAAAAAGAAAGGGCATTTTGACTTTCACCTCACTGAAAAACAGTGTTTGTGGGCTGGGCCCAAAGAAATAATAGTATGTATATCAGTATATATGATATATATAATTAATTAATTATATATTAAAAATATATATTATATATAATTAATTTCGGATACGGATATTTTTGGATACGGATGTGCCTATATCCATATCCGCATCCTAAACTCCCGGATTCAGATACGGATAATATCCGGTTGACTCCGGATACGGATAATATCCGCTTTTTTCCGGATACGAACACGGATATTTCAGACGAATATCGGATTTTTCGGATTTTTTTTCCAGCCCTAGTTGTTAGGAAACTCACCAATCAATTGGAAATCTAAAAAGCAAGGTACTGTTTCCAAGAGTTCAGCTGAAGCTGAATATAGATCAATGTCAACAGCAGCTTCAGAAGTGACATGGCTAGTAAGATTACTTGAAGAACTAGGAGTACAGAAGTTAAAATCAATTAATCTTCACTGTGATAATCAGAGTGCTATTCACATAGCAAAGAATCCTATTCATCATGAACGAACAAAACACATTGAGATTGATGTGCATTTCACAAGGGATAAAGTACTAGAAGGTCTGTTGGAGCTCTCATATATTCCAACTTCTATGCAACTAGCTGATGTGTTGAAGGTAGTGTTTTTCGTAGTTCGTTCACAGGGAAGGACTATCAATATCGATTTCGAGTATATTATCTCTTACAATCTAGAAGTGTGAACAAGGGGGGAGTTTTGATTTGGTTGTGGCGTTTTATCAAACACCTTGAACACAAGAAATAAATTGCTATAAAAATACAACTAAGTTAATGACAATCATCAATGAGTAAATTAACAAGATAAGAGATATACTTGACCCAAGGATATAGCAAATCAAGCACTTCAACCCAACAAGCAAAATATATCCAACTCTACCTAACCAAGATAATTGGTGAAACACACAATCACTTATTTCTCTTCTAAAAACACTAATTTAGTGAAGCACATAAATTAGCTCTCTTGATAATAGCTACCAATAATGAAGCACTACTAGTATAACCAAATCAAGGAATCAATCAAAGAGAGGCTAGTACAAACCCAAGGATGAGAAGCTCAACCTAGGTATTTGCACTTAAAGCTTGAGAATTTAGGTAAACTAAACTTGTGCTACTATAATGAATGTACTAACAATTACGGATTAGTACAAACAATTAGTAATTGAAATTACAAGAAGATTAAGATGAAGCAACTTACAAATCTCCAAGCAAAATCATAAACAATACACTCAAGCAATTAAGATAGAATGAAGAAGATCTTACTTAAATTGAATGGGTTTAGTACAAGAGATGCTTCCTTGAGCCAAATTATGGAGTTAGTTACTCATAATCAATGCTAGATTATGAGTAATTGATGTTTCTCTCTACTCTACTAACCCTAATTGAATGGACCTTGAAGAGGCTAGGTTAGATGAAGAAGTTAGATGTAGGTTTAGTTAAGAGATATGAAGATGTTTTGTTCTTTTTAATACACAGCAGCTCTGTACGGCCTGTTGAACGGCCGTACAACTGCCCGTACAGAAAATCTGCTCCTTTGAACGGCCTGTCGAACGGCCGTACAGCTGCCCGTACGAGATAAACTCTTCAATATAATGCATTAAACGCCTCCCGGCATCGCGAGCTTGCATCTTCTAATTTCCCTCTTGAATAATCTTCGCTTTCAAGCCCAAAATAATCCATCTTTTCAATAATTAAGCATGACGCACTGAAAGATGAAAAACATAATTAATATCGATAAAACAACATTCGAAACTAACAAAAATACAAGAGAATAAAGGACAAAATGTGTATAAAATACACATTATCAAATCTTCCCCCACTTGAACTTTGTTAGTCCCGAGCAAACTAAAATTAACATAACCATATACTCCTAACTAGTACCACTTCCGTAGGTGATCACGGGTGCATTTGGCATATGCAACAAGCCCTTGGAACCCCTAGGTAGCCCTAGTGGACGAGTGAGGTCTCGTGAGGGTTTATAGATGATGTACCCACAAAATCACAAAAATCACTAACAAACAAAAAAAACTAACAATACCTACTAATTAAACTAACTACTACACTCACATGCCCGAGCCGTCTACTTGTAACTAAAATCAAACATATAGAGCTATTCACCTTGTCATCCACTAAAACGAGCTAACAACCAATTCAAGAATCAAGATAACACACCTCGTGCAAGATGTAACCAAGACATTAAAGATAGAATGAATGCACTTCAATCGTGAACACTAGACAAGATGATCACAAAGCATACATGGCCTCGCATTAAGAAGATGAAATTGTATGGTGAAAAATCTCACATCTCTCAATTATGTATCACACAAGTATGGTCTAGAGATTTCACTCAACTCCAATTCTAAATGCATGCGCTCTACTTGACCTTGCATGTTCACCTAAATTCCGGATTGCACCAAAAACAAGGAATTCATAAAATGGGTTGTAATGAGGCTTGGGTGAAGGTGTGAAAATTTAAGTTCAAGGAAGGTGTAAAAGTCTCGCTAGTTGAGTCAAAATGACGATTGCTCGCTTCATCCACCAAATTCTCAAACTAAAGAATGTCTTCACTCATTTACAATTACAAAACACAACCACATTTACCAAGAAAATTGAAACAAAATAAAGTACAAAGATTTATTTTTTTTTTCTATTTTTCTTTTTCTCTTTTTTCTTTTTTACATCCCCTTTATTATTATTTTTTTAGCAAAGGGAATGCATAACATAAATAAATACTACAAAGAATTTTGAACCACATCTAGATATACATATCAACTAGTTCCCACTTATAATAATTAGCATTCTTCTTCTTCACAACTTCTCCAAATTCTCATGCTCAACAATCAATTCTTTCCGAGACTCAACTAGCTCAACTAGGTCGAGAGTGAAGTATTTGGCTATGACTCATGTATAAAAGGGAAGAGTGACAAAGAAAAATATGGATATAAGCTTCAAAGGGGATAATTAGGGATTGTTTTCATGGTTCGCAAGCTAAAAAGGTCAAAAAGGTTATCCTAAATAGAATTTCCTTATTATGGTGCATCCATGAATGAAGGTTTAATGCAAGCCCTAGAGCAACAAACACACATAAAGAGGGAGCAACACACAAGCAAAAGAATCATCGTTCAAGGCCTCACAAGGTTTAAGTTTTAATAACATCTTCTCGATTTGATTCCATGCATGCTAAGAGATAATCGTCATGCTCACAATTTAATTACAAACATCTAGACTTTTCATGCCATTTAAGTGTGTGTGTGTGTGTGTGTGTGTGTGTGTGTGTGTTATAAGGTGCATCAAACTTATAGATTCACATCAAATTGGTAATGCTAGGCACGAAATAGGAGAAAACAAGGCTACAAGCTCACAATGTCATAAATTTTACAAACAAGTAAACACACTCATGACTAAATTTATTTCCCAAATGCAAACAAAACGGACATCAACTGAAACAAAAAAAAATTACTAATACTAGCTACGCATATTATACAAGGATGAACATAAACAATCCTTCCCCCACTTAAAACATGGCATGTCCTCATGCATGACAAATAAAACGAAGTAGAGATATGAGTGAAAGAGAACTCCCCTGAAAATAAAGAACAAGAACCGGGAGCAAAGCCACTCATACTTGTCAAAATCCAACTTCAAAATTGCACGTCAAGAATTGAATTAATGCCACCAATCACAATCATCCGAACGAAAATAACCAACAAGCCAAATCCACACCCTACAAAGCCCTGCAATACACTAATTAAGGAAATAGAAATATAATAAAAAAAAATATTTGCTTTTATTTTTTTTTAAAATAAAAAAAATAAAATAAAGTAACTGACCAATTAATAATAAAATAATAAAAATAAAAATAAAATCAAATTTAAAACTGAAATAATAATAAAATCAAAAATCAAATTTAAAACTAAAACTAAAACTAAAATAAAATAATTACTTAGTTTTAGAAAATTAAAAACTAAAATCAAAATTAAAAAGAATTAAATTTTGTTTTTTGGTTATTTTTTTTAAAAAAAATAAAATGAAATGAAATGAAATAAAATTAAAATAAAAAAAATAAAAAATACAATAATAATAATAATAATAATAATAATAATAATAATAATAATAATAATAAACTAACAAATTAATAATAAATCAAAATCAAATTTTAAAACTAAAATAAAATAAAATAAAATAACTAAGAAATTACTAATAAAATCAAAAATCAAAAATCAACTTTTAAACTAAAATAAAATCAAATCAAATTTAAAATTAAAATAAAATAAAATAACTAAGCAATTAATAATAAAATTCAAAATTCAAATTTAAAGTAAATTTAAATTGATTTCTGAATTTATAACATTTATTTAGTTTAGAAAATTAAAATTAAAAATCAAAATCAAATCTAAATAAATGGATAAAAAGAGAAATAAAAGAAAAACAAAATAAAAACAAAACAAAAAAGAAAAGAAAAGAAAAACAAATAAAACTAAAAAGGGGAAGGGGTCCTGTGTTTTTGTGGCCTTAAAAGAATAGGCAGGAAGAAGAAAAGAAAAAAAAAAGAAAGAAGAAGAAGAAAAAAAAAAGGCGAAGTGAAGGTTGTCAGTGGAAGAAATGGAGGGGCGTAGGTGGATGAAGAATGAGGGAGATGGCCGGAGGAGAAAACAGTGGTGGGGCGGAGAAAAAAAAATAGAGGGGTGAAGGGCTGTGACGGAGGTAGTGGAAGGTGTGGTGAATTGTAAGAATTTTGGAGGTGATTGAAATGAGTGGAGGCTGGTGGGGATAAAAAGGGGTGGGTGGAATAAAGGGAATGGAGAAAGGGGTTTTTTTTTTAAAAAAAAAAAGTTGCACAGCCTGTGCAAGAAGTGGGTGAGGGGTTGAAAATACCTCTCATTTTGAACTAATAACTGGACAGAAGCCTACAAAAAATGCACGGCCTGTTGCACGGCTTGTTGTACGGCCTGCACCCCGTACAATAGCCCGTGCAGCCCTAAAATTTCATAAAAACTATTTTTTTTTCTTTTTTTTTTTTAGAAAATTCACACAAATCCTTGAATGCTTGAATAAAATATTAATCCCTGAAAATATGAAACAAACACGTCAAGGCACAAGTGGAACAAATTTAAAAATTATAAAAACTATAATTAACGATACTAAATATTATTGAGCGGGACATTATTATTACAATTTTTTTTTAAACTCTATTATAAAATTCATTAATCACACCACAAAAATACATAATAATTTTTTTTTTTGGGTTATTTACTTAGAATTAAAATAGATGAAAAATGGAATCCCCACTCACAAATATTTAGATCAATCCTCAAATCCACAATATGAATAACACCCTACATGAATGCAAGAAATCTAACACACGCATAAAAAATATATAAATACATACGTACCTTGGGTTGCCTCCCAAAAAGTGCTTTGTTTATTGTCGTTGGCCCGACTTATTTATACAAGTGTTATAACTAATGAGGTGAAAAAGCAAATAAATGCACATACCTACGAATCAATAATAAGAACAAGGTGTGCAAATATACCTTTGATCCATAAAAATATAAAAATATTTCTATGATCTTCACATCTTCAAGAGACTTTGAAAAAGAAAAGTAGTTAGAAAAATCGTCAGAATAATCATTATAACTACGACTCAAAAACTCTTCCCAAATTGGATCCTTATATACCCAAGCAAAAATTTCAACCTCATCAACCTTAAGCTCATATTCCTTCTCAATTTTAATTGGACATTCATCAATTTTTATCTCATCTACCAATTCATAAAACTCAAAGGAATTTTCTAAATTTGGTAGATCCTCAACTACATCCAATGTATCATTGTTAAGCCTAAGGCAATCATCAACTAAACAAGCAAATTCATCATGCACAACATTTTCATCAATTACAAAACAAGAATCGTGATTAGTAGGAGAATTGACCTCCTCTAATCGATTCACGGTTTCGGCTAGTTGGCTCATTTGCTTTTCTAAGTTGGATATGCTTTGAGAAGTGTTCTTTTCCATTTGAGAAGTTATCTTTTCCAAGTTGGATATACTTTGAAAAGTGGTGTTTTGAAATTGGAGGTTGTTTGCCGCCATTTGCTTCATCATTTCTTCAAGTGATGACAATGTAGATGAAGAAGACCCTTGATGGTCTTGGGAATTATATTGTGGATCATAGCATCGATTTTCAAAATCAAGTTAGAGGTTGTTTGCCGCCATTTGGTTTATCATCGCCTCTAATGATGATAAGGAAGATGAAGAAGACCCTTGATGGTCTTGGGAATTATATTGCGGATCATAACATTGATTTTCACAAGCATATGAATAATCGATGCTAGGAGGGTAAAGAGGATAGCATGAGTTTGTAGAATATAAAGAATTCACCTGATACGCATTAAAATTCTGAAAAGAATTAAAATCTTGATATCGTTCTTGATCATAGGTGAAATCTTGAGCGTTATTCCAACCAAAATAGTTATCCATCGTCTCCTGAAAGAGTTAGTTCATGTCTATATCCAATAAACATGAAGACACACCAATAACAAAAAAAACAAAGAACGAAATAAAAATTTATATACAAAGATAAAATCTAAAATATAAGAAACAATAAACTCAAAATTAATATTGTTGCCTTCCCCGGCAGCGGCGCCAATTTGAAGGTAGTGTTTTTCGTAGTTCGTTCACAGGGAAGGACTATCAATATCGATTTCGAGTATATTATCTCTTACAATCTAGAAGTGTGAACAAGGGGGAGTTTTGATTTGGTTGTGGCATTTTATCAAACACCTTGAACACAAGAAATAAATTGCTATAAAAATACAACTAAGTTAATGACAATCATCAAATTTACCAACACAACAACACAATGAGTAAATTAACAAGATAAGAGATATACTTGACCCAAGGATATAGCAAATCAAGCACTTCAACCCAACAAGCAAAATATATCCAACTCTACCTAACCAAGATAATTGGTAAAGCACACAATCACTTATTTCTCTTCTAAAAACACTAATTTAGTGAAGCACATAAATTAGCTCTCTTGATAATAGCTACCAATAATGAAGCACTACTAGTATAACCAAATCAAGGAATCAATCAAAGAGAGACTAGGACAAACCCAAGGATGAGAAGCTCAACCTAGGTATTTGCACTTAAAGCTTGAGAATTTAGGTAAACTAAACTTGTGCTACTATAATGAATGTACTAACAATTACGGATTATTACAAACAATTAGCAATTGAAATTACAAGAAGATTAAGATGAAGCAACTTACAAATCTCCAAGCAAAATCATAAACAATACACTCAAGCAATTAAGATAGAATGAAGAAGATCTTACTTAAATTGAATGGGTTTAGTACAAGAGATGCTTCCTTGAGCCAAATTATGGAGTTAGTTACTCATAATCAATGCTAGATTATGAGTAATTGATGTTTCTCTCTACTCTACTAACCCTAATTGAATGGACCTTGAAGAGGCTAGGTTAGATGAAGAAGTTAGATGTAGGTTTAGTTAAGAGATATGAAGATTTTGTTCTTTTTAATACACAACAGCTCTGTACGGCCTGTTGAACGGTCGTACAACTGCCCGTACAGAAAATCTGCTCCTTTGAACGGCCTGTCGAACGGCCGTACAGCTGCCCGTACGAGATAAACTCTTCAATATAATGCATTAAACGCCTCCCGGCATCGCGAGCTTGCATCTTCTAACTTCCCTCTTGAATAATCTTCGCTTTCAAGCCCAAAATAATCCATCTTTTCAACAATTAAGCATGACGCACTGAAAGATGAAAAACATAATTAATATCGATAAAACAACATTCGAAACTAACAAAAATGCAAGAGAATAAAGGACAAAATGTGTATAAAATACACATTATCATGTGTTTACTAAAATACTGCCATCAGGACAATTCAACATTTTGCTTTCCAAACTTGGCATGTCTAGCCATCCTAGTTTGAAGGGGGCTGTTGAATATAATGAGAATAACGAAAATAATAATGCAGAGAGTTAAAAACACAACTTGATACTCTGCTTAGTTCATTGCTGATGTAAGCAAGTAGTTACAAGAGAAATGACAGCTGGAGGATCGAACAAACACTCACGTGCAGAAATAGTAGTATAAAGCATTTCTCTCTAATTTGATAGAGAGTTAGTTAATTCAATCTGTAATTTTCATTCTTGTCTTCTTCAATTTGTAACTAGTAATATGTAGAACAGTAAGCTTTAGTTGTGAAGTTATAATGGATGTATGTTCAGTTTCATATCAAATTTACATCTGTAACAAGTTGACCGCCTGCCTTGATTCATACCTTATGAATGAGAAAGGTTGACATTATTGGTCTATCTACAAATATGGACTGTGCTAAGGCCCAAGGTAGTTGCTTTAAAATAAGTCCAATAAATATAAGAATATATTAGTATTTGACTATTTGCTAACAAGTCGAGCCACACTCATTTGCAAGGCCCAACACTCTAAACTTGACATATCTTTGGATAGATACTGAAATAGAAATTCATCTGCGACCATAAAATCTATGGGGAGTTGCTTTCACTTTTCTCTTGTCGTGGCTAAATTATAAATTCCTTTTTCCAAAATAGTTGCTTTCACTTTTGTTTCCAGTGTAATCATTCCATATTGTTCTTCCTTTTTTTTGCCAAATCATTTGTCATATTTTGTCTTAAACTTCTTTAGAAATTTTTAAAACCTGCTCATTACCAAGTTGATTATTATTATGTTTGTTTTATTTAGGCGCTATTTGGACCAGCACACCTCTACTTTTATTGGAAGGCAGTTGCAGTCCAAGTCATTTTCACATGCAAATACAACTTATATATCATAAAACTTTCTCAAACCAAACCACTTTCTTTCATCCCTCATTTTCATAGTCCAAATTTAAATATACACACACATGACACATACACACTCACAAAACCAAAATCCTTCTAAAACCAAGATTTCAAGACTTGGAGATGCTTCAAATTGAACTGTGTAAGCTAAAACTACATCTTTTCTTCAACTGTTCATTTCTATATCTTTACAAAAAGCTGAGCTCCCTATAAAGTTTGAAGTTTAGTAGTAAAAATCTCATGTTTATGCAGGAAATAGACGTTAAATTTTGATATTTATATACATTTAGTGTTTGTTACTCAAAGGGTTTCTTGTATATGAAACCAAGAATATTATTTGCTCTATTGTAACATGAGTTGTGTTGAGTTGGGTTGGATCCTGAATTCTTGATAGTTGAGGCTATATATGAATGACATTGTTTTCTTTCTTTTTTTTTGATTCAGTATAGTAGCTAAAATGTGTTTGATTCAACATAGAATCAAGCAGAGATATGTTCTTGTGGGCCAAACTATTGCGCAGTCTCCTACTTACCAAAAAGAGTCTAACCCTTCCTCTGGTAGTAAAATTAGTCCAGCACTTCTAGTTGTTATAGTCATACTAGCTGCTATATTCTTCATATGTGGTATCCTACACTTGTTTGTTAGATTTCTCATGAGGAAAAGATCTTCCTCTCAAGACTTTCAGTCTAGCAGATACCCTGAAATGTCGAATTCTGAATCTTTTCGGAGGCAATTACAACAACTCTTCAATCTACATGATTCAGGCCTTGATCAAACTTTTATTGATGCTCTTCCTGTGTTTCTGTACAAGGAAATAAAGGGTTTAAAAGAACCATTTGATTGTGCTGTTTGTCTTTGCGAATTCTCGGAGCATGATAAGTTGAGATTGCTTCCTTTGTGTAGTCATGCTTTCCATATTGATTGTATTGACACATGGTTATTGTCAAATTCGACTTGTCCGCTTTGTAGAGGGACCCTTTTCTCTCCCGGATTTTCAATTGAAAATCCTGTTTTTGATTTTGATGATTCAAGAATAGATGAAGATGGGTTTTCAGGAAGTATTCGTATCGGTGTCTCTTGTGGTCAAAAGCCAGCTGATCATGATACCATTGCTAGTGAAAAGAGGATGTTTCCAGTGAGACTAGGCAAATTTAGAAGCACAAATGTTGAAAGTAAAAATAATGCTAGTGAGATGGGAGAACCAAGTAACAGTAATTTGGATGCAAGAAGGTGTTACTCAATGGGATCATTTCAATATGTTGTCGGCAATTCAGACCTGCAAGTGGCCTTCCGCCCCAGTAGCAGAGATAAGCATGTGAAAGGGAAGATCGAACCGAATAGTAATTCTTCAATTTATGGGGATTTCAATGGTAAGAAAATTGACAATAGAAGCAAAGGAGAGAGCTTTTCAGTTTCTAAGATCTGGCAATGGCCTAAGAAAGATAAGTTCCCAGATTCTGCAGATACGCATATGGTTAGTTCTTTTAGTAATGTAAGTTTTCCAAGGAGTATTAAAACTCCGGTTACATGAAGAATAGATAGGTTTTTTTGTTAATTTTTTTTTTACTCTCTTCATTGATCTAACTAAAGCTTCTTTATTCTTTTACTTTTTTCATGCTCTTTAAACTCTTTTAAGATGGAAAACTACTGTGAATGATGCTTCTTTCTTCACACCCTTTAGAAAGATAAAAGCATGCACTTTAGCTTTCCATTCAAATTAAAGAAATTTGATTGCACTAGGAATTTTTTAAAAATGCCGTTTTTTCCATCTAAATTTGTTTGGGTACTTGAAAGATTAGCTGACATGTCTAATATCATTATATCAAAGAATTAGCTACTGATGTCAAATAAATGTAAGAATATATTATATTTGCTACTGATGTCTTCTTGAGCCTTGCGGTATTAAAATTTGAAACTAACATCTGGATACATGTACACAACTACTAAACTGCACATAAAATTTTGTTAGTGTCACTTGTTATTTGCCTAAACAAGTTTCTTCACAATGCTACTAGCAAGTTTTATGGAATTGTCTCTAAGCATCATAGACACCTCATGTCTAGGCAACAAAGTGAAATCACATGTTCAAGTCGCTTGAGTTTGTTTCAGGGGTCCTTTTCGTAACCTACCTCAACTCATTACTCACACACACATTCTCGAACACAGATCATTCGAAACCCCGAGCTTTGCCTTCCACTAGAGGGAGACGGTGGAGCACGGTTAGGGCACTGCCCATTCTTTATTTGAAGCCCGACCTTTGCCTCCCACTAGAGGGAAAAAGGTGTGACAAAATAGAGTGGAAGCCTATCATGTATGGATAGTGTGTTTTTTTTAGCCTGAGAAAATTTGGTACGTTAGAGCTTATGATTGGCGTGGGATCCATGAAAAGTAGTGGAAGGGAGTCTTGTGATGATGAATAAGTTGAAATTTGTATACTCCTTCAGCTTGTTGTTGGCAATGATTTTAAACATTGGTGGACAAGGGGTTACAGGGTGTTCCTTTCATCCCTTTTGTATTATTGTAATCTTCAAAAGTTGAAAACATACCTTCAATTAGGGGTGAGTATCGGGTGAAACGGTCGGGTTTGGACAACAAAACCACCCAAACCATATATTTCGGTTTTTCAATCCGGCCAACCATAACCATAACCATAACCGTTAGTACATAATCGTAACCACCCAAATTATAACGGTTCGGTTTGGGCGGGTTCGGTTTTAAACCATGTGTCACACAATATTTAAGCTATTTAGAAAAAAAAGAAAATAGTTAAACTATTTAGCAAAAATAGCACAAGTACTGGAATCTATGAATCTATGAATCTACTGGAATTTATGAATCTATGAAGTACTGCAATCTAAAACAGAAATGAATAAAAAAACCACAGCTACAAGCCATCAAACAACACATTAATATTGAGGTGTCTTTTTCTACTGAATAACAGCACTAATATATGAAGGAAAAACTCACAAGTACTGGAATGATTGTCACAGTCTCACAGACATTAAACTAACAAGTACTAGCCTGGAATATTTGTCACAGACATAAAGCAAAAATAGAGTTAATCATTAATGAACAGAGCCATATCAAAAACAGCCTCAGACGAATGTAGCCGTAGAAATGTAGCCGTTCTGAGAAAGTGAAGACTGAAGAGGGAGCGATTATTTTAGGGTTAGAACTAGGTCACTAAGGAGTAAGTACAAAGTTAGATAATGGGCCGGCCCATATAACTCTAATTCCAGTCTGTATGTCGGTATGTATCAATTATCAATATGTATAAATTATAATGTCATTTAAATGTTAAATATATTACTATATTATATATATATATATATATATATATATTATAATATACTCGGGCGGTCCGAGTATAACGGGCGGTTTGGTTATCGGTTTGCGGTTCGGTTATATCGGTCGGTATAAAATATAAAACCAAACCAAACCATTATTTTTCGGTTTTAAAAAAAATGAAACCATAACCAATCCAAACCGTTATAAAACCGTAAATTTCGGTTTGGACGGTTTGAAACGGATGGCTTGGACGGTTTCGGAAATTTTTGCTCACCCCTACCTTCAATTATCCTTGTACATTTCCATGAGGCAGGTGTATTATACAATTATTCATATACAAATACCAACGACTGATATCGAAAAATCCGATGCCTACGACAAAAACAACCCCAATTTACTCGTTCCACAGGCAGTTGGATAGCGAAATGCCATGTGATTTCACGTCTACCAGGTAATGAAGTAAGAGAGTGGTGGCATATTATAGCATCTCCAATAGGGGTTGCCAAGAGATTGTAAGTCCTACGTGGCATGGCACCCTTGGTTACCCACCTATTGGAATATTAATGTTGCAAACAAGTTGGCAACTTCCCCATTTATTTAAAACACATACAATTCCTCAAAAATGTATTTAACTTTATCCTTTTTCATATCTTCCATATTTTTAATGTAATTATAAGATTATATAAAATTTATGTATGGGACCACATTGGCAACTTTTAAAGTTGACAACTATTGGAGTAGATTTGTAAGAAAAGTTGCCAACAATGAGATAAAGGAGAGAAGAAATAAAAAAATAATATATATAATAATGTGATAGAAGTTGTCAACTATGGTGGCAACCTCTACTGGAAATGCTTAAGGATTATTCATGGCTTACGCAGGAGACAACCCTTCTTTTCTTTACGGTAAACAGAGAAACTTTAGGCGACTATTTAAATAAATAAATTCAAAGTGATCTTAAAAAAGGAAAATGTTAATCACGAGTTCACGATCAAGGGATGTTGTTAAGCATTAAATACAGTAAAATCTCATTAAATTAATATTCGATAAATTGATAATTTCTCTAAGTTAATAATTTTCTCCGATTTCAACTTGGGTCAGTTCAAAAAATGATCAATTTCGATAAGATAATAAGATACTAATTTTTTTGAAAAAATATATATGAATATATGATCTCCATAATGTTATAAATTATTATGTCTTTTATAATCATAAAAATATAATCCCTACGACCCATCCAATTCTTAACACTTTTTTTGTCACTTTATGGCACGTATTTTAAGGTGAATTTTAAGGATAGTTCCGTAACTTATTTTTAAAATTTTCTTTTTTTGTATAAAAATAAGATTGTTCTATTTTTATACAAAAAAAGATAATTTCAAAAATGAATTATAAAACTATCCTTAAAATTCACCTTAAAATACGGGTCAGACACTCTATTTTGAAACGTTAACAATTGGACAGGACTTAGGGAGCATGTATTATTCTTTTGTAAAAAATGATACCAGGGTTTTTAAAATTTAAATTTATATATATATAACTCATCCTTAACTTTTTTGTTCCATCCAAAAGTTCGAATGTGATGTTTTCGTAAAGCATTAAAAAATTATTAATCAATATTTTTGATGTCTTGAGTGCTTCTTTACGTGCAAAATGTTCCAAAAATATTGTTTTATCTTTGATATCATCTAAATATACATAAATCTTTAATTTGGATCTCACTAATACTTATTGATATTGTAAAACAATGTATATTGAATTAAGTATAAAACATAAATTGTACAATTCATTCTATTTGATTGTATATATTTGGAATATTTTTTCTTTGATGTCAAAAATTCACTATAAATTAATAATTGTTAATTTTTCGATTAATTAATACCTCTTTAAATTAATAGGATTCTTCGGTCCCGACTATATTACTTCATTTGTCCCAAATCTTTTGTATTGTTTGACTTTTTATGGTCAAATTGACTAAACTTTGGCTAACATTTACCTAACATTTTTTTATAGTTTACAAAATTTGAAAAATACATATTAAAATTGGCTACATGTACTTTCTAATGATATAATTTTTTTTATTATTTATATTTATATTATATATGTAATATATGGTCAAAGTTTGGTCAATTAAGATTTGGGACGGAGGAAGTAATTTATAGAGATTTTAGTGTACTATCATATTACCAACATCTATTCTTAGGTATTTAATTGTTTTTTAGTTTTCCAATGTCCTTGTGCAACATTAATTTAATTTACCGAGTAATAATAGTGGATCCTCTACATTCGCCATTCATATTATTTTCTTCATATTAAATTCCACCAATAAAAGCATCTCAAATTGCTAAATAATCATATTGAGGTTTATGCAAGATTAATGCATATATCCATCTATATTAATTACTCCCTCCATTTATTTTTAAATGTCGTTTTTTGACCATGCACACTTATTAAAAATAGTATTTATTAGGCTATTTTATCATTAATATAATTTTATTTTTCAGTTTTATCCTTCATCTACCCCTATTTAATACTAATACTTGAAAAAAGGTACGTTTAATATTATAGTTATAATCAAGTGTATTTAAGTGAAAAGAAAATTTGGTGTCTTAAAAATGTAAAAATGGCACTTAAATTGAAATCAAACATACTTAAAAAATGACACTTAAAAAAAGGAAGTGAATATTAAAAAAAATGAAGCAAATATTAAAAAAAAATACTAGGGAACCAAACAATTCTTCCAAAAACACTCCAAAATGATGTGGCAGGAGTAATAAATGAGATGGACCCCCTGCATTCACATCAATTCCATCAATTAAAACTTCATATTTTAACACATCAACACTTGCCACATCTTTTTGGACAAGTTTTTGAAAAAATTGATTGGTTCCCTACATTACTCTTGTGTTAAAAATTGTTTAATTCCCTAACATTACTCTTGTGGGTAACACGATCCTTAAAAAAAAATGAATTTTTGGGGAATGTAAGCGGTCGATAGTTCTGATTACAGTGCATAATTTCGTATATTGTATTACGACACTTACCTACCATTAATGTGCGAGGACTTGCATAATGGGATTTCAGGAGCAGAATTATTGGATTAAAACAGGTGAAGAATCCAATGTCTGATTTCGTAGACAGTAAAACATTCTCTCCCAATTGCGCAAGAACAATATCCCCAAAGATCGTGTTTCGGGACCACAATCTTCAGGATAGAATAGATCATTATGTTATGATACGAAACATTTCTCGTCAACTACTACAACTGTCACCTTCTTCAAATAATCAGATATTTTGAACTGCCAGCAGACGGCCTTAAGATTCAATGAGAGTCCATCTTGATTCATAAGGCAACTGTCTTGTGTCTTTGGCGGGAAAGATTAGCTGTCTAAAATTTTTAGTACATTTTATGTATGGAAACGTGGAGTAAACTCTTATTCTGGAGCTGACTGATCCTAAAATGCAAATTAAGATACAAACTAGAAATAATGAATTGCTGACAAACTGATTAAATCCCAAGTCTTGAGTCACTCAACAAACTGTTATTGCATCAAAACACAAACCTTGTAATTCAGCTTTGTAACGTATGATACAATTTCACAATTGAATAATAATTTACACAATCTTTTATACAGATCAGTAATACAACCAACAGTAAATCTAGTTCTTGTAACAGGCGCTGCAGCTCATTCTGCCTCAAAATTTCTTGTCATATAATCACTTGTGTGCGAGATGTCTCTTCAAAATGTAAAAGAACTTTGTAGGGAAGTGATAACAAGAGAAAGCATTATGTGGATCCCAAGATCAACCAACTAAAAATCCTAGTTATTACAGCGATTGCCCCCGAATCGGGCTATTAAAACTTACAAAATCAACAAAACAGAACTTCAAGGCTCAATAAGAGACTTATCTGTGGGGGGGAGATAATAAATGCTCATAGTTTGTCATGTTGTGAACCATTTGTGCTTACAAACCATGAGGGAAGTTGCTTATTTGTCCTTGCTCCAAAACATCATTATTGTTCAATTTGTAAGCTATCCGAATGCGCATCACAAGGGATTTCTGAAAATGAGAAGATAGTTAATGGGCATTCTCTTCTTGACAAATATCATGTGAACGCTAATGCCCATCCGTTCTGTTTTAGCTTCACATAATTTTTAGCCATTATAAAAGCAAATAAATTTTAATTCTAGACTGTAATCATTTTAGTTTTCGAGTGATCTAAACAGATTTCTAAGATAAATGGGTAAGTAAAACCCAATGCTAATTGCTTGCAAACCATACCTTGCCATGTTGGCTGTTAGTAACACGTAGTTTTTGTGTGATTGACCCATCTCCACTTGCTGGAAGGGTATTGCTGCTAGCTGGGTCCAAATGCAACTGAAGGAACTGTGAATTAAAACACATAAGGTTACAATATGCACATATACAAAAGAGTTGGAGAAAAAAACAGTTGCTTTCATAAGCCCAAGTTGGTAAAGTAATATATCAAAACAAAAAAACATCACAGGTCAAAGAAAATCACAGTTAGGATGGAAAAATAGACTAATAGAGCACAGAAGGTATTCATGCTGTCTAATATAACCTTTGGAACTGCTGCTTGAAATATAAAATCTGTATAGACGTTGGATGACTTGTTGGTAAAATTAGCCTCTATAAGTGTTGACTGCAAGTTTCCAGGTTGCTTTGAGAAATTGCATGTCATCTTTAAGTTGTTGCTCTCAAATGCAACTATTGATGGATAAACAGGATCATTCTCTACTGCTGTCCAAATGAATTTGTTAAATTCACAATCAAATCACAGATCAAAGCACAATTCAAGAACTAGTAGTGACAATCATACCCTGGATTTGCTCAGAAGGCCCAAATCCATTCATCAAATCCACCACGGGAGAATTTCCAACTAGAGGTGAGGGTTGTGTAGCATGCATTGTTGTTGAAGTTGATGCTAATCCCGCCAATGCACTTACTGATGTATCAGTACCTTGACCCAAAGACAAACCATCAAGTGCAGGAAAGCTACTTGGAGCTGGAGTAGTTCCAATTGACAATAGATCCAATAGGGCATCAGTGCCACTTTTCTGAGCCTGGTTTGTACCTAAAATTTGGTAGATGGTTTAAAGCACAACAGAGAAATCCTCCAAAATCATAACAAATATTATCTATATACTATATATATAATATAATGCCCACCAAAAATATATTGTGCTCGAATAAAAGTAGAGCAACTTAATGGCTTAAGTAAAAAACCAAATTCAGGAGCTCGATTTTCTAAAACATAAACTAGTTCAGGAAACATTACTACACAAAACAGAGTTACGCAGGTAATATAAATCCGAAGCTAACCTGCCTGTGAAAGACCAGAAGACAAATCAACACCAAGAAGATCATGAAGAAAATCATTGCCCTGTGAAGGAGCTGGAACCGGAGCATCATCTGAACTAAGATCTAGTAAATCAACAAGAGGAGTGGCGCTAGGTTTGGCAATGCCATTTGGAAGAGTAACTGCTGAATCTTGTGAAGATAAAGCAGCAGCTGGTAATGAACCAGCCCTCCTTACACTGTAAGCTGATTCATCAAGAACTGGCATCCTTTCGCAGAGAGCAGACCTGAAGATAGTAGTACAGTAGTAAGACATCATTTATAATTAATAAAATAATTAAAACAGAAGTTTTGTAATATACCAGCATAGACTGCCCAAGACAGCATTACTAAAGAACAAGAAATATATCTTAGAACTCTACAGAGATTAACTGGGATATATGTATTGTGAAATATACCTTATATTTTGATGCTTCTGAATAATAGAGTTGAACTCAATAGATCGTTGCTGAAGTTCAAGCACAAGGCTTCCTTTGTTTTGGATGATAATGTCTTGTATCCTCCTGAGAGAGTAATCAATGTTCAGTTATCATTGATATATAAATTACCAGGTCCTCCCGGTAACAAAGAAAATGAAACTCCAGAGGGACTTGTTCAATGATTTGATAGTGTAAAGTTAAATAGGTATTTGGTATAACAATCAGTAGGAGACCAGATGGAACATATCACAAGCGAGAAAAGTAAAACGCAGATCACGCAATACAGAGAAGAACAAATATCCTATACTAGGCCCTAAGCTCAGCCACTCCTATCACTACTCCCAACGGACGACCATATTATACTCTCCCACTTTTCTCGCCTAACCATCCCTGCCTCCAGCTACCAGCACACCATCCATCACTCTTACCACCTAGTGGAGTTGTCAAAATCGACATGGCACCAATTAAGTTGCCATATGATGTTAAGTCGTACAGGAAGAAGCTTAGAAATGGCTGCTTGTGAAAATCCCAGATCAATCTTACAGAAGATCAAATACTATGAAAGCTTGGTTACAGAGTTTGGATGGAATAAAATTTTATTGGACATTATTTATTCCAGTCATAAAAAGTTGTTTCTAGATTACTGGTCAAAACTAAAAAACAAGCTACAACTGTACTTAACAGATTCTTGTTATGCTTGATTGCGGATAACCACAAAACGGACAAACACAAGTAAGTCCTGATACTTAACATCTAAAATAATTAATGAAGTTGATACCTAATCTATATTTATGGAGCAAGTATCCAGGTGTGTTTAAAGGAAGTATGCACAAGCAAGTGATTCATATTATACAAATCTTGCATACATAAACAGAAAGAAACCAACATACTCTGAACAAGATGGGAAACGACAGGATAGCTTCAACAAAGCAATTAAACACATTGCACGAGTAGTTAGATCTGAGGTATGATGCTTAATGGCTGTCTCTATCACATCTATGGTGTCAGACTCAGTTACCTGTGAAAAACAACAGAGCTGTAAGTATTATAATTATGCTAAAGATTGGTAATGATAATGGCCAAAAACAATAGAAAGAGCATCAGTAAATTAAAAAGGTGATAAAATCCACCACCCAATTGTAATATCCAAATATAACAAGGATTCAATATCTATATCTAATTAATACAATAGCACAGGATAAGCCTTGATTTAGAAATTTTTATGATATGTTACAAAATAACTAGAAATCTTCATGAACAAAAGAAACACTTCTATAAGCTAGGTCAAACGACTTGCGACTTTAATCACAAGAAAGACAAGACACAGATATCATCGAAAAGGAAGAAAAATCGATTCACAAAGCATGCAATTGTGGTGGTATTGTATATGCTCCCACAAACCAATAGCCTCTTTCACAACAATCTAAGTGATTAGTCGAAGGAACTTGTACTGTATATCATCTTACTTTCAGATCAAATTTCCACTGTCATAATGAAAATTACATTGGTTCATGTAGATGAACAAAAACTCACAGTTATTGGTTCCTCTATGTCCAGTGTCCCAACATTGTTCACCAGCATATCACCATATTCTCCTATGCACCACACAGCCACTCGCACAAGAACTTCCTGATTAACATAGAGAATTATCTTTTAAGTACATAATTTTTTTTTTAATTATTCCAGCATGTAGAATTCCAGTAAACTAACTCCAAGATATTATGTACCTGGTCAACAGACTTTTGGACTGCTCTGTATAGCAACCTTACTGTGTAACCATGAAGATTAGAAGCATTGCTGATTACAACGATAAGTGCATGCCAGACTTCATCTTTCACAAAATTTCCAGCCTACTAAGCACAGCAAAGAGATGATTAATATTTACACATAATATATATATATATATATATATATATATATATATATATATATATATATATATATATATATAAGTAAAATGTTAATCAACAAAAGGCAGAATTAAGGAAAAGAAATTGACTGGCGCAACACTTACTCAATAATTTCACATTTTATTTATTTATTTTTAAAAATTAAAAAAAAATAGGTAAATTGGTTCAAGATTTGAGCATAAAACAAGTTCATTAACAAAAGACACTTGAAGGACTAAAAAAAAGCCGGATAAAGGTGTGAGTTTCGTATATAACTAACTATAATAATATTTAAATCCTGAAGCATTGCAATCTAGAACTGCAAAACATAAACGGCACTTGATCAAGATAACATGCATATACAGGAAACAGACAGCAAACAACTGTAAATGTTGGCATAGCAGGCATACCTCGGACAGAACTTGGAGCATCTGATCAATGTACCAAATTTTTTCTGGTGAAAACCTAGACAAAAAAAAAAAGAAAAAAAAAAAAGCAGGTAACGTTACAAGCGAAACTAAATAACTGAATTACTGAAAAAGCATCAACTCAATCATTTATAAGATTTACGAAGTCAAGAAACTATAGATTTCTGTACGAAACTAGCTGCCACTTTAGGGCAAAACAGCAGAACCACACATAGAACAGGAACGATAGAATTTCAAAAAAAAAACATAAAGGAACAGTCTAGTTACTTTTCAACAATAGAGCAAATTTTAGCAGTAAGATCTCCCTTGAACTCCTGGTCACTTATTTCCAGATAATCGATAAGATCCTTTGTCAAAAGCTTTACATTGTTCTCATTCACCAAAAGATAGATAAGTTCAAGGGCCCTTTTACGAATTGAAGCATCTGAATCCTGGAAAGGGATAAGCAAAAAGTCAAAAGCTACAACAGGTATGACGCAGACTCTGCATTGTTCGATGACCAAATTGCAAACAGGAAGCGAGTTGATATCGAGAGCCTTAAAAAGTTATAGTAAACTTCCCATAAGACAGATAAGTGAGAAGTAAGAACTAACGGAAGACAGTATCTTCAATAATTGTACAACAAGAAACGTCAAAAGAAGACAAACATATTGCAGTCATAACCCGTCCAGAAGGAGCTATGTCATTTTGGAGATCCATATAAGTTAACTATACAATAAGACTATCTAAGACATAAACTAAAACTTAAATTTCATAATAGCATTTTTAATAACTGTTTGCTCGCACAAAAAAAAACAGCAAAAGGCTTAATGATTTTTTTTAAGCAACTTGTAGCTTTTTGGGCACAAGAGATGGTCTGAGACACCTTACTAAACTAACTAGGAACTAAATTTAGTTGAAAAGTTGGGTAATGCCAGTTTTAAGACTTTTTTCTTTAATAAATGCTTCTAGACTTTTTCAATCTGCAACAATTTGATATATGCCTGACACTGGATATCATCATCTGTTAAGTGTTAACCTGAGAAAATTCACTAAATGTTCCACTCTTCATTTAAATTTTAGCTTGCACTCAAGATGCAGAACAGCCCATATTACTTCACAGAAAGTCCAGTAAGAACAATAATTTCTTCCATACTTTATACTTTGTAGCGCTAAAACCAAAGCAAGTTTTGTACCTTCACACATTCCAAAATGGTTGCTCGATGCCTTTGCACTGCCTGAGAATCAACTGTAATAGCTCTCATCAGCATGTTCAGTGCAACATATCTGGCATACATTGAAAGGTTTAGCTTTGTAAAAGAAAAATGTTAAGCCAATTGCTACCTACATAATAATTAAAATGACTTGGTATTTGCAAGGACGAACTACGTGAACACTATGGCTCTTGAAAGAGCACAAGGATAAGTGATCAAAGTCTCTCAGATATCAATTCATGGCCTTGTGATTGCTAAAACCATTGACTCTTGGCCAATAGACAATACAAGGGGAATAAAGGGAGTATTTAAGATCACTTATGTGCCACATGATATTCTAAATAGCCCCTCAATTATACGGTGACGAGCTTGTGGAACAATTTATTTGGTGACAAACATAGTTGACAGGAACATGCAAATTAATTTGACCACTGCTTGATAGCATAGTACAACCCCGAAATAGTAAACTTATAACTAATTACTAATCGATAATGAGTGTAACCTAAATGGATTATATTTAAGATAAAAAGGTTTCAATTCTTCAACATGCAATAAAGTAACCCCCACCCAAAAAAAACAGACAGGTAGTTATTGTAATAAAGAAATAGTAATACTAAACCATTTAAAAAAATATTAATGTCAAACATTCATGACCGTATATACCACTGTTAAACATTACTGGTTTCTGGTTGTGAAATGTCAAAAATTTAGTTTCTAGTCATACTAGGATTCAGTTAGATTTATTGATGGTGAATGCTTCTCACTCTTGCTCCATATTTGTATACAAAAAGCCTTACTGCAATTATTTATTATTTCTGTCAATAATTCCTAGCTATGTTACTCCGACTCGCCTATTCCGGCGGCCGTACCCGTGTCGACACGACACGACACGGGACACGACGCGGGATACGGGGCGGATTCGTCCTTGAAAACCCGACACTTCTTTTTCATCGCCGGAAAAATTGAAAGTCGCCGGAAAAATCAAAATCGAAGTTTGTTGGAGATAAACTGTGTTTTGCAAAGAGAGAAAGATGACAAAGAAGATGAAGTATAAGATGGACTTAAAGAGGAGAAGCAAACAAGAAGAAGATGATAGAAAAGAAGATTAAAAGTAAGGACGATGTATGCAGCTGTGTGTATATATCTGTATAATATTTTAAAAATGTATCTGGACGACCCATATGTCCACATTCAATTTTTAATCAGTTTGACCCAGCTGTCTCCAACAACTACCCACGTGCTTTCACATTGCACTCCATTTCACATTACAAAGATCAATGACAGCACTCCAGTTCACTTTATTAATTGAAAAATGAATTTTTTTATTATTCTCATCCAAATAATAATTAAAAATAAATAAAAATTGTGAACTAAAAATATGTTTCTTATTTATTTTGATTATATAAAAACATATAACTTAATTACATTTTGCCGTGTCGCAGTACCCGTGTCCAAATTTTGGACGGTGTCTCCGTGTCCTAAAATTTCAGAATTTTCGGATCCGACAATCGGATCCGTGTCGTGTCCGACACTCCGTACCCGAGTCCGAGTGACTTAGATTCCTAGCACTTGTACCTAAAATAATAGATTCAAAGGTGAAATCTCTATTATACTGTTTATATATTTATCTGAAAGTACCCTATAACTAGAGGGCATTGCAGCAACAAAAAAGGAAGTGGCAACGGCAAAAAGATATTAATACAAGAACAATAAACACCGTTCATGCATACAGCTAAAAAAGTCAAAAATCTAAGAACTCTACAGCTCACGATGGCACAACCACAATGCAATCTTGTAGCTTTTAAACAAATCTATAATGATAGTCAAAGACTAAATAAAGTAAGAACGGAAAATCAAAAGGCAAATGTGAATAGGACAAAAAAAAATATTGACCTGATATTATTGTCGCGATTTGATAAAAATCTTCCCAAAATATTGATAGCAAGCACACGTAAGCCACTATTATCTTCAATGCTCATGATAGTTTGAACGCATTCGTAAAGAATTGCATTTCCTGCATTTTTGTTTGACTCGGTTTTTGACGCTACCTATAAGATTAAGCATAAAAAACAATGTACAATATTATCATATGGTAGACTTGTCATTTCTTAGTTAGACCTTAAAAACATTTATATAAACAGTTCGAAAGCGATATTTATGAAAATATCAATCTAAATATATTATCGTATGGTAGAATATCATTCATTAATTTCAAGTACGATATTGCTTATAATAATATTACTAATATGTTTGTCTAACTTGGCCGTTGGCAGTAAGAAAAGAGATAATTTTTTTATTAAGTATGAATAATCACATGCAACGTGTATAAATAAAGGTGGCATATCATCTTCATGATTCCAGAAATATGATTTATTCGTGTGCAGTCACCCTCTGGCGTTTTAGCATATTGCAATCTCAGAACTACAGAAAGTCAAAATCATAAATGATAAGAAAACAAACCTGAGCAAGAATGTCGTTCATGCAATCACTAGCATCAGCGTCTTCATGTCCTAAGACACGCAAAAGCCTAAGTAATCTTATATGTAGAAAAGGATCTGCAATCCCCGATACGTCATACTCGGGCACATATGGACTGTTCACAACATCCTTTAGGACCTTGACCAAACCTTCAGTACATCTCTGGATAGGCACGAGAAATTAGAAAACCGAAGACATGGGAAATCAGCACTATATTGTTCAAACCAGCAGATCAGATCATAGAACAGCATAAAACAGTAACAGCTGTGGAAAAACTTAGTGATCATATTTAATAAAAACTACAAATTCAAACAAGCTGCAGAAGATTAGTCTAGATGCATCCTACTATTATGTGCCGTAATCACATTTCCTCTTTAAATAAACCACGAGTAAGGACTTACTAACACAAGTATATCAGCTATATCAATCCACTAAAACTAACCAAACAGGGGACTTTAGACCAATATTTTTTGCCTACACACACTCATATACACACAATGACACGCCAATGCTTAAAAAGATAAACATCAGAACATTGCCCACGTCAACAACAATTAATTGCAGATATACAAAGTACGCAAGCATTGTAGGGGCAAGGTCTGTAACCTGATTAAACACAGGCCTTAAGGAGTGATGTGTAAAATTATAGTCACCCCATTGATGAGCCATCCTATATCGTTGACGCGTAGGGTAAAGTTTGGGGCAAGGCTATTCATAATTCATTGTATCACTTAAGCTAACAAGACAATTACAATAGCAACTGCAATAATTCGATGGGACTAATGACTAATTTGAAGATTAGTGAATGTGCTTTAGGTACTAGGTAGACCAGGCATACCTTTCTAATATATTCAAGGGCCTCCGTACTAACTTTACACAGATCAGTACAAAGTTGGACTCCAGTTAACAGTACTCCATGGTGCTTTTCTTTAAGCAAGGCAGCAGCAGAGTTTACAAAGTTCTCCGCAAGGTCAGGGACTTTCTTAATAATCCTTATAGAGCACAATGCTGCCTACATCAAAAAAACACTACAGTGATAAACTGCTATGATGATATAAATACCCAAAACACCGTAAAACCGTTAATTATGAGAAATTTTTATACCATCGTCACACATAAGATTGCTGTGTAAGAGAATTGTAAGTTAACATAATACTGCTATGCCACATACTTACATACATAGATAGAGAGAGAATAACATCTACAAATAAGAAATTGAATGCAAAAGTATAATTAGACTTCCAAAACAATATGAAGGATAAGATAAATTTGTTTTCTTATAAATAGTCGCAACTCAAACAAACCATAATCGTGAATATACAAATTGCTCTTAATGATGAAATGGGTGCAATGACACCCAAAGAACAGATCAAGAAAAACTTATATGCATCCACTAACTATACATACAAAAGTGTGTGTTTTGTTATACCTGAAAGTTACATGAAATATCAATTTAACTATAAGAATTCACCATTATGAGGGTGTTTGGGATTGCTTAAAATAAGTTACTTTTGACTTAATGGAGGTGTTTTTAACTTAAAGGAGAAAGTAAAGTTGTTTACTTTAAGTTGAATGAAAGTGTTTGGGTAATTTTACTTAAAGTTAAATGGGGGTTTAATAATTTTGGCTTAAAGTGAAATTTGACTTAAAAAAAAATTAAATTCATGATATTTAAGCTTTACAAGAATTGTGGAAAAAAAATAAAAAATCCATAAGTCATAAGTCAAAAGTACCTAAATGGAACTTATGACTTATGACTCATTTTCTACTTAAAGCCGGCTTAGAAGCACCGGAGCCAAACACCTCTAAACTCCTTAAAGCCATAAGTCATACGCTAAACGTGGTTCCCAAACAGGCTGTATGTCCTTAACCACAAAGTTATAACATAATAACTAAACCTAACCACGTAAGACAAATGACAGAAGATAAATCAGGAAACCAGTAAGAGGTAGAGTTCATATGTAGTATCATAATAAAAGTTCCATATAGAGAATCACAGAAAAATCAAGACCTTACTCATGAGTTGACAATACTACATAGCTAATCTTCATGCTAACCTCACAGAATAGTAATAGAAAGTAGAATAACTTTAGTAACAATATATCAGTAGTAATACATTCATCTTGGCCCCAGGCCTAAAATTAAACTGTAATATGACTCACTTTCTTCCGTATATTTGGATCACGAAATAGCAGCAACCGTTCAACTTCAGGGGCGAGATCACGAGCCATTTCTGCAGAAGAAATGTTCCCTAATGCACAAAGAGCAAGTCCCACAATATACTGGTTTGTGTGATTAAGATCTCTAAACATAAGTTAAGATCGACATAAAGAATAATACACATATAACAGCAACATAGAAGAATATGAAAGATACACTTGTTCAATGTCAATAAATGAATGGATACTGCTTTAGTGAATTTGTGACCAGCATTAGAACTTCTTGTCTTTCGTCAAGGAGTAACATAAGCCCTAGATATCCTATTCTCTTGTCGGGGAAGCCAGGAGCTGCAATTAATTTCAGGCATTCCATTTGACCAAAATGTGTGGGATAACCAAGCATGTGAATGAACATAAGTTTTGCAAGATTCCGATGCTTATAATCATTATCGTTATCACTAACTGAAGCACGTATAGTAGCACACTCCTTTCTTACAACAGCGCGTTCTTCTGCCGCAGTTTTGCAAGCACGTATAGCCCGAATCATGTCCCTGCAGTGAGAACAAGCAATCAAGTGTCACAAAAATACCATAAAACTAGGATTCATCAGATTTATTATTATTCATATTTCAATCCTATTCTATTTGCAATTAATTCACATAAAGAAAACGCCTAACCAAGTAAATCAGTGTTAAATCATATAAAAGCCCTTTCAAAAGCTTGAAGCAAATCACATCTCAGTATCCTATATAGCATGTGGTCTTTCTAGTTATTAGTTTCAAGGTACGAGAACTTGGCAAATCTAACTATTGTCATGTAAACTCGTTCTTAATAAAATAATTAGCTACAGTAGATTCAACAATGAGATAAACCAGCACTGTGTAAGGTATGAGATTGAACTGTAAAGGCACTTTAACAAATTCAACAATGAGATAAAACTGGCATTGCATAAGTTACGAGAAATTACAAACTTGTTAGCACTAAATCTTATTATTGTCCTGTAATCGCACTTTTACAAATTCAACAAAGAGACGAGACCTGCATCGCATAAGATACACGAAATACCGAACTTCTTAGCACTGAATCTTATCATTGTTCCGTAAATGCACTTTTACGCAACAACACCTATACATTCCGAAACTAAATTTATTTCAAGTCCTACTAATTCACTTTAATTTAGCAATTCATCAAACACGATCGCAATTCATACATTACCGAAACTTAAACACCTCAGAAATTCAAATTCACACACAAACAAACTCGAAACATTCAAATTAAACGTGCTTTTAAATTGTAAAATTAATAACATAATATATGCATAAATTTCTTAGGAATAACATAATTGTAATTAATTATAAAATTATGCTAACCTGAGACGCGTCTCTGACGAGAAAGGATTCATGGTGGAACGTGAGCTGGATCGGATCGGTGTATGTATAGGTGTGTGTATAGTTTGTATGTAGATGTAGAGCAGAGAGAATTGAGATCGAAGAAGGGAGGAGACGAATACAAATGGATCTGAAATAAGGGAAATGGGGCCGGGATATGACGATTTTGCGATTTTTCATCAATTACTAGTTTCAGTTTCTGCCTTGTTTCCTTTTATTTTTTTATTTTCAAACTTTTTTCATAAGCTAAAATATGTATCATATTTTAATTTTAAATTAATTATGTTAAAAGATTAATTTTGCTGAAATTATCTCATAAAATTCCTAATATACTTTACTTAAATTATGCTTTTCTCTAATCATAATCAATAATTAATATGTTGGTTATCATTTTATTAAATTGTTTAAAATTGTGTTTCAAGGCTCGATTATATATGACTGGTATAATTAAGTTAAAGATAAATTTATATTTAAAACTAGATATTTACGTAATATCATTTACACGATTCCTAATTAAGCAATCAATTTTATTAGAATAAAATAATAAAATAATCATACAAATTAAATTTTATTTATATATCTTATTACCGTAACACTAATGACGTATCTCATAACTATGCTGTATTTTCTTTATATGTCAAATATATTGTTGAATATTGAATTTAAACGATATGATTATTAAAAATATTAATCAAAAAAATAAAATTATATAATATATTTAATTTATTAGATCAATTATTTACTAATCAATTTACATCTATATTATTAATTTAAAAATAATATAAGCTATAATTGAGAAAAGTGCTATTTCAATGTTTTTAAACGATTCTTTAAATGTGCTTTGATAATATCTATATTTAGTTTCTGTTGCAACTCATTCACCATTTTCTTCGCATAAGTCAAAGATGTGAAAGTTCAGTCAATCCTATTGCCTCTGTATTGTTGGATTAACATGGCCTGAATGAATAAGGTATCCATTGAAGGATTCCACATTAACTGTTCTCGTTTCAGTGTGTCTCCTTCCTTTTCCTTCTAAAACAAATTAATAACATCAATAATCAGTTGTTACTATAAACAAAATGCAAGAAAATTTATGAGGAACAAAAGGTCAAGATTGTAAAGCAAAATGTAACGATACATGTAACCGAGATAAACATAACTCAAACACCCTAGAAAAACAGTAAAAATATTAATACTGTAGCCATAGGAATCCAAGTAGTTACAATACAAGTAAACACAATTTCTGTGTTAGTACAAAGGGATTCCAGTGGAAGACATTGATTATTCATAATCAATGTAGAAGCACATTATGTATATTACAGACGTACAGCCATTCAGAAGTTACAAAGGACAAGACAATCAAAAACGATGTTAGGTACTTGTGAACCAGACCAGTGCACGAAGTATCAACAACAGGTAAAGATTGTTTAAGTTCAAGCGAAGAAAATGGCAACGTACAGACTCACAAGCCAACAAAGCTAGGTTCGGTTGAAATGGACAAGAGAGAGAATAAGTGGACCTAGACTCTATTGATTATTTTAATCAATTGGACATGGACTCGGTTGGTTAACTAAATTATACAACCTAGATTCGGTTGTTTAATTTAGTTAATTAAACTAGATTCGGTTGTTCCTTTTTGTGGTTGACTCGGTTGATCACATCTTTGGTTCGGTTGGCTGATTCGGTCTTGAAGGGGCAAGTGGAACAAATATCCTTAATTGATTGATTGATTGATTGATTGATTAATTGATTAATTAATGGATGCAAGTGGAAACAAAGAGATAAGACGGTTCTACTTTATTCCAAGATAAGAATTCAAAACAAAAGAGACAACAGAGTCTGTGAGTGGTTCGGTTGATATATATCAATTGTACAACCGAACCTGTAATATAGATACGTGTAAGTCTACACTATCAATGCCTATAAATATGGCATTAAGGCAGTAGTTTAAAACACAGCTCTCATACACAAAGTACAAAGCAAATTACAAGCTCTGAGCAGACAACTACCTATCTCCAAAACAAACAGACACCAAACACATAACCATAGATAATATACACAGACTGTTTGATTTGTTTGTAACCGAGATTACAGAAGCCAATACTTTTAGTATTGGAGTGTAGCACCCTCGAGGTTTATATATACAGATATATTCCCCGAAACTCTTCATCTTATTTCACTTCTAAGCAAATTGATTTATCCGCAAACGAAGTCAAATTTATCGGTATATCGTATTCAACCCCCCTTCTACGATATCCAGGGACTAACAATTGGTATCACAGCTAGCGATTGACATACACATCGGATCCATATTGTTCGCACCAATCTTTTGAAATTATTTAAACTTTTGGAAATCTTCAGATTTGATTAACTTTTGGAAATCTTCATTATCTTTGAACTCTCCAAAATTTTAATTAATCTGAACTCTTCAAAAATTTAATTAATTTGAACTTGCATATTTCTTCGAAATTAATTAAACTTTTGGAAATCTTCATTATTTTTGAAACTCTCCAAAATTTTAATTAACTAGATTAAATATTTAAAATCATAATTAATATTTTCTCAAGTTGAGTAACCCTTGGAAATTTTCATTATCTCTGAACTTTCCAAACTAACTACTTAAACTTGGTTAAATATCAATTCGTGGTTTTGTATTTTTCTTTGAATTAATTAACTTTTGAAAATCTTCACTGAACTCTTCAAAATTTTAATTAATTTAAAATATAAAAATACACAATGAGTTCTCAAAAAATTAGTAGCATCAAAGTACCTCAGTTTGACAGAGACAACTATAATCTATGGAAAAAGAAGATGATCCTGTTCATAAAAGCAACAAATCCTTTGTACATGGGCATCTTACAAAATGGTCCATTTGTTCCAACAAAACCGTTTGTAGAAAAGACTGCAGCGGACGGGACAAGGATTCCAGCAGGCACAATTCCTAAACCACTGACTGAATATTCAGATGCTGAAAAAGAAATAGTGGCCTTAGATGACAGTCTGCAACTGATAATAGTTGACGCGATGGATTCCACCATGAGCCACCAAATCTTAAACTGTGAAAGTGGCAAGCACATGTGGGATTCTATCAAAATGATAATGGAGGGAACTGATGAAGTGAAGGAAAATAGGTTGGACATCCTGACGTCTCAATATGAAGCATTCAAATCATTCTCTGGAGAAAGCATCTCTATTGTATTCGAAAGATACAACAGATTGCTTAATGAGTTGAGTATCCAGGGAAAGGTTTATCCAATCAGAGAGACTAACAGGAAGTTTATGCTAACACTGCCCCATCATGTTGAACATAGGGCATCCTCAATCAGGGAACGTATTGATTTCAACACTATGTCCCTAGAAATGATTTATGGTAAATTGAGGACCTATGAGATGGAACAAGAACAACGGGTTATTTCTTATGGCCCCGGGACAGTCGATAGCAAGAATACGGCGCTGCTCAAGACCACAGCTCTTGTGGTACAGGAACCTGCAAAACCTGAAGTACAAAGTGAAACAGTCTTATCAGCATCAGCAGAGATTATTGAAGCAGAGCTAGCTTCAGTAAATCCAGAGGTTGACGAGGATGACTATTACACTCATGAAGAACTTGAAGATCTGGAAGATAGATCCTTAGCATACTTAGCGGGAAGATTCAGCCATATCAGAATCAAGAGAAACCCGAAGTACAAATTCAGAGGATCTTCCAAATTTTCAAGAGGAGGTTCTTCATCAAAGTTCGGGTCAGGATCCAGAAGCAGCATCAAGACCAACATGATTGACAAGAGTAAAATAAGGTGTTACAACTGCAACGAGCTAGGGCATTTCGCCACTGAGTGCAGGAAGCCTAGACAAGCAACTGAAAGGAAGGAATCCTATGCAAAGAAGGATTCATACAATGAACTTAAGAAAGAGAACGAGAGACTGAAACAGAAGATGGACTCTAGGATGGCTAAGCATAAGGGAAAGGCTTACATCGTTGAGGGAAAATGCTGGGATGATTCAGATTCAGAAGATGAGGAGGAATGTGCAAATTTCGCTCTTATGGCAGACTCCTCAAATGCTTCATCATCACAGGTATCTCCTTTAACTATCATTGATTTAACCAATGTTGAATATAAATCAACTGTTAATGATTTAAGTGTAGAAATGTTTAACATTCATACAAGCTTACTAGCATCTGAGAAAGAGAATGCTAGACTAGTTGATCAGGTTCAAAAAGATCTTTTAAGAACTGAGAAACTAGAGCTTGAGATTGTTACTATTGAAGATCTAAAACAGAAGATAGAATATCTTAAGATAAAGGTTAAAAACAATGATGAAATAGAAGTCATTCTTAGGAAACAGATTTCTGACCTAGAAATATTACTTCAAGCTTATAAGAAATCTGCTAATACTCAACAAGACATCTTCGATAAACAAATCATTAATCAGTCAGTCGGTATCGGGTATGACTATTCAGCTAGTAAGAAAAAGAAGCATGTGACCTTTCCTGAACCAATATTATCTGATAGAAAGGACGTGCCTCATGTCTTGAAAGCAGTAGCTAACCCCCTATTCTCTAAAGTCATTCCTAGACCATTGGATGAAACACTTATGGTCATTAAAGAACAATTGCTTGTAGAGGACGAATTAAAGAAGGTAGAGGAACAACTAGAATCACCTAAGGAGTCAGTTGCTGTTAAAACTGAACTAGGTAAAAATTCTGGTAAAAAGAATAAAAGCAGGAATGGAAAAGTAGATGCCTACAAAAAGATTGATCGTGCATTTACTCCCATTACATCTAGGAAATCCTGTAACAACTGTAATTCTACTAGACATCTTACGCATGCATGCAATAAGGTTAAAGTAAAATCTGAAGGATTATCTAGTATGTATATACCTGTTATGCATAATTCTCATGTGCCATGTGGTAAAGATGAATGTATACCATGTGCCTTACAGATCATGAATTCATATTTCAAGTTAATGAATGCATCTACTAGACCTTGCATTGAAACTAGAAATAACATGAACAGTAAGCAGTCAAGGGCAAAGACTGTGAGTCCTCCTAAAGTTAGGAATGTGACTCCCTCCTCAAAGACAAATGTTAAAAACAAGTCTATCACTGTTGAGAAGGAATCAGTCCATGATAAATATATGCATGATAAAACTGTATATCCTGTGAAACATCCTAAACCTTCTGGACCCAAACAAGTTTGGGTAACAAAGAAACCTTAATCAATCTGTGTATGCAGGGCATTACGAGAAGTGAAAAGGTTATGTGGATTCTTGATAGTGGATGTTCAAGACACATGACTGGAGAGAAGTCCCTGCTGACAGATGTGGTTGAGAAGACCGGCCCGATAGTAACCTTTGGAGATAACAGCAAAGGTTTTACAACGGGATATGGTAATTTGGAAACAGGAAATGTTATCATTGAAAACGTCAATCTTGTGAAAGGATTAAAGCACAACCTTCTCAGTATCAGTCAATTTTGTGACAAGGGATACAAGGTTAAATTCATGAAGGAAAGGTGTTTGATTTCACACAGAAAAGACAAAAGCCTTACTCTTCAAGGAGTACGAAAAGGCAATCTGTTCGTAGCCGATTTGAGTTCTGCTAGTGATGAAGAAGTTAGATGTTTCTATGGCAAAGCTTCGACAGAACAAAGTTGGCTATGGCACAAGAAGCTCTCGCATTTGAATTTCAAAACAATGAACTCTTTGGTAAAAAGAGAATTGGTGAGAGGATTACCACAGATGGAATTCTGCCAGGAAGGACTCTGTGAAGCATGTGAAAAAGGGAAGTCGAAGAAAGCATCACACAGGAGCAAAGACATGTCCAACATTACTGGACCACTGCAACTATTACACATGGATTTATTTGGTCTAGTAAATGTTATGTCTGTATCCGGAAAGCGGTATGCCCTGGTGATTGTCGACGATTTTTCAAAGTACACATGGGTGTTATTCTTACAAACGAAGGATGAAGCATCTCAATTGATAATCGATCACATCAAGAAGATTGAGTTAGAAGCTAACCTTCCTGTGCGTATGATTAGATCAGATAATGGAACTGAATTTAAAAATGCAGTTCTCAACGACTTTTGCACACAGAAAGGTATTTCAAGGCAATACTCAGCCCCCAGAACTCCTCAACAAAATGGAGTGGTAGAAAGGAAGAATCGTACCTTGGTTGAAGCAGCAAGGACTATGCTGAGCGAATCAAAACTTCCTACCTACTTTTGGGCCGAGGCAGTGAATACAGCTTGTTACACTCAGAATCGGACCCTGATTAACAAAGATCATGAAAAGACTCCATATGAGATAATGGCCAACAAGAAGCCAACACTGAAATATTTTCACGTGTTTGGAGGAAAATGCTTTGTATTAAAAGACGGAGAGCATCTGGGAAAGTTCGATGCTAAAGCAGATGAAGGCATTTTTCTAGGCTACTCATTGGAATCTAAATCTTTCAGGGTATATGCAATTGAAGATCAGAAGGTTATTGAAAGCCTTAATGTAACGTTCGATGACACCAAACTCCCTAGTCTTCAAAAGGAAAAAGACTCCGACATTCTTGAATTTGAAAATATGACGGAGTACAATATAGATGGTGAAGATGAACCTGCAGCTGTTACTGGTAACAATGGAAACAATGATGATCCAGATTCAAGTACTGATCATGGAGGCAACAACTCTCAGACTCAATCTAGTCAGTCTACTAGCCAGAGTAGAAGATCATCAGATCATACCAGCAACAACTCAGGGGGAGATGAAAGTAATGAAGGATCAACTAGTCAAACTCAACACAATGATAATCAAGGAGAATCATCAAGATCGTATCTGCCAAGACAAAGAGTATGGAATAAAGACCATCCTTTTCATCTGATCATTGGTGATGCAGAAAGTGGAGTTAGAACTAGAAGAGCTACGCAAAATGAATCTTTCTATTCTGGATTTCTGTCAGAATTAGAACCTAAAAAGGTTAAAGAAGCTCTAGAAGATCCAGATTGGGTTATTGCAATGCAAGAAGAGCTCAATCAGTTTGAAAGGCAGAAAGTATGGAAGCTTGTACCCAGGCCAAAAGACAGATCAGTAATCGGCACAAGATGGGTATACAGAAACAAGCTCGATGAAGATGGCATTGTTACGAGGAACAAGGCCAGACTGGTTGCTAAAGGTTATTCTCAAGAAGAGGGAATAGACTATGATGAAACATACGCACCAGTAGCTAGACTTGAGGCCATCAGGATGTTTCTGGCATTTGCTGCACATTCCAATTTCAAAGTATATCAAATGGATGTGAAAAGCGCTTTCCTGAACGGAGAACTGGAAGAAGAAGTATACGTTGAACAGCCCCCAGGCTTTGAAAATCCAGATTTTGCGGATTTTGTGTACTTTCTCTTTAAAGCTCTCTATGGACTCAAACAAGCACCAAGGACATGGTATGACACTCTATCTCTATTTTTACTTGAAAATGGTTTCACGAAAGGTGTCATTGATAAAACTCTATTTTATAAAATGCATAAAGATGACATGATATTAGTACAAGTATATGTAGACGATATTATATTTGGTTCTACTAACAATGAGCTATGCAAGAAGTTTGCTAAGCTTATGCAGAATAGATATGAGATGAGCATGATGGGCGAGTTGTCTTATTTTCTTGGACTCCAAGTGATTCAAAGGCAAGATGGAATATTCATTTACCAATCCAAGTACATTCGTGAACTTCTCAAGAAGTACAACATGGATGATTCAACTCCAGCAAGAACTCCCATGCCAACTGCCACTAAGCTTGATCTGGACAAAACCGGTAAGAAGGTTGACATCACAAGCTATAGAGGTATGATTGGTTCGTTACTCTATCTCACTGCTAGTAGACCCGACATAATGTTTGCAACATGCTTATGTGCTAGGTTTCAGTCTAACCCTAAGGAATCACATCTTATAGCCGTTAAACGAATTTTTAGATACCTTAAGGGGACCCCCACTCTTGGGATTTGGTACCCTAAAGGTACAGGTTTTAACCTTGTAGGCTATACAGACTCTGATTTTGCAGGTTGTAGGATTGATCGAAAGAGTACTTCAGGAAGCTGTCAGTTTCTAGGACAAAGGTTGATATCCTGGTTTAGCAAGAAACAGCACTCAGTATCTACCTCTACTGCCGAAGCAGAATACATTGCAGCCGGTAGTTGCTGTGCGCAGATCTTGTGGATGAGAAACCAGCTCAGAGATTATGGCATGATGTTGGAAAAGATCCCAATCTATTGTGACAACACAAGTGCCATTGCAATCTCGAACAATCCTGTCCAGCACTCTAAAACCAAGCACATTGATATCAGGTATCATTTCATTAGAGAACATGTCATGAACGGGACGATAGAATTACATTTCGTACCGACAGAGGAACAAATAGCAGACATTTTCACCAAACCACTGGACGAAGGTACGTTTTCTAGATTGGTTTGTGAACTTGGCATGTTAAATTTAACTGATTAAACTTCTTTAATCGGACTTTAAACTGCTATATATGTTCCTGATTAGTTTACAAGTATGATAACATGCATATCCTTTGTACTTGTAAATTAATATAGCTAAACCCTCGCATGTTTAGTTATTCCTAAATTTATTTTAGTTAAAATATGGAAGTAAAGCGATTCATTATAATTATCTGCTCCGTATTTTAAGTAAAATAAATCAGTAATGTAATTATTTTTAACATTTGTTAATTAACAAATATTAGTCCATAATATTTTTGTTAATTAATTTGAGTTGTTAAAATAATTATATGTTAATATTTTTATTTGTTGATTTGTATTTTACTTTTAAAATAATAATAATAAAAATAAAAATCAAATTCGGTTTACTTTGTAAATATTCAACCGAACTTATCTTTTTTATTATCCAACCGAACCTCTCTCTAATCACCATTAACACTCACGAACTCAAGTTTTTTTATTCGACCACTGCTGAAAATCTACTCGGCCAAAATTTGTTTAAAAATCATATTTGTGATCCTTGTTCGATTATCTTTCAATCTATCCGAATATAATTGTAATTGGTTAAGTATTAAAGAAAAGGATTTTCCAAAAATTGATTTCTAAAAACGTAGATCTACAAGTATTTAATCGGTAAAATATTTTTTCAAAACCGTGATAGTGTTCTAAATTTCTCGTAGAATAACATACTTTAATTTCATTAATTTCGAGAAATTTAAATTTTTAATGTTTTTCGGCTCGTTTTAACTGTAAAATTATATCGAATATCATTGGTTATTTTAAATTATTTGTTCATTTGTGTAAAATGGCTTATAATTTTAAATTGGAAAATACCAATTCGGTAATTGAATTTAAGTTAAGTACAATGCCCGAGATGTTTAAATCATGGACATTATTCTTAATGAATTATTCAAATGTTCGGTATGCTCTTACAGCCAAAATTGATTTAAATTATGACATGCTGAGTCATATGTACCTAACTGCTGATATTTTCAATGAAAATGATATTGTGGGCTTCACTTTTACTCAAGGTACTAGAGTCATCAGGGTGACAGAACAAGATTTAGCTGCAATTCTAAATTTACCAACAGATAATTTTGTTCCTGATCCAACTGATGAGCAGTTGTTAGAATTCATCAACAGTATTAATTATCATGAAAATGGAGTTCGTCTTACTATTAACGACATTAATAGTGTTAAGAAACAGCACTTGACGAAGGGCTGGAATTTCTTTTATCATGTTATGATATATGTTTTCTCTGCCAGAGCAAGTACAGGAGGACACAGCAAGCTTCCCAGCTATATAACTAGAATTGGTTATGCTGTGGCAAACAATTTAGGTATTAACTTTGGTAAGATATTGATGAATCAGATAGTGATAGCTATGGGACCAAGAGGGTATAGGAACATTCACGAAGGTGATGTCATATGTCACTACCCTAGGTTTCTTCAGCTAGTCCTAAACTCGGTACTAACCAGTGAAGAAAAATTGACTTATGCCAATAGTCAAAAATGTCCACCAAGCAGGGTATTCAATTTGTTTGCATCACGTCTAAATAACAAAGCAGGCTATGATAATAATAGTCCACTTGTGTTAACAAATTTCTTGACAAGATGTTTTGCAGATATAACTTCAGGTAATCCTCAAGGCTTGCAGGCTTTATTAAACAATGGAGGAGGAGAACCTGTAGCACAACAAAATGAACCCGTGCAGCAGCAGGATGAAGAACTAGAGATTGAACCTCAGGTAGCACCAGATACAGAAACTAGTATGGACCAAGAAAGATCCACCGGGAGACATCAAAATTTGTTTAATTTTGATATGAATGATTGCTATATTCCAGAGTCTCCAGGTATAGAAGTTAATCCTTCTCATATTAGTAATTTTCTTACTTTTGATATGTCTGATCTGCCTGACGAAAATCTTCAGTTCCACATCTCATCCCCAAGGATGTTAGGACAAGTCATAGAATCTGGAAACCAACATATTCTTAACACAGACTTAGAGCCAAACACACAAACAGAACCATCCCACACTCAAAGAACTGGAAAAAGAAAACTTATTGAGAGTGAGGGAGAAAGTGCCCAAAGTGCACTAAAGGATGTTTCTGAAAACCCAGTAGCTCTGCCTCCCACAAAGATGATAAGAATTGAACCTGAGGCAACTACTAACCCCCATGTCTCTTCCTAAAAAGATACATTGGTTGAACAGGCAAATATACAGTCCCTAGTGTCTGTCTCTCAACAGACTGATACTATTGAAATTGACCCGTCTGCCAGGGTATCTGAAAGAGTGTCACCACCTCAAACACAAATCATTACTATGCACAGTAAGGTTGCACACACTCAGGGGGAATTGACAGCAGCACACATTCTATCTACCATATCAGGGCTAGATACGAGTGTTGTGGGTTCTTTAATGAACCAAACGCCTTCACAGGCATCAGAGGGAAAATTTGATTCATTGCCAATTATAGAATCATTTTCTCCCCTCCCAGAAGGAACATTTCTGGCTCCCATACGGGATTTTCCACTCGCAGTTTCGACTGGAGAAAGTGGAAGGCAACTCGGACAGTTCACCACTGAAGCAATTCAGATTTCAATTCCAACTGAATTTATGAACTTGTCTGAGGAAGGGGATTTGCGAAACCCCATTGCACCACCAGTGACCTCTCAAGAAGGGGCTATGGTGATTTCTTATGCAGGTACATCTCAACCAGGAGGCTCAAAAGGAAAGAGTGATACACTACCCGAACGAGTGAGTGACACCCTTACCTCTAAGACAGTGAGTGAACTGAGTGCTCTGAGAGATATACCTACAGAACGAATAAGTGAGATACCTACCTCCCAAACATTACACTTAAATGTTTCTAAGACAGAATTTGATGCTATGAAAACAGAAATGCAAAATCTTAAAGCAGAAAATCAGATCTTACGGGAAGTTCAGCAGCAGCAACAACAAGAAATTAATGCTCTAAAAGCTCTTGTTTATTCTTTGAAGAGTGCTCAATCAACCCAAGATCAACCCATGGAAAATATGGAGGATAACACAACTGAGGGGGAGAAAGAGCAAGAGAAGGAGATTCAAGAAAAAGAGCAAGCTGGAGACATGCTGGTTCAATGGATTGAAGACATCGGAGTTGAAGTCTACTCAAATCCAAAGGTCATCAAATATTTCAGAAATAATATGATGCAGAATATGACTTTGGAAGATGATCATCTATCTAGATGCAATTTGGAAGTACTAGAGTATCTAGAGGAACAGCTGAGAATTAAGTGTGCTCACAACGAAGAAGGAAGAGCAGCTGCTGATTTCCTCTATGCTTATAGGCTTAATCAAGCGGTATTTAGAAATGAAGACATCAGACACATCAACAGAAGAGGTCCATATCCACCACCTGATCTAGAAGAAGCTATTGATCCTGAATATCTATATCAACGGGACATTCAACTTGTTTCGGATGATTGTACATCTATGTGGTTCAAGAAGAAGCGAAATGAAGAATTCATGCTTCACTCTCTAAAGGACATACAGGAGATGCCATCAAGATATATTCAGAGAGCCTTATTACTTGTCAAAGGATCTCTACACAAAAGAGATAAACTGGTAATGAAACAGTTACAAGAGTTCTTGACGAATAAAAAGGCTGAGGAGACAAGGAATGATACTGACAGAGTAACTAACCATCCAGCTCAGGTAATTGTCAACTTGGAAGGTATGGATATAGTTAGATCTTTCAGGAAATTATCACAGGTGAATCACATTCCCTCTCTTCAAAAGATCAAGAAGCATTTGTCAGTGCCTCCACCCAGGAATGCTTTAGAAGAAGAAGCTCTGAAGAAAGTAACTGACCGACTTGGCAGTCTTGAAGCTCAAGCGAGTCAGGGAACAGAAAGGAAACAAAGAGCAGAATCTTCAAGTCAAAGCAAGAGAAGATGAATATTTGTTCAGACTAAAGGAACAATCTCTTGTATTTGTTTTTAAGTTATGAAATCTGGAAATGTATATTTAATCCAGAATGCATTAATATTATTTACTTTTTCTTATTTGTCAGTTATGTTATCCTCACGATATATTTGCATGTCAAACTCTACAATCAAATAGGGGGAGATTGTAAAGCAAAATGTAACGATACATGTAACCGAGATAAACATAACTCAAACACCCTAGAAAAACAGTAAAAATATTAATACTGTAGCCATAGGAATCCAAGTAGTTACAATACAAGTAAACACAATTTCTGTGTTAGTACAAAGGGATTCCAGTGGAAGACATTGATTATTCATAATCAATGTAGAAGCACATTATGTATATTACAGACGTACAGCCATTCAGAAGTTACAAAGGACAAGACAATCAAAAACGATGTTAGGTACTTGTGAACCAGACCAGTGCACGAAGTATCAACAACAGGTAAAGATTGTTTAAGTTCAAGCGAAGAAAATGGCAACGTACAGACTCACAAGCCAACAAAGCTAGGTTCGGTTGAAATGGACAAGAGAGAGAATAAGTGGACCTAGACTCTATTGATTATTTTAATCAACTGGACATAGACTCGGTTGGTTAACTAAATTATACAACCTAGATTCGGTTGTTTAATTTAGTTAATTAAACTAGATTCGGTTGTTCCTTTTTGTGGTTTGTGACGGCCCCAAATTCCTTAATCAAAATTAACTAGATAATGGTAAAGCATGCATATTAATTATCTAGACATTACCACTCCCACGCCTAGATCGCCAACAGGTAAGAGTTTGAAGCAATATAAACTACCAATTCAAAACCAATTATTTATTACAGACCACAAATTATTCTAAGTTCAAAAGATTATAGACTAAGTCAAAAGTCTAGCAAAACATGATCCATCTGATCGCCACTCCCTTCTACCTGGAACTGCCTCCTATAGGCTACACCTGAACCACCACAATTCTTACGCGCAGTCTCAAGAGTCCTTACCATCTTCGAGTTTCACTGAAAGGTTAAGGAAAAATAATATCATTGAGCCAATTGCTCAGCAAGTGCATAAACAACAATATAAGACTGGCAAAATAATTCAACTGTAAAGCAAGATATGAAATCTGCAAATGAACTGTATCAACTGAATCAATATCAAAATAAAATGAGAAGGAATTGGAATATCTGATAAGACGCTACGAGCAACGCTGGGTGATCAGCCCACGACAGAGCTCCGAACCCGCATATCCAATACGGTGTTCATCAAATATAAGGGGATCCCAGGCACACATTGGCCTATAATAGTAACATGATTTGGACCGGCGCCTCGGTCAAAGTAACATTCCATCCAATTCCATTTAGGTCAAACAATGTTTATCAAATTCAATTCATCTCAACGAAACAAGAATATCAATGTTATATCAAGTTGTTAATCAACAAGAATAGAATTCTCAAATTTCGAATAAATGACAAGGGTCAAATGAAGAAAATCAATCATTTCGGATTCTTAGAAGTTGGGGTTATATTTAAAGTACTTGGTTAAGTCAAGAAAATAAGTCAAGAATGAATCAGTGTTTTAAGGTAGAAAAGAATTCATCAAACAAGATGGCGTTTATATAGTTGATTCAAGGGTTCAAGAGTTCAAGAAAATACGAAAAGGTTTCCACGCAATGTGGTCATGATTAACAAGACAAGTCAAGTTCAAGTTCAAAGGATATGAATCAATCACAAGGTATACGACAATATTAAGGTCGGAAAGAATAAGGTACTAATTTGTGACAACTTAACAATTCGATATTTCATGGCATTCAATATATGGTATCAACAAGGTAAGATAGTACACTTGCCTTAAATCACGAGATCAAACTAGATAGCGTCCTCCTCAATCGGCTCCTTGCCAGGCCTCCTACTCGGACCTATAATAATAATAATAAACAATATCTTATTTTCCCCTCTTTTGTTTACATATCACAAAGCAATCCTAATAATGCTAACGCCCCATCGATATAACCATGTTATACACATACATTTATACATGTAAACACATAAGTCATGTAAGTCACTTAGCACGTAATTCACTTAACATACAATGTAGTATGATATAGTACTATAATGATTCTACGACTTAACATTGGAGATGTGCCTTTAGGGTTTTGGAAATCACTTATTATATTTTTAGAAATTTCGGCGGCATCTCCTTTGTATCGTCGTCAAACCATACCGAATATAATCGGTCTCAATCAATCACAAAACAACACAATGCACCTCCAATGGCTACAACTTCATCATCAATCGACTAGTACAATCACCAAGCAATCCTAGGCTATCCTACTCTCTCCACGATGACTCATTAAGCAATTCATAACTCAAATTCACATAGCAATTCAATCATGCAACCAATTAATTCATGTAACAATTTAATCAATTAGCACTTAAACAATTCAAGCAAGTAACTCACAATAATTCACACAAGTCCCACAATCTCTCTTCTCTTCCTCCCTCTCTCGGCCTCTCGGCCTCTCTCTCTCCCTCTCCTCTCTCTCTCTCGGCTTCTCCCTCTCTATCTCTCTCTTCCTCCCTCTCGGTCTCTCTCCCTCTCTCTCAATCTCTCTCTCGGCCTCTCCCTCTTCATCACCAACAATCACACACAAACCCTCACAACAATACTTACACAATGACTTACATGCATATCAATTCATAAAAATCATAATCTCACATACCCACCAATGTTACTTATAAATTTTACAATCAAAATCAAATTATAAACTTAACCCATCAAAGTTCATAACATTAAATCATCAAAATCACTAACCTTCTTAATTTGACACCTACTAACAATCATCAACTAACAAAACAAGCATACCCACAACTTGAAATCTTATAAAAACTCAAACCCATCATCAAACTCAACTTAATAACTTGTAAAAACTCACATGCATCCATATTACACTTAGCAATTAAATGAAATCAAGAAATTGAGTCATGCATGTAACCCTTTGGCTCACTTTCGATCATAGCCGAGGGTTTGGGGTTCTCCGGAGAGCCCAAAATTCGTGGGTCTCTACCAAGGATTAACACCCAATCATACACACCCACAAAACTCACCTTTTATGCTTGATTTTCGAAAACCCTAGTTTAAAAAGTGAATGAAATTGAAATCCACAAACATGAGGGTGTAGAGGATGAAAAGAGGAGTAATTTTATGTATAATAGTGTGAGGTTTTAATGGAGGAATTACCTTGACTAAAGCTTGAGAATCAATGGAGGTTTAGAGATTTTGAGAGAAAAGAGAGAGATGAAGACACGGGGGGGGGGGGTGCTCGGCCGTGAAAAAGAAAAAAGGGGAGGGGAGGGTTTTTGTCTAGCCTACACACACACACATGTAATTTAATCACATTTTAATGATACATCTTTTAATTAATTAAAAGACTTAACAATTAAATCCTAATTGAAAAAAATATTTTGGATCCAAAAATAATTTATTGACACATAAAATTAAAATATGAAATTCTCTTCCTCAATATATTTTTAAAACATTTTTAAAATCATTTTATGAAAAGATTTGAATTTTACAAGTTTTAATATTTTAAAAAGGAAAATAATTGGAAAAATCCTTGTAAAATATTTTAATGCGAAAATAAATTAAACTTTTATTTTTAAAAAGTCTTTAAATGCATAAGGATAATAAAACAAGAAATTTCATGATTTTTACTAACTCCAAGAATTTTATAAAAATGTTTAAGTGAACAAAAATCATGTTTTAACATTTAAAAGCTATACAGAATTTTAATAAAATTTCACGTCAACACATCTAGCAATTAGACACGTAACACATATTCACAATCACACAAACATGTAATGACTCATCAATTAAGGCACATAATAATATTTTAATGCCAAATAATATTATTTATAGAGTACGAAATTCCCAGATATTACATCCTTCCCCCCTTAAAAGGATTCTGTCCCCAGAATCAGCTATGTAAACAAATGAGGGTACTGTTCTAACATATCGCTTTCTAACTCCCAGGTTGACTCTTCAACCTTAGGATTCCTCCACAAGACTTTAACTAAAGCAACTGATTTATTTCTAAGCACTTTCTCTCGGCGATCTTCTATTCTGATCGGCCGCTCTACATTATACAAATCTGGCTGAATTTCTACCGGCTCATACTCTATTACACACTTAGTGTCAGGATGAAACTTCTTAAGCATCGATACATGAAAAACATTATGAATATGCTGCATCTGAGGCGGTAAAGCTAATTCATAAGCTACTTTGCCTACACGTCGCAGAATCTCAAAAGGTCCTACAAATCTTGGACTTAGCTTTCCTTTCTTCCCAAATCTGGTTAATCCTTTCCATGGCGAAACTTTTAACAATACTGGATCACCTACTTCAAAATCTACTTTCTTTCTCGTTGGATCCGAATACTTTCTCTGTCTGTCTTGAGCAGCTCGCAATCTTTCTGAATTATTTCCACTGTCTCTTTCGTCTGCTGAATCAATTCTGGTCCGACTATCTTTCGCTCACCAACTTCTTCCCAACACACAGGAGATCTACACTTCCTTCCATAGAGAGCTTCATACGGAGGCATCCCAATACTAGCATGATAGCTGTTGTTGTAAGAAAATTCCACCAAAGGTAGATGCTCGTCCCAATTGCCTTTAAAATCTATTGCACAAACTCTAAGCATGTCTTCAATTGTCTGAATCGTTCTTTCGCTCTGACCATCTGTCTGAGGATGATAAGCAGTACTCATTTTGAGTTGCGTTCCGAGATGTTCTTGAAACTGTCTCCAAAATCTTGAGTTAAAACGTGGATCTCTGTCAGATACTATAGATACTGGAACTCCATGACGAGTCACAATCTCTTTCAAGTACAAATGCACCAACTTGTCTAGCGAAAATCTCTCGTTAATCGGCAAGAAATGAGCTGATTTCGTCAATCGATCAACTATAACCCAAATCGCATCATGATTAGCCTTCGATCTTGGTAGACCTACTACAAAATCCATTGCAATGTGCTCCCACTTCCACTCAGGTATCTCCAATGGTTGAATTAATCCACTTGGTCTTTGATGTTCTGCTTTCACTCTTTGGCATGTATAACAACGACTTACCCACTCTGCAATTTCTCTTTTCATGTCTGGCCACCAAAAGTTTTTCTTCAAATCTTGATACATTTTCGTGCTTCCAGGATGTAATGAAAACTTAGAACTATGGACATCACACAACAATTCTTCTTTCAACTCTTTCACATCAGGAATCCATATCCTTGAGGAAAATCTTAAAATACCTTGGTTATCTTTCTGCGTACAAATTTCTTCTCCGGTCAATTCATTCAACCTCTGATTCATCACTTCTTCTTGGCATTTCCGAATTTTGTCCAATAGTACTGGTTGAAATGTCATGGTATAGACTTGATCTGCTGGTATCTCTGTTGCACAAACTTCAATTTCTAACTTCTCAAACTCTCTAAACAATTCTTGAGTCATTGTCAACGTATTCAATCTTTCCTTCCTGCTTAGCGCATCAGCTACGACATTCGCCTTTCCCGGGTGATAACTAATGGTACAATCATAATCCTTTATCAGTTCTAACCATCTTCTTTGTCTCATGTTGAGTTCCTTCTGAGTAAAAATGTACTTAAGACTCTTATGATCCGTGAATATCTCACACTTCTCACCATAAAGATAATGTCTCCACAATTTCAATGCAAATACGATCGCTGCTAGCTCGAGGTCATGGGTAGGGTATCTCTGTTCATGAGGTTTCAGTTGCCTTGAAGCATACGCAATCACCTTTCCATGCTGCATCAACACACACCCTAAACCTTTATGCGAAGCATCGCTGTAGATTACAAACTCTCCTTTATCATCCGGTAATGCTAACACTGGAGCAGTTACCAATCTTTGCTTAAGCTCTTGAAAATTCTTTTCACACTTATCAGTCCATTTAAACTTTTCATTCTTCTGGGTCAACTTGGTCAATGGTACAGCAATCTTAGAAAAATCCTTAACAAATCTGCGATAATATCCTGCTAATCCCATAAAACTTCTTACTTCTGTTGGTGTCCTTGGTCTTTCCCAATTCACAACTGCTTCAATCTTTGCTGGGTCGACTCGAATTCCTTCCTTACTCACAATATGTCCCAAAAATTGGACTTCCTTCAACCAAAACTCACACTTGGAAAACTTGGCATACAACTTCTCCTTTCTCAATATCTCCAATGCTATCCTTAAATGCTCTGCATGTTCTGCTTTCGTCTTAGAGTATATCAAAATATCGTCAATGAAGACTATCACCAACTTATCCAAAAATTTCTTAAACACTCGGTTCATCAAATCCATAAATGCTGCGGGTGCGTTCGTCAATCCAAAAGCCATAACCAAAAATTCATAGTGACCATACCTTGTTCGAAAAGCAGTCTTCGGTATATCCTCTGGTTTGATTTTCAGCTGGTGATATCCTGATCTTAGATCTATCTTCGAAAAACATGTCGCTCCTTTCAACTGGTCAAACAAATCATCGATCCTTGGTAACGGGTATCTATTCTTGATAGTCAACTTATTCAACTCTCGATAGTCGACACAAAGTCTCATACTTCCATCTTTCTTCTTTACGAACAATACTGGCGCTCCCCAGGGTGATACACTTGGTCTTATAACTCCTTTATTCAATAAATCCTGAAGCTGATTGGCGAGTTCCTTCATTTCAGACGGTGCCATTCTGTATGGAGCCTTGGAAATAGGTTATGTTCCTGGTGCTAAGTCAATCGCGAACTCAATCTGACGATCTGGAGGTAATCCGGGTAGTTCTTCGGGAAACACATCGGGAAACTCATTGACTACAGGAATATCCTCTAATTCCACTCCTTCTCGACTCTTATCTATCACATAAGCAAGATAAGCCTCACATCCTTTCCTTAACAATCTCTTGGTTTGCATCATGGTAAGAAACGTACTAGTCTGCCTACGCCCCTTAAAGATAACTCTATCGCCTTCTGGAGATCTCAATGACACTCTCTTACTCTTACAATCGATATGCGCATCACACTCGGCAAGCCAATCCATTCCTAAAATAATGTCAAAATCTCCTAGTTGAAAAGGTATCAAGGTGACGGGAAAAAGATAACCTGAAATCTCTACTGCACAAGGTGAACATACCCTATCTACTGGTATCTGATCCTGATTAGCTAACACAATATTCAAAACTTCTCTTAACATATGAGTACCACACTTCAATTTATTCACAAAATCTTTAGCAACAAACGATCTAGTAGCACCCGAATCAATTAACACTTTTGCACTAATGGCGTTCACAAAAAGCGTACCTGCCACTACATCCGAACTTCTCACTGCATCGTTCATGTTCATGTTGAAGGTCCGGGCATGAATCGGATATGCTGACGCTTGATAACTCCGAGCTTGAAGGGCTGGAACTTGTTGAAGTACAGGTGGATTTAGAATCTGAGTTGGAATCTGAGATGTTGCCATTTGGTTCACTGGGGTAGAGGTAGTCAATCTCATCAAGTTGTTGTTTGGAACAGGTGATCTGCACTCCCTAGCCATGTGTCCTACCTTACCACACTTGTAACAAGTCACACTCGACTTCGAATTCCTGCACTCGTTTGCATAATGACCTTTCTGATTACACTTGAAACAAATAATATCAGCTTTTACACACGCTCCGGTATGTTTCTTAGAACAATTCTTGCACTCTGGTATTGAGGGTCGGGGAAATCTTGGTTGATTGGGGTTCTGAGGAAGGGTTTCTGAGTTCCTGTTTCTGGGCACATTCCTTTTAAAATTTCTTCGCTGGTTCTGAAATCCGGGCTTTCTATCCATCTGATTAGTTGACTTTCCTTGATCCTGATTCCTTTCTATTGCTTCCACTTTCCTCTTTAAATTGCCCCTTTCCTTCTGATTCTGATCACTCTCACCTTCTATTATCATAGCCTTCTGAACCACTTCTGCATACGAGTTGATCTCAAAAGCTGCAACTCTGCTCCTTAACCATGGCTTCAATCCCTATTGAAACCTCTTCGCTCTCTTTTCATCTGTATCCACATAATCTCCTACAAACCTTGCTAATTCGGTAAACTTCTTCTCATACTCATCAACACTCATATTTTCCTGCTTAAGATTAAAGAACTTTAACTCCATCTGATTCTGCATATACCTAGGAAAATACTTCTCCAGAAAAATCCTTTTAAACCTATCCCACTGAATCACTTCTGTTGCTTCCAATGCTTTAGCCGACTCCCACCAATAATTAGATTCACCCTTAAGAAAATAACTAGCAAATTCTACCTTCTGCTCATCACTAACTCTCACCAATGCGAAGGCCTTCTCCATTTCCTTAAGCCATATCTGGGCTTCAACTGGATCTTTTGTTCCTTGAAAATCTGGGGGTTTCACAGCCTGAAAAGATTTAAAAGTTACCGCAGGTTGGGCTGGTTGTTGCTGTCCTTGTTGCTGTTGCAATTGTTGATATTGTTGCTGAAGTAGCTGCTGCTGCTGAGCCAAAGTAGTCGTCTGCTGTTGCAAAAGTCCCAAAAGTTGGGCCATATCCATATTGCCTTGATTATCTTCTCTATTCTGATCATCTTGATTCCTATTCTGATTAGCTCTAGTATTGCTCCTTCTTGGAGGCATCTTTCTGAATATTAAACAAGCATCTATTTATCCACAAACATACATCTAACCACAACATGGCACAATATAGTCTAACAGTTCTAATATGACATGGTACAACCTAAAATTTAAACCATCTCACGCGGCCAAATAATACGATAAAAAGAAACGATAATAATAAACGATACGGCACCGATGACATCCATCGATAACCCAAATCCAAAGGTTCAAAGTACCAACCAACATAAAGTTCGAAAACCGAAACTGAAAATACGATAAAGCCTAACAACATAAGTCTGATAATCATATGGCTATACTATAAGCCATCTCATAAAACCCATAACATAAAACTAGTTATCCAGCAACTGGCTGATCACACGCTGAAGCTCGTCCACCATCATCTGAACCATAGCATAACTCTCCCAATCTCGATAAGGTACCATAGCGCGAAGCCTCTCGTTAGCCATCTCGGTGAGTGACTGAAGCCTGGAGGCAAAAGTCGGGACATGATCCTCGGGTATATCCTCACCATCGCCATACAATGCATCAACTCTCCTCTGAAGCTGAGCGTTCTCATCATAAAGATGATCACACTCCCTAAGTAACTCCTGATAAACGGGCAAAGGTACAGTATCTGCTGTCTCGGCCGGAGGTAGAGCTGAAGGTCCTGGTGCCTGCTGTCGCTGCCAATAATAATATAATATATATATATATATATATATATATACATATATATATATATATATATATATATATATATAAGCGTCAGATAAAACTTAGAAGCATACTACTTAAACACTCTCGATAATAGGGGTCAATCAATCCTATTCTTTTAGAAATATCATACTATTTACATTCTAAGTGAGTTTCTATTTTAATCCTAAGTGATTATTGAAAATGTGATCTATCTTGTTACCTAAACCTATATTGTTCAGTGACTCAAACCTGTGGCTCTGATACCAAACCTGTGACGGCCCCAAATTCCTTAATCAAAATTAACTAGATAATGGTAAAGCATGCATATTAATTATCTAGACATTACCACTCCCACGCCTAGATCGCCAACAGGTAAGAGTTTGAAGCAATATAAACTACCAATTCAAAACCAATTATTTATTACAGACCACAAATTATTCTAAGTTCAAAAGATTATAGACTAAGTCAAAAGTCTAGCAAAACATGATCCATCTGATCGCCACTCCCTTCTACCTGGAACTGCCTCCTATAGGCTACACCTGAACCACCACAATTCTTACGCGCAGTCTCAAGAGTCCTTACCATCTTCGAGTTTCACTGAAAGGTTAAGGAAAAATAATATCATTGAGCCAATTGCTCAGCAAGTGCATAAACAACAATATAAGACTGGCAAAATAATTCAACTGTAAAGCAAGATATGAAATCTGCAAATGAACTGTATCAACTGAATCAATATCAAAATAAAATGAGAAGGAATTGGAATATCTGATAAGACGCTACGAGCAACGCTGGGTGATCAGCCCACGACAGAGCTCCGAACCCGCATATCCAATACGGTGTTCATCAAATATAAGGGGATCCCAGGCACACATTGGCCTATAATAGTAACATGATTTGGACCGGCGCCTCGGTCAAAGTAACATTCCATCCAATTCCATTTAGGTCAAACAATGTTTATCAAATTCAATTCATCTCAACGAAACAAGAATATCAATGTTATATCAAGTTGTTAATCAACAAGAATAGAATTCTCAAATTTCGAATAAATGACAAGGGTCAAATGAAGAAAATCAATCATTTCGGATTCTTAGAAGTTGGGGTTATATTTAAAGTACTTGGTTAAGTCAAGAAAATAAGTCAAGAATGAATCAGTGTTTTAAGGTAGAAAAGAATTCATCAAACAAGATGGCGTTTATATAGTTGATTCAAGGGTTCAAGAGTTCAAGAAAATACGAAAAGGTTTCCACGCAATGTGGTCATGATTAACAAGACAAGTCAAGTTCAAGTTCAAAGGATATGAATCAATTACAAGGTATACGACAATATTAAGGTCGGAAAGAATAAGGTACTAATTTGTGACAACTTAACAATTCGATATTTCATGGCATTCAATATATGGTATCAACAAGGTAAGATAGTACACTTGCCTTAAATCACGAGATCAAACTAGATAGCGTCCTCCTCAATCGGCTCCTTGCCAGGCCTCCTACTCGGACCTATAATAATAATAATAAACAATATCTTATTTTCCCCTCTTTTGTTTACATATCACAAAGCAATCCTAATAATGCTAACGCCCCATCGATATAACCATGTTATACACATACATTTATACATGTAAACACATAAGTCATGTAAGTCACTTAGCACGTAATTCACTTAACATACAATGTAGTATGATATAGTACTATAATGATTCTACGACTTAACATTGGAGATGTGCCTTTAGGGTTTTGGAAATCACTTATTATATTTTTAGAAATTTCGGCGGCATCTCCTTTGTATCGTCGTCAAACCATACCGAATATAATCGGTCTCAATCAATCACAAAACAACACAATGCACCTCCAATGGCTACAACTTCATCATCAATCGACTAGTACAATCACCAAGCAATCCTAGGCTATCCTACTCTCTCCACGATGACTCATTAAGCAATTCATAACTCAAATTCACATAGCAATTCAATCATGCAACCAATTAATTCATGTAACAATTTAATCAATTAGCACTTAAACAATTCAAGCAAGTAACTCACAATAATTCACACAAGTCCCACAATCTCTCTTCTCTTCCTCCCTCTCTCGGCCTCTCGGCCTCTCTCTCTCCCTCTCCTCTCTCTCTCTCGGCTTCTCCCTCTCTATCTCTCTCTTCCTCCCTCTCGGTCTCTCTCCCTCTCTCTCAATCTCTCTCTCGGCCTCTCCCTCTTCATCACCAACAATCACACACAAACCCTCACAACAATACTTACACAATGACTTACATGCATATCAATTCATAAAAATCATAATCTCACATACCCACCAATGTTACTTATAAATTTTACAATCAAAATCAAATTATAAACTTAACCCATCAAAGTTCATAACATTAAATCATCAAAATCACTAACCTTCTTAATTTGACACCTACTAACAATCATCAACTAACAAAACAAGCATACCCACAACTTGAAATCTTATAAAAACTCAAACCCATCATCAAACTCAACTTAATGACTTGTAAAAACTCACATGCATCCATATTACACTTAGCAATTAAATGAAATCAAGAAATTGAGTCATGCATGTAACCCTTTGGCTCACTTTCGATCATAGCCGAGGGTTTGGGGTTCTCCGGAGAGCCCAAAATTCGTGGGTCTCTACCAAGGATTAACACCCAATCATACACACCCACAAAACTCACCTTTTATGCTTGATTTTCGAAAACCCTAGTTTAAAAAGTGAATGAAATTGAAATCCACAAACATGAGGGTGTAGAGGATGAAAAGAGGAGTAATTTTATGTATAATAGTGTGAGGTTTTAATGGAGGAATTACCTTGACTAAAGCTTGAGAATCAATGGAGGTTTAGAGATTTTGAGAGAAAAGAGAGAGATGAAGACACGGGGGGGGGGGTGCTCGGCCGTGAAAAAGAAAAAAGGGGAGGGGAGGGTTTTTGTCTAGCCTACACACACACACATGTAATTTAATCACATTTTAATGATACATCTTTTAATTAATTAAAAGACTTAACAATTAAATCCTAATTGAAAAAAATATTTTGGATCCAAAAATAATTTATTGACACATAAAATTAAAATATGAAATTCTCTTCCTCAATATATTTTTAAAACATTTTTAAAATCATTTTATGAAAAGATTTGAATTTTACAAGTTTTAATATTTTAAAAAGGAAAATAATTGGAAAAATCCTTGTAAAATATTTTAATGCGAAAATAAATTAAACTTTTATTTTTAAAAAGTCTTTAAATGCATAAGGATAATAAAACAAGAAATTTCATGATTTTTACTAACTCCAAGAATTTTATAAAAATGTTTAAGTGAACAAAAATCATGTTTTAACATTTAAAAGCTATACAGAATTTTAATAAAATTTCACGTCAACACATCTAGCAATTAGACACGTAACACATATTCACAATCACACAAACATGTAATGACTCATCAATTAAGGCACATAATAATATTTTAATGCCAAATAATATTATTTATAGAGTACGAAATTCCCAGATATTACATCCTTCCCCCCTTAAAAGGATTCTGTCCCCAGAATCAGCTATGTAAACAAATGAGGGTACTGTTCTAACATATCGCTTTCTAACTCCCAGGTTGACTCTTCAACCTTAGGATTCCTCCACAAGACTTTAACTAAAGCAACTGATTTATTTCTAAGCACTTTCTCTCGGCGATCTTCTATTCTGATCGGCCGCTCTACATTATACAAATCTGGCTGAATTTCTACCGGCTCATACTCTATTACACACTTAGTGTCAGGATGAAACTTCTTAAGCATCGATACATGAAAAACATTATGAATATGCTGCATCTGAGGCGGTAAAGCTAATTCATAAGCTACTTTGCCTACATGTCGCAGAATCTCAAAAGGTCCTACAAATCTTGGACTTAGCTTTCCTTTCTTCCCAAATCTGGTTAATCCTTTCCATGGCGAAACTTTTAACAATACTGGATCACCTACTTCAAAATCTACTTTCTTTCTCGTTGGATCCGAATACTTTCTCTGTCTGTCTTGAGCAGCTCGCAATCTTTCTGAATTATTTCCACTGTCTCTTTCGTCTGCTGAATCAATTCTGGTCCGACTATCTTTCGCTCACCAACTTCTTCCCAACACACAGGAGATCTACACTTCCTTCCATAGAGAGCTTCATACGGAGGCATCCCAATACTAGCATGATAGCTGTTGTTGTAAGAAAATTCCACCAAAGGTAGATGCTCGTCCCAATTGCCTTTAAAATCTATTGCACAAACTCTAAGCATGTCTTCAATTGTCTGAATCGTTCTTTCGCTCTGACCATCTGTCTGAGGATGATAAGCAGTACTCATTTTGAGTTGCGTTCCGAGATGTTCTTGAAACTGTCTCCAAAATCTTGAGTTAAAACGTGGATCTCTGTCAGATACTATAGATACTGGAACTCCATGACGAGTCACAATCTCTTTCAAGTACAAATGCACCAACTTGTCTAGCGAAAATCTCTCGTTAATCGGCAAGAAATGAGCTGATTTCGTCAATCGATCAACTATAACCCAAATCGCATCATGATTAGCCTTCGATCTTGGTAGACCTACTACAAAATCCATTGCAATGTGCTCCCACTTCCACTCAGGTATCTCCAATGGTTGAATTAATCCACTTGGTCTTTGATGTTCTGCTTTCACTCTTTGGCATGTATAACAACGACTTACCCACTCTGCAATTTCTCTTTTCATGTCTGGCCACCAAAAGTTTTTCTTCAAATCTTGATACATTTTCGTGCTTCCAGGATGTAATGAAAACTTAGAACTATGGACATCACACAACAATTCTTCTTTCAACTCTTTCACATCAGGAATCCATATCCTTGAGGAAAATCTTAAAATACCTTGGTTATCTTTCTGCGTACAAATTTCTTCTCCGGTCAATTCATTCAACCTCTGATTCATCACTTCTTCTTGGCATTTCCGAATTTTGTCCAATAGTACTGGTTGAAATGTCATGGTATAGACTTGATCTGCTGGTATCTCTGTTGCACAAACTTCAATTTCTAACTTCTCAAACTCTCTAAACAATTCTTGAGTCATTGTCAACGTATTCAATCTTTCCTTCCTGCTTAGCGCATCAGCTACGACATTCGCCTTTCCCGGGTGATAACTAA